>CM060908.1:762081027-763331027 GCA_030737815.1 Allium fistulosum | reverse complement strand
ATCATATGTAAAATTCTCTCAACTGTATGAGGATAAGATGGGTTTTTCACTCTACTAAAACCCTAAACAATGTTTTAAAAATTAAAAGGGAAGCAGCAGTCTCACTGCAGAAAAACAGAAAATATTAAGAAAAGAAAGGAGAGCAATCCAAAGCCATTGTTCAAGTTAAAGAATTCTCAGGGAAAAGAGGCAGGAAGGTGAGTGATTAATCAATCTATGAGGCTTAAGGCATTAAGACCCAAGTTAAGGGCAGCCATATCATTTTATAAAAACCATATCATGTTTGTGCTTGATCTATTTTCCAGTATAAATGAATGCTGAAAATGGTAGGTGTTTTGATAAATCTTTGGTTGATGCTTTGGTTTGCTTTGTTTGATTGTTTGATAAGAAAAAAAAAATACCATGATCACTGATATAGATCCAGCACCTTAAAACACCAGTTTATAAATATGGTTAGTAAGATAAATACATTTTTATTGTGAAGTAGGGTATTACTGAAAAATGAACTAGGCAGTGTGAATAAAGGAGGTTCATGCTCATGTCTGGATTGTTTTAAACTTAAGGTGAACAATGCAATAAATCATTTATGTGCTGATTTGTTCAGATCTTAAGCTAAAATGTTTTATGGGTTTTTCTCAAAAACCTTACCCTATGTTCAAAGGAGAATCGAGTATAAGAATTTCTATATGACTTTACAGGATTTGTTTAAGTGATCATGATATTCCTGAATATAGAAGATATGCAGTGTTAAAACAAATTTTGAATAAAACAACTGGAAAATGAGATGTGGTATTCTTTTCATGAATGTTTACTATGGTTAGCAGAAATTCCTGAGTGAGTTAACCCTCTCTGATTAAAAAAAAAAGAGAAGAAAAGAATATAGCAGCATTTCAAGAGTTAATAAATTTTTCTGAAAGAAAATGAGAATGGTCTCTAGATTATAAAAAACTAATCTAGGAGTAAAGCCTTGATCTATCCATCATAAGGGGGATGATGGGTATGTGCATGACTTGTTTAAGTCCTATAGGCCTTTGTGCAAGGGTTAACAGAATTGAGTCCCTTGCAATGCACACATGGTGTTCAATGGCAAAGAGTTAAGACCAAATTAAATTTTTAAATTGAGATTGAGAGCTGAGCTATGGAAATTAAAATGAGTTAATTCCATAGGAGTATGTGTACATGTATACTGTATTGGATGGATGAATGGATGCTTGTGTGCATATGTGTTAGTAGGGGCTTATACATGTTCATATACCCAGTTTACATTATGAATCCAAATAAGCATCAAGCACATAAATTCTGTGACGACCCGGAATTTTTGAGCATTTGAAATTGGAATATTTAATTAATTTTAAATATTCAGAGGTTAATTATAAACTTAAATTTCAAATATCGTTGTATTGAGTAATTTAATTATTAAATTAAATTTATATTGAAGTTGGATAAAATAGTAAATCTGGCATTCTAAGCTAATTAAAAATATTTTGAAAGCTCGTAAAATTCGTAATGATAATACTGAAGATAATAGAAGTTTCAGAATGTAATTTCAAACTGTTTTGTTCTGTTTTGAAATTATATTGTTTAAATTTAAATTTGAAAAATAGCCTTCCGAGTCACAGTCTCGGAATTCGACGAAACCAGTTCCATTGGGTCCGTAATATAGTATTATTATCGGATTTCAAATTTAGCAGTGATCGGAGTTATTGTGTGATCGTACGGTAAGTAAACGCCTGAAATTTATATCGAGAATTCAAAATATAATCTATACTATATTGTTGACTGGTCCAGATTTCTTCACGTTAGAGCCTTCCTGATTCTTCTCCGATACGCTCCTTCGTTTAATAATTAAAAAGGGATAGATATTTTCTTCGTTCAGAAAACAAAACAAGCTTCTGCGAGAATCCAAACAAAACAAATCAATAACGAATTCAATCAATCTTCCCTTCGTTTGTTTAAATCGCCGAGTCTTCCCTTCGTCAAAATCAAAAATCGCTTGCGTTTATTTTCCTCCCCTCCTCTAGATTATTTCCAGACTGAATTCATAAAAGAAGAAAATAAAATGGGGGTCGAAGTCTCTTTCGTTCGAAACGAAAGCATCAGGGAAATTATTAATGACCGAATTCAAGGGGGTTCGTTCCTCTCAAAATACAATCACGCGGCCTTGTTCTTTTCACGTTCATTCCGTCCTCTCAAGGAAATGGTGACTCCGCTCTCTCTTCTTCCTCAAGGCGTCGTTCGATCGGAGAGATCTAATAGGATAGAGTTGCAATGATTAAACATGTCCACTGTCTGAAAACGCGAGCTCGGCCAGGAAGGGGAATCGCGAGCCCTAGATTTCAGTCGCCGGTCCCTAAGCTCGAATCGCGATCAAATCGGGAAGGGGAAGGGCACGTGACGTGGTGGTCTAACTGGAGGCAAGCTCGAGGTCGAGACGTGATGGATGTTGGGTCGCGATTTGGGGATGAAGTTCGAGTCATAGTCATTTTTGAGGGCGACTTCAAAATTTTGCGAAGAGAGGGGCAGAGCGTTCGAAGTCGATTCGATCGAAGAGGGTGGGATGCTATCGCGAGACCAGTAGTTGCTGGGGCTGGATTTTGGTCCGCAGCAGGTAAATTCTGTTTTAATTTAATTGTATTAAAATGTTTTTAAAACAGAGAAAACATATATATATATATAGATCAAAAGATAAATACGTTTAAAGTTGTGTATAAATATATGTAAACTGAAATCAGAAACAGTCTATGTATGGACATGATTTAGAAGGTAGAATTTGAAAAGGGAAATATAGATTTATTTATAAGTATAGGCGTAGGTAGTTTAGGTAGTTTCAAAAGAAAATGAAGTAGATAAATACATACATAGATATTTTAATTTACAAATCATTTTAAAAATAATAATAATTTATTAAGGTGAAATATTTGTAAGATAATCTATTTAATTATTTTTGTAACTTAGATTGTATTCGTCCAGAACATTAGTTTAAATAAAATAATTGGTTAATTAAATTTATATTGATGGTAATTTACCCTTCGAATAGTTCAAATCTTAATAAATCTTATGATACTTGAACAAGGTCGAAAATAATGGAAACAAGCTGGTTGGAAATCGGTTGCAAGTGAAAAGCAAAGGTGAGTCAATCTCACTCAGTTGAATTTAAATTTAAATGGTTAAATTTAAATCATTGATTGGATGATTGCATTGATTGATGTGCTATATATATAGTAGTATATAGCAATATACACATATTGGCATATGTGTATATTGGAATTGTTGATATTCCCGCATTGTATAGCGGATGAGACCCTATGCGCCACATAATAGCGGATGATATTTTATAAAACCCATATACCGCGATATTCCACCTTGAAGTGGAATTGGTATTGTGCTAACATCTGTGGATGCAGGGAAACAGGTTGGAGGGATCCAACTGGATTCCTCAAAATATTTAATTTTGTTAAATATTCTGTGATATGATTTTTGATATCCTGTGATGAATTATATGGATAATTGGATGTTATGGTTTGGTTGGACCGATTTGGATGTGCTGAATTATCAAAATCTCTAGAATGGAATTTTTGAAAAGAAATAAAAGAGTAAATTCTTAAGTAAAATAATTATAAAGAGTTTGGAATAAATTTGAGAATGAATCTGATTAAGAATAAAAGTGATTCCCAAAATTCTAATAAATATGGAAAAGAGGAATTTTGAATAAATAGAGAAATATTTAATTTAAAGAAAATTTATGTGATATTAATTAAAGGAATAAATAATTTATTTTAATTCAATGTTTAAATGTAATTAAAAAGAAAGAAGGAATTTGGTAAAATCTGAAACTTGTGTTTCAGTTTAAAGATTTTAAATCATAATGAGAAATAAAATCTGGAAGTTAATGAATTTGGAAATAAATGGATTAAGTAAGGAAATTTATTTCAAAGTAAATTGGAAAATCAATTGTAAATTGATTTAAATATTTTGGGATTTGAAATTTAAGAGAAATGAGATTTTGGAGATATAAACTGGGTTTATAAAGTGAAATGGAATATCAGTGGATATTTGAAATATAAATTCAAGGTGGGAATTTATAAAAGAATATGAATTGGTTTAAAAATAAGTGTTGATTTATTTTTAAAGGATGTGAAGAGAAGTGTATTTCCTTGGATTGCCAAGTACGTTTTTCAAAGCAATTTTAAATATAAGTTAAAAGTTCTAATTTGTTCAAAAATGCATGTTTTAGGAAATTGATTATTTCTAAAGGTTAATTTCCAAAGTAAGTATTTTCAAAAATCTATTATTGTAGTAATTATATAAAAGTGATTTGGTATTATGTTTTAAAGAGGAAATTTAGTTTATATTTATAAAGTGGTTTATTTTAAAAGTATATTTTTTTTATAAAGTATTAAAGTAGTTTGATTTCAATGTTATAAAGTATATTTAAATAAAGTGTTTTTAAATTATTTTAAAATTAAAAGTATTTTGTACTTGGTGATTCAGTGGAAATAATTATTTGGGAAATGTATTCCGTAAGCGGAAACTGTTTTCAAATGAGCTTTGAAAATTTGGAAATATATCTTGGAAAGATATTTGGGCAAATAAATAATGTGGGAAATTATTTATTGTGTGATGGTTGCTTGTGGATGTTAATTGATAGTTAAATAACCGACTATCAATATTGGCCAAATGCGCTGATCGTTTCGAAGAGACCGGGATCGAGTTTCCGTATACCGGGATTCTAGGTCTGGAGACTCGAATACCACTTCGATCCGGTTTGTACGTTTCGTGTAACGTGTTCGGAGTAGAAGATGGAGCAGTGAAGTGCAAGGGCTAGTCGCTACTAATTCTGAGGATATTTCCAAAATGGATGTAGTAGGAGTAGTGCCTTCGGTTCCGTTCAAACCCAGGACGAACTTGTATGGACGAATGCTTTCGTGACATCGTCAGGTGGACGATGGGCATTCTAAGGGATATGTTCTGTAAAAGGTATCGTTTAACCTCAAGCCTCATCAACCGGGAATGACTGAAAATCAGGGGTTATGCAGCAAGGCTTCGTGGGTAGCCCCCACTTGAGAGTAAGGTCATCCCTGTCTAGATGTCCCTTTTATTTCGGCTTAGTGTTGCGGTTGCTGATCCCAACCGTGGGGTGATCTTATTTGGAATTATCCAGTAAGGGATGATTCCGGCCTTGTGTTGCAGGGGAGCGGGCGTACTCCTCGGTACTGTGATCTAGGCCACGTACTGTGATAGGTGGTACCCCAGTGCCTAGTCATCGTTGGAAATCCATTCTCCCTACGTGCCTTGTACGAGTTTTGTTTGTATTACCCACTTTGTGGCTAGTATGCCGGAATTTAATAGATGTAACAATTTCGGCTATTTTAATAAGTATTTGTAAATAGACACTATTATAATATCAGAGGATTTTTATAAAAAGTGTTTTAGCTATCGTAAGGTAAAAACCCGACATGTTTATTTGTGGCGTGGTCTTACGAGATGCTTTTGTTTCCAAAGGATTTTGAAACTTTAATAATAAATTTGAGTGTGATTTTCTCACGCTGGTATTCCAGACTGACTCGGGTATTGTTTTATATAATGCTCGGGTCAGACCGAGTATTATAGGTTACAGGATATGATGCTGTAGAGCTCAGGAGACGAGCTGGATGGCGAGACGTATCTCTCGTACTTGTTTATATATATATTCCGCTGTGTTGATTGTTGTACTCTGTTGTATTGAGGACATGATATGGTTATTGTCCAGTTGTATGTTATGTGTTCTCTGATGTATACTCTGATGATATATTGTATAAAACTGATATAGTTTTGATTTGTGTAAAGATCGGTTAATATATATTATATTTTATTCCGCTGCGATGGTTAGATTCTGATGTTGTCTTCCTACTTTCTTCTTCTACCTCTTCTTCTTTAAGTCAAATGGTCCGGTTTTTCGTGTTAGAAAAACCCGGGTCGTTACAGTGGTATCAGAGCTTAGGCTGGCGACAACCTTGGCTCTGGTGGGAATTTTGAGAGTATTAATAGATATGAGCGCGTATTTGTTAGTGAATATAAAATGGTTTTATATTGTGTTGGCTGGTTTATTGAGTAGTTTATGGATTCTGGTCGATGTGTGGGACGCCACAACATTGATAGGAATCTCTAAACACTTGAATAGAACAATTCGACACAGTATTGTTTTAAAATAGGGTAAATGAAATAATTTTACCCAAATTATTTTTGTATAAAAAGAAACGTTTTGTAAACTATTCTAGTCAATATATATGGTTGTTTGGATGTTAGAAGTGATAATATAGAATTATTATCATTAATATATGGAAACTTAACTAGAAATTGAAATTTATAACCAAAGCAAAGAATAAAATTTTATAATAAAATAAAATTTGAGATATAGATTACAAATGTAATTTATAAAATTGAAATAAACTTCATATACAAATGAGATTTGTAAATGTAAACTGTAAAGGTGATTATAATTTTGAAATTGAAATGAGATAAAATTCCAGAGAATGTTTGAGTATAGATTTAAAGGAATTGCAATTTGTGATTTTTGGGAAAATTTTAAATTCCTTTGAGTTTTGAAATGGTTTTCAAAAAAAAAAGGGTTTTGGAGAAATAATGGTATTATTTCAGGAATATTTTTGAGTTGAATTTGAAATCTTGTGAGATTTGGAAATTAAAATATTTGAAATGTTTTTAAACAAATAAGAGCACTAAACTCTTTGTGGTCGCTGGAAAATAATTCCGATGATGATCGCGACATCACCGGTGTTCATTTTCGAGTTTCCAAAAGAGGAATTGCTACCTGGATGTTTTGGGCTGGTGTTTGTTTGCAAAACTGGGTTTGGTTTTGAAATTTAAAGGGATTTTGGATATAGTTAATTTCAAAGGTGATTTTGAAATTCTGGGAAATTGTTTAAGCTTTGGAATCTTATTTAAAGTTGTTTATGGAATAATAAATATATTGCCTAAATAAAATATATAATCCCGAGTTAAAAAGCAAAATGTGAATGGGATTGATTGTAAATAGATGAAATATGAAAATGAGTATACTCCAACATTTAGATTATAAAATAAATTGAACTCCAGTAAAATAGTTAAAGTGATTTTTGAGATAAAAATCAAATGTTGGGTTGTAAATGAAATATGGAGTATGGAATAAATTGAATGACATTATTAATAAATTGAAGGATGAATTGATAATGTGAGTTGGAAATTAAAATGGATAAAGAGAATGGGGTTATTGAATTGATGAGAATCAAATAAATGGAATATGAAATGTTTCAAGATTTATAAATGGATTCAAATGAAATAAATGTGAATTTGGAATGTAAAGTAAATTGAACGGAATCAATTAGAAATGAAATCGAATGAAATATAAATTGAGTTGGAATTGCTTTTAAAAGTAGTCATGGGACTAAAGTAAATATAATTGGTTTTTGAATCAATTGTAATGATATGAGTTGTTTGATTGAAAATGAATTGTAAGCTATTGGAATTGGATAAAATGGTTTGAATATTGATTGAAAACCTTTAAAATAAATGTCGAAACATTTCACATGTGCTTATGGAAGTATATGATATGCATCGTTTATGGAATCCATGTTTTTAGCTATGTGTTATTAAGTGAAATGTTAATAAACTTTGTATATTGGTCACTTACCTGTTTAAGTTGAGTAGTACAGGTACCGGGAAGCCGTTCGGCTGGATTTGATTGCGAAATTTGCTAAAATAAATCACCGCTTGCTTTATAAATTGCTATAATAAGGTACGCTTACGCAAAAATTCAAAATAGGAGATATGAACTGTTTTTTTTTTGTTTTCCGGTCGGGTGGGCCGATGTATATATATTTGTACATCCTGCGATATCGCAGAAGTCCCTCCGTACAAAGGAGACTCTGCCAAAATTTTCCATAAATCTTGGGAGTTAGAAAATTTTTGAAAATTTTCATTTACGATAAATGATTTAAATTTGTTAAGCAAATGAAATTAAAACTGGATATTGAAATCTAATTCAAATGTGAATGTAAGGTGAAGTGAAATCAAAGGAACTAAAGAAAGTAAAGTTCGTAAATAAACTGTTATTTGAGGTTTAAATTAAATAGTAAGTGAAACTAATCCATATTCAAAATGGAAGCCAATTTGAGTTTAAATGAAATTGTAAGGGCTAAGTAAATAGTAATTAAAATAAACTTCAATGGGGAAGTGAAAATAAATATAAACTTCAAAAATGAAGTAAAACAAATCCAAGAAGTATATAAAATGTTTATATTGGACTTAAGAAATGAATGGTGAATTCTTAGGTAAATTTGGTATGGAGGAAAATTATTCTAGATGAATAATTGAATGACGATTAAAATTGGAAGTTGTGAAATGAGATAGTTGTGAATAAAGGGATAACAATCAAAAAGAAATGTGAATAAAAAAGAATTGATGAAATTGATAATCAATTGGAATTTATACGTAAGATGTACGTATATTATTTTATTCGCATAGCTATTTGGTCCAGATGTCGAACACAGAATTTTGAGATAGTTTTATCGATCCGAATCGGGATTTTTCACTCGATTTTCAACGGCGAACCTGGATATGGATTGTTGATTGATTCTGGAAATTCTCTATCATAGTTGGTGGCTATGCAAGGAGAATGACGGTTTCTGATCAAGAAACCAGATCTGAGTCCGCACTAGGAAGTCGGGTGGACGATACTAGTTCGGAAGTGAAATTGTGTGATCGATTGAGCGATCGAATGTGATATTGCGTACGGATGATATATGTGCATCGTACGGGCTGAGTAAAACAAATATTGAATTTGTAAAGAAAAGTATAAAATGACTTTGGGATTGGGAGTGAATATTATTGCTTAGCATGATATACAGGTGTATAAAAACAATGGATAAATTGGGATTTTGATTTTTGAAGATAAAATTTAATGGCCGGAAAAAGGTATGTATTTGAATTTCTGTATGAAATTTGATTGGGTTTTTGATGCAGCCACTTGGCCTTTTGTTTTCTTTTTGAGAATGGGAGGCCGTAGAGCCATTTTGTAGTAGTACCGAGCTAGCCGCGCAAAGGAGACGCTGGCGAAATTTTTCAGAAATTTAGGGAGTTAGAAAAATTTTGAGAAATTTTTTTGATAATTTCAAATTTGAATTCAAATTTAAAATTTGAATTGATAAGTAGGTGATATGGTTTGGGGCTTATGAATAAGTTTGGGAAGTTAAAAGATGATTAGTGTATCATTAATAAAAGATTGTTTGGGTATTGTTAAAACAGTTTGAATTGGGAAAATAGTTAACGGGGATTGAATCATTCCTCTTAACTGGTAATTTCGGGGACGAAATTCTTTTAAGGGAGGAGGAATGTGACGACCCGGAATTTTTGAGCATTTGAAATTGGAATATTTAATTAATTTTAAATATTCAGAGGTTAATTATAAACTTAAATTTCAAATATCGTTGTATTGAGTAATTTAATTATTAAATTAAATTTATATTGAAGTTGGATAAAATAGTAAATCTGGCATTCTAAGCTAATTAAAAATATTTTGAAAGCTCGTAAAATTCGTAATGATAATACTGAAGATAATAGAAGTTTCAGAATGTAATTTCAAACTGTTTTGTTCTGTTTTGAAATTATATTGTTTAAATTTAAATTTGAAAAATAGCCTTCCGAGGCACAGTCTCGGAATTCGACGAAACCAGTTCCATTGGGTCCGTAATATAGTATTATTATCGGATTTCAAATTTAGCAGTGATCGGAGTTATTGTGTGATCGTACGGTAAGTAAACGCCTGAAATTTATATCGAGAATTCAAAATATAATCTATACTATATTGTTGACTGGTCCAGATTTCTTCACGTTAGAGCCTTCCTGATTCTTCTCCGATACGCTCCTTCGTTTAATATTTAAAAAGGGATAGATATTTTCTTCGTTCAGAAAACAAAACAAGCTTCTGCGAGAATCCAAACAAAACAAATCAACAACGAATTCAATCAATCTTCCCTTCGTTTGTTTAAATCGCCGAGTCTTCCCTTCGTCAAAATCAAAAATCGCTTGCGTTTATTTTCCTCCCCTCCTCTAGATTATTTCCAGACTGAATTCATAAAAGAAGAAAATAAAATGGGGGTCGAAGTCTCTTTCGTTCGAAACGAAAGCATCAGGGAAATTATTAATGACCGAATTCAAGGGGGTTCGTTCCTCTCAAAATACAATCACGCGGCCTTGTTCTTTTCACGTTCATTCCGTCCTCTCAAGGAAATGGTGACTCCGCTCTCTCTTCTTCCTCAAGGCGTCGTTCGATCGGAGAGATCTAATAGGATAGAGTTGCAATGATTAAACATGTCCACTGTTTGAAAACGCGAGCTCGGCCAGGAAGGGGAATCGCGAGCCCTAGATTTCAGTCGCCGGTCCCTAAGCTCGAATCGCGATCAAATCGGGAAGGGGAAGGGCACGTGACGTGGTGGTCTAACTGGAGGCAAGCTCGAGGTCGAGACGTGATGGATGTTGGGTCGCGATTTGGGGATGAAGTTCGAGTCATAGTCATTTTTGAGGGCGACTTCAAAATTTTGCGAAGAGAGGGGCAGAGCGTTCGAAGTCGATTCGATCGAAGAGGGTGGGATGCTATCGCGAGACCAGTAGTTGCTGGGGCTGGATTTTGGTCCGCAGCAGGTAAATTCTGTTTTAATTTAATTGTATTAAAATGTTTTTAAAACAGAGAAAACATATATATATATATATAGATCAAAAGATAAATACGTTTAAAGTTGTGTATAAATATATGTAAACTGAAATCAGAAACAGTCTATGTATGGACATGATTTAGAAGGTAGAATTTGAAAAGGGAAATATAGATTTATTTATAAGTATAGGCGTAGGTAGTTTAGGTAGTTTCAAAAGAAAATGAAGTAGATAAATACATACATAGATATTTTAATTTACAAATCATTTTAAAAATAATAATAATTTATTAAGGTGAAATATTTGTAAGATAATCTATTTAATTATTTTTGTAACTTAGATTGTATTCGTCCAGAACATTAGTTTAAATAAAATAATTGGTTAATTAAATTTATATTGATGGTAATTTACCCTTCGAATAGTTCAAATCTTAATAAATCTTATGATACTTGAACAAGGTCGAAAATAATGGAAACAAGCTGGTTGGAAATCGGTTGCAAGTGAAAAGCAAAGGTGAGTCAATCTCACTCAGTTGAATTTAAATTTAAATGGTTAAATTTAAATCATTGATTGGATGATTGCATTGATTGATGTGCTATATATATAGTAGTATATAGCAATATACACATATTGGCATATGTGTATATTGGAATTGTTGATATTCCCGCATTGTATAGCGGATGAGACCCTATGCGCCGCATAATAGCGGATGATATTTTATAAAACCCATATACCGCGATATTCCACCTTGAAGTGGAATTGGTATTGTGCTAACATCTGTGGATGCAGGGAAACAGGTTGGAGGGATCCAACTGGATTCCTCAAAATATTTAATTTTGTTAAATATTCTGTGATATGATTTTTGATATCCTGTGATGAATTATATGGATAATTTGATGTTATGGTTTGGTTGGACCGATTTGGATGTGCTGAATTATCAAAATCTCTAGAATGGAATTTTTGAAAAGAAATAAAAGAGTAAATTCTTAAGTAAAATAATTATAAAGAGTTTGGAATAAATTTGAGAATGAATCTGATTAAGAATAAAAGTGATTCCCAAAATTCTAATAAATATGGAAAAGAGGAATTTTGAATAAATAGAGAAATATTTAATTTAAAGAAAATTTATGTGATATTAATTAAAGGAATAAATAATTTATTTTAATTCAATGTTTAAATGTAATTAAAAAGAAAGAAGGAATTTGGTAAAATCTGAAATTATGTTTCAGTTTAAAGATTTTAAATCATAATGAGAAATAAAATCTGGAAGTTAATGAATTTGGAAATAAATGGATTAAGTAAGGAAATTTATTTCAAAGTAAATTGGAAAATCAATTGTAAATTGATTTAAATATTTTGGGATTTGAAATTTAAGAGAAATGAGATTTTGGAGATATAAACTGGGTTTATAAAGTGAAATGGAATATCAGTGGATATTTGAAATATAAATTCAAGGTGGGAATTTATAAAAGAATATGAATTGGTTTAAAAATAAGTGTTGATTTATTTTTAAAGGATGTGAAGAGAAGTGTATTTCCTTGGATTGCCAAGTACGTTTTTCAAAGCAATTTTAAATATAAGTTAAAAGTTCTAATTTGTTCAAAAATGCATGTTTTAGGAAATTGATTATTTCTAAAGGTTAATTTCCAAAGTAAGTATTTTCAAAAATCTATTATTGTAGTAATTATATAAAAGTGATTTGGTATTATGTTTTAAAGAGGAAATTTAGTTTATATTTATAAAGTGGTTTATTTTAAAAGTATATTTTTTTTTATAAAGTATTAAAGTAGTTTGATTTCAATGTTATAAAGTATATTTAAATAAAGTGTTTTTAAATTATTTTAAAATTAAAAGTATTTTGTACTTGGTGATTCAATGGAAATAATTATTTGGGAAATGTATTCCGTAAGCGGAAACTGTTTTCAAATGAGCTTTGAAAATTTGGAAATATATCTTGGAAAGATATTTGGGCAAATAAATAATGTGGGAAATTATTTATTGTGTGATGGTTGCTTGTGGATGTTAATTGATAGTTAAATAACCGACTATCAATATTGGCCAAATGCGCTGATCGTTTCGAAGAGACCGGGATCGAGTTTCCGTATACCGGGATTCTAGGTCTGGAGACTCGAATACCACTTCGATCCGGTTTGTACGTTTCGTGTAACGTGTTCGGAGTCGAAGATGGAGCAGTGAAGTGCAAGGGCTAGTCGCTACTAATTCTGAGGATATTTCCAAAATGGATGTAGTAGGAGTAGTGCCTTCGGTTCCGTTCAAACCCAGGACGAACTTGTATGGACGAATGCTTTCGTGACATCGTCAGGTGGACGATGGGCATTCTAAGGGATATGTTCTGTAAAAGGTATCGTTTAACCTCAAGCCTCATCAACCGGGAATGACTGAAAATCAGGGGTTATGCAGCAAGGCTTCGTGGGTAGCCCCCACTTGAGAGTAAGGTCATCCCTGTCTAGATGTCCCTTTTATTTCGGCTTAGTGTTGCGGTTGCTGATCCCAACCGTGGGGTGATCTTATTTGGAATTATCCAGTAAGGGATGATTCCGGCCTTGTGTTGCAGGGGAGCGGGCGTACTCCTCGGTACTGTGATCTAGGCCACGTACTGTGATAGGTGGTACCCCAGTGCCTAGTCATCGTTGGAAATCCATTCTCCCTACGTGCCTTGTACGAGTTTTGTTTGTATTACCCACTTTGTGGCTAGTATGCCGGAATTTAATAGATGTAACAATTTCGGCTATTTTAATAAGTATTTGTAAATAGACACTATTATAATATCAGAGGATTTTTATAAAAAGTGTTTTAGCTATCGTAAGGTAAAAACCCGACATGTTTATTTGTGGCGTGGTCTTACGAGATGCTTTTGTTTCCAAAGGATTTTGAAACTTTAATAATAAATTTGAGTGTGATTTTCTCACGCTGGTATTCCAGACTGACTCGGGTATTGTTTTATATAATGCTCGGGTCAGACCGAGTATTATAGGTTACAGGATATGATGCTGTAGAGCTCAGGAGACGAGCTGGATGGCGAGACGTATCTCTCGTACTTGTTTATATATATATTCCGCTGTGTTGATTGTTGTACTCTGTTGTATTGAGGACATGATATGGTTATTGTCCAGTTGTATGTTATGTGTTCTCTGATGTATACTCTGATGATATATTGTATAAAACTGATATAGTTTTGATTTGTGTAAAGATCGGTTAATATATATTATATTTTATTCCGCTGCGATGGTTAGATTCTGATGTTGTCTTCCTACTCTGTTGTATTAAGGACATGATACATGTTCATATACCCAGTTTACATTATGAATCCAAATAAGCATCAAGCACATAAATTCTCTGCACAATAATTTAAATGTCAAGTTATTATATTTTGATTTCACTCATACCAGAATTTTATTCTGACCCTATTTGTTGCCTTGCAATAATTGGGGTGTCTCATTTTTATGGAGGCAGTCCAAAATATTGCTGCAGGAAAAGATGTATAAGTGGCTTGCTTGCATGGATATTTGAAGATCTTCATGAATTAAGGAAAAAAAAATAAATGCTTAAGGAAGTAGCAGTATAATCTATAATAGATAATCTAGGCAAACTTCCTTTTATTTTGTGTATTCTCAGCAATGATGCTTATTTTGTTCACTTGAAAAGAACATGTAAAAACTTAAGTATTCTGTGGGGTTTGTGAGATACTGATTTAAGCAACTTATTTATATGATTTCTGGTGGAAAAGTGATGAAGGAAGTATGCCATATAATATGATATGTGGACATACATTCCTTGGCAAGGTTTAAGTGATTTTAAATTATAAAGATAAGGCTGTTATTGAAAAGTATGCTATGAATTTTGTTAAGTGGATAGGTTGAATCTGGTCCTGGCTAACCAGTAAGGCTTGACCATGACTTATAATTGATATAGGTCCATGCAAAGGCTGGAAGGCATAGCCTGTAATCTGGTTTTGGGCATTTGATTTTTCCCCAGCAAAAACTTGTATTGCTTGGTGTAATAAGCTCATATGTATGCTAGATACTTGTAGGCATCACTGCAAGTTAGACTTATCTAATTCTTGATTTCTGGATACTTAATTCAAATCTGGTAATATTGAGTCATAGTCAAAACCAGTAGTAATTTGTAGAGGCATGTGGTCTTGTTTGTAATGAGCATCTCCACCATTCAATAGAATAATGACCACTAACATTTGTTATCTTTCCTAGAAAATCATCAGTTGTTTTCATTATAAGTTCACCGGGAAGTCTTGCATTTTGTCAGGTCATTTTGCCTTTAGGCACACTGTCTGCACACATGTTCTTAGTCTCCATTTAGCATGATAGTTTGAGTTAGCACTCTAGTCTGACTGTATTGTTTTCCTCTGCTTAGCCTTTAAATCAGTTTGTAATTTCAATGTTCACCTGATTATTGCAACTTAATAAATTAAAGCATGGGTATTTCATCTGATATAAAGATTGTTTGAAGTTGAAATGAGTAACACAAGCTAAACTAATAAGCATGGGTTAGGTTGAACACTTTTTACTTATTATAGAACAATAAGCATCATATTACAAAAATCCCAGGATTAAATTGTATGGCTTATAGATTCAGGGATCAATTAATAGGTGAGATAGGATAAGAAAATAAGAGAACTAGTGGTATCTAATCCTAAGGTTAATCAGGCTTGAGTTTTAAAAAAAAAAATATGAAAAACAAAAATTGTGTTTGAACCGACCAGCATAGCACTCGAACTCGTGACCTTGTATGTATAAGTTAGGCGCGTTTCCATTACGCCTAGATGTTGCTTGTGTTTCCTTAGGATCCACTTTATTTTATACTGATTTTGGCACTATTCAGAACTTAACACAAACATCTATATTAAAAGCTTGTTTACTACTGATTATTTCTTGATCACTTCTTAGTTAGTATAAACAGACTAATGTGTTTGTTCCCAGTGGATTGTATGAAAAAAATAATAATAATATAATATATAGGAATGGCTATGTGACACCAAATCTCTTAAATATGAGAAATAAGGTAGGAATGAGTTGCTTTGCTATTTTAATCACTCTGATAAGCAAAGAACCATTTATATATCTTCACATATATAAATGATAGGATTTATTTTAAATACTGATATATTTATATTAGTAAAATTCAGGATCTTGCGAAGAATTAAATTAAGAATAGTGATCCATTGACATGTATATATATGTATATACAGTGTGAAAAAAAAAACTCAACAGAAAATTCACTAAAAATAAATCAAGAAGAAGTGGGTCACTTCATTAACATTAATTAATTAATTCTCAATTAAATATCATTCCTTAACCACCTTCATTAATTAACCTTCAATTTATTAATCATCCTCAAATTAATTTCCTTAATTCATTTATCACATTAACCTTAAATTAATTTATTGCTTAATCACTTGGTTAATCAACTTTAATCATTAGTTAATATTTAATTAATAATCCTTAATTTACAAATTAATTATTCCTTAATTAATTAATCTTTAAACCTTTAATTACTTATTTAATTAATCCAAATCATAAATTAAATAAATAAATTATTCATTTTAATTAGCTTAATTATTTATCCATAATCATTTACTAATTAAATCAATTAATGACTCTTTAATTACCTTAATTAATAATCATTACAATGTCTTTGAAACCTTATTTTTAAAATCTACACTTTAAATTTCATTTTTAAAACAAATTCAAAACTACTCGGTAGCTATATTTTAAAACAGCTCGAGCCAATGCAAGAAAAACCCAGCATACCCGCCAATCCACTCGAGCTCAACTTCGAGCCATAACCCAGATTCCCCGAGCAATACTTCGAGCCTATTGCTTCTTCTCCGATGCTTTACCACACAAAAATCAACAGACTCAAACATTTACGCGTGCACATGAACACTTGATCGAAGCGCCTCCGACCTTCATTTCGATCAACCCCATGTCGCCAGTGATAACGCAAACATCCCCGAATGCTCAGATTCGCGAAATTGTCTGGGATTCTAAATTGAACCATCTAGCCGCCCCTAGGAATCACCCTATTGACCCAATTTTGCTTCGCGTGGCCACCTCCGGCCACCGGAGAACTTGCGATCACCCCCCACAGCTGCTCCACCTTCCCACACATCTTCTCTGCAAGTCCGGTCTACTCCGGTTCCACGATGACGGCGCAATTGCCGAGAAACCCACGTCGAAAATCTTGATTCTTAAACCATACTCCACCCTATTCTGGCCGCGCTGACGAACTATCGATCAAGTAGCCATTTTTCCTCCAACCTCCAATACTCAGACTACCCCCCCCCCCCCCCGATCCAATCACGATGAACCCCCTAGCGTCGATTATTGGAAATTGATGAAAACCCATAATCCATTCAACTTATAAATTTCCAATATATATATACTTAAAAATTATGAAACATTTAACAAAATTCATTAATTTATACCCCAAATCAAGTTGTAAAATCAAAGCCCAGTTTCCAGACAATTTATTTTTTCTGCTTTGGTTTGATTTTAACTGTACCTTTCTATTTTTGAATTGATTACTAACTTTAAATACTTAAATTTATTTTGAAAGATGAACTTACCTTCACTCAATTACTTTCCATTTAAAGATCAAATTCAGGAACACATTGGAAGAGTAGGAATTTAGTTTTGAATTTGTTTAAAAACTGTTAGTTTAGACAGAGGCTCATGTGCACCTGTATACAGACATGCATACCCCAAATATCAGGCATACAATCACCATTTATTTTCATTTCTACAAGCTACTTTCAAGTCACCTTCACAGGCATACATACTCAAGCAACAATGTGTAATTATATTCAGGGTTTAAAATTTACTCACAATGATTTTCCAGGAAAAAGAAAGAACAGAGGCTCATGTTTTGAAACCCTGGAACAGATTCAAATCTGGAATTTGATTCTTTCAGATTGATTTGCTTGATCCACTTGAAGTTGTTTGATTTTTTTGATCAGAAACTTTGTTTTTGAAACTAGCTTGAACTGAAGCTCTATTTGTTTCAGGTAGAATTTTGGATCTGCCTTTTGTTTTAAGCTTAGATGATAAAGGAATTTTGAGAAGAAAAGTGTAAACTTTTGAACTGAAGATTAATAGTCAGGCTTTCTTCTTTTCTTTATGACTTTGTTTTGGCTTAGTTTTGGTGAACAAAATGGAACTATGGTCATGTATATAAGTGGTGTGCAGGTGAAAGTATAGGCAAGTACAAGTTAAAGTATACAAAAGAAACCAAACCATACTTTAAAATTGGTTGATGTGATTCTTATTTATGGGCTGAGTAAATAGCATTAAATGCTTCATGCTTCCCATTGCATACTTACAGCAATGTGCTGTTTGGTCCTTTTTATTTTTTTATAAGTACATTTTATAATATATTTTTTGTAAGACTAAGTCTCATTTTGTTTGCTGGTTGCATATTTTTTTTCTTGCCTTTCTAACTTGTCTCGGCTGAGATATATATTTGTGCACTAAAAATTTTTGGTATTAATTAACTTTGGTTTGTTTGTTTACACCTTTGTTTCATTCCCTTGCCAGCTTTCCCATATGCATATATACTTTGTTTTACTTGTTTTATAATACCTTGTTGTAGTTAAATATATGTTTATTGCCTTATGGCTTTGTATTGACTTTCCAAGTGTACATGAATATGTATTGTAATGTTTTATATTTTCTTTTCTTTTCTAATGTTGCTTTGTAATATACTTTATAATATAATTAAATTTCTATTTCAATTTGTTGTTAAATTTCTCTAATGTATTCACTTTATATTTTTACAAAGTTTATCAACATGTTATTTGAATTTATCTATGTATTCATTTTATTTTATTTTATTTATCGTCTTATATTTTTAATTTATAAATTCAAATTATTATTAACCATTTATTTACAATTTGAATTCAAGTCAATATAGATCTATATAGTTATTATTTCCAGTTTAACATCTATTAATATTTAACTCTATATTTATTTTTAAAACTATTTATTTAAGATTTTATTTCAAATCCAATATATACATATTTTCAAATCCATATGACTTAATATATTTTCGATTTGAATCGGGGAAACTCGCTTCTATTTAAAAATCAATTTTACAATTTTTTATTCAAAAATTCAACAAATTATTAAATTAAATTAAATTAAAATCTAGGGTCGTTACACTTTATTTTGTTCCTCATTTATTTTATTTATTTGACCTTTTATTTGTTTTAAAGTGAAATAGAAATTTTCTAAAACTAGTGATATTCTATTTGTAAATTTTAAGTCCTATTTTAAATTTTAAAACAATTTCTCTATTCTTTTTCTATTTTCTCTAAATTTAATTATTTATTTCACTTTAGAAATGATAAATGAATTATTTATTTCAAAGTTTTGCTTTAGAATATTTCTAAAATGAAGTACATATTTTTCCAAAGCCAATGATGATTTAATTGTAATTTTTGAACCCTGTTTTCAATTTTTAACCAATTTCTTATATTCTTTTTCCATTTTCTTTCAAATTAATTATTTATTTTTTATTTTATATTACTTTGTTTCGGTTCTAAAGTCAAATTACTGATTTTATTTTTGTTTTATTTGAATTAAAGAAAAAGGAAATATGAAAGAGTTTAAAATGCTTTAGAAACTGAAGTCCTTTCACCTCCTTAAGTCTTTTCACTTGCCATAACCTTCCCATTATGCTTTGGCCGTGACTTTATTCTTTTTTTTCACGTGAAACAACTCATTTTCATTTCTCATTTCAACCATTTCAGATCTGAGCAAAAACACTAGGTAATGGCTCCTTTGTTTCTATACCTTTTCTTCTTCTTTTCTTCTTCTTTTCATGTCATTTTCCCTTGTTCTCTCCATAGTTTTGCTTGGCCTCCTCCTTGTTTTCCATGGCCATGACCACCACCACCACCTACATATCTTCTGTGATATCCCGGGTTTTTGGGTAATATAAATTTAATAATCTGTATTGATAATTTTATGGAATTGATAATTTTCTTTATAATTATAATTTAAATTGATAATTTAATCTTTTAAAAGATAATAAATATTTAATCTGGCAATATTTAATTTAGTAATATTTATTTATATCATTTCTAACAGTTTAAAATGGATAAAATTTATCTTTCAAAGCTAATAAAAATATATTCTATTTATAATGTATATATTAGTATACATATTGTAAATAGGAAGTCTTTGATTTAAATTTAATATTTTTTCAAATGCTAATTTAAGAATAATTTTATATTTTCAAAATATAAGATAATTATTATTTCTAAAGTATGATAGTTTAAATAAGATTTAATAAAAGAATTATTTTATCTTGTTTTCTTTTAATAAGTATTAAACTAAAAATGATTTATAAATTTATATATTAAGGTTTAAAATAAACTTTCTTTTTAAATATCTCTTAAATTTAGAAGGTTTGTAAAAATAAATAAATATAACATAAGTTAATAAAATTCATTTCATAAATAATAAAATGTAGATTCTTAAACTAAAAATAGTTTACAAATAAATAAAACATGACTTTATATAAATCCATATTTACATAATTAATAAAATATAAATACTTTTTCAAAGGGTATTTGGTTTTATAATATTTTATCTAAAAATAGTTTATATATACATATACTAAGATAAATGTTAGTAATTAATAAAGTAAGTATGAAAAGCTTTATATTAACATTTAAATTAATTAAAAATTTATTTAATGTATTAAAGGACATGTGTTAATATCTTAACACATGGTAATAACAAGTGTAAGCTTGATAATCAATCTAATAACAAGTGGCAATTCTTTCTCTTTGTCAATTAAATTTTATAAATAAGTAATTAGAGAAACCTGGCTTCTATTTTCTTTCCCGTTCAAAGTTCTCTGTACAAATCTTTTTCTGTCAAAAACTTTTTCTTCTTTCTAAAAATCTGAAATCAAATTCAAAAGAAATTAAACTATTCCAACCTGCAACTAAAATGAAGTTCAACTACAATTCAAGTAGCAGTTTCAAATTCAACTAAATAATCAAGCAAAAGCAGTTTCATCATCAAAGAATTCGAATTGAATGCAAAGCTGATCCAGATCAAAATTCAAACTGCAGTTCATAAATGAAGTGCCTCTGTCCTCTGTTTAATTCCTGGTGAGTAAATGAAATTTTAAAAACAGTTTTAATCCTGGATTTGTACGTTATTCTTGTGATGAAATCATGATGATGTGTCTGAATTCTTAGATTTAATTGATGTATGTTGGTGATTGAGTGAATGATGATATTGAGATGCCTGTATATGCTCTGTATATTTATAACAGTTTCAATTGCCATAGTAAATTCAATAACTAGATTTGGAATTCGAATTGGCCTTTGATTTGTAAATAGAAGTTGTTTGTAATCATATAACTTTTCATCTAAAAATGATATAAGTTTTTAAAATGAAATATTTGTTTAGAAATTTCAAAATTACAGTAAAAAAAATCAAATTGGGTCAAAAATTTGAGAATTTAATCTTTAAGTTTTGTTTGCATGATTAGAATAGCATCAGGAAATCATGATTTTTAATACTTGTACCATGATTTTTAGTTGGGTAATTAGTGAGAATTCCCGAGTTTTTTGTTTTGGGCATTTTGGCCGATTCATGGCGAACGGCGGCGATCTGGGCAACGCGGTTGAGCACGAAGGTCATGGGAAAGACAAGGATCATGGGAAAAATAACTTGGGAATTTATTGATGAGTGGGTTGGCTGGAATTTGACGAAGTAGGGTTTTACATCCTGATTTTTGTCGACGTTGTTCATCTTGACTTCGCGGAGTCGAGGCGCTATCGGAGGCGATCGCGTGTTGATGGAGGGTGGCGTGGTGATGCTGCGGTGTTATGGACGAGGTATCTGGGTTTCTGATGACCGTGATCGGCGGCGTGAGGGGAGTTTGTGGGTCGAGTTTTGTTCCAGTAGGGTAGTGGGATTGCTCGTTTTTGTTTTAGCACGAGTTCGACGGCGTTGAAGGGGTTGGAGTGTTTCTTGGGTGATCGTCGATTTGTTGATGATCTCGGTAGGGATCGGAGGAGGCTGGAAGCACTGTGCACGTGCACGTGTATGTTCGTATGTCTGGGTTGATGGCATTGGAGAAGACGAGTTCGTCTCGGTGATGGTTCGAGTATTTGGGGTTACGACTCGAAGCAGATAAGTAGGCGAGTGACTCGAAGCTAGCTCGGGGAAAAAGCGTGTTTGGCTCGGGTAATTTGAGTATACCAGGTTATTAAAGAATGTACTCAAGCTTTTCAAATGTTCTAAAGTTTAAAAGCAAAGTAAAAACAAGTTTTCAAATTAAAGTTATTTTCAAAGAAATTATAAAGAAATATTTTAAATATAGATTTCAAGTTTTATTTTGAATGAATAAGATTATAGGATATAATAATTAAGATTTCAAAGATAAATATCTGTTTAATTTATTAAACATGTTTTAACAGGGTTTTTAAAAGATTTTAAATATCTAAAAATTTAATGTTTAAATTGTTTGTTCTTAAGTAAAATTTTATATTTCAAATATATAATTGATTTCTAAATTGGTTTTAATAAAGTTAATAATTGGAATAAGTAATTAAAATAAATAAAGAGTTTATTCTTAATTAGTTAAGTTACGATTAATTAAGGATAATTAATTTTAAGGTTAATTACTTAATTGTAATTAAGGATAATTACTTAATAAAGTAATTAGTAGAAATAAATTAATTAGAGATTAAGTGATGATTAATTGATTATTTAATTAATATAATTAAATTTAGGTTAATTAATTAGCCTAATTGATTAAGATAATCATTTATGATTAATTAAGTATAATTACTTAGTAAAGTAATTAATGGATAATTACTGAATGTAATTAAGAAAGAGAAATTACTTATGGAAGTAATTAAATGGAATTGATTAAGAGTTAATCCCTTGATGTTATTAATTAGAGGATTAATTAATATAATTAATTTGAAATTAATTAATTAAAAAGTAATTAATTAATTAAAGGATTAAGGTTAATAAAAAAATGTGATTAATTACTAGTTAAGGTAATTAATTAAAAGAGAGTAATTAATTAAGGGAGTAATTAAAGATCATTAATTTATGTAATAAATGATGTAATTAAGGGTTGATTAATTAAGATTAATTAATCAATAATAAGTGATTAAAGAGTAATTAATTAATATAATTAATTAAGGAGTTAATTAATTAAGGTAGGTAATTAAATAGTTAATTACTGTTTATGATTAATTAAGGTTAATTAATGAATGTAGTTAATTAAAGATAAATTAACTAGAAGGTAATTAATTAATGAAGTAATTAGAGGATCATTAATTAATATAAGTAATGAAATTAATCAAGGTTGATTAATGAAAGTAATTAATTATAGATAATTAATTAATGGAAGTAAATGAAGGATCATTAATTATTGTAATTTAATGATGGTAATTAAAGGTTAATTACTGTATATGGTTAAAGGATAATTACTTAAATGTAATTAAAGTGTAATTAATCAAGGAAGATTAATTAAGGAAGATCATTAAGAGATGGTTAATTAATTAATGATTAATTAAGCAAGGATAGGAATTAATTCTTCAGTAATTAATTTAATTTAAGTTGATTAAATTGATTATAATAGAGATTAATAAATGGTTGCTTATGAATGATGGTTGAGTAGAATGTCGGATTTGGTTGATATCTATTGGATGATATGCTATGATATTCTGTGAAATGATATTGGATATATCTGTGATAAATGTGTGATATTTATCTATGTTAATACTGTGTGAATTCAAGTATTGAATTGAATTGTTTAAACCTTTAAACAACTTGGCCTTAAAAGATACGTTTTGGATTTCGATGAGACCGGGATCGGGTTTCCGTATACCGGAATTCCAGGTCTGGAGACCCGAATACCACATCGATCCAAATTAACGATAGGTCGTGAATCTCAAGTGAAGATGAAGATTCAGAGTGCAAGGCTTATTGTCGTTAACTCTGAGGGTGATTCCAAAACGAGTGTAACGAGATAATGCCTTCGGTTTCGTTCGAACCCAGAACGAACTTGTATGGATTGAATGCTTTCAGCACATCGTCAGGCGGACGATGAGCATTCTAAGTGATATGTTCTGATTAAAGGTAATCGTAACCTCAAGCCTCATCAACCGGGAATGGCTAAAACAGGGGAGGTGCAGCAAGGCTTCGTGGGTAGCACCCACTGAGAGCAAGATAGATCCCTGTCTAGAGGTCCCTTTTCTTTTATTCGGCTTAGTGTGTGGTTGGTCGCGCCAACTACGGGATTATCTTGTTCGGGATTATCCAGTAAGGGATGGTTCCGGCTTTGTGTTGCAGGGGAGCGGGCGTACTCCTCGGTACGGTGATCTAGGCCACGTACTGTGACGGGCGGTACCCCAGTAGCCCTGCCATTGTATGGAATCCAAACTCCAATAAGTGCCGTACGTATTAGTTGTGCCCAACTATGTTGGAATGTGAGATGTAAGCATTTCAGCTATTTCTGTATTTTACTTGAAAACCCTAGACCCTATTATAATACAATCGGATTTCCTATCAAATGTTTTAGTTAGCGTAAGGTAAAAACTTACCCCTGTTTATTTGTGGGGAGTCTTACGTGATACTTTTCTTTTCAAAGGTTTTCAAAGTTAAACAACTTTAACCCGTTTACTCACACCAGACCCATGTCTGACCCAAGTGTTTATTTTCTGTTTTATTAAACTCTTGGGTACTCAATATTGTATTGAGTAGTCGAGGGATTCAGGTTAGCTTTGACGAATTCTGGAGGAGATTTGGAGCAGGAGGCTTCACCGTGTAGATATATGATGATTCCGCTGTGTTTGTATTAGTCTGTATTGTACTGATGTACTTGTGTTGTATAATAGACAGAAGTTTATAACTGTCTATTCTGTGATGTATAAGTTGTGTAACTCTGATGTAACATGATACTATGTAATATTTTATGTGATATATTATATTTTATTCGTTCCGCTGTGAGATTCTGATGTGTTGTTCTTTCTTCTTTTCTATCTTTTCTTCTTCTATCCCTTTCTTTCTTAATTCATGATACGTCTTTCTGGTGGTAGAAAGCCGGGCCGTGACAGTTGGTATCAGAGCATAGGTTGAGCGAATGCCTAAGCTTTTGGTTAAGTGAATATCAGAACACTAGGTTGAGTGAATACCTAGGTTCGGAAGGATTGTTCATTAGAGATAGGATTTGTAGCAACCTGTTTGAGTCTGAGTATATATATATTACGAGAGCGCGTATTTGTTAGTTATATAAAATGGTTTTATATTGTGTTAATTGATCGGTTGAGTGGTATATGGATTCTGGTCAATACGAGTAGCTAACGTTATTGATAGGGATCTCTAAACACTTGACCAGGCCAACGGACACAATATTGTTTTAAAGAGGTAGATAAGGTGGTAGTGTGTGTAACACAATTACCAATAGTTGGAGTTTGAATGTTTGAGGTTGGAAGAGTATCTGTCGAGACTGTAAACCTAATACCGTCTCGAGTAAGTTGGGAAATATGGAGTAAGAATTTCTCGGATCTCTGAAGGAAATCTTTTTAAAGATTCAGAGTCCATTATTGGAGTGTAAGTTGGTTGAGCTCGGGTGAGCAGATTTTCTAGAATTTGGATCTGTCGGAAGTACAGAAGAAAGTGATGGTATCTTGGCAACTTCAGGAAGGAGGAGCTGTGTGATGAAACGCAGTATCTATGGATGTTCCCGAAGGAGATTTTCTTTTTGGAACAAGATTAAGAAGGTATTGGGGGAACAGTTGATGCCTACCGTAGGAAAGACTCGGCTGTATAGGAATTCTCTGATATCGAGTATGAGAGTTTTATCTATTTTGAAGTATGGGACTAAGGTCGATTAGTTGTTCTTCGGACATGGTCCCATATTCTCTTAAGAAGAGTAAGATATTGGCGTTTGGTTCGGAGCCGAGTTCTTGAGAGATGTCTGTCGTCTCGGAGGTTCGTTGTAAGGTTAGTTGATGGTTTTAGCTTTGAGAAGCCTATGGATTAGAAGTTTTTGGTTAGCTGTGGTAGTAGTGCAACTCGAAATGTTCGGTGTGCTGACGAGGAGGTCTTTGGCTTAGTAGTATCATCGAGATAGAGTTTGGAAGCAGCAGTGTGGCCGTTTCTTAGATGGTTCAGGAATCTTTGTGGTTCTTCTATCAGCAGTCCGGGCAGATGGTGAAGGCTTTCTTGAAGGGTTAACCTTGTTTGGAAAAGCTTAAGGCTGTTTTAATTGGTAAAGAGAGAACAATTTCTTTGGAATCCGAACTAGGTAGTAACGCAAAAGTGACTTGCGATTAGTTTGGGAATTTATCTTGGGTAATCTTTTGTTTGAGATTGAGGTTTCTCATATGGAAGTAGGAACTACTGAAGTGGTCAGAATTTTTCCGGATGTCTTCGAAGAAGTAGAAGTTTGTCTTCATCTGGAGTTGAGTTCCGTATCGACTTGATTCCAAAAGCGATACCGATGGTTAGTCTGGTAGTAGGATGGTTCTTAGAGAAAGAAGAATTGGTGTAGCAGCTCAGGAATTTTTGGAAATGGATTGGTCATATCTATTTTTCAAGTTTGGATTTCAGCAAATTTTGGAAGGATCATCTTGTTGATAGGATCTAGAGATCATTTTGTTCTTGGTCCAGAATTATTTCAAGAAGCATCAGCGAAGGTTGAGCTGATCGGGATCGTCTGATGAGTTAGGCAGATATAAGACGGAGTTTGGAATTCGGAGTTGGAAATTGGAATTTATTTAAGTTTTTCTCCGATTAAAGAACTATAAGATTTGGTAAGTCTAGAAAGTTAGCTCCAAAAGTATTTTGAATTTTCCTGTGTTCTCGAGAGAAGTAGTTCTTTGTCTGCAGGATTGAATGGCCAGTTTGGATATCTGGAAATTCGTTGTATTTCACGTATCTCTGAGGGAGTACGTGTAGGATTCATCGTTGGTTGTGGAATCTGTAGTTTAGTTTGAGTTGGAAGTTGAGTTGGACTTGAGTGTGATCTGATATTTTGTTCAGAATTGGTGAATCTAGAGATAAGAGGAGCTCTGGATTGTGGTGGTGTAGTTTGTTTAGCTTCTGTAGAGCAAGTCTCCCGGTGATTTATACTCGGGGAAACTCGAGATAGTATTATGAAGTCTATTCTGATTTATGTCAGAATAGTTAGTTAGATTAGATTGTTTGATTGGTTGCTTTGGTTGTTAGAAATTGGATGATAGGTTTGTGTTTGAAATTAAAATATTTGTTGGATTATTAAATTAACTTTGCTTTTAATTTCGGGGACGAAATTATTTTAAGGGGGGAGGAATGTGATATCCCGGGTTTTTGGGTAATATAAATTTAATAATCTGTATTGATAATTTTATGGAATTGATAATTTTCTTTATAATTATAATTTAAATTGATAATTTAATCTTTTAAAAGATAATAAATATTTAATCTGGCAATATTTAATTTAGTAATATTTATTTATATCATTTCTAACAATTTAAAATGGATAAAATTTATCTTTCAAAGCTAATAAAAATATATTCTATTTATAATGTATATATTAGTATACATATTGTAAATAGGAAGTCTTTGATTTAAATTTAATATTTTTTCAAATGCTAATTTAAGAATAATTTTATATTTTCAAAATACAAGATAATTATTATTTCTAAAGTATGATAGTTTAAATAAGATTTAATAAAAGAATTATTTTATCTTGTTTTCTTTTAATAAGTATTAAACTAAAAATGATTTATAAATTTATATATTAAGGTTTAAAATAAACTTTCTTTTTAAATATCTCTTAAATTTAGAAGGTTTGTAAAAATAAATAAATATAACATAAGTTAATAAAATTCATTTCATAAATAATAAAATGTAGATTCTTAAACTAAAAATAGTTTACAAATAAATAAAACATGACTTTATATAAATCCATATTTACATAATTAATAAAATATAAATACTTTTTCAAAGGGTATTTGGTTTTATAATATTTTATCTAAAAATAGTTTATATATACATATACTAAGATAAATGTTAGTAATTAATAAAGTAAGTATGAAAAGCTTTATATTAACATTTAAATTAATTAAAAATTTATTTAATGTATTAAAGGACATGTGTTAATATCTTAACACATGGTAATAACAAGTGTAAGCTTGATAATCAATCTAATAACAAGTGGCAATTCTTTCTCTTTGTCAATTAAATTTTATAAATAAGTAATTAGAGAAACCTGGCTTCTATTTTCTTTCCCGTTCAAAGTTCTCTGTACAAATCTTTTTCTGTCAAAAACTTTTTCTTCTTTCTAAAAATCTGAAATCAAATTCAAAAGAAATTAAACTATTCCAACCTGCAACTAAAATGAAGTTCAACTACAATTCAAGTAGCAGTTTCAAATTCAACTAAATAATCAAGCAAAAGCAGTTTCATCATCAAAGAATTCGAATTGAATGCAAAGCTGATCCAGATCAAAATTCAAACTGCAGTTCATAAATGAAGTGCCTCTGTCCTCTGTTTAATTCCTGGTGAGTAAATGAAATTTTAAAAACAGTTTTAATCCTGGATTTGTACGTTATTCTTGTGATGAAATCATGATGATGTGTCTGAATTCTTAGATTTAATTGATGTATGTTGGTGATTGAGTGAATGATGATATTGAGATGCCTGTATATGCTCTGTATATTTATAACAGTTTCAATTGCCATAGTAAATTCAATAACTAGATTTGGAATTCGAATTGGCCTTTGATTTGTAAATAGAAGTTGTTTGTAATCATATAACTTTTCATCTAAAAATGATATAAGTTTTTAAAATGAAATATTTGTTTAGAAATTTCAAAATTACAGTAAAAAAAATCAAATTGGGTCAAAAATTTGAGAATTTAATCTTTAAGTTTTGTTTGCATGATTGGAATAGCATCAGGAAATCATGATTTTTAATACTTGTACCATGATTTTTAGTTGGGTAATTAGTGAGAATTCCCGAGTTTTTTGTTTTGGGCATTTTGGCCGATTCATGGCGAACGGCGGCGATCTGGGCAACGCGGTTGAGCACGAAGGTCATGGGAAAGACAAGGATCATGGGAAAAATAACTTGGGAATTTATTGATGAGTGGGTTGGCTGGAATTTGACGAAGTAGGGTTTTACATCCTGATTTTTGTTGACGTTGTTCATCTTGACTTCGCGGAGTCGAGGCGCTATCGGAGGCGATCGCGTGTTGATGGAGGGTGGCGTGGTGATGCTGCGGTGTTATGGACGAGGTATCTGGGTTTCTGATGACCGTGATCGGCGGCGTGAGGGGAGTTTGTGGGTCGAGTTTTGTTCCAGTAGGGTAGTGGGATTGCTCGTTTTTGTTTTAGCACGAGTTCGACGGCGTTGAAGGGGTTGGAGTGTTTCTTGGGTGATCGTCGATTTGTTGATGATCTCGGTAGGGATCGGAGGAGGCTGGAAGCACTGTGCACGTGCACGTGTATGTTCGTATGTCTGGGTTGATGGCATTGGAGAAAGACGAGTTCGTCTCGGTGATGGTTCGAGTATTTGGGGTTACGACTCGAAGCAGATAAGTAGGCGAGTGACTCGAAGCTAGCTCGGGGAAAAAGCGTGTTTGGCTCGGGTAATTTGAGTATACCAGGTTATTAAAGAATGTACTCAAGCTTTTCAAATGTTCTAAAGTTTAAAAGCAAAGTAAAAACAAGTTTTCAAATTAAAGTTATTTTCAAAGAAATTATAAAGAAATATTTTAAATATAGATTTCAAGTTTTATTTTGAATGAATAAGATTATAGGATATAATAATTAAGATTTCAAAGATAAATATCTGTTTAATTTATTAAACATGTTTTAACAGGGTTTTTAAAAGATTTTAAATATCTAAAAATTTAATGTTTAAATTGTTTGTTCTTAAGTAAAATTTTATATTTCAAATATATAATTGATTTCTAAATTGGTTTTAATAAAGTTAATAATTGGAATAAGTAATTAAAATAAATAAAGAGTTTATTCTTAATTAGTTAAGTTACGATTAATTAAGGATAATTAATTTTAAGGTTAATTACTTAATTGTAATTAAGGATAATTACTTAATAAAGTAATTAGTAGAAATAAATTAATTAGAGATTAAGTGATGATTAATTGATTATTTAATTAATATAATTAAATTTAGGTTAATTAATTAGCCTAATTGATTAAGATAATCATTTATGATTAATTAAGTATAATTACTTAGTAAAGTAATTAATGGATAATTACTGAATGTAATTAAGAAAGAGAAATTACTTATGGAATTAATTAAATGGAATTGATTAAGAGTTAATCCCTTGATGTTATTAATTAGAGGATTAATTAATATAATTAATTTGAAATTAATTAATTAAAAAGTAATTAATTAATTAAAGGATTAAGGTTAATAAAAAAATGTGATTAATTACTAGTTAAGGTAATTAATTAAAAGAGAGTAATTAATTAAGGGAGTAATTAAAGATCATTAATTTATGTAATAAATGATGTAATTAAGGGTTGATTAATTAAGATTAATTAATCAATAATAAGTGATTAAAGAGTAATTAATTAATATAATTAATTAAGGAGTTAATTAATTAAGGTAGGTAATTAAATAGTTAATTACTGTTTATGATTAATTAAGGTTAATTAATGAATGTAGTTAATTAAAGATAAATTAACTAGAAGGTAATTAATTAATGAAGTAATTAGAGGATCATTAATTAATATAAGTAATGAAATTAATCAAGGTTGATTAATGAAAGTAATTAATTATAGATAATTAATTAATGGAAGTAAATGAAGGATCATTAATTATTGTAATTTAATGATGGTAATTAAAGGTTAATTACTGTATATGGTTAAAGGATAATTACTTAAATGTAATTAAAGTGTAATTAATCAAGGAAGATTAATTAAGGAAGATCATTAAGAGATGGTTAATTAATTAATGATTAATTAAGCAAGGATAGGAATTAATTCTTCAGTAATTAATTTAATTTAAGTTGATTAAATTGATTATAATAGAGATTAATAAATGGTTGCTTATGAATGATGGTTGAGTAGAATGTCGGATTTGGTTGATATCTATTGGATGATATGCTATGATATTCTGTGAAATGATATTGGATATATCTGTGATAAATGTGTGATATTTATCTATGTTAATACTGTGTGAATTCAAGTATTGAATTGAATTGTTTAAACCTTTAAACAACTTGGCCTTAAAAGATACGTTTTGGATTTCGATGAGACCGGGATCGGGTTTCCGTATACCGGAATTCCAGGTCTGGAGACCCGAATACCACATCGATCCAAATTAACGATAGGTCGTGAATCTCAAGTGAAGATGAAGATTCAGAGTGCAAGGGTTATTGTCGTTAACTCTGAGGGTGATTCCAAAACGAGTGTAACGAGATAATGCCTTCGGTTTCGTTCGAACCCGGAACGAACTTGTATGGATTGAATGCTTTCAGCACATCGTAAGGCGGACGATGAGCATTCTAAGTGATATGTTCTGATTAAAGGTAATCGTAACCTCAAGCCTCATCAACCGGGAATGGCTAAAACAGGGGAGGTGCAGCAAGGCTTCGTGGGTAGCACCCACTGAGAGCAAGATAGATCCCTGTCTAGAGGTCCCTTTTCTTTTATTCGGCTTAGTGTGTGGTTGGTCGCGCCAACTACGGGATTATCTTGTTCGGGATTATCCAGTAAGGGATGGTTCCGGCTTTGTGTTGCAGGGGAGCGGGCGTACTCCTCGGTACGGTGATCTAGGCCACGTACTGTGACGGGCGGTACCCCAGTAGCCCTGCCATTGTATGGAATCCAAACTCCAATAAGTGCCGTACGTATTAGTTGTGCCCAACTATGTTGGAATGTGAGATGTAAGCATTTCAGCTATTTCTGTATTTTACTTGAAAACCCTAGACCCTATTATAATACAATCGGATTTCCTATCAAATGTTTTAGTTAGCGTAAGGTAAAAACTTACCCATGTTTATTTGTGGGGAGTCTTACGTGATACTTTTCTTTTCAAAGGTTTTCAAAGTTAAACAACTTTAACCCGTTTACTCACACCAGACCCATGTCTGACCCAAGTGTTTATTTTCTGTTTTATTAAACTCTTGGGTACTCAATATTGTATTGAGTAGTCGAGGGATTCAGGTTAGCTTTGACGAATTCTAGAGGAGATTTGGAGCAGGAGGCTTCACCGTGTAGATATATGATGATTCCGCTGTGTTTGTATTAGTCTGTATTGTACTGATGTACTTGTGTTGTATAATAGACAGAAGTTTATAAATGTCTATTCTGTGATGTATAAGTTGTGTAACTCTGATGTAACATGATACTATGTAATATTTTATGTGATATATTATATTTTATTCGTTCCGCTGTGAGATTCTGATGTGTTGTTCTTTCTTCTTTTCTATCTTTTCTTCTTCTATCCCTTTCTTTCTTAATTCATGATACGTCTTTCTGGTGGTAGAAAGCCGGGCCGTGACATCTTCCCTGCCATCACCACCAGCTACTCCTCTGGTCTTGACCAAGGCCGAGCCACCATGATTCCAAAACTCCACAAAAATTTCAACACAAGCCATAAAAACATGTTGTTTGACCACTATTTGTTCACCACTTCATTTTCCACCACCACCAACACCTTAGGCCGCCTCCACCACCTCTTGCCATACCACCACACACCTTCCTCCCACTGACTTGACCCATACCTCTCTGACCTGACCCAATTGCCCATGGCCGAGCCCAATTGGATGAACAAAATCACACTATTTTGCCTTAAACTCTTCACCTTCTCACTATGTAACTTCCTCCCTATGTTTCACCACTTTGGCCATGCATTCACATGACCAAACCTGAGTCAAAACTTGTTCAAACCAGAGCCAAACAACATCCCTAGGCTGAAAAAAATAGAGGAAGCAAGGCAAAAGATTTGGCATTCGTATCTCTTTTTATTTAAAAGTTATTCCATTTCAACTGTATTGAAATTTATGGTTCGTTTTGATTTTTTTGTTTGGGTTGTAACACAAGATCTATTGCATTGGATTTGCTCTCCACTCAAGTTCGTAATCTTTTCATCGTGCTTTGTTTTCCGTTGTGTCTTTGGTTTTGTTATCTCCAGCATTTAGAGGTGAGTAAATCTCACACGATATTTTATACTTATACTAATGTGAAACAACAACAATTGAATGTGTAGAATATTATGATATGTTATAACTGCCTGTGACGATTTAATTATATGATGCTAAACCTGTTAATTTACTTGTCATCTCATCTGTTACTGATATATATTGTATACTGTTCATTTTATATATGTTTATCACACTGCAAGTTCCCTGTAGATAGATTCACTATGGGTTGAAATGATACATACCCGAACGGACTTTAGAATAGGAAAAAATCGTTATGGGCTGAAATGATAGGCCTGAACGGTTTTTGTTTATTTTATTTTAACTTGGGATTGCGGGTTTGAAATGATAGAACCCGGATTTTTGCTTTTTAAACTACGGATTGAAATGATACATATCCGTATCAATTGACCTAGGTTAGAAAACTATATACATGCCCGTGGTTATTTTTATAAAGTATTTTGAATATTTTAAATATTTTCAAAAGTGTAAATTATGAAAATTTGATGTAAATTGGATTTTTAATGTTTAAATAAGGAAATTTGGATTTTTCTAGAAGTTAAAAATGTAATTTAAATGAATGGGAAAAGTGAATTTTTGAAATATAACTTAAGTTTGGAAATTTGGAATTTTGGTATTAAAATGATATTCAAGGTATATAAATAAAATGGAAATTTAATTATATTTGGAAAATGGTAAATATGATAAATTGTTTTAGATTTGAATTTAAATGATTTAATGAAGTATTATTGATTTTTTTTATGTATTAAAATGGTTAAATAAATGAATGCTTAAAAGTGTAATTTTAAAATATAACTTGACTTGAAATGTGAATTTGGTTTTTATTAAAGGTTTAAGTTAATTAAATAAAATTGAAAATTAGTTAATTTGTGAAATGGAAATAGAATTTAAGTGTTAAGTTTATTTATTAAAAATGTGAAGAAAAGAAATTTACACTTGAATTTGTTAAATAATTCATTGAAATTTGATTTAAATATAACGGATTTATTTAATAAAAATCATGTGTTAAATGATATATTATATAAACATTTTTGAATGTTAAAACATGATTTTTATAATGTTAAAAAGGTTTAAACAAATTTTATTATTGGCTGGAAATACACTAAAATCTGGAAAGTACTTTTAATAGCATTCAGAAATGCTATGATTTCAGAATTGAACTAAAACTTAGTAAAAAGAGGCTATTACAGTATTTCTGAAATGCTGTAGTTGCTGTAGTAAATGTAAAGGCTAAAGAACTTAATAAAGGGCTATTACAGCAGTACTGTAAACTGCTGTAGCTGCCTGCTGTCTTTGCTGAAATTAAGAAAAACACTTGTTTTTGAACCTGAGCTATTACAACATTTCTAGAAATGCTGTCTTTGTTGTTTTAAACTAAATTTCAACTAAAATGAGATATAACAGCAGTTTTAAAGTGCTGTCTTTGCTAAAATAAAATGTTTTCAAATATAACTTATAACAGCTTTTTTCTAAATGCTGTGAAAGGCTGAAATTTCAATGTTTATGAATTTTGCCCTAGTAAATGAACTCAGAATGATTTGAAACTTTGGAAATTGAATAACTGATTTGAAAGAATAATAATTTCACTTTTAAATGGTTTAAATGGAAAACTATTTAAAGGTGATTTGATAAGATAATAAATGAATGATATTTTGGAATTTTAAAGGGTATTAAATTTGATAATTGAATTTGAATTCAAATAATGATTTGAAAGGAAGTTTTGAAAGGATATGATATTGTAATATATTGAAATGGTTTGTAAATGATTTAATCTTTATTTTGATAAAGATTTGGATTTGAAATGATATTAAATTTTTGGAATATAAAATATTATTTTGAAATACTATAACCACGGGTATACTTCTCTGTATGTCATTTGATTTCTTGATGATGGTTGTGATGCACATTAACCCTGTTAGTTGCCCGGTTATTTCGATATGGACATTTCTATGATATTGTTATTATTGTTTAATTGATGTATTTTATGGATCCTTAAAGGATGGGCAATCCCAAGCATCCTTTAGGTTATTATGCATTGCTATTACAGTTCACTTGAGTTGGTTTACATTGTATAAGTATATATGTCCTAACTCGAGTGTTTTGTGTTTTGCTTTACGCTCGGGTCAGCCTGAGAATCACAACTTTGGAATTTATCTTCTGGAGCTAGAGATTTGTTGGAGCTTATCTGTCCATCTGTTATTTCTTATCTTCTAATCCAGTTATTTACTATTCGGTATTGTCTCTGTATTATTGATTTATGTATCCTGACTTCTACTGTATCTATTTTACTATGAGAATTTTGTGTCTATTTTGATAGTTTGTATATATGTAACGACCCGGAATTTTCGATCCCGAAATTTCCAGATAGTTATGAAAAAGAAGGAAAAGATAGAAGAGAAGAAACAGAAACACAACACAGATCCTCACATTCGCAGCGGATAAAATATAATATCAAATAATAGCAGTTTACAAAAGAATAACATATCAGTAAATTTCCAATTTAATACATCAGAGTTACATATACACATACATAGGACATATACAATCACATGGCTAGAATAAAGTCACAGCGGAAAACACTCCATACGTCCTGCCATCCAGCTAGCCACCTGAGCTCCAGAATGTCCTCACCTGAAAATCTGTAATACTCGGTCTGACTCGAGCATTACATCAAAGTAATACCCGGGTCAGGCTGGAAACCAACGTGAGTAAATCCATATAATTTGAAATACTAAGTCCAAATTTAAAAGAAAACCCGGGTAACTCGTACTTCACTACGAGTTCACTACTTGTTATGCTCGACACTTATTTCACGACCCAAATACTAAGTATTCAACTTAGTTCAAGGTTCACATTATTCCATTTCAGCCAATTGACATCACATATCAATCTATATAGTATCGAAGTGGTTTCGGATATTATCTAATACCCGACTCCGGTCTCTTCGAATCCAATGTCGTCTTTAACTCTAATTATTCGAATGAATATAATTCAAATTTAAATCTACAGGATGTCACTATTACTCAGCAATTCATCATAGATAACCACATTACCTCTGTTCAACCCAACATATCATATTACAAAAGCATTTCATTTCACAAAGCTTTATAATCACATATCAGGGATAACAATTAATTCAAGGCATCCAAATATCATCCAATCGTCAATAAGCAAGATAAATTAATCATACCATTTCTGATTAATCTAATTAACTACTCACGTATTAAATTAATTACTCTATTACTTATAAGTCTTGCTTGTTTATCATTAATTAATTATATCAAATTAATTAATTACCCCTTTATTATTCATCTGGATTTGATCAACCTTGATTAATCATTCTCCAATTACATTAGGTAACCATCTTAAATTAAATTCACAATTTAATTATTCTCAAACAATTATAGTAATTAACCTTTAACTACTCCTATTAAATAATTAACTATAATTAATTACATTAATTCTTAATTAACTACATGAATTAGTTATCCTATAATTACTTCATTGATTAATTAACCTTAAATAAATCAATTCCTTAATTTATTTATTAATTACCCATTAATTATTTATATTAATTAATTTATAAACCCTTAATTAATCACATTGATTAATTTTCCATTAAGTACTCAGGACCCTCATTACTTTAAGATAAACACTTATCTTAGTATATATTTGAAATTTAAACTATTATACACTCACTTCGAGTTCAGCCCAGTACCCAACCCGTGTCACCCCGAAAACTTCCCTTTTCTTTAAAAACTTAGTTAGTTTTTTTTTTATTCAAAACTATTAATACGATAGGCTACTCGAGAGCTACCCGAAACCAACCCAGGTCAGGCCATCATTTCCCCGAGTTCTTCTCGATCACCATCACAACCCAAACACCATTGATACCTCGTGCACGTGCACCGACGTCCCACGCATCTCCGACCATCTCCTCAACCATCAACACATCGCCGACTACCTCGCCGACTCACCTGACCACTCAGAACCATCCACCTCGCCGGAACTCGAAATCCAGATATTCGATTTCCATCTGGAACAAGTCAGTTCATTAAAATCCTACTCGACCCGCCGCCCAAGGTCACCAGAGACCTCGCAACTCCGGCCATAGTTCCGCCATGACACCACGCTCCTATCCCCCTTGGTCCGATCGCCTCTAGCCCAACATCGATGTCGAACGAGCTCGAGAATCATCGTCGACCAAACCCATTCGAAAAACCCTACTTCGCCTCCACCAGGCCACTCCGGCCATCAGAAATTTCTTCCACCATTTTTCCCTAGTAACACACCCTCCCAGCCACATTCAGCAGCCATCACGACGTCCAACTCCTCGTCGTTCGCCTAGAATCGACGAATTTATCAAATCTGATCAACTCACGAATTCCTTTCATACCCAATGTTAAAAATTATGATATCTATATCATAATTCGTTATTTTTATATACGAATCAAGTTATGTAATCAAAACAAAAAAATAAAGACATTCGATTTTTCTCATCTGGAAAGATTTTACTGTTATTTCACATTTCCGAAATATTCACCGAACATTTCCACTTGAAACCATTTTTAGAATTGAAATCTTGTTAATTTGAACACATTTTGCTTAGAAATCCAAGCCTATAAAAGATCATGGGATGAGATCTTGAATTTTGAACAGGTTTGAAACCTGTAAAGTAAGAACAGAGATACATTTACATGTGCACACCAGATATACAGGCACGCAATCATATTTTATACTCATACAAACCATTTATACTTTCAAGTATTATCCAAACATCAAGTTATAACAACAGATTTAAGAGATTTGCTTACTGTTATAAAAGAAAGAAGAAAACTGGGTTGGTTTACTCACTTGTTATTATTTTTACTCTGTAACTTAAAAACAGAGAAGAACAGACATATCTAGACATGCACAGTTCAAACACATACATATATACAGATTTCACTAATATATATACATGCAATGCCTAATTTATTTCAGCAATTCACATGCTTCATATTTTAAACAAAATATAGGTTCGTTCACTCACAAGCAACAACAGATAAAGGAATTTAGTTTAGGGGTTTGCTCACCTCAAAATGAAGAACAGAGAACTGGAACTTGGTATTTGAAAACTGGAACCAGACCTTTGATTTATATCTACTTTGTTTTTTGATCCTAGTTTCCAGACTTAAGAACTTGATCTGTTGAAACTTGCTATTTGTTGAAGTTCAAATTGATCTGAATGCTTGCTTGATTCCAGATTGAGATCTTTACTTTTGTTTCCAGGTTTTGAATTATTATTACTTTTGATCTGCTATTGATTTTAGTTTTATACTTTTTTTCTTTCTTATTCGTGAGTATGTCATAGGGCATATAAATATATAAGAGAAACTAAGCTTGCAGCATAAGCCATAGAGTTGCAACATTTTGTACAAGCTAAAGTGTATACTGGTACAAACATTTGACAGTGATATTTTCTTTTGGAGGCTGAATTGTTTCTAAACAATTCGAATTTGATTTTACTTGTTTTGATAATGAACAGAGCATTAAATGCTTTGAGTACTTTATGTCCTACTTGCCTTATCTTATCTTTTCATGTTCATAAATATTTTTATGTATATGATGTTTTGTTACTTTGCTTTGCATTTTTCTTGCCTGGGTATGTTATATCCTATTACCTGTTTTGTTTTTATACTTTATATTCTATGTACATATATATACCTTTGTTTTAGCTAGGTTATAAATTTTTAACTTATGTACTTTAGCTTTAATCATAACACAAGTATTTATTTTATTCCTCTTTTAGTTTAAAACTTAGACTATCAAAAGCTAAATTTATTTATTATTTATTTTTACACTTATGCTAAAGATTTATAAGGTTATTTTAAATTAAAACATTTTTGAAAGACCTCATTTCAAATTTACAAGTCATAGTTTCTCAAAAATATATATATATATACGCAAAAGTTTTAAAATACAAATCCTATTAAAACCCCATTTGTAAAGATTTACATTATTAATAAAACTCGTTATTAAATTAAAATAATTCATAAAAGAAATTATCACTTTATTACTTATTTCCATCAAGCTATATTTAAAAAGAATAAACAAACCTTTTATTAAATTTAAATTTAAGCTAAAAACATTTAAACAAATTTTAACTTTAAATCTTGTGTATATTTCCAAAAACAAATGGTTATTTATTTAATATTAACATTAAATCAAATCACATTGTAATTACCAAAAATATTAAACTAAGAAAATATGCCTTTATTTATTAACTTTAAAACAAAGCTTATCTATCTACTATGTATACCATTATAAATAGAAACAATTTATCGGGTTTTAAAAGATAAATTATCAGTTAAATATTTATTCAAAAGAAGATTATTAAATCAATTCAAATCTTATTAATAATTATTATCATATCAATTTAAATTTTAATGTAGATTATTAAATTGATATTGCCAAAATTTCCGAAATATCACATTCCTCCCCCCTTTGTTAACGATAAAAAGTGAACGCTAACACCCGGTGTGTGTAATAGAATTGTGAAAGCACCACCTGTTGGTACGGGAACAGAATATAAGCTGAAAATAGCAGAAAAGCAGTAAATGAACAACAGATTTATAGTGGTTTGGCCCGTAATTGAGCCTACGTCCACTTTATAGTCTTTTATTGCTGATTCGGTTACAATTTGATACAATATCCTTCAGAATACAATACAACTTAATCATGAAAGCACTCTTGACTACTAGCTCGATCTTTGATGATGAAACTCGATGAATCCGTGTTGGATGTAAGGAGTTCTTCTCGAAGCTTGTTGTAGTGTCATGAATGCTTGAAGATCTTTGATTGCTGAATGAGAGGAGACTTCGACAGCGTAACAGCGTTTGAAGAAATGAATGGCCAAAAGTTCTCTCAAATTGGAAGTGGTGGGGTATTTATAGGAGCTGATTTGGACTCTGTAAATTTTCCTATGTCCTAAGTCGTAGCCGACTTAGGGTAGGTCGGTGACGAGTTAAGGGATTGGGTTAGGTCGGTGACGAGTTAAGGGATTGGGTTGTTCTGGGCTCATCTTGTGGCTGTCTTCGACAAGTGTTAAGTCGTAGCCGACTTATCAGACAGGTAGTATAAGCATGGGCTCTGGACTTTAACCTCGTAGCCCTTAAGTCGTAAGACCTTAACTCGTAAGACCTTAACTCGCTGAGTCGTTAAGTCGGAACCCCCTTTCTTTAAGTTGTAGATAGCTTAACTCGTTGAGTCGTTAGGACCATGAGTCGTAGGCTGTGAAGCTCTTAAGTCATACACCCTCTAGGTCGTAAACTGTTAAGTCGTGGCCTGTTGAGTCGTAGACTGTTAAGTCGTATACTTCCTAAGTCTTTAGGAACTGGAGCTATAAGTCGTGAACGACTTAAGCTAAGTTGTAACTCATTAGGTCGGAACCTTCTTAAGTCGCGAAGTCTTTAGGTCGCAACATTGCTAGGTCGCAAAGTCTTTAGGTCGCAACATTGCTAGGTCGCAAAGTCTTTAGGTCGCAACATTGCTAGGTCGCGGAGTTACCTTCAGCAGTTAGGTCGTAGACTCTCTTAGGTCGTAGCTCCCTAACTCGGTAGGTCGTAAGTCGTTCGAGCCGTAGGTCCTCTTTCAGCAGCTAAGTCGTAAGTCGTTGAGTACACTTAGGTTTTACGCTTTTTAACTCGTTGGCTTCTTATAAGTCGTGGCATAACCTGACTTGTTCATTTCTTAACTCGTAGGTCGTTGCTAAAAGGGAGTTAACATTTGCCCCTCGAAGTACACGCCTTAAGTCGTAAGTCGTGTGCTTCGATTTCCTTAGCTCGCTTCTTGATGAGTGCGCTAGATTGTGACCGACTTAAGATGAGTCGTAGGTCGCGAACGACTTAGTATAAGTCGTAAGTCAGATGTGTCGATTCACCTTTCATTGTCCCAGTGAATAAATTGCTTAGGTTGTTCCTCCCCAACTTTACCTGTTCCTCTATTTGAATCCGCCATTAACGACTTTTCAACCTTTACAACGACGACTCAGACCTACCTGTTACCAGTCATCCTTATTTCCTTCTCACGTAAGTGGATTCGATTGCTATTCATTCCTCGATTATCACCCAATTACGAATCCCATTTTCACCATCGACCCCCATTATCTCATGCCGTACTCTGCAATTCTTGTTCCAATTGATTACTGATGGGTTTGAGACGGCTTGTCCTGGCTTTGGACAGTCGGTCAGAACAAGACGATGGATAGCAACATTTCAGTATGATTGATTCGTGGTTTGTGATGGAATGACATTAGACCGGGTTTATGGTGATTCTGGGATGATTAAGTGTGCTGAGGGAATGAGAGTTTTGGTTGGAGGAGAAGCTAATGGGTTAACGGGTTAAGGAGTTAGCGAATTGATGTATTGGGGAGAAGACGAACGACTTAAGGCCTTCGCATTCTGAATAGAAATCTTGAGACCCAAGTCCTAAGTCATATACGACCTAAAGTAGGTCGTAGGTCGGTAACGACCTAAGACTTGGCAATTTTTCAGTGCCCTGAGACCTTTCTTATGCAGCACTCCTTAATAGACTGATGGCTTAACTCGTAGCTTGCCCCTTAGGTCGTGGACGAGTTAGCAGATGCGTTGTTTCAAACTGAAGCTTCATATCTCTATAAGTGTTATGGCTGATGACTCAAAGAATTAGATAACCAACGACTTAACTTAACCCATAGGAAATCTTTCTTAGGTCTTCGCCGAGTTAGCACTTAACCTTTAACTTGCGAGCACATCTGAATGACTAGGTCGTGGATGAGATAGCCCTTAACTCGTAACTCGCGAACTCATCTGAACGGCTTAATAACTTAAACTCCATGACTTCGAATTCTTGGACGGGTGACCTGACTTAAGAGAACATGCCTTGAACATCTTGACTCGCACAATACGACTTAAAAGCCCCGACCTACGATAGGTCGTTAAACGACTTAAGACTTTAGATGAACTTGCACAGAAGTTGGCTGGACTCTTGAATTTGAACTGTGTTGTGTTTCCTATCACACTGTCTTGACTTTAATGCTAATAACCTGCTTAATACACCATTCATAGAATACTGGGACGAATATACTGCCACGACTGCCCACATCGAATGACAGATTAGTTGATAAAGAAAAAATTGAATTAAATGAACGGTATGAGTGAAATGCTATACAATAACCAATTCAAGTGAAGTATTAGAGCAGAATCGTAATGGTAAACTAAAACTGATTTGTTTGTATTAACACTGCACTTGAGCATTAACAAGTTCTGAAATCTCGTAATCGACTGATTGTCAGTTAGTTTAATTCCAGTTATACTTGCTTTTTCTTGTTTTCATTAGTTTTGCACAGCACTTCACACTTTTAGGAAACGTGCACCTTCACTTTTGAACATTCAGCTGATTGTGTAGAATGGCATCTCATCAAGAAGACTTGGAACCAGCTGGAGAAGCTTTTCCAATTGCTACCCCGTTGAATGATCCCCCGGAAAGGACTCCTACCACTCTGAGTCATAAAGTCTTCCGTCAACTATGCACCTAGTTTGGCATTGCTGAATCTGACGCTTTGCTCCCTAGAGTAAATGACACTGCTGATAGGCCGCCCTACGGCTTTGTCGCAGTGAACCGCCAAATGTGCTTGAGTGGAGCGATTCCCCCGTTTAATGACTGTCTTCGAGAACTTCTCCTTCGATTATCTATCTCCCCTTTTCAACTACACCCTAATGGCTACGCCATCCTGCTGGGATTGTGTGTGCTTTTTAGGAGAATGCTGGACCGTTTTCCCAGTTTTGGAGAAATTTGCTTCCTGTGCTCATTTGCAAAGAACAAAGACCATCCCTCTATCACGGTTGTAAGGAGTGCCAGGAACCGTAAACTGATTATTGGTCTTCCCGAAAGCGTTCCTGGGTTTCTGAGCCAGTTTTTCTTTGTTCGTTGTCCCCCGGGATTTTACGCCATTTGGAGAGTGGGAAGTACGACTATCTATCTTTTTCCTATGTTTTCTAAATTCTTCGAAGTCCAAATTGTCATGTGTTAACTTCTTTTTCTACTGTTTCAGCGCTCCCTTCTCCCTCTAGGGAACCTCGTCACAAGACTACCTTTGAGAGGCTTACGGCCGTGCCGGTTGAGGAGAGGAGTGTTCAATTTCTATTGAAAGATGAGTTCCTCCATGAATTTGGACTCTTACATCCTTCCCGCTCCACTCAGTCACATGAAGTCCCTGATTCTTCAACTGAGGAGTTAGATGCCCCCGTTTCTGATAAAGAACCTTCACCAAAAGAACTTACCGTTGAGACTTCATTGGTAAAGTGTTCTACTCTTACTGACATTGCGGGGTCGTCCAGTAAGTTAGCACTTGCCCCGGTTATTGAAGAGGAGGAAAATCTTCACATTCTTGAAAAGACGGCTGAGGTGGAAGTTGAAAAAGATAATTCTCCCATGCATCATTGTGATGATACTTTTGACAGTCTGAGCGACATTATGATAACCTCTCAGGAGCTCTTTAAAGACGACGCCTCTAAAGCGATCTCTTCTGTCATCGAAGCAACTTCTTCCTTGCAACAAACCACAACGCCTTCTATACAAGCCGTCACCATTCCCACACAAAAAAGTGGTTTGTAGTTCGATGAGCATAGCCCACACGCCACACACACTTAGGATTTTTTCTGCACTTATAAGCATTTACTCTTTCCTTCTGGAAATTTCTAAGCTTTACTTATTTTCCGTTTTTCAGATTCTCCGATGGGACGCTCCGGCTCATATTATGACTCATTTCAGCGTTATGGAGGTCGTGGATCCTATGACTTTAGGAAATATCTTGGTGACCAGAGAGAGACAGATGAGGAATGGGCCCAAAGGAAGGCTCAAGAAAAATGGGATTATGAGCAGCGGCAGAGAAGAAGAGATGCTGATCGATATGATTCTTCTTACAGAACTTACGATTCTCATAAGCGAAAGTCTTATGATGACAAAGGGAAGACTCATATTACTGATGAATCGAGCAAACGGTCTAAGCCAAGTGACGCGTCTGCTATTTCTGAGAAGACTAACGTTCCCATTTCTTCTGACATTCCGGCCGGTTCTCCTCCTCTAAAGGAATCTGATATTCAAACCATCATTAACAGGCCACAATATCAAGTTAAAGACGGCCCTCCAACGCTTCAGAGCCGATTTCCGAATTGGTGTCTAAGAGGAGTCCGTTTTGACTTAGATTTGGTTCCCATTGATAAGCAGGCAATGTTGAGAAATGTCGATGCTGTCAAGCTTGATATTGAAAGAATGTCTGGATGGCAGAAGTTGGTTGATGAACTTCAAAGGGTCAACCATATTAACCTTGAGGCGATGATGACCATGGAGAACGATAAATCAGAATGGGACAAATGGCGTAAGCAGCATGATGCGGAGATGACGAGCATTGCAGACGACAATGCAAAGCTTGCGTCTGAAGTTAAGCAGCTTAAGGAAAATCTCGCTTCTTCTTCTGCATCATATACTCAAAAAGAAGAAGTTTTTCAGAAGCAAGTGCGGGATGTGCATGCTGCACAAAGAGATGTCGAAATGAAGCTTGCTGCCGAACAGCACATTACCGAAAAATATCGAGTAGAAAACACCGAACTGCGGGAAAAAGTCACCTTCCAGAACGTGGAGATTGAGTTACTAAAGTCTCGACTCGCTAAAGCTGAGACAGCGCATGATGAGGCTATTACTGGTAGGGTTGCTGCCATTGCCGAAAAAGAAGCGGCTGAGCAATCACATGAGGCAACGAAAGCAAACATCAGTTCTACCTTATTCGACTTTTATTTACACTACGTTCTGGGTCGTGGGAGCCTTGCTTTTCTGGGTCCAGATTATGAAATCACTCCGGCTGAAGTGTGGGAAGCCGCACTTGATATGTTTAAAGGTGCCGGCTATGATGAAGCGAAATTTGAGGAAGCAAAATTTGAGGCTCGCTATCTTGATGATGAGGCTCGCGCCGCTCTTGTTAGAGGGAAGGAGCAGCTTGCTAAAGCGCGGGCTGAATCATTGGGAGAAGAGCTTTCAAAAGAGGAAGCTCCTTTACCTGCCCCTGTTCATACTTCCACTTCGGCTGATGCAAACATTATGGAATCCAGCTCTCATCCTTCACATCCAGTTGTGACCACTCCTACAGAAGAAGAGGCAATGAAGGACTTTCAGGCTCGGGAATTTGAGATTGATCTCGCTAAACCGGCTTCTCCAGGTAACTTTGACGAGACGAACTCAGTGAATTGCTTATTCGATTCAACCGAGTTCGACGAACTTCTTACTTAAGCTTTGACGATCCACTGTCTTCTTTTTCCTCGGAGAATACTGATTTTGATTTCTTTTATTATGCAGCGGACGTGCCGGAAACTGCACCACTTTCTCCTTCTTCAGCTGCCGTTCCTCCTCCTTCTCAAGTTACTCCTCTTCCAGCTTCTCAACCAGGTCCACAGGAAGAACAGATAGCAGCCCTTCAAGGCTTGGACGAACCACCTGCTTCGGAGGAGCAGATAGCAGAAGATCTGGAAGATAGCGAGAAGACCCCGGAGCAGTCTTTTGACTACGACACAAAACTTTCTACATTGCTTACTCCAGGGAGTGAGTCTTCTTCCAAGAAGAAGGGGAAACGTGTGGTTTCGAAGAAAGGAAAGAAGAGTTCTTCTATTGCTGGAGATGAAGCAGAAGTCGATCCGGCTGAGTATCTTTCTCCTTCTTCTCCGATACGGCCTTCGAAACTAATTACCAGGCCGGGTAAAGGCTCCAAGGGTGGGAAGAAGGAGAAATGAGTTTGATTTTGACTTTTCTACTTTTTGCATGTGTTGACCGGAGATTGTGCGGATACCGGTCTCCGCTCCTTTTTGTAATCTGCACAATGTAAAAAGTTTCCATAGTATTGAATAAAATAGCTATTTTACTTGTACAAATTCTTGTGTATGTGAGAACGTATCTGTTTCTCTTTTTTAGTATAGAACAAATGATTCTTTTTTTTGTTTGAACAAACTTTTGTTTGTTTTTTGAGAATGCATTTATTCCACATCTATTTTTCATGATATCGTAATGAACTCGCGGTATGTTGCTTGCATATTACTTTATTCATGTAACTGAATAGTATAGTGTTGCCCCCATACCGCAAGTACATTGCAACATTTCTAACTTCTTCAAGACTGACACTCTTAGTTCATAGAATAACTACTCCACTTTTAAGGGAGGAATCATCCTGCTTTTGATAGAGTATATCTCGTCTTCAGAGAAGTTTTTACTTTTTCTTTTTTCCTGAAGAACACTTCAACTTTTGGGAATGATCACTTTTATTTGTTAAAAAGTGAATTTTCCTAAGCAGTGAAATGAGCTTCTGAAGAAGGTTTTGATTTTGTGCCCCAGTAAAGGGTTTATTTTTGGTACTTCAAGCAAGGTGAAGTACGCCTCTGCAGAGGTCTTTTGGTCTCTGAAGAGAAGCAATTTTGGTCTCCGAAGAGAAGCAATTTTGGTCTCCGAAGAGAAGCAATTTTGGTCTCCGAAGAGAAGCAATTTTGGTCTCCGAAGAGAAGCAATTTTGGTCTCCGAAGAGAAGCAATTTTGGTCTCCGAAGAGAAGCAATTTTGGCATTTCAGCTCTGGTGAAGTGGGTCTCCGAAGAGAAGCATTTTGCACTTCTACACGGGTGAAATGTGCCTCCGAAAATGGCTTTTTAGCGTTTCATCACTGGTGAAGTGGGTCTCCGAAGAGAAGCATTTTGCACTTCTACACGGGTGAAATGTGCCTCCGAAAAGGGCTTTTGCCTCCGAAGATGGCTTGTGCCTCCGAAGAGGGCTTGTGCCTCCGAAAAGGGCTTTTGATTGCCTGGAAGTTACTTTCTCATGGTCGGAGGGGTCCACGGGGCGAACGCAAGTTGCTTGATTGGATGTTTGTTTGCACAAACGATCGCAATTAACTAACAAAGTGCCCCTTTGGTAGTCCCACCGATCTTTTTGATTGAGGAAAGCTCTCCCATTTATTGGCGTGCCTCGTTAGAGGGCTTTGGTTGGTTGGTGTGCCAGGAAGGTTGCTTCTCAGGGGCGAGTAGATCCACGGGACGGACGCAAGCTGCCTGATCGAATGCATCACGATCAGTTAGCAAGGGCCCTGTTCCTTCTGCTTGGGAAGGTGTCCCTTCGGTGGTTCTACCGGCCCTTTTATTGAGGAGCAAAATTCCTTTCGGTTGCTTCCGTGCTTGTTTGGCCATGTTCTCCCATCATCTGTCCACTAGCGATCTTTTATTATCATTTCCAAGCGTATCTTCGTTCCTTTTGTAAGTAAATTGCCTTATCCGAAGAAGTGAACTTCACTGTTGAATAACTTCATGGGACAAACGTGAGTTACCTAGCTGGATGTCTGTTCATATTGACAATCACAACTGGTTAACGAAGGCTTGCCCCAGTGAAGTTGCCAACTTTTTATGTGAGGTTCTTCTTGTATAGGATTTGAATATGGAATTCTTTGTTGCTTGGTATTTGCTTTAATAAATGATTTGTAAGGCTTGCTTAGCTTTGCGATGGGTGAGCTTTGCTTTAATGACCTGCAATATTAGATCGACATTTTAGCAATACATTTAGAGTATTTACACATCGAAATATAGCAGTCATTTTATAATAGAAAACACAGAATGCATAGTTTTTCATTATTCAGTCACGCTGATTTCTCAGCGGTTTACAATGCAGGAGTTACACATCCATCATCATTTTTTACAAATTTAAGCAACGTTGTTAAGCAAAAAATGGATGCTAGCGATTGTTGTTTCAGAATCTCAGGACTGATTTTCCATTTGCACTAGATTTGCAGCTTCAGATTTATATGCCAGAGAAAGTAAAAGATGCCCCAGTTGCGGTTTTGTGGACAATTAGCAGTCGTCCCAACTTCTGCCTGCTGGGTGTGGACCTCCTGTGACAACATTAATGACAAGCTTTTCTGAATCTTGCACTGCAGTGTTGTTGAGAGAATCAGATTGATGGGTAGGACGTTGTTGGTCCCGAGTGGATGAGGTTGGAGCGACTCCGCTTCTCTTAACGTATTGTTGGAGTTTACCCTGCTCCAGCAATTCTTCAATAACATTCTTTAATTGGCGACATTGGTCAGTGTCATGGCCAGGTTGATTGTGAAATTGGCAGAATTTTCCATTACGCTTTGCACCTCTCGTCATCTCAGGTGGCTTAGGATACCTGACAACGTCCTTTGTTGCAAAAAAGATATTTCTTGGTGTATCAGTTAAAGGAGTATAATCCGAAGGATTAAAGCGGCGAGGTTTCTTTTCATTTCCCTGGCTCTTTCCTCCTTCATTCTCCCTTTTCTGACTTTCAGATTCTTTATTAGATGGGACATTGTTATTATTAGTTTGGGTAGCAACCACTTTCGATGTCGTAGAAAGGCTTTCAAGGTGAATGAACTCGTCGGCCTTTTTATAAAATTTATCAAGTGAGTTCGGTTCCTTCATCTTTAGCCATATTCCAAATTTACTCGATTTATCAATGGCTCGCATCAGATAAGTCAGGATCATGCGTGGTTCCGCATGTTCTACTTCGGCTAAAGCTATATTGAAACGGCTCAAGAAAGATTTGATTGATTCTCCGGGCGCTTGTTCAAGGTTAGACAGTGACATTATATCCTTAGCTTTTGAAGCATACAATCTGAACTGTTCTTTGAACTTTTGCGTTAAGTCGGAGAACTTATCTACAGACCGAACTGGAAGCTTTGTGAACCAAAGTAAAGCCACACCTTCCAGGTATACTGGAAAGTATCGACACTTGATCTCGTCTGATGCTCTTGCACCGGTCATATGCCAATCGTATTTGTATAGGAAATGATTAGGGTCACTGGTTCCCCTATAGGCTTGGATAGTAGGAGGTGCAAATTTCCTTGGAAATTCCGCTCTCAGGATCCTTTCAGTAAACGGAGTTCTGCTTGGTGCAAATCCCCTGTCATTCTTATCCTTTTTCCTTTGCATGCTCTCTTTCATGATGCGGTTAACCATTTCGGACAGGTATTCTTTATTGTTCAAAGACACCTCCAGACAAGCATCAGTTATTCCCTCATAAGTTTTCCCGGGCATATGTTCATGACAAGTTGGTTGCGGCATAGAACCATCAGCCTGGAAAGGTGGCATTTCAGGAAGAGTAGTTTGACGGTTTTCGGGTTGACGATTTGCCCCGAGCAGAGTAGTTAACCTATCCATCATCAAAGCGTTTTGAGTTTCAATCTGTTGGTATAATCCAGAAACTGCATCATCCAATTCAGCCTTGGTGACTCCAACGGTTGGAGTTGCTTGGTCTGTTATTGGGGAAGCGGAAGTCCCTTCGTGAGCATTTCCGGATCTGATAGGTCTACCTCTTCTTCTAGGAGCCATTATTTCGGATCTGGTTTTTAAGAGAGGTTCTTTTTATAAATCTTTGCGAAGCAACGGTGGATGATCGCCTAAGTTGGCCTTCTCGGTGAAAGCACCAAAATGTTAACGATAAAAAGTGAACGCTAACACCCGGTGTGTGTAATAGAATTGTGAAAGCACCACCCGTTGGTACGGGAACAGAATATAAGCTGAAAATAGCAGAAAAGCAGTAAATGAACAACAGATTTATAGTGGTTCGGCCCGTAATTGAGCCTACGTCCACTTTATAGTCTTTTATTGCTGATTCGGTTACAATTTGATACAATATCCTTCAGAATACAATACAACTTAATCATGAAAGCACTCTTGACTACTAGCTCGATCTTTGATGATGAAACTCGACGAATCCGTGTTGGATGTAAGGAGTTCTTCTCGAAGCTTGTTGTAGTGTCATGAATGCTTGAAGATCTTTGATTGCTGAATGAGAGGAGACTTCGACAGCGTAACGGTGTTTGAAGAAATGAATGTCCAAAAGTTCTCTCAAATTGGAAGTGGTGGGGTATTTATAGGAGCTGATTTGGACTCTGGAAATTTTCCTAAGTCCTAAGTCGTAGCCGACTTAGGGTAGGTCGGTGACGAGTTAAGGGATTGGGTTAGGTCGGTGACGAGTTAAGGGATTGGGTTGTTCTGGGCTCATCTTGTGGCTGTCTTCGACAAGTGTTAAGTCATAGCCGACTTATCAGACAGGTAGTATAAGCATGGGCTCTGGACTTTAACCTCGTAGCCCTTAAGTCGTAAGACCTTAACTCGTAAGACCTTAACTCGCTGAGTCGTTAAGTCGGAACCCCCTTTCTTTAAGTTGTAGATAGCTTAACTCGTTGAGTCGTTAGGACCATGAGTCGTAGGCTGTGAAGCTCTTAAGTCGTACACCCACTAGGTCATAAACTATTAAGTCGTGGCCTGTTGAGTCGTAGACTGTTAAGTCGTATACTTCCTAAGTCTTTAGGAACTGGAGCTATAAGTCGTGAACGACTTAAGCTAAGTTGTAACTCATTAGGTCGGAACCTTCTTAAGTCGCGAAGTCTTTAGGTCGCAACATTGCTAGGTCGCAAAGTCTTTAGGTCGCAACATTGCTAGGTCGCAAAGTCTTTAGGTCGCAACATTGCTAGGTCGCGGAGTTACCTTCAGCAGTTAGGTCGTAGACTCTCTTAGGTCGTAGCTCCCTAACTCGGTAGGTCGTAAGTCGTTCGAGCCGTAGGTCCTCTTTCAGCAGCTAAGTCGTAAGTCGTTGAGTACACTTAGGTTTTAGGCTTTTTAACTCGTTGGCTTCTTATAAGTCGTGGCATAACCTGACTTGTTCATTTCTTTACTCGTAGGTCGTTGCTAAAAGGGAGTTAACACCCTTAAAACTTTTTGTCCTCGAAAAGGAGCGAAACCAGAATTTATGAAAATGTTTAAAATTAGATAAATATTCTTTGATCATTTTTAGATACTTTTAAATATCCATATATTTTTTCTAAAATAGTTTTTATAAAAATACTTTTATAACTCGATGTTTCGACAAGTCCATCCTTGTCCTTACAGAAATTCGGTCATACGTTGATCAGGCGTAGGACTGAAAATCTGTAAGTACTCAGCAGACTCATTTCAACACCCAGTGAAAATACTTGAAAAATAACTTTATTGAAAACATCGAAAATGTTTTGGAAATAGAGGAAATATCTTTGGTGAGAATGCTCTAGAAATCATCACCCCCATCCATGGTCACAGTTACATCCTGGGTTACGTTGTCGTCGCAGCAAAAGTCCATGTAACTGATTACACCATGGAACCCACAACAGATCGCAGTTACATTCCAGGGTTACGTTGTCGTCACAGCAAAAGTCCATGTAACTGTTGGCACTCAGAGGCACACACGATTTTCGCTGTCAAAATGAAACTTCTCCACTCTCACATAGGTCGCAGTCCACCGATATAAAATCAAACATAGACTGTTGGCTCTCAGCGGCACACACGACTTTCGCTATGTTACCATAGTGTCGCAGTCTACCGATATAAAATCAAACATAGACTGTTGGCTCTCAGCGGCACACACGACTTTTGCTATGGTCTGCAGTAGATCGCAGTGACATCGAGTTACACTATCGTCATAGCATAACCCAAATGCCTCTGTGGGCAACAGCCCCTCGACTTTCGCTACACAATAATCCTCAGGAACTAGTTTTGTCCGGACTCCTCACAGGATCAATTTTAGAACCTCCCCCTTAGAGGCTCAAGGCAGTACCACCCTGTGGCACTCCTGAGAAGTTCATTTCAACGAAGCGCCTTTTTCCCCATAGCCAATCTCAAATCACTTTATACTATACACATATAGTATTTTCAAATCATACACCTAGTATGAATTCCATATAAAGCTCTTTTACACAAATCGATTCCCAAAATCGATAATTCACAAATCAGGCTTTCCAAACTTTCAAATTTGATTTTCCTCGAAAATCAAAAGCCTTTTTCAAATCCAAAGGTTCCCAAAACCTTTTCTCAAAACCATTTCCATAAAATCTTTTATATATATATGCATATATATAATTTTCTTGGGAATTCTTTAAATCACTTTATACTTATACAAGTTTCCTTTGTATACTTCACAAACTTTCAAAAAACCCTTTTCTTCTGGCAATGGATTCAACCAAGGGAGTTTTATCTTATATATAACAAAGATACATAACTTTGTTTATTTAAAATCAAATATTCAAATTTGATTACTCTATAAAGTCACTTACCATTTTACTTACTTCCATAAAGTAAATTTTTACCATAGAAATATTCAATTTCCACTTTACCTCAACATATGTTTCACAAAATATACCTTTTATTTCAAAAACCGTTTACAGTTTTTATCCACAAAATTTCAATATCAATTTTATTCAAATCCGTACGATGTACACATATCATCCGTACGCTATATCAATCTGATCGCTCACTCGATCACACAATTTCACTTCCGAACTAGTATTGTCCACCCGACTTCCTAGTGCGGACTCGGATCTGGTTTCTTGATCAGAAACCGTCATTCTCCTTGCATAGCTATAACTATGATAGAGAACATCCAGAACCAATCAACAATCCATATCCAGGTTCACCGTTGAAAATCGAGCGAAAAATCCCAACTCGGATCGATAATACTATCTCAAAATTCTGTGCTCGAATCTGGATCAAATCACTATGCGAATAGAATAATATACGTACATCCTACGTATTTATCTTCATTGATTATCAGTCCAATCAATTTTTCTCTATTCACATTCACTTTGATTTTATTCACCTATTCACGTTTGCCTTAATCCACATTTGGATTATCACTTCAATTCTTATCTCAGTTGGGTATTTAATCAATAACAGTTTGAACTCCGACCAATTTATATTGAGAAAATAGCTTGAAAATTTTAAAAATAGATAAGTAGTTGAAAAATAAGTATTAGTTTGTAAAATAGCTGTAAAACAGTTAAGTAATTGTAAAATAGTTGAAAAATATTAAAATAACTACATATTAGTTGTAAAATGGTAAATAGTTATAAAGTAGCTATAAAAATAGTAATTAGTTTACAAAACAGTTGTAAAATAGTTAAATAGTTCCAAAAGAAATTGTAAGACAGGTTTAAGATAGTTTTAGGTTTTAAAAGAAAAGTTGTATAGTAAATAGTTTAGAAAAATAACTTTATATTAAAACAATTTATTTTGAAAATAGTCCAGAGTCAAACTGTTCAACTTCCCAATCTCCATTTTAATTAATTTCCCCTTAAATTGATTCAGTCCCAAATCAAGTTGAATTATCCACAATTTCTTTCCAAATTCAAATCAAATTCCATTTGATTTTAACCATATCCACTTTAATTACAATTCCAACTTATTCAAATTAATTTAGACTAATTTCAAATTGAATCCACCCGATTTCAAAACATTTCAATTTCTATATGAATTATTCCCAATTCCCATTTGAATTTGAACTCATTTAATCTTCACTTTTATATTAAATTTATCCAATTCAAATTTTCCCATTAATTCAAATCAAATTCAGTTTGAACTAACTCGATTTAAATCTCAATTTTAAACCATCTCGAATTATATAAATTTGGGTTAAATTTCCAAATGTTGATTTAACCCCTTCAATCAAATTAACCTATATTTTTAAATTAATAATCCAAATCTTTAACAATTTAATTCTGAGTCCAATTCTCAAAATTCCATTTTAAGTTATCTTTACTTAACTTAATTCGAAGTTCAAATAAGAGTTCAAAATAAATTTTCATCAACTTTTGTTGGAATAGGACCCTTCCATTAAATATATTAAATAACATCATTTATTATTCCTTCATCAATTTGAAACAATTTTCAAATTCTGGACCCAGATTTAAAACTTCACAATATATATCATCTTCAGTTCCAATTTATAAGTCACACTTGCCTAAATATTTTACTTCCCTAAAACATTTCATTTTGCTTACTCCTTAATACACATTTATTATTAAACACAACAATCATTTATGATATTAATCAAGATTATCATATTAGGAAACCAATTCATTATTATCTTATTCTGGAACTTTTTCCCTAATTCAAGATTTACTTTCAGTTTGAATCCATTTCAAACTTACCTTTATTTAATTTCAATTTGGTTAAATTTCTATTACTTCTTATATTAAATTCAATAATTTAACAACTAATTACCTTACTAGAAATATTGCTTAATATATATCAAAATATATTCTTATATAAAATCATTTACCTTTAAAACCATTTAAAATCTTTATATAAGAAAATAACAAGTACGTTCTCTCATATATATATATATATACACTCAACTCATCCTAGGGTAGTACTAACCCTATCTTTGATGAGTATACCCACCAGAGCCAAAGTTCTCGCTTAACCTGACTCTAATACCAACTGTAACGACCCGGAATTTTCGATCCCGAAATTTCCAGATAGTTATGAAAAAGAAGGAAAAGATAGAAGAGAAGAAACAGAAACACAACACAGATCCTCACATTCGCAGCGGATAAAATATAATATCAAATAATAGCAGTTTACAAAAGAATAGCATATCAGTAAATTTCCAATTTAATACATCAGAGTTACATATACACATACATAGGACATATACAATCACATGGCTAGAATAAAGTCACAGCGGAAAACACTCCATACGTCCTGCCATCCAGCTAGCCACCTGAGCTCCAGAACTTTCTCACCTGAAAATCTGTAATACTCGGTCTGACCCGAGCATTACATCAAAGTAATACCCGGGTCAGGCTGGAAACCAGCGTGAGTAAATCCATATAATTTGAAATACTAAGTCCAAATTTAAAAGAAAACCCGGGTAACTCGTACTTCACTACGAGTTCACTACTTGTTATGCTCGACACTTATTTGACGACCCAAATACTAAGTATTCAACTTAGTTCAAGGTTCACATTATTCCATTTCAGCCAATTGACATCACATATCAATCTATATAGTATCGAAGTGGTTTCGGATATTATCTAATACCCGACTCCGGTCTCTTCGAATCCAATGTCGTCTTTAACTCTAATTATTCGAATGAATATAATTCAAATTTAAATCTACAGGATGTCACTATTACTCAGCCATTCATCATAGATAACCACATTACCTCTGTTCAACCCAACATATCATATTACAAAAGCATTTCATTTCACAAAGCTTTATAATCACATATCAGGGATAACAATTAATTCAAGGCATCCAAATATCATCCAATCGTCAATAAGCAAGATAAATTAATCATACCATTTATGATTAATCTAATTAACTACTCACGTATTAAATTAATTACTCTATTACTTATAAGTCTTGCTTGTTTATCATTAATTAATTATATCAAATTAATTAATTACCCCTTTATTATTCATCTGGATTTGATCAACCTTGATTAATCATTCTCCAATTACATTAGGTAACCATCTTAAATTAAATTCACAATTTAATTATTCTCAAACAATTATAGTAATTAACCTTTAACTACTCCTATTAAATAATTAACTATAATTAATTACATTAATTCTTAATTAACTACATGAATTAGTTATCCTATAATTACTTCATTGATTAATTAACCTTAAATAAATCAATTCCTTAATTTCTTTATTAATTACCCATTAATTATTTATATTAATTAATTTATAAACCCTTAATTAATCACATTGATTAATTTTCCATTAAGTACTCAGGACCCTCATTACTTTAAGATAAACACTTATCTTAGTATATATTTGAAATTTAAACTATTATACACTCACTTCGAGTTCAGCCCAGTACCCAACCCGTGTCACCCCGAAAACTTCCCTTTTCTTTAAAAACTTAGTTAGTTTTTTTTATTCAAAACTATTAATACGATAGGCTACTCGAGAGCTACTCGAAACCAACCCAGGTCAGGCCATCATTTCCCCGAGTTCTTCTCGATCACCATCACAACCAAAACACCATTGATACCTCGTGCATGTGCACCGACGTCCCACGCATCTCCGACCATCTCCTCAACCATCAACACATCGCCGACTACCTCGCCGACTCACCTGACCACTCAGAACCATCCACCTCGCCGGAACTCGAAATCCAGATATTCGATTTCCACCTGGAACAAGTCAGTTCATCAAAATCCTACTCGACCCGCCGCCCAAGGTCACCAGAGACCTCGCAACTCCGGCCATAGTTCCGCCATGACACCACGCTCCTATCCCCTTTGGTCCGATCACCTCTAGCCCAACATCGATGTCGAACGAGCTCGAGAATCATCGTCGACCAAACCCATTCGAAAAACCCTACTTCGCCTCCACCAGGCCACTCCGACCATCAAAAATTTCTTCCACCATTTTTCCCTAGTAACACACCCTCCCAGCCACATTCAGCAGCCATCACGACGTCCAACTCCTCGTCGTTCGCCTAGAATCGACGAATTTATCAAATCTGATCAACTCACGAATTCCTTTCATACCCAATGTTAAAAATTATGATATCTATATCATAATTCGTTATTTTTATATACGAATCAAGTTATGTAATCAAAACAAAAAAATAAAGACATTCGATTTTTCTCATCTGGAAAGATTTTACTGTTATTTCACATTTCCGAAATATTCACCGAACATTTCCACTTGAAACCATTTTTAGAATTGAAATCTTGTTAATTTGAACACATTTTGCTTAGACATCCAAGCCTATAAAAGATCATGGGATGAGATCTTGAATTTTGAACAGGTTTGAAACTTGTAAAGTAAGAACAGAGATACATTTACCTGTGCACACCAGATATACAGGCACGAAATCATATTTTATACTCATACAAACCATTTATACTTTCAAGTATTATCCAAACATCAAGTTATAACAACAGATTTAAGAGATTTGCTTACTGTTATAAAAGAAAGAAGAAAACTGGGTTGGTTTACTCACTTGTTATTATTTTTACTCTGTAACTTAAAAACAGAGAAGAACAGACATATCTAGACATGCACAGTTCAAACACATACATATATACAGATTTCACTAATATATATACATGCAATGCCTAATTTATTTCAGCAATTCACATGCAACAGATTTTAAACAAAATATAGGTTCGTTCACTCACAAGCAACAACAGATAAAGGAATTTAGTTTAGGGGTTTGCTCACCTCAAAATGAAGAACAGAGAACTGGAACTTGGTATTTGAAAACTGGAACCAAACCTTTGATTTATATCTACTTTGTTTTTTGATCCTAGTTTCCAGACTTAAGAACTTGATCTGTTGAAACTTGCTATTTGTTGAAGTTCAAATTGATCTGAATGCTTGCTTGATTCCAAATTGAGATCTTTACTTTTGTTTCCAGGTTTTGAATTATTATTACTTTTGATCTGCTATTGATTTTAGTTTTATACTTTTTTTCTTTCTTATTCGTGAGTATGTCATAGGGCATATAAATATATAAGAGAAACTAAGCTTGCAGCATAAGCCATAGAGTTGCAACATTTTGTACAAGCTAAAGTGTATACTGGTACAAACATTTGACAGTGATATTTTCTTTTGGAGGCTGAATTGTTTCTAAACAATTCGAATTTGATTTTACTTGTTTTGATAATGAACAGAGCATTAAATGCTTTGAGTACTTTATGTCCTACTTGCCTTATCTTATCTTTTCATGTTCATAAATATTTTTATGTATATGATGTTTTGTTACTTTGCTTTGCATTTTTCTTGCCTGGGTATGTTATATCCTATTACCTGTTTTGTTTTTATACTTTATATTCTATGTACATATATATACCTTTGTTTTAGCTAGGTTATAAATTTTTAACTTATGTACTTTAGCTTTAATCATAACACAAGTATTTATTTTATTCCTCTTTTAGTTTAAAACTTAGACTATCAAAAGCTAAATTTATTTATTATTTATTTTTACACTTATGCTAAAGATTTATAAGGTTATTTTAAATTAAAACATTTTTGAAAGACCTCATTTCAAATTTACAAGTCATAGTTTCTCAAAAATACACATATATATATATATATACGCATAAGTTTTAAAATACAAATCCTATTAAAACCCCATTTGTAAAGATTTACATTATTAATAAAACTCGTTATTAAATTAAAATAATTCATAAAAGAAATTATCACTTTATTACTTATTTCCATCAAGCTATATTTAAAAAGAATAAACAAACCTTTTATTAAATTTAAATTTAAGCTAAAATCATTTAAACAAATTTTAACTTTAAATCTTGTGTATATTTCCAAAAACAAATGGTTATTTATTTAATATTAACATTAAATCAAATCACATTGTAATTACCAAAAATATTAAACTAAGAAAATATGCCTTTATTTATTAACTTTAAAACAAAGCTTATCTATCTACTATGTATACCATTATAAATAGAAACAATTTATCGGGTTTTAAAAGATAAATTATCAATTAAATATTTATTCAAAAGAAGATTAATAAATCAATTCAAATCTTATTAATAATTATTATCATATCAAATTAAATTTTAATGTAGATTATTAAATTGATATTGCCAAAATTTCCGGAATATCACAATATAGTAGCTTCAAGAACTACTATGGTATTTTATTTCCACTACGAGTTATTCTCATATTTCTGTGTATGTGATTATGTGAATGATTTTATTTGCTCCAAATTTTATTACAATATGTTATTTTGAATTATTCAAGTCAGACATGTGTGGATTATTGTCGATTTGAATGGTCCAAAATAGTGGGTCGTTACATTTGGTATCAGAGCTTTGGTTTTAGGCAAACCTTAGCTTGCGGAGGAAAAAAAACTCATTAGAGATAGGGTAGAAATACCCTAGAATGAGTGAAATCAATCTCAGAATCATTTCTTTGTGAGAGAAGGTATTTTCGAAGTATAAAATGATTTTCAAATGATTTTTTTAAAGAATTTGCAAAGATTATTTTGATATAAATTTACTTTCTTTTAAAGTAAAATTTTCTAAACTTTATCCCTTTCGTATCCACCTTGTTAGTAATTTCTTTGATCAGGATTTCCTTAAAATTCTGAACTTCTATCTTGGTTGGGATTTCTTCGATTAGGATTCCTTTGAATTTTGGAACGCTCCCACTTGTTCTGAAATCCATTCCTGTCTCCCCTAATTGTATTATTTTGATTTTTGGAGCATTCCATAACTCCACTTTGAATGACCTCTATAAAGACCGGCGATTCCGCCAAACTTTGAAAGATTTGTAAAGGGGTGAAACTCCTTTACAATTGGTCATGATTCACCGGAGATTTCTATATCCTCGGTTTACAATGTTTTCTATCTTCTGCTATATTTAGACTCTATCTCTGGCGATCGAAGGTCGATTTGCCTTAGATTTTCGCATCGATTATATTCCTGAAGTCACGGTTGACCCTATTAAGGTCGCCCGCGATTTATATAGGCTTATCCATCTTCTATTTGGTAATTTAATGATCTTATCTTCGTTTGTGCTTATCTTTGAATCAGAATTCTATTTAATTAGAGTCCCTCTAAATTTGAATCTTTGTTTTTCTTTGAAATCCATCCTTGAATCAACCCTTGAAAAAATTGTGGTTGATTGTCTTTTGAAAATTGTGTATTAATCAAAGTTATTATTTTGATAAGGATGACCATATTTTATATATAAAGCTGAAATGTTTTCGATAAAGATTATATACCCTTTTAAAATGAGAATTTGAAGTTTCGAAAGGATTTGGAATTTTGAAATTTATGTAAGAAATGGTTTCATATAGAATGATTTATAACTGAAGGTTTTGAATCTGAATTTGAGTGATTGAACTCCGGCATTTTGGAACTGGTTTTATAATTTTTAAATAATTAATAATATGATTTGAAAGTATTTTCCGAATATGAAATGTTTCAAATGATTTTAGTGAGCTTCTAATGATTTCGAAGAAATTTCAAAAGAAGTTGAGAAAATAGAAGTCCAGAACCCACTTATTTCTCTGGAAAATAATTTCGGTGATGAATGCATGCATCATCGACATTGATTTTCGAGTTTCAGAGTGGGGGAGAGGCCACTTCGGTAGCTTTGCTATGCAATTGATTTGTGAAACCAATTTTTGATTTAAAATTCCGAAGTGTGATATGATATTCGAAAGATATATGTATATATATTTGAACAATTTGAAATGAGCCGGTGTTCAGTCCTTGAGTTTTGGATTTGATTTGATATAACCCTATCTTTTGGAATTGATTTACTGATTTGTTGGTGATTTCCAACTCTTGGATTGAAATATGATTTCTTCGACTATTTTGAAGGTTCAAGCACTTCCAAATCAAGGTTAACTTTTCAAAAGCTAAGAAATTTTGAAGTATAAAGTATATAAGTTTGGTATGTATGTTTAAAGTATGTAGTAATCTGATTTAAATAAGTTGAAACTGTTTTGTTAAGTAAACGAATAAGGCTATTTTGAATTTTCTAATATGAAATTTGGATTTGAAATGTTTGAAAAAAATTGGTCTTCAAATATTTTGAAAAAATATATATATAATTTAGTTTAAGTGTTTAACTTAGTAACATCTTTATGAAACTATATATTGAACAAGTTGGAATAGATACATAAGTTGTACGTATGTTGTTTTATTCACATAATTAATTTAATTCAGGTTGAGTACACACAAGTTTGAGGTGAATTACACCGTTTCAAGTTAGGATTTTTCATTTGATTCTTGATGGCGAATATTTGATATGGATTTTAGGCTTGATTCTAGATTTCTCTATCATAGTATATGGCTATGCAAGGAGACTGATGGTTTCTAGTCGAGAAACCATATCGAAGTCCGCATTAGTGAAGTCGAATGGACAATACTTGTTTGAAAGCGAAATTGTGTGATCGAGCGAGCGATCGAATGTAATGTTGCGAAATGATGACATATGTACATCTTATATTCTAATATCACTAATACACTTGACTCTGAAATTGGAAGTTGTTGGGTTGGATATCTTTGTAATTTAATTGGAATTTTTTCTTTTATGAAAAACTACTATCAATTTAAAACCATTTTTTAAAACTATTTTTCTTTTGTTCTTCTTAAACAAACTATTTTATTCTATTTTACATACAAACTATTTTACAAACTATTTTCTATACAAAACTATTCTAAATTAAAAAAAAATTTAAAGCAAAGATGTTCAATCCCATATGGCTCTTCATGCAGCGAAATTTATTATTTTTGAAAAATTTTGATCCTTATATAAGATGAACTTTATGTAAGTATAAGATAATTTTGAAAACCATTGATTTTGGAAATGAATTGTTTGACTTAAAATTATTGATTTAGAAACTTGGATTATTCTCCAAAACTATTATTTTGGAAACTTTGAAACTGAAGATATTTAAATTTAGAAGAAATAATTTGGTGAAATTGTATATGATTTTGAAACTGAACTGATATTGAAACAAATTGAATTGAGAACCTTGTATTTGACTAAATACTTGATTTGGGACTTATCGAACTTATATGAAAATTGGTTTGTATAAGTATGATGTTGATTCGAAAACTATGGATTTGAAAAGGTACACAATTTTTGTGACGACCGCCCATAACTCCTGCACTGAATCTAGAGAAACTGCGCTGTAAAGTGTGCCAGGCAGCCATGGACAATTGTCAGGGTAAATTAAAGCAACATAATCTATCGTATTACTCACAGCGCAAGGAAAAAATACAATAGAACATATATATAGTGAAGCTTCACATAATAGAATCTCATCAATAAAACTTCATAGGAGTTGAATACAAACATCTGAATAGTCAATACAACAAGCCTCACTACATATCACTCAGAGAATACAAAGCAGCGGAACATCCAGTACATATAATAAGAAGATAATATGCAACCCTCCAACTCGTCTTCGATATCAGCATCGTGAGAAGAGAACAACACCTGTCACCTGCTACCTAGTCTGCCCGTCCCAAAATGGACGAACAGCCCACGGCAATAAGAGTTAAAAACATAAAGCCTTGAGTCAGACAACAGTCTTAGTGAGCAGTAAATTAACTAACAACATACCAAAAGAGCATAAAGGAAAAGGAATAGGAATACAACCCTCCCACTCCAACCTCTTTCTACAGTGATAGCCCCAGACACACACTAAGCAGAAGCAAACATAGTAGAGCATACAATGCAAAGTAAAGAAATTATCACTCGAGTCAAGGGCGATGTTTTCCAAGTACAAACCCCCAAGGCCTAAACCAAGATCAGATAAGCACCTAGAAAATACCGCTCTTAAGACCGAATGACGATACAACCAAACATCCATGACTCTGGCTATCACTATTATCATTGCTTCGATATCACCGTTAATTGAATGACCGACACATTCTTTCAGCCGTCCGTCAAGGGCTAATGGAAACCCCGGTTCTAGACATAACCCCCGCACGTCATCGTGACCCGTGTCTAGGACTATCGAATCTGCCCAGAGTACTTGACTACCCAATCAGTAGCCGTCAGGGACTATCGAATCTGCCCAACGTACTCTTGCTTTGAGCATGCTAGAACCTTCAACAACGATGAGATCTCAGCCTTCTAGTCGTCCTCCTCGACAACTATTTCCATACTAGCTCAAGCGCCTCTCGAGCATCCATTATCCTCAACCCGCTTGGAATGATCCCGTCTGGATTAGACCAAGACTATCTCATATCATACTTCACTTCATCACATCCTCGCAAAGTCTAATCTCGACATCATCATCAAATCTATGCATAAGAGCTTCATCATCCGCTACAAATGCCACAAGCAGCTTTTCCCATTCAAGAGCCTTTCCCTTAGCTTTTGAATCATCCTCGATCTAAATCAAATCATCAATCATCTAATTCATAGCAATCAACCAAATCAAACATTAATCCAAACAATCAAGCATTCAAATATGATCTAAGTAGACAATTATCACAATAATGGCAATTTCGTAATTAAAGAGTTGAAAGTCTAATAAGCATGAAAACATGAACAATATCTCTATAATCTCGATGAATGAACTTGCATAGGTTAACATATAGTAAAGTGGTTATTAAATCATCGTGAACAATGGATCTATATGGATCTACATTTAGGATGAAGAAAATGTATGGAAATCACCATTTTAACACCAAATCGGGCCAACAATCCGACATACTCCTTTAGATCCGTGTGAGAGATAATCACCACTCACCAAATCACCTAAACAACCCCAAAAATGAAGCCAACCCCCTTCTATTTATAGGCGAAAATCCCTTAAGTCGTAACTCGAAATTAGGTCATCTCCGACCTATGACCTAAGACTCCCACCGACCTAAGCCTTAGCCAACAACTCCGACCTAACAGACCAAGCCTACGACCTAACAGATGTGCGCTCCTTCCTCCTACGACCTAACACTTCTGCGCATCCAAGCACCCAGCGACCTACCACAGACCGGTTCTTCGCGACCTAACAACTATAGAAGTCCACGACCTAACTTAGGTCGTTTACGACCTAACTGCTACAACTCAATTGGGTTACGACCTAATTCCTTAGGTCGTCTAACGACCTAACTCCTTAAGCTACCACGCGACCTAACATAAGTCGCGAACAACTGGGATGCGACCTAACGAACCTACGACCTAACACACACACGCGACCTATCACTTAGCCAGGATACGACCCAACTGACTACTAGCCTAGCGACCTAACTACACAGCTCACTAACTCCTATAGGTCGCTAACTCCTATAGGTCGCAACATTCTATAGGTCGCAACATTCCATAGGTCGCTCTAATACTAACACACGACCTAAAATCACTATACAACCAAGCTGCTAGGTCCTTAACTCTCGTAGGTCGCTGCCTTACCATAAGTCGTCTAACGACCTAACTTCCTTAGGTCGCTAACTTGCCTATCTCCTAAGTCGTTCAAACGACCTATCTCCAAACCCTTAACTCGCCATAACCCTGGGTCGCTCCTATTCCCTAAGTTGTATACGACTTACGACCTATACTAAGTCTTGAACGACTTAGGACTTAGCAATTTCGCCAATCAACGTGAAAAATTTTCGACGAAATTTTCTTCGATTTTTCGATCCGTAAAAATACGGGTCGTTACATTCTCTCCCCCTTAGGAATTTCGCCCCCGAAATTCCAAACAACAAAGCAATCAAAACTATTCTGCACGCCTATCATCCATAGCAATCATCAAACCATGCATCCAATTCTAGCTTAGCGTACAGAATTCTAACATTAGAACAAGTTACAATTTCGTTAGATGACACGACACCTTAGGGCCATACCTTGAAGAGATCAGGATGAGCTGCCTTCATCCTCTCTTCCACCTCCCACATACAGTCGTTATCATCATCACTCCATTTTATCTTGAGCAACTTAACTACCTTCCTCCTGAGCTGTTTTGTGTCGGTTTCCACAACACGAAGCGGCTTACGAGGTCTTCTATCGACTGGATCAACTTCGAAATCTTCATAGCTATCAGCAGAAACCACTGTATTCGAGTCGTGCACATACTTTTGTAGATATGATACATGAAAAACATTGTGCACACTCGACATCTTCTTAGGTAACTCCAATCTATAGGCGAGCTTTCCAATTCGCTCGATGATCGGGAATGGTCCAACAAATCTCGGAGTCAATTTCCCTTTCTTCCCGAATCGAATAACATTCTTCAGTGGAGAAATCTTCACAAAAACCATATCACCTACGTCGAATTCCAAATCCTTTCGACGCTTATCGGCATAACTCTTCTGACGGTCTTGGGCTGCCTTCATTCGTTGCCGAATGATCTCTATACAATCCGAAGTGTGTCGAATCATCTCTGGCCCAAGCATCAGCTTTTCTCCGGTCTCTAACCAACATGTCGGAGAGTTACACGGTCTTCCATACAATGCCTCATACGGTGCCATACCAATGCTTGACTGGTAACTGTTGTTGTATGAAAATTCCACCAAATGAAGGTGATCTTCCCATGATCCTCCGAAATCCAAAACACAAGCTCTGAGGAGATCTTCCAAAACTCGGTTGACTCTCTCGGTCTGACCATCTGTTTGAGGGTGATAAGCTGTACTCAAACACAACTCGTTTCCCAAAACTTCCTGGAAGCTCTTCCAAAATCCACTAGTGAACAATGGGTCTCGATCGCTCACTATACTCTTTGGAATACCATGGAATCGAACTATCCACTTAACATACAACTCAGCCAACTTTGATGTAGTTCTAGTCGATCGAACAGGAATGAATCTGGCACTCTTAGTCAAACGATCTACAATGACCCAAATCCCTTCATTTCCCATTCTGGTTCTAGGAAATCCATCAATAAAATCCATCGACACTTGCTCCCACTTCCATGTAGGAACTTCTAATGGTTGAAGCAATCCACTTGGCTTCTTCTGTTAAGCTTTTACCAACTGGCAGTTCATACACTTGGAAATAAAATTTCCAACATCCTTCTTCATTCCTTCCCAGTAGTAGGTTCTCTTCATATCCCGATACATCTTATTTCCACCTGGATGAATTGTCAGCTTCGAGTGATGACTTTCCTTTAGAACTTCACTCCTCAATTCATCTATATCGGGAACAACTAGTCGTCCTTGCTTCCGAAGCCAACCCTCTCGATCGACCTCGAATCCTTTATCCTTTTCTGGATCCAATCCAGATTCCAAATCACGGATAATCTTGACAAGCTTATCGTCTCGCTTTTGGCTCTCGCTAATCCTTTCCACAAGAGTAGGTCTTATCGATAAGTTTGCCAACATCCCAGGTTCCAATTCACATCTAGGCCTGAAGTCAAATCCAGCTAAATACTCGAGATTCTTCCATTCTGAAAACATGGCTCCCAATCCTGCATGTCTTCGACTTAACGCATCTGCCACTGCGTTACCTTTTCCCGGAGTATAAGCTATACCAAAATCATATGATGCCAAAAACTCTAGCCAACGTTGCTGCCGAAGATTCAAATCCTTTTGGGAGAAAAGATACTTCAACGACTTATGATCCGTAAACAACTCGAATCGAACTCCCAATAGATAATGTCTCCACATCTTCAGAGCAAAAACAATCGCCGCTAACTCCAAATCATGAGTCGGGTAATTCCTTTCATGCGGCTTCAGTTGTCGACTTGCATACGCAACAACTTTATCCCTCTGTATCAGCACTGCTCCAAGTCCAGTACCACATGCGTCGGTGTAAACCACCATCTCATCATTACCACTAGGAATAGTCAAAACAGGAGCACTCGTCAATCGCTCTTTCAGGATTCCGAAATCTTGCTCACACTTAGCTTCCCATCTGAACACTTGGTTCTTCTTTGTCAATCCTGTTAACGGTGCAGCTATCTTGGAGAAGTCTTTAATAAACCGTCGATAATATCCTGCCAATCCAAGAAAACTTCTCACATCAGATGCATTCTTAGGTCTAACCCAATCCTTGATTGCTGCCACCTTAGCGGGAACAACTGCTATTCCATTTCCAGAGATAACATGGCCTAAGAACCTCACTTCACTCTTCCAGAAGTGACACTTTGAAAACTTAGCCTTTAGCTGATGTTTCCGTAAGATTTCCAAAACAATTCGCAGGTGTGTCTTGTGCTCTTCTTCAGTTCTGGAATAAATCAGAATATCATCCACGAACACAAGTACAAACTTGTTCAACTGATCCCTGAACACTCTATTCATAAGATCCACAAAATATGCTTGCACGTTAGTCAATCCAAACGGCATTACCAGCCACTCAAAGAAACCGGATGGTGTCCTAAAAGCTGTCTTCGGCACACTATCCTTAGCCACTCTCAACTGGTGAAATCCCATTGCCAAATCTATCTGAGAAAACACCTTAGCTTCGTGAAGCTGATCAAACAAGTCATCTATTCTCGGCAATGGATACTTGTTCTTCTTAGTCACCTTATTCAGCTCACGATAATCGACACACAACCTCGGCGATCCATCTGCTTTGGTTGCGAATACAACTGGTGCACCCCATTCGGACACACTACGCTGAATGAATCCTTTCTGTAAAAGGTCATCAACTTGCACCCTCAACTCCTGCTGTTCCCTAGGCGCCATCCACCTAAGAGACATCACAATAGGTCTGGCTCCTTCAACTAGATCTATACGAAACTCGATCTCTCTATGCGGCGGCAACCCTTTGACTTCGTCAAAGACATCCTCAAATCCATTTGCGATTGGCACTAATGACAGTCCATCCCGTGGAACAACTAGTGAATACATGAAGCTCATGAAGACGCCTTCTTCATGCTTACATCGTATCACAATCTTTCGCCCCTCCACATTCTCAACTGTCACCTCCAACCTTTCGCAATCAACCTTAGCCGCATACTTCCTAAGCCAGTCCATACCCAAAATAATTCCGAACCCCGTAAAGTTCAGAACAAAACAATCACAAACAAAAGAGCAACCATGACTCGATACAATCAGACCACGGCATAACATACACAAACAAGACGAACCCCCAACTGGATTAGTCACAACCAATGGCCTATCAACAATATCCGGTTCCAAACCTAACCGGCCTACGAGTTCACTACAAACAAACGAATGCGACGCTCCAGTATCAACCAGAACTCTAACTGGAACACCACATAGGAAAAGAGTACCTTGAACCACCACACCCTTTCCCTTCTCTTCAGCGGTAGGAGCTTTTGAAGACGACAGAACAGCTCCCAAAGCATAAGCTTGCACAATCTGCTTGTCCCTCCTCGGTTTTGGACAATTCTTCCTGAAATGCCCCGGCTTGTCACAGTTGTGACACTTCATCGGTGCCTTCGAATTCTTACAATCCTTAGAGAAATGGCCCTTCTGCTGACAATTGTAGCAAGTCACCTTGCCTTTCGGCCTCTTCTGGCTATCCTTACCCTTCTCCTGCTGCTGCTTCCTCTTCTGGTTTCCACCCTGCTGTGGTTTAGACTCTCCCCTGGTTACAGCAACAACAGATCATTCCTTAGGAAACAGTCTCTCATGCCTGAGAGCTTTCTCCACAAGCTTCTCAAATGAATCGTCCAAATGATCCACCAACTGTCTCCCAAGATAACTGTCCAAGCCTGTCACAAACTTCTCATTCTTCTGATATGCAGACTCGATATACGACCGGGCATACTTGGACAAAGCTTCGAACTCAGAAACATACTCAAGAACTGGTCTTCCACCTTGCTTGAGCTCCACAAACTTCTTGAACAGAACAGACTTCTGAGCTGTAGAAATGAACTTAGCCTCAAATCTGACTTGGAATTGCTCCCAAGTAATCTATTCCACCGGAGTATTGATGGTAATAGAGTTCCACCAATCAGAGGCTCTCCCTTGAAGCTGTCTCGATGCCAACTTCCTCTTAGTCGCATCCTCAATTCCCAAATCACCAAAGATCCTTCTACAAGCATCTATCCATCTTTGGACCTCAATAGTTGATTCTGTTCCCAAGAAAACCTTTCCTCCAAGAGCAGTATAGTCCTTACACAGCTTAGCAAAATCCACCGGCTTTGGAGTTTGGACTTGAACTCCAACATCAACTGTTGTCCCCGGAACTGGGATCCTTCTCATGATCGAAGTCATCATGGCTTCGAACATGGCTGCATAATCAGCAGTTCCTTCAGTAGCACGGCATTCCCTAGCAGCTGGTCTCCCTCTTCGACCCATTCTCAATATCTATAAAAAGAATGATTAGAACATCTTAGAGAAACAACTGCACAAAGGACTCAAACCCAACTAAGCTACTATATTATATATAGTAATCATCCATCAAAATTACAATTACGTCTCTCATACGTAGTTACGTCAGCGAGCGTTGGGTAAAATCGATTAACCAATGCTCTGATACCAAATGTGATGACCGCCCATAACCCCTGCACTGAATCTAGAGAAAGTGCGATGTAAAGTGGGCCAGGCAGCCATGGACGATTGTTAAGGTAAATTAAAGCAACAGAATCTATCGTATTACTCACAGCGCATGGACAAAATACAATAGAACATATATATAGTGAAGCTTCACAAAATAGAATCTCATCAATAAAACTTCATAGGAGTTGAATACAAACATCTGAATAGTCAATACAACAAGCCTCACTACATATCACTCAAAGAATACAAAGCAGCGGAACATCCAGTACATATAATAAGAAGATAATATGCAACCCTCCAGCTCGTCTTCGATATCAGCATCGTGAGAAGAGAACAGCACCTGTCACCTGCTACCTAGTCTGCCCGTCCCAAAATGGACGAACAGCCCAAGGCAATAAGAGTTAAAAACATAAAGCCTTGAGTCAGACAACAGTCTTAGTGAGCAGTAAATTAACTAACAACATACCAAAAGAGCATAAAGAAAAGGAATAGGAATACAACCCTCCCACTCCAACCTCTTTCTACAGCGATAGCCCCCAAACACATACTAAGCAGAAGCAAACATAGCAGAGCATACAATGCAAAGTAAAGAAATTATCACTTGAGTCAAGGGCGATGTTTTCCAAGTACAAACCCCCAAGGCCTAAACCAAGATCAGATAAGCACCCAGAAAATACCGCTCTTGAGACCGAATGACGATACAACCAAACATCCATGACTCTGGCTATCACTGTTATCATTGCTTCGATATCACCGTTAATTGAATGATCGGCACATTCTTTCAGCCGTCCGTCAAGGGCTAATGGAAACCCCGGTTCTAGACATAACTCCCGCACGTCATCGTGACCCGTGCCTAGGACTATCGAATCTACCCAGAGTACTTGACTACCCAATCAGTAGCCTTCAGGGACTATCGAATCTGCCCAACGTACTCTTGCTTTGAGCATGCTAGAACCTTCAACAACGATGAGATCTCAGCCTTCTAGTCGTCCTCCTCGACAACTATTTCCATACTAGCTCAAGCGCCTCTCGAGCATCTATTATCCTCAACCCGCTTGGAATGATCCCGTCTGGATTAGACCAAGACTATCTCATATCATACTTCGCTTCATCACATCCTCGCAAAGTCTCATCTCGACATCATCATCAAATCTATGCATAAGAGCTTCATCATCCGCTATAAATGCCACAAGCAGCTTTTCCCATTCAAGAGCCTTTCCCTTAGCTTTTGAATCATCCTCGATCTAAATCAAATCATCAATCATCTAATTCATAGCAATCAACCAAATCAAACATTAATCCAAACAATCAAGCATTCAAATATGATCTAAGTAGACAATTATCACAATAATGGCAATTTCGTAATTAAAGAGTTGAAAGTCTAATAAGCATGAAAACATGAACAATATCTCTATAATCTCGATGAATGAACTTGCATAGGTTAACATATAGTAAATTGGTTATTAAATCATCATGAACAATGGATCTATATGGATCTACACTTAGGATGAAGAAAATGTATGGAAATCACCATTTTAACACCAAATCGGGCCAACAATCCGACATACTCCTTTGGATCCGTGTGAGAGATAATCACCACTCACCAAATCACCGAAACAACCCCAAAAATGAAGCCAACCCCCTTCTATTTATAGGCGAAAATCCCTTAAGTCGTAACTCGGAATTAGGTCGTCTCCGACCTACGACCTAAGACTCCCACCGACCTAAGCCTTAGCCAACAACTCCGACCTAACAGACCAAGCCTACGACCTAACAGATGTGCGCTCCTTCGTCCTACGACCTAACACTTCTGCGCATCCAAGCACCCAGCGACCTACCACAGACCGCTTCTTCGCTACCTAACAACTATAGAAGTCCACGACCTAACTTAGGTCGTTTACGACCTAACTGCTACAACTCAATTGGGTTACGACCTAATTCCTTAGGTCGTCTAACGACCTAACTCCTTAAGCTACCACACGACCTAACATAAGTCGCGAACAACTGGGATGCGACCTAACGAACCTACGACCTAACACACACACGCGACCTATCACTTAGCCAGGATACGACCTAACTGACTACTAGCCTAGCGACCTAACTACACAGCTCACTAACTCCTATAGGTCGCTAACTCCTATAGGTCGCAACATTCCGTAGGTCGCTCTAATACTAACACACGACCTAAAATCACTATACAACCTAACTGCTAGGTCGTTAACTCTCGTAGGTCGCTGCCTTACCATAAGTCGTCTAACGACCTAACTTCCTTAGGTCGCTAACCTGCCTATCTCCTAAGTCATTCAAACGACCTATCTCCAAACCCTTAACTCGCCATAACCCTGGGTCGCTCCTATTCCCTAAGTCGTATACGACTTACGACCTATACTAGTCTTGAACGACTTAGGACTTAGCAATTTCGCCAATCAACGTGAAAACTTTTCGACGAAATTTTCTTCGATTTTTCGATCCGTAAAAATATGGGTCGTTACAATTTTGAAAGTGAAATCTTATATAATTGAAGTCTATATAAGTGTGATTTCATATACTATTGATTTTGGAAAGTATTTTATCTGAAAATGAAATCTTATATATAATGGACTTTATATAAGTATGATATTTGAAAGTGATTTGAAAAGGTACTATATGATACATATTTTCGAATTAAAGATATGGAAAGTGCTGTCTGCTTGATATCCGCTTTGTGGCCATATTGTGGGTTCATTCTATCGATATTTCTCTGATTTTTTGTTTTCCGAATATGATACTCGAGTTTCCATCGAATTCCATTGCAATCTCCATGGTCTTACGAGCGCGACTTCATAGCGTAATCGTAGGGTTGGGGGCGGCCTACGGGTACAGATGTTTCCTGGGAGATCCAGGCGTAACCATTGTGTATCTGCGATCTATTGGGTTGCTTGGTAGCGTAATCAGCAGGGGCTGCGAGAGCCTAGGGTACGGATGTTTCCTGGGAGATCCAGGCGTAACCATTGTGTATCTGCAGTACTACCAGTCTTCATGGCGTAATCGCAAGGTTGGGTGGCGGCCTACGAGTACGGATGTTTCCTGGGGGATCCAGGCGTAACTATTGTGTATCCGCGATCCATGATCGACATGTTTTTTTTGGGTTGTACTTTCCATATCTGTTTTTAAAAGTTTTCCAGTATTTTCACTGGGTGTTGAAACAAGTCTACTAAGTACCTGGAGAATTCTAGCTTTGCGCCTGATCAATTGTAACAACCCTAGATTTTTGTATATTATTTAGATTTGGGCTTTCTTTTATTTTTAATTATTTTAAACTTATTTTATTTTAAACGTTTCATTTTTAAATATAGATGTTGATTTTTATTTGAGTTATAGTTTCAAACTGATATAAATTGAATATTTCACTGAAAAGTGAATTTCTATTCAAACTGGTCAAACTTTGACTTTTGAACTTTAAATTTAAGTATTCCAAATTCTTAAATTTTATCTTTTATTATGAAAATATATTTAATTCCATGAATACTGCTTTACGTTTCGTTGAAAACAGACTTATATTGTAGAAGTTATGTAATTTTCAATTTTGTGTATAAACTGTTTATTTTGCAATATTATTTATTTTAAATCATATAAATTATATTTTTATTGTCATATTTTGTTTTAATATGTGTTAATAGGTTATTTTATATCTTTTAGTATTTTTAAAATGATAATATAATTTTTCTAAAGTATACTTGAATTTATTTCAATTTTTAAAGGATGTTTTCCTATTTTCTGCTATTTTCTTCATTAAAAATTAAATTTAAATTAAATTTTAAATATTTATTTTGTGAATGTATTTTTATTTATGTTATTATTTATGTTTAAAAATATATTTCAAGGTCATATGAATTTTCTAAAATTTATTATATTAAACTTCAAATTTTCTAGACTAGTTTACTATTTTTAGCTATTTTCTTAATTTAACTTTATATTATTGATAAATATTTATATAAATTATTATATTTTGATAAATTTTTGAAATTTTATCTGGGATTATTATTATTTCCAGAAATATAAACTTATAAAAATGAATTAAAGAAATTTGAAGAGTTTTTGACCTTTGGTTTGCCTAAGTCCTTTTGTATTCCACCGTTTCATTTTCAATCAATACATCAATTATTTTTGGCCGACCTTAACTCTTCTTCAGCTGATATCTTTCTCATTTTTTTTTCACGAAAGAAAGTTTCTCTCCTAAAAAAAAAAATCGGCCTCCACACTTGAACCAAGGTTTGGTTAATCTTCTTCCTCTTTCTACTCATTTTCTCCTTGTTTTTCTCATTTTCTTTGCACTTGCCTTCATCTATTTGCTTGGCCATTCCTCCTCCATCATCTTGGCTGCCTCCACCACCATCTCGTCTGACCAACAGCACCTTCCCATGCCATAGTCAAGCCCCTATGTGATGAAACTCCACCAAAGTTTACACAAACATCACCTATATGCATACAAGCCGAGCCATACACCTTCCATCTCCTCTCTCCACCACATGGCTGACCATACACCACCACCACCAGCCTTTTCCTGACCCATACACCTCTACCACACCTATAGTTGTCCACCTGAAGACTGGCCGTGACTTGGAGTGCCTTGGTCGTGACCTTTAGTGCCTTGAAAACAGTGTGTGTTGCCTTGTAGTTGTTGTTCATGCTCACAAACCTTTGCTCCATCATTTTCACATGTTATGGCCGACCTTTAGGAACCCAAACCTGATCTAAAACCATGTTGTAGCCATGCCATTTCAGATCATAGCTGAAGCATAGATGGTAGAAAGCAAATGCAAACACTTTGGCTTTGTTTTATGCATCCAATTCTAGCATTGTTTAACGGTATCTTGTGTTGAAACTTATGTGTTGTTTATTGTTTTGTTCAAATGTATCCAAGGAGATTCATCTTTGGCTCTCTCACTCAAATCATATTCATGTTGTCGTGCCTTCGAAGATTCTGTATTGTGTGTTTGGTCGTCATCTCCATCTTAAACAAGTGAGTTATTCTCACCTGACAATATGTACTTATATAACTGATAAACCGACATCATTTGAATCTGTAATGTATATCATCATGTTATATATGCTTATATTATTATCATATGATGTTCAAACATGCTTATACACCTGTTATCTCTTATGTTACTGTTATATCATGCTATTCTGTTATTTATATCAGTTTATCACACTGCAAGTTCCCTGTAGATTAGGTTCACTATGGGTTGAAATGATACATACCCGAAAAGACTTTAGAATAGGGAAGGATCGTTATGGGCTGAAATGATAAGCCTGAGCGACCTTTTAATAACTTTTATTTACTTGGGATTGCGGGTTTGAAATGATAAAACCCGGGTTTTTCTTTGTAAACTGCGGATTGAAATGATACATATCTGTATCATTGGACCTAGGCTAGAAAATTATATACAGACCCGTGGTTTATATATTTTTCTGAAAATTTTAAAATATTTTAAAAATGTAAATATTATGATATTTTGATTTAAACTTTACTAAAATGATTTTTATAAAATATTTGTGATTTTCTACAAAGTAATTAAGTGAATTAAGTAAATGGTGAAGTAGAATTTGAAATATAAGTTAATTTTGGAATTTATGATTTTGTTTTAAATGGAATTTATGTAAGTAAGAATATATGACAAATTTTGATTTAAAAAAATGAATTTAATGATTTTATTTAGAAATAATGATTTTATAAAGTGTTAATGATTTTTTTATAAATTAAAATAAGGAATAAATGAATGCTTAAGTTGAAAATTTTGAAATATAACTTAAATTGGGAAATTGTGAAGTTTGTTTAAAAGTGAAATTTTAATTAAGTAAAATAAATGGAAATAAGTTATATTTTGGAAATTTAAACTTAGTTGTTAAGTTAAGAATTTAATTAAAGAAATGAAAATTAAATTGTTATTTAATTTGATTTTTGTATAGAAATTTGACTTTATAAAATCATAGAAATAAAGGTATTTAAATGATTGTTTTTAAATGTGAAAATATATGATTTTATAAGTTAAATGATTTATATTAAAAGTTAATTATGTGTGAACTTGTAAATAAAACTCTGAATTTGATTTGACAACATTTTTGAAATGTAATGTAAAGATATTACAGCACTGGAAAATACTGTAGTTGTTTTAAATGAACCAAATAGCAAATTTGAACTAAGGGTTATTACAGCACTTTGTTAGTGCTATAGTTGTTAAATTTAACTAAAATTTTAATTGAAACTAAATTAGAATATTATAACATTTTAAATGCCGTCTTTTGTTAATGAACTGTTTTTAAACATAACATTTCGTAGCATTTTCTAAGTGCTACGAAAGTTGAATTTTCTTTGTTTAATAAATTCAAATGAATAAATGATCTTTGAAAAAGATTAAATTTTGAAAATTTAATATTTAATTATTAAATATAATGAATTGACTTTAAATGATTTAAATGGAATAGTTGATTTGGAAATATAACTATTTTGAAATGTGATCAAATGGTATTTAAATTTAAATTAAATAAATGATGTTTTGAAATGATATTTTGATATTTTGAAATGAATTTGAAATGATATTAAATCTTGGAATAAATAATTGAAGTTTATATTAGTATGAAAATAATTGGTTTACTTGTAATTTGAATCTATTTAAAAGATATTGGACTTATGAAATATATGATAATAAAGCTTTGGAATTTATTTTATAATTTGAATAATTATTTTGTGGACTAAATCTATATTTGAAATTATAAGATTTGAAATTGTCTATGGAAATTTAATTGAATAAATGATTGAATTGAATCAAAACTTTGAAAATTTTAATACTTGATTTGAAATTATAATATTTACACTTTTAAATGGTTTAGATGAATTATTTTGATTGAAATATAAATTATTTAAAATGTAACTTGAAATGATAATAAATGAATGATATCTTTAAATTTAAAAAGTATTTAAAGTTGAATATTTAGATTTGAACTCAAATGATATTTTGGTATATTAAAATGATTTGAAATGAAGTTTTGAAAAAATATGATATTTTGATATATTGAAATGATTTGAAATTAAATTTTGAAATGATATGATATTTTAAATATATTGTAATGGTTTGGAATTGATTTAATCTTTATTTTGATAAAGATTTGAATTTGAAATGATATTCTATTTTGAAGTATAAATTGTTTTTAAATTATAACCACGAGTTATAATAACGATTGGTTGTTAAAGAGACCGGGATCAGATATGGACATACTCTCTATCGATACCGAAAACCACTTTGGCAACTGTGTACGCGGTGGAGTTTCTAGAATGAAGTAGGACGGTGACGACGATCCTAAGGTATATACGTGGACCCAACTCCCGTGAGTTGGCATAAGGTGGCTAAAACAGGAGCGATCTCGGACCAGTGAGGTAGCACCTCTTATCGGACACACTTCTTCGATACCATTCTATTACTTGTGATTGATTTGGTGCGCACCCTTGATTTGGGAGTGTTGTTCGAGGTGGAGCGGTAGTGGCTGCTATGCGTTTCCATCAGTCTGTGTGAGTAATTGGTATATCTACCCTGGCATTGCCTTGTGTGCCGTGTCACCTACCATATCGAGCTTTACTACGAGTTTCTATTTGTGTCGTACCTATGGAGTTTCTTCTCGTAGCCTCTCGGGGTATGCAGGTACTGTATAGACTATTGGCATATTATGTGTTAAGGTGGAAAATGTAAAGCCTTAACGCTATTTAAAAGTATGTTTATTTTATGATTAGACATTATTATAATAGCGGATATTACTACATAGTAGATAGTTTAACGGATCCTTAAAGAATGGGCGATCCCAAGCATTCTTTAAGTTACTTGTACCTTTATTACAGTTCACTTGAGTTGGTTTATATTATATAAGTATGTATGTCCTCACTCGAGTGTTTGTATTTTTATTTACGCTCGGGTCAGACTGAGTATTCACAGATTTGGATTCCACTTTCAGGAGATTGGAATCGCTGGAGATTATCTGCTTATCTAGTTTTATCTATCTCAATTCTGTTGTTCTATTCAGCTTGTACTTGGTTATCATATTGAGACTTCTGTTGTATTTTATTTCTTCTGTTGTATCTTATTTAACTCTGATATATTTACATAGTAGCTTCATGAACTACTATTTCTTTTACTTCCGCTGCATTATTTTACTCTATGTCTGTGATCTGTGATTTTATTTATTTACTGTATATTTTGAGATTTGCCAAATTTTTATTTACAGCGCGGTATTTTGAGCAATTCAATCTCGGCATGAGTGTCTACATATACACTTATAATGGATGCGAATAGTTGAAAATATCGGGTCGTTACATCAATGCACTGCCAGAGTCTGCAGGAACGAGGATAAACTTGTTAAGACATTGAGTTATAAAAGTATTTTGATAAAATATTATAAAGGATACTTTGATCAGTTATTTCCTTTCTAAAGGATTTTAAAGTGTTTTAAATATTTTACCTCTTTAACAAACAATTTTAATTAATGGCTCATCCTTATCTTTCAACCCATTTTCCCTCCTAGCTATCCCTATTCCCCTACCTTCTTTTTGGGGATGTCTTCCAACCTATTGTTCTGCCTAGTTGTTTCTCCGATTTTTTTTCCTTTTCGAGGACGAAAAGATTTGAGTGGGGGAGTGTGTAACAACCCTGTATTTTGTGATATTTTAATTGTATATTTTAATTTCTTTAATTTAATTTCCTGATTTAAAAACCTTATTTTATTTATTTAAATTTGATAATTTTGTTATTTTAAATCTGAATTTTTTATTTTGATGTGAATTAGAATTTCAAACATGAATAAATAAGATATTTTCCAGAATTGTGAATTTTGGTTAATATAGTCAAACTTTGATTTTTAATTAAAATTTTAAAATTTGAATTTTTTAAATCTATCTTTATTTTATGAAAGTAGATAAAATTTTAAGAATACTTCTTTTTATTTCGTTGAAATCTGATTTATAATGCGAAAGTTATGCCTTTTTCATTATTGTGTGTAATTTGTTGTATTTAACAAATTGTTTATTTTTAATTGTATAAATAATATTTTATTTGGTCATGTAATGTTCTAATTTAAATTTATATGGGTAAAATAACATGTTATGTATATATTTTGGTTTTAAAACATTTTAAAAGTATAATTGACATTTTCTAGTGTCAGTTGTATTTTGCTTACAATTTCTAATTTCCAATTTCAATTAATTAAAGGAATTCTTTATTTATTTCTCTTTTTCCTTAAGATCTTATTTTATTCTCATTCCCACTTTATTTTGTTCCTCATTTATTTCATTTATTTGACCTTTTATTTGTTTTAAAGTGAAATAGAAATTTTCTAAAACTAGTGATATTCTATTTGTAAATTTTAAATCCTATTTTAAATTTTAAAATAATTTCTCTATTCTTTTTCTATTTTCTCTAAATTTAATTATTTATTTCACTTTAGAAATTATAAATTAATTATTTATTTCAAAGTTTTGCTTTAGAATATTTTTAAAATGAAGTACATATTTTTCCAAAGCCAATGATGATTTAATTGTAATTTTTGAACCCTGTTTTCAATTTTTAAGCAATTTCTTATATTCTTTTTCCATTTTCTTTAAAATTAATTATTTATTTTTATTTTATATTACTTTGTTTCGGTTCTAAAGTCAAATTACTGATTTTATTTTTGTTTTATTTGAATTAAAGAAAAAGGAAATATGAAAGAGTTTAAAATGCTTTAGAAACTGAAGTCCTTTCACCTCCTTAAGTCTTTTCACTTGCCATAACCTTCCCATTATGCTTTGGCCGTGAATTTATTCTTTTTTTCATGTGAAACATCTCATTTTCATTTCTCAATTCAACCATTTCAGATCTGAGCAAAAACACTGGGTAATGGCTCCTTTGTTTCTATACTTTTTCTTCTTCTTTTCTTCTTATTTTCATGTCATTTGGCCTTGTTCTCTCCATAGTTTTGCTTGGCCTCCTCCTTGTTTTCCATGGCCATGACCACCACCACCCCCTACATCTCTTCCCTGCCATCACCACCAGCTACTCCTCTGGTTTAGACCAAGGCCGAGCCACCATGACGCCAAAACTCCACAAAAATTGCAACACAAGCCATAAAAACATGTTGTTTAACCACTATTTGTTCACCACTTCATTTTCCACCACCACCACCACCTTAGGCTGCCTCCACCACCTCTTGCCAGACCACCACACACCTTCCTCACACTGACCTGACCCATACACCTCTGACCTGACCCAATTGCTCATGGCCGAGCCCAATTGGATGAACAAAATCACACTATTTTACCTTAAACTCTTCACCTTCTCACTATGTAACTTCCTCCCCATGTTTCACCACTTTGGCCATGCATTCACATGACCAAACCTGAGTCAAAACTTGTTAAAACCAGAGCCAAACAAAATCCCTAGGCTGAAAAAAAATAGAGGAAGCAAGGCAAAAGATTTGGCATTCGTATCTCTTTTTATTTAAAAGTTATTCCATTTCAAGTGTATTGAAATTTATGGTTCGTTTTGATTTTTTTTATTTGGGTTGTAACACAAGATCTATAGCATTGGATTTGCTCTCCACTCAAGTTCGTAATCTTTTCATCGTGCTTTGTTTTCCGTGTCTTTGGTTTTGTTATCTCCAGCATTTAGAGGTGAGTAAATCGCACACGACATTTTATACTTATACTAATGTGAAACAACAACAATTGAATGTGTAGAATATTATGATATGTTATAACTATCTGTGACGATTTCATTATATGATGTTAAACCTATTAATTTACTTGTCATCTCATCTCATCTGTTACTGTTATATATTGTATATTGTTCATTTTATATCTGTTTATCACACTGCAAGTTCCCTGTAGATAGATTCACTATGGGTTGAAATGATACATACCCGAACGGACATTAGAATAGGGAAAAATCGTTATGGGATGAAATGATAGGCCTGGATGGTTTTTGTTTATTTTATTTTAACTTGGGATTGCGAGTTTGAAATGATAGAACCCAGGTTTTTGCTTTTTAAACTACGGATTGAAATGATACATATCCGTATTAATTGACCTAGGTTAGAAAACTATATACATGCCCATGGTTATTTTTATAAAGTATTTTGAATATTTTAAATATTTTTAAAAGTGTAAATTATGAAAATTTGATGTAAATTGGATTTTTAATGTTTAACTAAAGAAATTTGGATTTTTCTAGGAAAAGTGAATTTTTGAAATATAACTTAAGTTTGGAAATTTGGAAGTTTGGTTTTAAAATGATATTCAAGTTATATAAATAAAATGGAATTTTAATTATATTTGGAAAATGGTAAATATGATAAATTGTTTTAGATTTGAATTTAAATGATTTAACGAAGTATTATTGATTTTTTTATGTATTAAAATGGTTAAATAAATGAATGCTTAAAAGTGTAATTTTAAAATATAACTTGACTTGAAATGTGAATTTGGTTTTTATTAAAGGTTTAAGTTAATTAAATAAAATTGAAAATTAGTTAATTTGTGAAATGGAAATAAAATTTAAGTGTTAAGTTTATTTATTAAAAATGTGAAGAAAAGAAATTTACACTTGAATTTGTTAAATAATTCATTGAAATTTGATTTAACTATAACGGATTTATTTAATAAAAATCATGTGTTAAATGATATATTATATAAACATTTTTGAATGTTGAAACATGATTTTTATAATGTTAAAAAGGTTTAAACAAATTTTATTATTGGCTGGAAATACACTAAAATCTAGAAAGTACTTTTAATAGCATTCAGAAATGCTATGATTTCAGAATTGAACTAAAACTTAGTAAAAAGAGGTTATTACAACATTTCTGAAATGCTGTAGTTGCTGTAGTAAATGTAAAGGCTAAAGAAATTAATAAAGGGCTATTACAACAGTTCTGTAAACTGCTGTAGCTGCCTACTATCTTTGCTGAAATTAAGAAAAACACTTGTTTTTGAACCTGAGCTATTACAGCATTTCTAGAAATGCTGCCTTTGCTGTTTTAAACTAAATTTCAACTAAAATGAGATATAACAGCAATTTTAAAGTGCTGTCTTTGCTAAAATAAAATGTTTTCAAATATAACTTATAACAGCTTTTTCTAAATGCTATGAAAGGCTGAAATTTCAATGTTTATGAATTTTGACCTAGTAAATGAACTCAGAATGATTTGAAACTTTGGAAATTGAATACTTGATTTGAAAGAATAATAATTTCACTTTTAAATGGTTTAAATGGAAAACTATTTAAAGGTGATTTAATAAGATAATAAATGAATGATATTTTGGAATTTTAAAGGGTATTAAATTTGATAATTGAATTTGAATTCAAATAATGATTTGAAAGGAAGTTTTGAAAGGATATGATACTGTAATATATTGAAATTGTTTGTAAATGATTTAATCTTTATTTTGATAAAGATTTGGATTTGAAATGATATTAAATTTTTGAAATATAAAATATTATTTTGAAATACTATAACCATGGGTATACTCCTCTGTATGTCATTTGATTTCCTGATGATGGCTGTGATGCACATTAACCCTGTTAGTTGCACGGTTATTTCGATATGGACATTTCTGTGATATTGTTATTATTGTTTAATTGATGGTTTTTATGGATCCTTAAAGGATGGGCGATCCCAAGCATCCTTTAGGTTATTATGCATTGCTATTATAGATCACTTGAGTTGGTTTACATTGTGAAAGTATATATGTCCTGACTCGAGTGTTTTGTGTTTTGCTTTACGCTCGGGTCAGCCTGAGAATCACAGCTTTGGAATTTACCTTCTGCAGCTAGAGATTTGTTGGTGCTTATCTGTCCATCCGTTATTTCTTATCTTCTAATCCAGTTATTTACTATTCGGTATTGTCTCTGTATTATTGATTTATGTATCCTGACTTCTACTGTATCTATTTTACTATTAGATTTTTGTATATATTTTGAGAGTTTGTACATAGTAGCTTCATGAACTACTATGGTATTTTATTTCCACTGTGAGTTATTCTGATATTTCTTTGTATGTGATTCTATGAATGATTTTATTTGCTCCCAATTTTATTACAATCTGTTATTTTGAATTATTCAAGTCAGACATGTGTGGATAATTGTCGATTTGAATGGTCCAAAATAGTGGGTCGTTACATATATTTATTATCATATGTATATTTCTGAAGCCTAGAGTCATTTTTCCTTTTATCAAATAAACAATTTATCCAGGATCAAAATTTTTACCAATATAAAAATATCAGTATATTCATAAAGATATGCACATACATATGAAGATGCATGTGCCCCTCCTGTTTAAATCAGAGTTATGGTAAACAAGAGAATAATTTGATTGATTTAGTTTTAATCAACCCACACATAGTTTAGTTTAATTCATGCAATAAAATTTCATCCATATAGGTATTTTTAAGATTTTAACTCTTGATTTCTTGTTGTATTCTCTATGAAGTGTAATTTCTAGAAACAAGGAAATTGTATTACGATCACATATAAATTAATGGTGTAGTTCTTATGCTCAGAAAATGATATAAGTTTATATCATTTTCTATGTTTGATTTTCTATAAAATCTGCCTTAGATACAAACTCTTTTCTGGAATATTTTTAAGTGAGATATCATATTCCTAAAGCTTAGTTCTTTGTTTTCATGATGCTATACTAAATGAAATGCAAACATGAGTGAGTTTCCTGAGGCCCTGAGTATCAAAAACATGGTGCAACAAGACTCTTTGTTTTGGTATAAGCCATAGGGTTTAAAAAATGCATTTTGAACAAAGACTTAGTGAAAAGGAATTCAGATTCATGTTAAAGTACAAAGGTAACTTGTGTGCTAATATCTGAACAAAACATATTTAAACATGCATATATATAAACAATCATGGACATGTCTTTCAACTCCTATGTCATAGATTCTTCCTTTATTCAAGAATAAGGTATAAAACATTTGCATAGTACAAATTGCATTATGAAAACATGCAGACACATAATACATTTTCCTTATGTGTGACATCCCGGAATTTCGAGCAATATCAATTTAATAATCTGTGATAAATATTAAATTGAATTGATATATTATTGAATTATCGGATCTGAATTTATATTTTTCTTCTGATCAATATTGTATTGATATTGAAATATCTTTGGGTTATAATATTTGAATCGATATTTTCTCTTAATAAATATCGTATTGTGAATTATATCTTTTAAAACTAATAAATTTATTATCTATTTATTTTATATATATTGGTATGTATTGTAGATAGGGAAGTTCTGCTTTAAATTCAATCGTTAAATTTTATTTTAAATTTCTAATATATATTCTGATGATTTGGAAATTTTTGTTTATTTCAAAATGAGTTTTTCAAAGCTATTAAATTCATAAATATAATGTTTTAAATATTTTAGATAAATGTTTAAATTGTCTAGAACTATTTCTGACTTTGGTTTAAATTTATATTTATTAACAAAAGGGTTTTGTTCTATTTTCTTTTTAAATAAAAGTATTGCTTGTTAAAAATATAGTTTAAAATGTATATATGTTATAAATTCAATTTTTGTCAAATGATATTCTAGTATGTATTATAAAATAAGTAATGTGAATAAAAAGAATAATTTCTTTGTTTAAATTATTTTTTAAATTTGATAAGTGAACTTTTATAATATAAATAAATAAAATATTCAAATAAAATACAATACGATGATACGAGTAACAAAAAAACACCGATTGAAATAACAAGTGAAACGAATATACGTGAGTGAAATTATATCGTTTGTAAGAAATAAAACAAATACATTTTTATAATCAACAACATATTATAAACGATAATAACAATAAAATGAATACGTGAGTAAACTTTGTCGTTTTGTAAATGATAAAAACAAACACTACTTAATCTAACAACATAATTAAACTACATTCATCACATTTATAATTAAACAAAAACATTACAACAACATTTTAGTCACATTTCAAAGTAGAAAACAAGAAGATATAAATCATGGAAATGATGTGCCAGCCTTAACCAAATCTGCCTAGTCAATTAGCTGGTATAGGAAAGTGTAAAAGATTACATAAAAACAAGGTTCGAATATGTAAATGTCATGCAAACTTAAAGGAAATCAAAAGCTAAACAGAAAGTAAAAAAAAAATGAACCTGCTTGTAGCTTATAAGTGAAGTAAGGAAAAAGTATATAAAATATAGATATGTATAAAATAAAACATCATAGTACAATAGCATTCAATGCTTCAATCCTTATAGCAGCCCAAACCATACCATTCGAGCTGTATGAATTCCTTTCAGCCACCAAGAATTTGCAAATATCTCTGACATGAAAAAAAATATAAAACCTGTAAACTACTTCTTCTTTTATCACCTTGCATTTCATTCGAGCTAGCTAAATACAAACTGCAAAACAACTTCATTTAGAAACTTAAACCAGACTCCATTAAAAATCAAAACAAGATTCTGCAACCCAATACAACAGAGAAGTAGGATGGGCAGGAAGATCAAGTGGAGACATTCTTCCAGTTTCAAAACTGTTTCAACTGGGTGATCTGTTCTTTCCCCTAAGGCTGGTGAGTAACAAATGTTTTTAAAAATATAAGTATATAGTTAAATTGCAAAATCATCTCTGATCTTTTATAAACTCTGGTGAGTAACACTTTGTTTAAACTTATAACTTAAGTCATTATGGCATGTTTTTCTTCTTTGTTTTCTCTGTGATGATAAGCATCTTGTATATATGTGTCTGTGCTAAATTTGTCTGCCTCTGTTATTCGTGATACATGTTATCTGTGTTCCTGTTATTGGTAAACATGAAAACCAACCTCTATCATTTGATCTAGCAATTATATGAATGTAAATCATAAACAATAGTTGTTCGTTTATCTATAATCTAAGTGTTAAAATTTATTTAAGATTGAATCAACTTATATTTTCTCTGGAAATCAAGAAGCAGGTACAACTTCACATAAGTAAAAAAATCAAACTTCATGTTTAAGGGAATCAGGAGTATAAATTGAAATTACATACCAAAATAAGATTTTTAAGACAAAAATTGTAATTTTAAAAGCTTGGGTTGAAGAGCAGTTCCAGTTTCTCTGTTTCATGTATTTTAAGTTGTCATGGTCGTTGGAGTTGATAGGAAGTGTCGTGCTTCCTCCAATGGGTAGAGGAGTGACCAGTGAAGTCCGGAAAAATATTGGATGGCGATAATTTTCATCGTGGTGGCAGCGGTGACGTATTCGTGTCCAGAGCCCTAGTTTTTGATAGGCTTAGAAAATTTGTCGTCGTGACTTTTGTGGGGGATCGAGTGCAATGAAACACTGGGATATGGTGGCGAGGGAGTTCGTCGAGGTGTGTATGCATTTTCACGTCGCCTGATGGCCGGAATCGCCTGGACGAGGAGGTTTTGGCCAGAGTTGGTTACCAGGTGGAGTTTGAGAGTGTTCGATTTTGGTTGGAGCTTCGTGGCACAGTTTCGTGGGTCGAGTTCGTGCTGGTGGTGGATCGTCGATGAGGCTGGGGTTTCGTCGGAGGTAGCGGCGGCGGAAACGAGCTGTGCACGTGCACGAGATTGAGCTAGTATCAGTTCGTATGACTGGGAAGAAGAAGAAGATCGTTTCGAGCAATCTCGTGAAAATCTGGGTTATGGGCTCGAGTAAATTGATAAATTTCACGAAGTAAAAGATAGGAGCCTCGGGTAGGACTGTTTTTTTTAGTTTTGACAATGCCCAGTTTTACTCGAGTTTGTACTCGGGTAAATTGCGTCTTGGCTCGGGTAATTATAACTTTTTCTCGAAGCAAAGTGAAAATTGTGACGCCCCACCTCAATACCCACGCTAGCCAAGGACACTACGATGTAGTGCTGTCAACTAGCACGGAGAATAAGGCTGTTGAGGAGCGACCATCCATGTAATTGATTATCACACGGTGGCTATAAAATAATCTTCGGAAACAAACATAGAAATAAACATAACACAAAGCAGTCACAGACATCCATATCACAAAGGCGGAAGAAGATATGAATATATAACTAACACATGAAAGTGTACATCAGAGTAGTGGTCAAAAAGTTCCACAATAATACAAAAGAATAGCAACCTGTGCTATACAAAAAGAATACAACTATGAGTCCATATCTCAAGTGTATACAACAAAAACTGCTAAACCAAATAGTCAGCCAAAAGTCAGAGTAGCAAATCCCGGAAGAAAGTCAAGCAGAAGCACCTGTAACATCTCGGTCTGACCCGAGTATTATTTAAGAAAATAATAAACGGATCAGTCTAACTATAAATATCAGATGACATGATATAGAATAAAAGATATGGCATAAACATATAATATCCATACTGACATACTACTATAAGTATGAAAATGATGATCAACAGGAGATCAACCGATGAGAAATGATCAATATCACAAGAATCTTCTCAAAGATCCAAAGAGGGCATCATACCCTAAACTTGTACTCATAACAAGTCAATGACATAAAAATCCAGAAATCAAAACAAGAAATCCAGAAATCATAAAAAGAGAAAGAGGCCTATCACATGATGGTCCGAAGACCATGGGGAGCTACCCCATATGTGTGAGTCGGAATCACACTGATTGAGGCCTAGGCTAACCAAAAAGCAGAAAGGTATGTGTGAATGGAATCACACAAGTGGTGTCTAGCCTAACCTCGCAAACATAAAGATATGTGTGAGTCGGAATCACACTACTGCGGCCTAGACTAACCTTGCGGACAAAGAGATGTGTGTGAGTCGGAATCACACTATTGCGGTCTAGTCTTACCTTGCAAACAAAGAGACATCGCACAATTGCTAGTCTAAATCATAAAATGATCATCATGATCAGCGAGAAGTGTCAATCACACCAAGCTAGTAAATATATGAGTTTAGCTTCATGTCCCATAACCACTTGCTTAACTTAAATATTTACGAACAAGCTGTAAATCTTCACTAGGAAATTGTCACGAAAAGGATTCAATCGAACAAGTCCAAGAGCTAACCGACGAAGTGAACACAAGCGTTTCATACCACTTGTTTTACTAAGTCGTTTAAGTCGATTTCTCATTCGAGTGAAGTAAAGGCTTGTATATACTAGTAGTTTGAAAATCGGTTTGAGAAAACGAACTTTAGATATTTAAAATAGTGTTGAAATCGCTTTGATGAAAGAGTTTTGATATTTACTATTAGTATTGAAACCTTCATATATCTTTAAAGTGACAAGTCATAAAACGATCGTAGAACAAATCAATTCACGTTCGAAGACGTGAGTAAAGTCCAAAGAAGTCAATCCCAAAAACATCAAAGTAGAAATTCTGATAAATGTTTTTCAGAAGAGATTGCCTACGCAGAGTAATACGGGGTTCGACCTGCCCGGTCAGGTCGCGGGGGTCCAGGGGGCAGCGCCCACGGCGGGGTACGACTTAGTGAAGGCAAGCTGGTCCAGTGGTAGCATGACCGAGCTAAGGAATGGTGCAACTCAACCAGATGAACGACTTAAGGAAGGCGAGCGACTTACGACTTAAGGGAGGCAAGCGACTTACGACTTAAGGGAGGCAAGAGACTTACGACTTAAGGGAGGCAAGCGACTTACGACTTAAGGGAGGCAAGAGACTTACGACTTAAGGGAAGAATGCCTTGCGACCTAGCAGAAGAACAGGTCGAACGACCTAGGGGAAAACAGGTCAAAACGACCAAGTGCTAACTCGCGAACGAGTTACGACTTAAGAGGGTTCTGCGACCTAAGTGGGATGCACGACCTAAGAAGGTACGCGACCTAACAGTTTAAGGGTCTTCGACCTAACGAGTTAAGAAGGTCCAACGACCTAAGAAAAAGTAGTTCATACGACCTATGAGTTCACGCGACCTAACAAGGCTAAGGACAAGGTCGGAGACGACCTACGACTTAAGGTTTTAAATCGCGAACGACTTAGTACTTGCTTATCTCGCGAACGACTTAAAGTCAATACGACTTAACGACTTAAGCTCAAATACGAGCTACGAGCTAAGGTCTATACGACCTAACGAGTTATCTCAGTACGACCTAAGCCAGGACGAGATAGCAGAAGGCAACGACTTAAGTCTTAACTCGGGGACGACCTAAGATGTTAACCCGTGGACGACTTAAGGGGTTAACTCGTGGACGACCTATGGCTTAACTCGTGAACGACTTAGCACAGGCGAACAGAAATACAAAGGCGGTGACTTTTCAACGCGCGCGACTTAAGCCCTTAACTCGCGAATGACTTACGACTTAGGCTTAACTCGTGGACGACTTAGCGATGGCCAGAAACGACTTAAGGCCAGAAAAATCACCAAAACACTGAAAATTGAAGTTTTTCGCCAATCCAATCCAAACCAAATGCAAATGTTGATGCTAGAGTGATAGGGAATCATTCCCAACAGTCCAATGACAATCATAGGCAAGATGTGAGATCAAAAATCTCACCTTTTCCACGAAATTGATGAAGATGGAGATTGAAAGCAAGGAGAAGCAACCCTAAACTTGAATCCACTATCTTCTACTTGAATTTGGAGTTGAATCACGGATTTGCAATAGAATTGGAGTTTGGAGTTTTAATTTCCACTTCCCACCACCATTTTTGATGAAGCTTGAATGTTAAAACAAAGGGTGAATGAAGTGAGGAAGGGGGTTGGGCTGAACTAAGGAAGTGCAGTCCAAACCAAAGTCTCAAGCGGGAAAAGTGACGAAAATTTCACTATCTCCAAACATATCGAAGTTTACACTCAAAAAGATCGCAAACGTCATTTTGAACTCAATGGGGGTGGTCTCGAGTCCTAATTTGACCGTATGCAAAAAGTAGCTTTTCGGACTAACATCCGACTAACGATAAAATATTTAAATAAAATATTTAAATATAGAATCGATAGATATGCGGGTTGTTACAAAAATGGTCTCGGGTCAAATATTTTTAAGCTGTAACAGTAACAGATTTTACAGTTTTAAATTTGTGGAGTTTTAAAAGTTTAAACCAAAATAAATTGAGTTTAAATTAAGTGTTGAATTCATTTTTTGAAATAAAAGAAAAGTTTAAAAATTTAAATACTTTAAATAATTTAAATAATTGAATTTAAAAAGAGTTTTGATTTAAAACCCTCTTCATAGCAAAGTATTTAAGATTGTGATTTAAGATGTTTAAAGGTTAGTTTTGTAAAATGATTAAGTCTTATTAGTGATTAGTTCAAAACTGAAATTTTAAAATGGAAGTTTAAAGGAAGTAAATAAACGATTTTAAACATTTGAAAGTGAAATTTAATCAAAAGTGAAATGAGTTTCTTAAGAAATAAAGATTAAATTTAAACTCATTAACTGATAAGAGATTTAAAATGGTATTAGAAATTGTATTGATTAAATAGGAGATTAAAGTTTAAATGAATTAATTAAAGTTTAAATGAATTAAGTGATTAATTTGTAACTACAAGTTTAATTTATATTAATTAAAGTTTAAAAAATGGAATAAGTAATTTATATGTTATTAATGAAAGGTTAATTGGATTTATAATTAATAATAAATTAACGTGAGTTGATTATTTTAGATTGAGATTAAATAAATGTTAATGGAGGTTATTAACTAAATTATTTTATAATTAATCAATATAACTGTTTATTTATAGTTATTTTGAATTGATTAATTAAAATCAACATTTTAACTGTTAAAGTATAGTTAATTGAATGGAAATAATTAAGGAATTAATTACTCATTTGATTTATTGAATAATTTGATTTATTTGAGTTAATTAAATTATTTTAATTAATCTGAATTAATCAATTGGTGATGTGATAAGTATAATTACTCAGAGAAGTAATTGGTAAGTAATTACAAGACGTAGTTAATGGGATGAGTTTGTTAATAAAATAATTAGAGTATAATTACTTTTTATAATTAATCAAGGGATTAATTGGAGATAATTATTTATAAAGTAATGAAAGGAGTTAATTACTGATTTGATTAATCAAGGGTGATTTATATTGTGGATTAAATTAAAGATTGATTACTTTGATTAAATTGTAAAAGTAATTCGAGATCATTAATTATTATAATTAATGTTGGAATTTGGAATAAATGTATTTGGATTTATTTATAAATGGAAAAATTTATTAATACAATTAATTGAGTAATGTAATTAACTTTAGTTAATTAATAAATGAAGTTATGAAAAGGTTAATTTCTATATTTGGTTAAGTAATTAATCTGAGAAGTAACTCAAGGAATTTACTTAAATGTAATTAAAGAAAATTAATCAGGGATGATTAATAAAAAGGAATAATGGGATGATGATTTATTAATTGATTGATAATTAATTAAAATAGGCAAGTTTAATAATGATGAAGTAATTAATTTAATTAATTTTAAATTAATTAAAGGTAAGGTAATTGATTTAATTCGTTTTAAATTAATTACCAACGATGTAATTATTATCTTTGCTTATGAATGGATGATATGAATTCCCAATGATTGATTGAAAACTCAGTTATGTGATGAGTAATCTCTGTTGTGATATGGATGCTTGTTTAAGTGTGATATCATAGATTATCCATTTATGCTGATATGTGATTATTTATCTGTGATATTGTGATTTATCTATCTGTGTTGATATGGATAATTGAATTGAATTGTTTTAAACCTTTAAAACAACTTGGCCTTAAAAGACACGGTTTGGATTTCGATGAGACCGGGATCGGGTTTCCGTATACCGGGATTCCAGGTCTGGAGACCCGAATACCACATCGATCCAAAATAACGATAGGTCGTGAAATCCAATGGAGCAAGTGAAGACTCGAGGTATAAGAACTATTCGTCAGTATAACTCTGTGGGTGATTCCGTAATGAGTTTGACGGAAATAGTACTTATAGATTCGAGATGAAGATTCAGAGTGCAAGGGTTATCGTCGTTAACTCTGAGGGTGATTCCAATACGAGTGTAACGAGATAATGCCTTCGGTTTCGTTCGAACCCGGAACGAACTTATATGGATTGAATGCTTTCAGCACATCGTCAGGTGGACGATGAGCATTCTAAGTGATGAGTTCTGATAAAGGTAATTGTGACCTCAAGCCTCATCAACCGGGAATGGCTAAAACAGGGGAGGTGCAGCAAAGCTTCGTGGGTAGCACCCACTTGAGAGCGAGATTTTCTCCTGTCTAGATGTCCCTTTTTATTTCGATTGTGTGGGCAGTGGAGACGTCCAACTGCCGGGGTTGTCTCGTTTGGAACTGTTCAGTAAGGAACGGGTCCGGCTTTGTGTTGCAGAGGAGCGGGCGTACTCCTCGGTACGGTGATCTAGGCCACGTACTGTGACGGGCGGTACCCCAGTAGCCCAGCCATTGATGGAAAACCATTTTCCCTACGAGACCTTACGGTTTTGATTGTATTACCCACATTGTGGCTAGTATGCTGGAATTTAATAGATGTAACAATTTCAGCTATTTTCTATTTACTTGAAAACCCTAGACACTATTATAATATCACTGGATTTCCTATGAAATGTTTTGGTTAGCGTAAGGTAAAAACTTTTCCATGTTTATTTGTGGGAAGTCTTACGTGATACCTTTTGTTTCAAATGATTTTTAAAAGTTAAACAACTTTAACCTGTTACTCATACCAGACCCATGTCTGACCCGAAGTTTATTTCTGTTTTTCATAAACTCTCGGGTACCCAAATTTTTACGGGTAGTCAAGGGATTCAGGTTTATCTTTGACGAATTCTGGAGGAGCATTGGAGCAGGAGGCTTCAGCGTGTAGATATATATATTGGTTCCGCTGTGTCAGTGTTATTCTGTATATTCCGCTGTGTTGTATCTCTGTGATGTTGAGTTGTATTAACTAGACAGGTGTTTATAACTGTCTAGTATGTGTTGCATTATCTGTGTACTCTGATGTATATGATATTTATGTGATATATTATATTTTATTCGTTCCGCTGTTGAGATTCTGATGTTGTTTCTTCTTCTTTCTATCTTTTCTATTTTCTCACCTCTTTCTTTTCTTCAAAACGATGCGATTTCCTGGGCGTAGGAAGTCGGGTCGTCACAGTTGGTATCAGAGCACTAGGTTGAGCGAATACCTAGGCTCTTAAGTGATTTCTTCCTTGAGAGAGCGTATTTGTATTTTTGATATATATATATTTATTTCTACCTATCGGTTGGGTTACCTGTTCGGGTATCCCAATATAAGTATAAAGGTAGATGGGTGGTAGTGGTATGTAACACGACTACCAATGGTTAAATTTGTTGAGGTTGGAATTGTATCTACCGAGACGGTATTGGGTCTACAGTTCGTCTCGAATGAAATTGTGGTGTAAGAATTTCTTTGAGTTTCTAAAGGAAATCTGTTAAGGATTCAAAGTCCAGCCTTTAAGTGTAAGATGATCGCGCTCGTGTGAGCGGATTTTCGAGAGTTTGGATGAGTATAGTTTGATCTGTCGGTTGGGCAGAAGAGAGATGATATTTTGATCCCTCGAGATGTAGTAGCTGTGTGATGAGACGCAGTGACTGTGGATGTCTCCGAAGGTATTTATTTGGAACGAGTTAGGGAAGTAAGTCTGCTTCGGTGTTGTGGCGGTGTTCAGCAGAATGTATCTGTTTGATTCGGGGTCCGAGTTTCTCGAAGAACTTTAGATTAGAAATTCCTTGGCATTAGTGTCAGCAGTGCAGCTCGGAGTTTTCTGTGTTGGTAAAGAAGCTTTCTGGCTTAGCAGTGAGTTCAGAAGCAGCAGTGTGGATCCATTTCTTCGATGGATTGATTAGTGAGCGTAGGCTGTTCTGTTGGGTAAAGGGGAACAGTTTTTCTTTGAATTAGTCTGGGATGGTCGCAAAAGTGACTTGCGATTATTTGAGCGTTCTCTTGTGTTTAGAGATTCTTTTCCCGGATGTCTTCAGGGAGTCAGAATTTTGTCAGCATCTGGAGATTGAGTTTGGTATCGACCGTATTCCAAGAGTGATACCGACGGTTCAGCTTAGTAGTAGGATGGTTTTTAGAGGAAGATTTTTAGTGAAGCGGCTCAGGTTTTGGAGGAACTTCTGGGTTTTCTCTTTGTGGATCTGTAGAACCATATTTTCGGAATAGTTGAGAGGTTTACCAGTTGTGATTTGCTGACTGATGGTTGCAAAGCCTAGGTCCGTCACAATTGGGTATTGTAACGACCCGAAATTTCCGAACCCGGAAATTCCAGATAGTTATGAAAAGAAGAAAGAGATAGAAGAAGAAACAGAAAATAAAACACAGAATCTCACATTCGCAGCGGATCAAAATATAATATCAAATAATAACAGTTTACAAAAGAATACTATATCTGTCAATTTACATTTTATAATACATCAGAGTTACTCTCATACACAACACTGAGCATATACAAATCAAATATCTCAGATAAAACAAAAATAATAGTCACAGCGGAAACACTCCATACGTCCTGCCATCCAGCTCGCCCTGAGCTCCAGAACGTCCTTACCTGAAAATCTGTAACACTCGGTCTAACCCGAGCATTACATCAAAGTAACACCCGGGTCAGGCTGGAAACCAGCGTGAGTAAACTCATTTAACAAGGAATACCAAAACATATAACTTGTTTAAAACCCGGGGTAACTCATACATAGATTTACAGCTTCACCAGTTGTTAGACTCCACTTATTTCACACATTAATTTCTAAGTACCAAAAACTTAGATTAAATGGTTCCTTATCTTAAATCCTTCTATTACAGCCTATTGATTTCACCTATCAATTTATAACAATCGAAGTGGTTTCGGGTATTTACTAATACCCGACTCCGGTCTCTTCGAAACCAATATCATCTTAACTTAAATTATTCAAGTGAAATACAATTAAATTTTAAATACATGATGTCACCTAATTCATCAACCATAGATAACCTCATCATTACGATTTAAGTCAAACATATCTTATCACATAGCATCACAACCCACATACTAGGAACAACAATTAATCAAAGGCTTTCAATATCATCCTATTTATCCTTTAATTACATTTAAGTAATTAACCCTTAATTAATTTCACAAAATAATTATTCTTAACCAAATACAGTAATTAACCTTTAATTACTTTATTAATTAATTAATTTCTAACTATAATTATTAATCACCCTGGATTAATAACATCTGAAATCAACTTCCCCTAATTGCCAATAGTTAATTGTCTCTAATTAATTTAAAGTAAATTAAATTAATCACTTCATCAAATCTTGCTTACTTATCCATCAATCAATTTATCAATCATCAGTTACTTAATATTCCAATTAATCATCTTTGATTAATTTAACTTTACTTATATTCCAGTAATTTCCTTTAATTTATTTAAAGAGATTAACCTTTGAATAAATCCTAATTAAATTACATTCATATTGAATTTATTATATTCAATTACTTTGTTGATTTATTATTGCCAAATTAAATCAATTTCCAATTATATCATTAATTACAATAATTAATGATCTTAAATCAATTATGTTATTAATTAATTAATTTAAGAAGAACTTAATCTTCAAATCTCATACTATCAATCATTTCTGATTTAATTCATATAGTAATTCACTTCCCTTAGCTAATTTCTTCACAATAACAATCTCAATTAATCCCACGATTAACTTCAAGTAATTATATTCCAATTACTTTTATCAACAACATCATCTAATTTATCACCTTCAGTAATTTCTCATCAATTACTTCTCCAAGAAATTTTACATCCAAATCAACAAGTGGTTTGTCCAATGATCTAACTTGAATTAAATCAATCTGCTCCATTTATTTAATAAGTAACTCATCATTCGATCATTAATAAATTTTGATTTCTCCTTTAATTTAATTACTTAATCAATAATTAATTCCATTATTAGTAAATCTTTAATTCCTTTTAATTAATTAATTACTCAATGATTAATTAACTTCAAAACAATTATATTAATCAATTTCTAATTATAACATTGGGTGATTGTTCGTTTAATCACTTCCACTAATTATTTTAAATAAATAATTATTTCTTACCATATTTCTTAACAATTTATATTTAAATTAAATTCCACAAATACTTTGAAATTTTTAAACAGTTTTTAGAATTTTTTTACAAGTAACAGCTTGAAAATCTGCTCCAAGCCTACTGCTCGAGTTCCCCCTCTTTTACTTCGAGTAAACGCGAATTCTTCCCGAGCAAACGCAGACTTCCCTCGAGCTTCAACCCGAGTTTTCCTCTCCCAGACCCAAACAAAACTCTGACCAGGCAACGTGCTCGTGCACGTGCACGACTGACCGGACCACCTCTGGACGTCACCGGGACCTCGAGCAAGTCGGAGGTCATCTCCCCTTCACTTCCAGCCACCCAACTCCTGACTGTTCGCCAGCGATTCGAATTCGAGAATGATAGGCCTGGAAACATTCGACATTTATAACACTCCGACCTGTCAACGCTAATCCCTCACGTCTCCGGCCACTGTTGTCACTCAAACTTCGGCGAAGGCTTCGACACCCCACCGACCTCCTTCCTCTAAAACCCCGAGCGACTCGATCAACCAACGACGAAGTACGAATTGGAAACAACTGCCCTTTCCAAACTAGGTCACCAGACTTCTATCGCCTACCGCCACCACCATAGTCAACGTTCAACCATCACAACATTTTTCCTGTGACCACCCTAGGCCACTCTATCACCACGAGGCAACACGACCTCCGTAAATCACCACCTCGCCGAAAATCAGTCAAAATGTCGACTCCGTTCAACCTCGAACTGCTACCAAACCACCCCACTAAAAATCACGAATCTCGTTTTAAAAATCATATTTTCGTATGCGAATTCCATTTATATTCACGAATTTGTAAATTAATAACTTCGAAAATTTACATATATGAAGGTAGTTCTGTAGTTTGGCCCTTTCCAGTGACCACACACATTTGTTTACTTAAAACAAATTTTCAAACTAAAGCTTACGATGATACCATCAACTTTCGTTTGAATCTGAAATTAAATCATCAATCAGGTAGGGAGAAAATGATTTTTGAAAACAACAGTTTGTATCTATGAACTAAGAACAGAGATAATTCAAACAGCCTGCATATTATACTTCTTGCTTCCACATATCTACAGATAACTATATATGCTCAAACACACATATTTTAGATGAACTTACAAGGATTTAAACATTTTAAATTTAAAAGTAAATTGTTACTCACAGTTTTTATGAAAAGAAGAACAGAGGCTTTGATCCAATTTGAACAGGCTTGCATACAAGCTGGAACTCCTTTCCTCTGCTTCTCAGTTTGACTTGCTTGCTAATATTGTTTGAAATGAAGCCTTGTTTTATTTTTATTTATTTTTTTAAATGAAGTTAACTTGTATTTGCACAGCTTGAACAGATATGAAAATGATATAGGGAAGAAAGCAGACAGGAATATATAGAGAAGGAAGAAGACAGGAAATATATTTGTACAACTTTACAGTGATATTTTTGTGTTTTGCTTGACTAAGAATCTTGTTCCGGTGGCTGAAATATCATCTTTATGCAATTCGTATTGATCTTGTTGGCTGCTAATAAATGGAGCATTAAATGACATTGTACTTATGTCTTCATTTTATACTTATCTTATCTTTACACTTACCTGAGACTTCATCTACAAGCTGCATATGTAAATATATTTTACTTTGCCTTTAATCTTTGTTGCTCTCAAATTTGCCTGCATCTTCATTTCGAACCACTATTTGTTTGCCTATGCAAATTATATTGAAGCTGGGAATCATTCTCATGCTTATGGTATTATAATCTTCTGGTTTGTACTTAAACTTGCATGCTAGTCTACATCCTTACATACATAGATATGTAGCTTTGTTCCTTTCTTTTGATTCCAGCTTGCACTATTTATATTTGCTTATTTATAGAAGTTTATATCCTTGTTTCATTTATAAATGTACATTCCTGTACATTGTTATTTCTTTTGTCTTGTTTGCTTTAAACTTAAGTTTATGCTATTTTTAAATTGTAAATGAATGATGTTTTTAACAAGTTATTTGAAATATTTATAGTGTATTTATTTAAAATCTACAAAACTATAAAGTTTTAACTTAAGTATATTTAACTTGTTGATATATATTTAACTTGTACACTTAGATCTTGCATTTCCTATATATATATATTTTATTAATGTTATTTTAAAAACATCACATTTATTAAATTGAAATAATAAATAAAAGAAACTATCTTTTATTATAAACTACTGATTTTATAAAGGTATAAATGTATCGTTTGACAAAAGCGTATAAAACTTACATATATATATTAAACCATATTTTTATATCTAGCTATATTAAAAAGAAAACAAAATAAATCTTTTTATAATAAATTTTAAATCTAACTTAAGCTAAAAACAATTTGTTAAAACTATTCTTAACATTTATCTTATGTTTTTAAAACCATATATATTTATTTAATAATTAGTTTTGAAAGGTTTAATATTCAATAAAACATAATTTCCAATTCATTTAAATGTATATTTGAAATTTGAAAACACAATTTATAAATTCAGTAAAAACAAGACTCAACTATTTACAATGTATACAAATATATACATTATAAACAGACAATAACCAATTTATTTCACAGATGAAATTTACCCATTTAAATATTTAATTAAAACAAGATATCAATTCAGATTTTATTTACAAAGATATAGCAAATCCATTTAATATTTAATACAAATTATTAAAGTGATATTGCCAAAAATTCCGGGATGTCACAGGTATCGGTGGAAGTTGTGTTTGGGTACATCATCTACATTTTTATCTACCCATATCAGAGTTGTGCAGCGGAAGCAGTTGGAGTGTGTCTGCTTTTCTTCTCTGGAGAAGATAAGTTGATTTTTACGGATGATGGTAGGAATTGTGTTCCTGACCTTAGTTGACCGTGAGAAGATCAATTTTACTGGATTGTTTTGAATTCAGACTGTTCTGGAAGGCATCAGCGGAGATTTAGCTGATTGGTAGTGATGAGAGCAGCCTTGGATCGTCTGAAGAATTTGGTGGATAAGAGACGGAGGAATTTGGAATTCGAAGTTAGAGACTTCGTTGTTGTTGAAGTTTTCTCGGATCGAAGGAGCTGTATAGTTTGGTGAGATCGGGAATTTAGTTCCGAGATGTTCTGGATTTTCTCTGTGTTCTGGAGAAGTTAGTGTTTGATCTTCTGGAGTGTGAATTGCCAGTTTGGATAGCTGTGATTCGTTGTGTTTCACGTGTCTCTGAGGGAGTACGTGTAAGATTCTGTTTCGGATTTTGGAACCAGCAGTTCAGGGAGTTTTGGTTGTTGAGTCAGACTTGTCTACAGTCTGGTATCCTGTCTAGTTGGGTGGATCTAGATGAGTAGGAGCTCTGTAGTTTAATAGTGTTGATGGTTTGGATTCTATAGAGCGAGTAACCCGATATTTATACTCGGGGAAACTCGAGAGAATTCTATTCGGAATTTTTGTCTGGATAGTTAGTTTTGTTTGGTTGGATGAATTGGATGCTATGGCTGTTTAATGATATATGCTTGTGTTTTATAATTAAATTTTTAAATAGATTATTAAATTACCTTTGTTTTTAATTTCGGGGACGAAATTCTTTTAAGGGGGGAGGAATGTGACATCCCGGAATTTCGAGCAATATCAATTTAATAATCTGTGATAAATATTAAATTGAATTGATATATTATTGAATTATCGGATCTGAATTTATATTTTTCTTCTGATCAATATTGTATTGATATTGAAATATCTTTGGGTTATAATATTTGAATCGATATTTTCTCTTAATAAATATCGTATTGTGAATTATATCTTTTAAAACTAATAAATTTATTATCTATTTATTTTATATATATTGGTATGTATTGTAGATAGGGAAGTTCTGCTTTAAATTCAATCGATAAATTTTATTTTAAATTTCTAATATATATTCTGATGATTTGGAAATTTTTGTTTATTTCAAAATGAGTTTTTCAAAGCTATTAAATTCATAAATATAGTGTTTTAAATATTTTAGATAAATGTTTAAATTGTCTAGAACTATTTCTGACTTTGGTTTAAATTTATATTTATTAACAAAAGGGTTTTGTTCTATTTTCTTTTTAAATAAAAGTATTGCTTGTTAAAAATATAGTTTAAAATGTATATATGTTATAAATTCAATTTTTGTCAAATGATATTCTAGTATGTATTATAAAATAAGTAATGTGAATAAAAAGAATAATTTCTTTGTTTAAATTATTTTTTAAATTTGATAAGTGAACTTTTATAATATAAATAAATAAAATATTCAAATAAAATACAATACGATGATACGAGTAACAAAAAAACACCGATTGAAATAACAAGTGAAACGAATATACGTGAGTGAAATTATATCGTTTGTAAGAAATAAAACAAATACATTTTTATAATCAACAACATATTATAAACGATAATAACAATAAAATGAATACGTGAGTAAACTTTGTCGTTTTGTAAATGATAAAAACAAACACTACTTAATCTAACAACATAATTAAACTACATTCATCACATTTATAATTAAACAAAAACATTACAACAACATTTTAGTCACATTTCAAAGTAGAAAACAAGAAGATATAAATCATGGAAATGATGTGCCAGCCTTAACCAAATCTGCCTAGTCAATTAGCTGGTATAGGAAAGTGTAAAAGATTACATAAAAACAAGGTTCGAATATGTAAATGTCATGCAAACTTAAAGGAAATCAAAAGCTAAACAGAAAGTAAAAAAAAAAATGAACCTGCTTGTAGCTTATAAGTGAAGTAAGGAAAAAGTATATAAAATATAGATATGTATAAAATAAAACATCATAGTACAATAGCATTCAATGCTTCAATCCTTATAGCAGCCCAAACCATACCATTCGAGCTGTATGAATTCCTTTCAGCCACCAAGAATTTGCAAATATCTCTGACATGAAAAAAAATATAAAACCTGTAAACTACTTCTTCTTTTATCACCTTGCATTTCATTCGAGCTAGCTAAATACAAACTGCAAAACAACTTCATTTAGAAACTTAAACCAGACTCCATTAAAAATCAAAACAAGATTCTGCAACCCAATACAACAGAGAAGTAGGATGGGCAGGAAGATCAAGTGGAGACATTCTTCCAGTTTCAAAACTGTTTCAACTGGGTGATCTGTTCTTTCCCCTAAGGCTGGTGAGTAACAAATGTTTTTAAAAATATAAGTATATAGTTAAATTGCAAAATCATCTCTGATCTTTTATAAACTCTGGTGAGTAACACTTTGTTTAAACTTATAACTTAAGTCATTATGGCATGTTTTTCTTCTTTGTTTTCTCTGTGATGATAAGCATCTTGTATATATGTGTCTGTGCTAAATTTGTCTGCCTCTGTTATTCGTGATACATGTTATCTGTGTTCCTGTTATTGGTAAACATGAAAACCAACCTCTATCATTTGATCTAGCAATTATATGAATGTAAATCATAAACAATAGTTGTTCGTTTATCTATAATCTAAGTGTTAAAATTTATTTAAGATTGAATCAACTTATATTTTCTCTGGAAATCAAGAAGCAGGTACAACTTCACATAAGTAAAAAAATCAAACTTCATGTTTAAGGGAATCAGGAGTATAAATTGAAATTACATACCAAAATAAGATTTTTAAGACAAAAATTGTAATTTTAAAAGCTTGGGTTGAAGAGCAGTTCCAGTTTCTCTGTTTCATGTATTTTAAGTTGTCATGGTCGTTGGAGTTGATAGGAAGTGTCGTGCTTCCTCCAATGGGTAGAGGAGTGACCAGTGAAGTCCGGAAAAATATTGGATGGCGATAATTTTCATCGTGGTGGCAGCGGTGACGTTTTCGTGTCCAGAGCCCTAGTTTTTGATAGGCTTAGAAAATTTGTCGTCGTGACTTTTGTGGGGGATCGAGTGCAATGAAACACTGGGATATGGTGGCGAGGGAGTTCGTCGAGGTGTGTATGCATTTTCACGTCGCCTGATGGCCGGAATCGCCTGGACGAGGAGGTTTTGGCCAGAGTTGGTTACCAGGTGGAGTTTGAGAGTGTTCGATTTTGGTTGGAGCTTCGTGGCACAGTTTCGTGGGTCGAGTTTGTAACGACCCAGAATTTTAGACAATTAAAATTCGAATATTTAATTGATTTTAAATATTAATAAATGAATTTAAGAAGTCGAATAATTTATTATTCGAATATTGGATTTAATTTGATAATTAAATCGATGATTTAATGATTGAAATTCCAGAAATAATTGAAATATGGGTTTAATGTGCTGGAAATGATTTATAAAGTTATATTAAATCATACTGGAGTTATAGAAATATTTTAGAACTTTTAAAATCGAATTTGGAGTTAAATTGTGAAAATCGATTATTTTAATATTTAATTATCGACGGTAAAAATAGCCAATTTTCGAACAGTCTCAGAATTGAACGAGACCAGTTCCATTGGATCCGTAATAGTTAGTTATTATCGGATTTCAATTTTCATAGCAATCGAAGTTATCGTTTGACCGTGGCAGCTCGAAACGCATCGATATCATTTTAATTTTTAAATCGTCGAGTTAAAATAGTCATTTTTCAAACAGTGTCGGATTTCGACGAAACCAGTTTCATCGGATCCGTAACGTGATGTTATTGTGAGATTTCCAATTTCGTAATTTTTGGATTTACCGTTTGTCCGGTACAAATTAAAACGTCTCGAAATCGATTTAATCGGTTTAATTTTAAATCGATCGTTTTGCTCCGTATCTCGCACAGATGTCCGAATTAGCTTCCGAAACACGTTCCATTGCGTTCGGAACGCGGGGTAAACCTTACGAACGTCAGCCGGCACGCTCGATTTCGAGTTCGGAAAATCCGGAGTGAATAGTGTTCGTCGTTTTTTCTATAAAAGCCCTTTAGTTTTCATTTTTGCAAATTAAAACAACCCTAGGGTTTCTAAATGTCTCAGCCGCCACCTATGGAATCAATGGCCGAAACGCAACGCACTCTCTTCCCCAAAAATCTCTTCATCCATTAATTTTCGAGCTTCGACTTCTAAAGGGAAAATGTAGGGCTCTCCGAGCTCTACGATATTGACGGTGGAGATGGGAATCGGAGGAGTAGGGAGGCCAGGGGGACGCCGCGTTCGTGCGTTCTTAGGGTACGAATTACGAGGCGATGGCGCGACCGAGTCTGACATGGCTGGGCGCGGTCAACGAGGCAAGGTGGGGCTTCGCTTCGGCAAAGCCTGATCGTCTTCGAGATGACTAAAGGAGGGGCGTTAGCTAGGGTTTGGAGGCGGCCAGTTTGGGTTCTCGTGTTCGCGTGATGAACGAAGGAAGGAGAAAGCATTCGGTGGCCTTGATCTGCTGTTAAGGAATTGAACGGTCCAGATTTGCTAGGTTTAGAATTTTAAAAGAAAAATGTAAATTTAATTATATTATAATCGTATAAACTTTGAAATGGCATATCTTTTTGCTGCGAGGTCGGAATGAAACGAAACGAAAAGCGTTGGCTTCGTTTTGTCGAGCACTTCGTGATGAAACTGGATTGGAGTCAATTGGAGTCAGTGAAAATTTCGGGTAAAATTAAACGCGCGTTTAATTTTATTCGAAATAAACGCTGGAATCAGAAATAAAATCACGGTGAGATTTTCTCACTCGAAGGAAATTTTGAATTACAGTTATTATTGACTGTTTGATTGCTATTGGATGTGCTATTAGATATGATAGGATATATCTATATATATAGCAGTATATACATATTGGCATATGTATATATTGGATTGATTGATTTCCCGCCTCGTATAGCGGATGAGACCCTATTGCGCCGTTAGTAAGCGGATTTATAAAAACCTATATACCGCGATAATTCCGTACTGGAGCGGAATTGGTATTGTGCTAACATCTGTGGATGCAGGGAAACAGGTTGGAGGGATCCGACTGGATTCCTCACCGTATTGATTATTTACAGATATTTTGATATATTCTGTTATCATATGATGATATATGATATTTGACTGTTGTGATGGACTGATTGGTGTTGTTGCATCATCAGATTCAGTTTTGGAAATGTAAAAATAACGACTTTTATTTTAAAAAGGGGTTTTAAAGTGATTTGTAGAAATATACGTTTTATTGAAATTTTTGAATTGGTTTATTTTAAATAAATAAATGTTAAAATTTTAAATGTTAGTAAAATTGTGATTTTTGTGAAATACGACAAAAATGTATTTTTGAAATAAACAATTGATAAGAATTATGAAATAGTTTAAATTGGAATTGTTGAAGTATTTTAAACAATTCATATAAAAAGATTTATAAAAATTGATATTTTTATAAATTAAAAATATTGGAATTTTGAAATGAGTTTTATTAAGTGTTAAAGTCAAATGAAAATAGATTCCATAAGTGGATAGAAATTTATAGATTTATAAATTGTGAAGTTATTAAATGAATAGATTTTGTAAAACAAAAAGATTTATAAGCAATTATCTTATAAATCGGATTTTGACATTTAGATGAGAAATGAATAGATGTTGTAAATGAATGAATTATAAGTTCTTAACTTATAATATAGACTTCCGGTATATAATGGAGTTATATAAGTTGAATTGGATAATTTAGAAATCGAAGTTTATGAATAGAAAATGGGATTTATAAACATTGTTTTATAAATTCAAAATCAATAGAATTTGATCAATTAAATATAGAAGATTTTTAAAGAAGATATATTCGCGATTTTGGATAGCGAATTTTTATTGAAATAAAACGTGTAGAAAAGATTGAAATGTAATTATTGAAGTATATTCACGATTTTGGATAGTGAATATATTGTTAAGTAAAATGGATTTATTTTTGAAGAAGTAATATTAAAAATGAAGTTAAACATTTTAAAGATGTTTTAAAATGTATTATAAATCGAAAGCAGAGATTTCCGCAGTTCTTGTTGAAATAGACGTTTTCGAGAAATTTAAGGAAATGGTGGACTATAACACTGTTGTTATAGTAAATGATTTCCGAAAGGAAATGCTTTGATGTAGTATTGGGATTTATATATCTATCTAAATTTCGAATCCCTATACTAGTGATTTTGAGTCGTCGTAACGATGTTTTACGCAACATTCGTTTTGACTCAAATAAATGTGATTTAAGAATGATTTCCTTAAAGAATGAGATATATATACTTAATTTTGATTTAAGTATATTGAATATTTTCAAATGTTGAAAATAAATGATTTGTGAATTACTTATTATTAAATAAGTATGGAAATGCTTTTCCAATATGAAATGAACTGTTTTGAGATTTTATCTTTTAAAGGATAAAATGAAATGTGGAAATTGATTTGAAATTTGTTTTCAAACGGTTAAGTGTGGAAATAATATATCTAGTAAAGATATTTTTGAAGATAAAATAATTTGGAAAATTATTTGGAATCTGATGATGTTGCGCATCTTTATTGATAGTTAAATAACCGACTATCAATAATTACCTTTAGATAGGTATTTGTTGTGATTGGATGAATTTGAATGCCACACTTGTTTTTAAATAAACGCTCACTATTCGGGTTAGCCGGGAAAGGACCATGGGGTCGTATAACCCATTCCGAATATGTGATACGTCGTTATGAATCGCATTTGAAGACCGGTGTTGAAGACCGGATATTTTTGAAAACGGAAGGATTACCGTCGAGTTACTCTACATCGGCTGATCTCCGATTTAGAGGTTTTATCACCCTTAGTGACGGGAAGTCCTGACGTGATTAGAAATTTATCCGGATATGCAAGGGCTTCGTGAGAAGTGCCTTCGGTTCTGTTCGATCCCGGAACAGACTTGTATGGATTGTGTGTCTGACGTTACAATTTGAGATATAAAGCTGATTTCTTTCAAATACATTTCTGTTGGTGGCGGAGAATTTATTCTCTTAGCTTAACACCCTTCTCTGAGACGTACGAGCTCAGAGGTTATGTAGTTGAAATTAATCAGCGATATACCCCAATTTGGTAACGTGGCATACTGAGTGTTGCTGTGAAATGATCAGGGTTTGATCATTTGTGATATGATCATTTGTTTGATCTTATATCTGTGTGATCATAGGTTGATCATTTTGTTTGACCCGAAGCAGGGCTTTTTGAGAAAGCGTAGCTTTGTGGACGAGACTTCGTCGAGCCTCACACCCCGGAAATGGTCGAAACAGGACGAATGCGGCAAGGTTCTAGGGAGTAGCGCCCCTTAGTGTATGTCATTCCTTCTGGATAAAGGTGGTATCATGGTATGGAGCCCAGATACTTAACCTCTGTGGTTACTGCATTATTATTATCTATGTGGTTTGTTGGAAATCGGGGATCCTCGGGAAGATCGGTGACGATCGGGGGATGACATACGCGTGTCAGTAGTTACCTATTTTTGCAGAGGTAACCCGGCCTTGTGTTGGCAGAGATCTAACCGTAACGTTAGATTCTCGGGTCGTCTATTCCAGGGACGTACCCATCGTGGATAGGAAGTTCCTTAGCCTGACCATTTGTTGGAAATCCAAAGAAACAATACGCGACTTGTACGGTATTAGTTGTAGAACCTGCCATTTAATATGGTAGCTATAGCAAGCATACTATAATGGTACCTATGCTGGCTAAGATTTATATTCTACTTTCGAAATATTTTCTACACTATGCACTAATAATAATATCAAAAAGAATTTGATTTTTTCGTAGTAAGAATCTTTGACTATCATAAGAAGAAATCTCCTCCAAGTCTGCGTTTGCATTGTGTGTGTGGTGGGAGGTCTTATGGTAGTTTCATTTTCCAAAAGCATTGCGAATTGACACTAAAGTTTTCCTGTTGTTTATTTTAAAGATAAATAACTGTTTTACGATCTCACACCAGTCACCATGACTGACTCGGAGTTTATTGTTTCCCTTCTAAACTCTGGGTGCCCACCAATTTCCACACGGGCAGCCTAGAGTTATGTTATCAGGATATTCTGGATATTCTGGAGCTTTGGAGATAAACTGGATGGCGAGACGTAGTATTTGTATCTGATGTATTTATTCCGCTGTGTATTCTGTATGAGGACAAGTTTATATAACTGTCCATTGTTGTCCTGAGTTGTATAGTGACTCTGATGATTGATGTATGTTATAAAATGATATAGTTCTTCGTTTAAAGATTTTTCATTTATCTATTATATATTGTTCCGCTGCGATGTGTAAGATTCTGATATTGTCTCTGTTCTGTATCTGTTGTTGTTTTGTTGTTCTTCTTTTCTTTTTCTTCTATCTTCTTCTTCTTCTACTTCTTCTTTTTCTTAAAACCATAACTTTCCGGGTTTTCGGCATTCGATGGCTCAGCAGTCGGTAAAGTGAGTATCGATGTTGAATTTTCGAAAGTCGAAAATTTTCGGGATGTTACAGAGTTCGTGCTGGTGGTGGATCGTCGATGAGGCTGGGGGTTCGTCGGAGGTAGCGGCGGCGGAAACGAGCTGTGCACGTGCACGAGATTGAGCTAGTATCAGTTCGTATGACTGGGAAGAAGAAGAAGATCGTTTCGAGCAATCTCGTGAAAATCTGGGTTATGGGCTCGGGTAAATTGATAAATTTCACGAAGTAAAAGATAGGAGCCTCGGGTAGGACTGTTTTTTTTAGTTTTGACAATGCCCAGTTTTACTCGAGTTTGTACTCGGGTAAATTGCGTCTTGGCTCGGGTAATTCTAACTTTTTCTCGAAGCAAAGTGAAAATGGTCTTGGGTCAAATATTTTTAAGCTGTAACAGTAACAGATTTTACAGTTTTAAATTTGTGGAGTTTTAAAAGTTTAAACCAAAATAAATTGAGTTTAAATTAAGTGTTGAATTCATTTTTTGAAATAAAAGAAAAGTTTAAAAATTTAAATACTTTAAATAATTTAAATAATTGAATTTAAAAAGAGTTTTGATTTAAAACCCTCTTCATAGCAAAGTATTTAAGATTGTGATTTAAGATGTTTAAAGGTTAGTTTTGTAAAATGATTAAGTCTTATTAGTGATTAGTTCAAAACTGAAATTTTAAAATGGAAGTTTAAAGGAAGTAAATAAACGATTTTAAACATTTGAAAGTGAAATTTAATCAAAAGTGAAATGAGTTTCTTAAGAAATAAAGATTAAATTTAAACTCATTAACTGATAAGAGATTTAGAATGGTATTAGAAATTGTATTGATTAAATAGGAGATTAAAGTTTAAATGAATTAATTAAAGTTTAAATGAATTAAGTGATTAATTTGTAACTACAAGTTTAATTTATATTAATTAAAGTTTAAAAAATGGAATAAGTAATTTATATGTTATTAATGAAAGGTTAATTGGATTTATAATTAATAATAAATTAACGTGAGTTGATTATTTTAGATTGAGATTAAATAAATGTTAATGGAGGTTATTAACTAAATTATTTTATAATTAATCAATATAACTGTTTATTTATAGTTATTTTGAATTGATTAATTAAAATCAACATTTTAACTGTTAAAGTATAGTTAATTGAATGGAAATAATTAAGGAATTAATTACTCATTTGATTTATTGAATAATTTGATTTATTTGAGTTAATTAAATTATTTTAATTAATCTGAATTAATCAATTGGTGATGTGATAAGTATAATTACTCAGAGAAGTAATTGGTAAGTAATTACAAGACGTAGTTAATGGGATGAGTTTGTTAATAAAATAATTAGAGTATAATTACTTTTTATAATTAATCAAGGGATTAATTGGAGATAATTATTTATAAAGTAATGAAAGGAGTTAATTACTGATTTGATTAATCAAGGGTGATTTATATTGTGGATTAAATTAAAGATTGATTACTTTGATTAAATTGTAAAAGTAATTCGAGATCATTAATTATTATAATTAATGTTGGAATTTGGAATAAATGTATTTGGATTTATTTATAAATGGAAAAATTTATTAATACAATTAATTGAGTAATGTAATTAACTTTAGTTAATTAATAAATGAAGTTATGAAAAGTTTAATTTCTATATTTGGTTAAGTAATTAATCTGAGAAGTAACTCAAGGAATTTACTTAAATGTAATTAAAGAAAATTAATCAGGGATGATTAATAAAAAGGAATAATGGGATGATGATTTATTAATTGATTGATAATTAATTAATATAGGCAAGTTTAATAATGATGAAGTAATTAATTTAATTAATTTTAAATTAATTAAAGGTAAGGTAATTGATTTAATTCGTTTTAAATTAATTACCAACGATGTAATTATTATCTTTGCTTATGAATGGATGATATGAATTCCCAATGATTGATTGAAAACTCAGTTATGTGATGAGTAATCTCTGTTGTGATATGGATGCTTGTTTAAGTGTGATATCATAGATTATCCATTTATGCTGATATGTGATTATTTATCTGTGATATTGTGATTTATCTATCTGTGTTGATATGGATAATTGAATTGAATTGTTTTAAACCTTTAAAACAACTTGGCCTTAAAAGACACGGTTTGGATTTCGATGAGACCGGGATCGGGTTTCCGTATACCGGGATTCCAGGTCTGGAGACCCGAATACCACATCGATCCAAAATAACGATAGGTCGTGAAATCCAATGGAGCAAGTGAAGACTCGAGGTATAAGAACTATTCGTCAGTATAACTCTGTGGGTGATTCCGTAATGAGTTTGACGGAAATAGTACTTATAGATTCGAGATGAAGATTCAGAGTGCAAGGGTTATCGTCGTTAACTCTGAGGGTGATTCCAATACGAGTGTAACGAGATAATGCCTTCGGTTTCGTTCGAACCCGGAACGAACTTATATGGATTGAATGCTTTCAGCACATCGTCAGGTGGACGATGAGCATTCTAAGTGATGAATTCTGATAAAGGTAATCGTGACCTCAAGCCTCATCAACCGGGAATGGCTAAAACAGGGGAGGTGTAGCAAAGCTTCGTGGGTAGCACCCACTTGAGAGCGAGATTTTCTCCTGTCTAGATGTCCCTTTTTATTTCGATTGTGTGGGCAGTGGAGACGTCCAACTGCCGGGGTTGTCTCGTTTGGAACTGTTCAGTAAGGAACGGGTCCGGCTTTGTGTTGCAGAGGAGCGGGCGTACTCCTCGGTACGGTGATCTAGGCCACGTACTGTGACGGGCGGTACCCCAGTAGCCCAGCCATTGATGGAAAACCATTTTCCCTACGAGACCTTACGGTTTTGATTGTATTACCCACATTGTGGCTAGTATGCTGGAATTTAATAGATGTAACAATTTCAGCTATTTTCTATTTACTTGAAAACCCTAGACACTATTATAATATCACTGGATTTCCTATGAAATGTTTTGGTTAGCGTAAGGTAAAAACTTTTCCATGTTTATTTGTGGGAAGTCTTACGTGATACCTTTTGTTTCAAATGATTTTTAAAAGTTAAACAACTTTAACCTGTTACTCATACCAGACCCATGTCTGACCCGAAGTTTATTTCTGTTTTTCATAAACTCTCGGGTACCCAAATTTTTACGGGTAGTCAAGGGATTCAGGTTTAGCTTTGACGAATTCTGGAGGAGCATTGGAGCAGGAGGCTTCAGCGTGTAGATATATATATTGGTTCCGCTGTGTCAGTGTTATTCTGTATATTCCGCTGTGTTGTATCTCTGTGATGTTGAGTTGTATTAACTAGACAGGTGTTTATAACTGTCTAGTATGTGTTGTATTATCTGTGTACTCTGATGTATATGATATTTATGTGATATATTATATTTTATTCGTTCCGCTGTTGAGATTCTAATGTTGTTTCTTCTTCTTTCTATCTTTTCTATTTTCTCACCTCTTTCTTTTCTTCAAAACGATGTGATTTCCTGGGCGTAGGAAGTCGGGTCGTCACATTATGCCTTTAAACTCTTGTATGCAATTATCATAATGAAAGAATAACCATATTGTTTATTGAGACTCAACTGTCCAGATTTTCCAATACTTAATCCTTTTCAAAGACTCAAGATTGACTAATACATTTATAAAATATAACCCTCTTATTTATCATAGTGTTCTTGCTCAAATTTACTTACAACATTATAGATTAACTTCTTCAACTTTTCAGATAATATCCAGATTTATAAACTCCAGTTACAAGTCAATTCCTTAGCAAAATACTTAGCAAAATATTCATTCATCATTCAATACTTAATACAATTAATAATTTAAAAATATCAATACATGCAGATTTCATCTTTTAAGCTCTTATCTAACTAATTCTAGCATGCTATAATCTTCTTCTCAAAGCCTTCCTACTACTCCTACTTAGTTGCTGTAGTCCCTGAAAATGCATTTGAAGCTGCCCCATATTAAATGAGACACCCCATATGCCATTAGCACACTAGGGTCAGACACATGACTGGTATGAGAAAATCCACTAAAACAATTTGTAAATCAAGTTAAAGTTGAAACATGTATAAATCAGTATATCCTGCCTTTAGAAAACAAGCAAGTCATAGTGTGCATGTTCTATGTCAGTGTGCATGTGCACACTTAAATCTTTCTTTCCAGAAACCTTATAAAGATATGGAACAGGCATGCATTCATACAAATCAGTCATAAATCAAATAAGCATCCATACAAAAAAGGGAAATCACCAAAATGAATTAAATAATTTATCCCCTGCTCAGATTTCATTCCAGGAAAACTCTAGTTCCTCCTTATATCAAATTTTCTTACATTGATATATTTATCTATCTTGGTCTCATTTGCAATCATATGAATCCATGGACACATTGTAATGGACTAATTCACTCCATTACACAAAGATCTCAAGACTTAAACAAGCCATGTGTCAACTTGTATTGCTCAAGAACACAAGTCATTCCTGTAGTGCTCTTGACCCCATTTCCTAATCAGTTTTAAGTTAATAATAACTCTTTTGATTTTTCATGACAAAACCATTCAGTGAATCATTTCACTAAAACAAACATTCATGTCATGTCATTTTATATCATTCATAACCAAGCAAAGACAAACGGGCAATTAAACATAGGTATCTAATAAATAGGATTCTCCATATATATATATATATATCTATATATATATATATATATCCATTTTAAAAGGGGTATAGGCAACTAACATTGGCTTATGGCTTCTTTGAGAGAGTTTTTCATCTTGCAAACATCTGTGCTTAAGTAAAATTCAGAATGACCAAGTTTCACTGAATCAAAAAATTTATTTGCTATGTATATGACTATTTATATATTTTCATTGAATCAGGAGCATCAGCACATAGGCAACCCTATTGTACCCCTAATTCCTTTTTGTCTCAAGCCTCAGCACCAATACACAAGTATATTGCAGCTCAACATGTTTATATTTTCTGGATTATGCGAAAACCAACACTACATGCCTATATTCATCATTTGATTCTCTGGGTATTCACTTTTTTTCCTATATTAACATATTAGAGAGATCTGGGTTTATAAAAACATATTTGCTAATAATACTTAGAACTTTCACATAATAAATCAAGCAGAACAACCAAACTAAAGATCAAAGCATTTTCATCTTAGAAATCAAAGAAAAATAACCACATATGATAATACATTTTTAAGAAAAATCAACTTATAAACTGGCTGCCTTCATTAGGACTTAGTGCCTTAGATTTTGAGTTAGTTTTCTCACCTAGATCTCCTTCACTTCTTATTTGATTGGTAAGTTTCTGCCTTTGCCCCCAAACCCTTTCCTCCACTTGTCTTATATTTATATGGTATGTATATTTTTTTTTCAAGAGCTATTAGGGAAGAAGAGAAGGCCCCTCATATCACTGCTTATTTATGCAGGGTTCTTCTTAGGGTTTAAGGTGCTAGCTAAAGTCATTTTTGCCCACCAGAAATCATGCCATTTGTATTTAGTTTAAACCCAAAATCCTACCCTCCCCAGTTCAAGTTTGTGGAGATAAAAGAGGTTTTATCTTTTTGGGTATTTTCAAAAATTTAGCTTTTCCAGAAAATGCTTTTTCTCTTATCTAATACCATGCTAAAGGTGTGACTTGATTTCCATTATTTTATCATATACATATGCCAAGGGTTCTTCCTAATTCTGCCTATACAAAACATATCACTGGTTTACCTTATTTTTTTCTAGCTTTCATTTGAATAGCATGTGCTTTCCTTATTTATTTATAAAAGGATTGCTCCTTTTATATCTTTATTCTTTCTTTCCGCCTATAGTTAAAATACATTTGTGTATTTTTATTTTTACTGATTTGAACACTTGCATTTGATTGGCATCCATATATGTATATATATGTCTTACAGAAATAATTAATACATATATATATCTATACATTATTTTTACTAAACACATGTGCACATGTATACTCAAATACAACCAGTAGCATTCATATATATATTTATGCATATAGCTTTTAAGGATTTAATCTATTTATCTGTATATATATATATATATTTCATACACATAATCATATGTTCATTCATATCATCCAGGGATTAAGCTTCTATTCATGTGTATTTCTTGTAACGACCGGTATTTTGGACCATTCAAATCGACAATAATCCACACATGTCGGACTTGAATAATGCAAAATAACATATTGTAATAAAATTTGGAGCAAATAAAATCATTCATAGAATCACAAACACAGAAATATCAGAATAACTCGCAGCGGAATTTAAAAATAACCATAGTGGTTCATGAAGCCACTAAAATACATAGTCTCAAAACAATTACAAATTACATAGTCTAAAACCAATACAGTTTGAACAACCACAGAAAATCCCAAATGCATTTGTCTCAATTACATAAACTAAAATAAAAGACTGAATAGCAAAACAGATAGCAGTTTGATAAAGATGATCTCCAGTAGTCCTAGCTCCGTGAAGATGAAGTCCAACTGATACTCAGGCTGACCCGAGCGTAAAATAAAACATAAACACTCCAGTCAGGATATACATACTTATACAATGTAAACCAACTCAAGTGAACTGTAGTAAAGGTACAAGTAACTCAGAAGATGCTTGGGACCGCCCATCCTCTAAGGATCCGTTAAAATATCTACTATGTAGTAATATTCGCTACTATAATAGTGTCTAAATAAGTAAAGTATAATCATATAGAAAATAGCGTTAAGGGGATGGAGAACCTTAACATGGTCGGATCTTAAAATCATAATCGTAGTAAAGCTCGATATGGTAGGTGACACGGCACAACTAGGCAATGCCAGGGTAGATATACCAATTACGTACACGGACTGATGGATACGCATAGCAGCCACTACCGTTCCACCTCGAACAACATTCCCAAATCGGAGGATGGCCATCTAGTCAAATCACAAGTAAGTGTATAATATCGAAGAAATGTGTCCGAGAAGAGGTGCTACCTCACTGGTCCGAGATTGCTCCTGTTTTAGCCACCTTATGCCAACTCACGGGAGTTGGGTCCACGTAACATACCTTAAGAACGTTGCCACCATCCTACTTCATTCTGGAATCTCCACCGCGTACACGGTTGTCAAAGTGGTTTTCGGTATCGACAGAGAGTATGTCCATATCCGATCCCGGTCTCTTTGCCAACAAATCATTATTATAACCCGTGGTTATAGATTTAAAACAATTTATCAAATATACTTCAAATTAAACCATTTAAAACAAAGTCATTATTCTTTTAAATCAAATATAAAATTCCCAAAATTTAACCTTTCGGAGTTCATTTATTCACTTGAAACAATAACATTAAAATCTTCAGCTTTCACGACATTTAAAAAGTGCGGCGGTAAGTTATATTTGAAAACAATTTTATTCAGCAAAACAACATTTATAAACTGCTATAACAGTTCAGTTTTAAACAAAAATCATATTTCAGCCTACTGCAGTCCTTAACAAGTGCTACAGTAGCCCTTTTAATAGTTCAAGTTCAATTTTAGTTTCTGCTACAACAGCACTTACCAAGTGCTATCATAGACCTGGTTCATTTTAGTCTTCTGGTTCATTTATATAACCACAGCACTTAACAAGTGCTACAGATTCCACTTAGTTCAGAAATAGTTCATTTAATTTAAACCATTTAAATTTATAAAAGTCATAAATTTTCACATTTAAAATGTTCATTTAAATCCTTCAACTTATGATTTTTCTAAAGAGAAATTTTACGAATAAAAACCAAAGTTCACTTATTAAATTCAAGTGTGTAAATCCCCACTTTCATTTAAACAATTCATTTCAACATTTAAACTTAAATCTACATTTTTCACCATTTTTAAAACTTAATTTTCATTTCAATTTAATTAACTTAAGTTTCCATCTTTTCTTTTTAGTCAAATTTTCAAATTTAAGTTCCATTTTAAAAATCAATATTTTTCCATTTATTTATTTTTATCACATAGAAAAATCATTTCTATTCTAAATAAATCATTAAAAATTCAATTTAAATCAATTTAATATTATTACAATATTTAAAATATTTAAAGGTATCTAGAAAAATACAGAAAAATAACCACGGGTCTGTATAATATTTTCTAGCCTAAGTCAAGTGATACGGATACTATATCATTTCAATCCATAGTTTACAAAGAAAAATCCGGGTTTTATCATTTCAAACCCGCAATCCCAAGTAAATAAAAATTTAATTGAAAATCGTTCAGGCCTATCATTTCAGCCTATAACGATCTTCCCTTATTCTAAAGTCCGTTCGGGTATGTATCATTTCAACCCATAGTGATTCTATTCTACAGGGAACTTGCAGTGTGATTTAACAGAATAGAATAACAGTAAAATAAACAAAATATAACAGATGATATGTTATGCAATTTTAACAATTCTAACATCAAATATAAATAAATCACAAGTAATTATAACATCATTTATTTATTTATTTTCTACACATTCAATTGCGGTCGTTTCACAATCATATAAGTATGAATATTCGTGTGAGATTTACTCACCTCTACGGAGCTGGAGATTCGAAAAAATAAAATACGATGTCTATCGAAAGCACGTGGAAAGCACGATCAGTTGTTAGCGGATTTGCCAACTGGATTCAAATCTAAAATCAAAAGAATAAAGCAAAATTTGAATAAGCAAACGCACTTCAATTACCTCAACATTTTTGAGTAAATCAACTGGAAATCAAATTGAAACAAAAGTAAGGCTTGAAGGACATTTTGGCCGTGACTTCAAACAAAGGCTGGGTGGCATACAAATCATGAATTCAAGAACAAAGGTGACAAAAGCAATTTCTCATTTCATTTTTTTTTCCAATACAAGGCCAGAGACATTCAGACAAAGATTCAAAACAAAAAAAATGCAGAGGTGATAAAACAAAACTTTTGTCAAATCTCTTTTGTTTTCAACAATAGGCTCAGGGAAAACAAATACAAAACCAAGTTACCCAAAATACAAAGGGACGAAACAGTTCGTTCATCATTTTTTTTTAACATGCAAGGCTTGGTCTTGGAGGAGTTGGAGATGCGGTGATTGGTGGTCTGGCATGGGGTCAGGGGCTGCTCATGGTTCGTGACTGGTGACTGGGCTTCGATTGGTGACGTGGTGGTGGACTGGGGTAGGGTCAGTGGAGATCTGGTATGGGGTCGGTGGAGGAGCTGGAGTAGTGGGAACGTGGGAATGACGTGGTGGTGGACTGGCACGGTCGTGGGGTGACGTGGTGGTATTTGGCGTGAGATGTTGGCTGGGAACTCGATCTGGGTTGTGGTGGCAGGCAGGGCGTGGGGATTCTCTGGCGTGGGGTTGGAGGTTCTCACGGTGGAGCATGGAGTCGGAGGTATGGCTGGCGGCGAATGGGTTGGTCTGGCATAGGCCGAGCGGGTGGTGGTGATAGACTGTGACTGTCTTGTTGGTATAGGCCGAGCATAATGGCCAAAAGAATAAGCAAGCACGAACAGGAGATATAAAATATAAAGTAGAAGAAAGAAAAAAACAAGGAGGAAGCATATGCGGCCATACCTGATGGAAGAAGGTCACGCAATTTTTCCTTTTTTTTTATTGGAAGAAAAAGGAAATTTTGTGGAATAGAGATTTGTGAACGTGGGATAATAAAGCAGCTGTTCGCTTGATTTAAGAGAGAGAAGGCAAGAAGGAAATGTTTGAACGGTAGCAAAACTTAGGCAATAAGGCATAATTTAATTTTATTAAGTTTGAACGAAACGTAAGGAAGGTAAAAAGGGAATGGAATGATTCTCACGTGCATGATTTTAGGCTAGATTTGAGCAAGATTTTGAACGGTTGAACTTGCAATGTTAACCCAAAGTAACATACAATTTAATTTATTTCTCTTATTTAATAAATTTAAAAATGCTAACGGTTTCTTTAAATAAAATAGCGTATCATTTTAAACCAAAAATTAAATAGCTATTACCATAATTAATAAAATTTTGATTGTTAAATATAAAGTTAAGAACGGATATAAATATACGTAACGAAATGTAAAGTTTAAATTTTTCCGTTTCACACAAATTATTACACTTTTAATTCAAATCAATATTACGGAAATGTTAAATTTTAAATAAAATTTTTTAAAAAATTTTGGGCTGTTACACTCTCCCCCACTCAAAGCTTTTCGTCCTCGAAAAGGAACGAAGAAGGAAAACAAAGAAAGATAAGACAGTAGAGCAAAAATACCTGAAATAAATAATTCTGGATTCAAAGCACGAATGCTCTCCTCCGTCTCCCAGGTGCAATCCCGTTCATCAGTGCTCCACTGCACTTTGACCAGGTTGACAGATTTTCTTCTTAGTACCTCGATCGACGATACGAAGTGGCTTCCTCTCAAAAGTCAGATTTGGCTCAATATCCAAACTATCAAGAGCAGAAGGCTGGATAATAAGAGATGGATCATGCAGATAGCGACGAAGATGAGATACATGAAAGACATTGTGTACTCAAGAAAATTTCTCGGGTAAATCCAGACGATAAGCAAGAGAGCCAATTCTTTCAAAAATGCGGAAAGGACCTACAAATCTAGGAGAAAGCTTTCCTCTACGACCAAAACGAATAACATTCCTTAAGGGAGAAACCTTAAGGAAAACCAAATCACCAACAGCAAACTCTAAACTCCGTCTTCGACGATCAGCGTACTTCTTCTGTCTATCTTGAGCAATCCTCATCTTCCTCTTAATCTCTTCAACTCTCTCTGAAGCTTCCAAAACCATCTCAGGACCAAGAACCAAACGATTACCGGATTCAATCCAACAAGAAGGAGATCTACAAGGTCGTCCGTAAAGAGCAGAAAACGGAGATGTCTCAATAATGGCCTGATAACTATTGTTATAAGTGAATTCGACAAGATGGAGATGATCTTCCCAAGATCCTCCATAATCAAGCACACAAGCACGAAGAAGATCTTCTAAAATCTGATTCACCCTTTCCGTTTGACCGTCGGTCTGTGGATGGTAAGCAGTGCTCAGATTTAGACGAGTACCTAAAGAATCCTGAAAGGCTTTCCAAAACCTACTAGTAAAGATAGGATCACGATCACAAATGATACTGAGAGGAACACCATGGAGACGAACAATCTCCCTCATGTAAATCTCAAACAAACTAGAAGCTGAACGGGTAGACTTGACCGGAATGAAATGAGCTGATTTGGTCAATCTATCTACAATAACCCAGATACTCTCGTTACCCTTCCTAGTCCTCGGTAAACCATCAATGAAATCCATAGAAACTTGTTCCCACTTCCAATTGGGAATCTCATGAGGCTGCAATAAACCAGGAGTCTTCTGATGATCTGCCTTAACTTGCTGACAAGTCGCACACCTATTAACAAAAATGGAAATATCTCGCTTCATACCTTTCCACCAATATAACTTCTTCATGTCTTGATACATCTTGGTCACGCCTGGATGAATAGAAAGTCTGGACTGATGATTCTCCCGAAGTAACTCCTGTCTCAATCCATCAACATTCGGGACACAAATCCTATTATTAATCCTCAATACACCCTTATCGTCAATCTGAGCTCCACTGCCATCAAGACTACTACCTCCCACCCTACTTCGAACATTCTCCTTAATCAATCTAAGCATCTGATCCTCATCCTGTCTAGCCATAATACGATCCACAAGAGGTGAAGAAACAACAAGCTAACACAACAAAGCTTTCTTCCTACTCAAAGCATCTGCCACAACATTAGCTTTTCCCAGTGTATAGTTGATGTCGAGGTCATAAGAAGCAAGGAACTCTAACCACCTAACTTGTCTCTGATTCAAATCCTTCTGAGAAAAAATATACCTCAAAGACTGATGATCTGTGAAAAGCTCAAACTTGGTACCCAACAGATGATGTCTCCAAAGCTTCAGAGCGAAAACAACGGCAAGCAACTCTAGGTCATGGGCAGCATAATTTACTTCATGGGTCTTCAACTGTCTACTAGTATAAGCAATCACCCTACCATCCTGCATCAGAACAGCTCCCAAACCTTCTCGACAAGCATCAGCGTATACCGTTAATCCCTCATTTCCATTTGGAACGGTAAGAACAGGTGGGGAAGTAAGCTTGTCTTTTAACTCATTGAATGCGGCCTTACACCCGTTACTCCAAATAAACTTAGCATTCTTCCGAGTTAAACCAGTGAGAGGTGCAGCAATCCGAGAAAAATTCTCAATGAATCTCCGGTAATAACCGACAAGGCCCAGAAAACTACGGATATTAGTAGGAGTCTTGGGAGTTTCCCAATCCTGCACAGAATAGGGAAAAATAAGGATAATAGGAAAGATAGAGTAAATTAAATGAACCAAGGAAAGAGAAGGAAATAAGGACTTACATTGATCGCAGCGATCTTGACTGGATCAACTGAAACTCCATTACTAGAAACAATATGCCCGAGAAATCGGACTTCATCCTTCCAGAAATGGCATTTGGAAAATTTAGCCTTTAACTGATGATTTCGAAGAGTCTCAAGGACAGATTTCAAAAGTGACTCATGTTCTTCTTCAGACTTAGAGAAAATGAGGATATCATCCACAAAGACTAGAACAAATTTATTAAGCACACCACGGAAAACACGATTCATCAAGTCAACAAAGAAAGCAGGAGCATTAGTCAAACCAAAATGCATAACTAACCATTTAAAGAATCCATTCTTAGTACGGAAAGCAGTCTTGGGAATACTTTCCTCGGCAACTCTGAGTTGGTGAAAACCCGTGGCAAGATCAAGCTGAGAGAAAACAGTAGCACCATAAAGCTGATCAAACATGTCATTGATGCGAGGCATTGGATATCTATTTTTCATAGTGAGCTTGTTCAACTCCCTATAATCAACACACATCCGGAGAGAACCATCGGACTTGGTGACGAAAACCACCGCAGCTCCCCATTCAGAATAGCTAGGTCTGATCAAACCCTTGGAAGATAGGTCCTCAATTTGCTTTCCTAACTTAACCTTCTCGTGGGGTGCCATTCTTCTAGGAGGAAGAACTACAGTTTGAGCTCCAGGAATGAGATCAATGCGGAAATCAATTTCCCGCTTCGGAGGTAAAGCAGTAACTTCACCAAATACATCCGAGTAGTGATTAACTACCCGAGTCGACTGAAGATCAACAGGAGAAGAATCCAATGAGTAGATAAAGCTACCAGCACAAGCATGAGGCAAACAACACTGAATAACCAAAGAATTACATCGATCATCCTCAAGAGAAACAATTCGGGATTTACAAGAGATACGGGCATCGTGATTCTTTAACGAATCATCTCCAAGCAACAAATCAAAAGTATCAAAACCAAGAATATAGAAATCCCTACTAAAACGATGATTGGAATGGTGGAGTTTCACATGTTTACCAATCTTATTAAGATTTGCGGGACCACCAATAGGATTTGAAACACAAAGAGGGACAAAAGCATACTCAGGAGAAAGGAGATGTTCAAAGTTATTACACAAATCATCAGAAATAAAACTATGCGAAGCTCTAGTATCAAATAAAACACGAACAGGATGATGAACTGAAGTAAAGGTGCCTTGAAGAGTACCTTGATCATCGCTAGGAGCAGGAGTAGGTGCAGCAGGTGATGAAGCAGATGTGACAGCAAATACACCAGATGGCTTTCCCTTCTGATATAAAGGACAGTCCTTCCTAAAATGACCCGGCTGAAGACAAACGTGACAAAGATCGTTCCTGGAAACCTGAGGTGGAGGAACAGCAGCACCAGTCGGAGTAGGGCAACTATTGGCATAGTGTCCCTTCTAGTCACATTTGAAGCAGGTAATGGAGGAAAGATCAATAGGGTGTCTCTGGGTAGGAGCAGATGCTAAAGATCCCAAGCCCGCATGCTTGATCCAATTTTTCTTCTACTGGTGGAAGTTGGGCTTTCTCTTCATGGAATTTGCAAAGGAAGATTGTGAGACATGAGCACCAGAAGCGGCAGGACCCTTGGAAGTAGGGTTCACATAGCGAATAGCCATATCCATGAGCTCAGTAAATGTGCCATGAACATGTGAAATAAGACGATCGTAGAACTCTAGGCGAGCTCCAAAAATGAACTTCTCATTCTTCTTTAGCCGAGTGTCGATAAGACCAGGACCAAATTTGGAAAGTTCATTGAACTTCCGCTCATACTCCGAAAAAGACATGGTACCCTGCTTGAGGTCCATGAATTCACGGTAAAGCTGAGATTTCCCGGCTTCGGGCATCCATTTTGCCACAAAAGCCTCCCTGAAACGAAGATACAGAACCGAATTTAAGATAGATTCAAAAGAAAAGGAAATGGGGAAAATTCAAGTTAACACAAAGGATACCTGAACTGTTCCCACGAAAGATCACCTTCGTTAGTGTGAGCCATAACAGACTCCCACCAATCTAAGGCTTACTCTTGCAGCTGCCATGCTGCTAACTGACGCTTCTGGGCATCAGTGATCTCTAGACCAGTAAAAATTCTCTCCAAACTTCATAGCCGTTGCTGGGCTTCGATAATACTCTCTGAACCAGTGAACCTAGTGCCACCGAGCTGAGAGAATTCCTTGAAAAGAACAGTAAACCTGACGGGTGCAACAGGTGGAGGAGCTGGGGCGGTACCACGACCCCTACCTCTAGCATTTCCACGATTCATCCTGGAAATATCAAGAATAAATTTAGGACAAGGTATAGAGAAGACCAAGATTTATTAAGATAAGACACGATATTTGAAATTCAAGTTAAAACCAACACCCGAATATTTAAAATCAATAATTGGATTATCAAATAAATAGTGATATTTGAAATCCAAGTTAAAACCAACACCCGAATATTTAAAATCAATTAAATATTCCAATTTCAAATATCCAAAATTCCGGGTCGTCACATTCCTCCCCCCTTAAAAGAATTTCGTCCCTGAAATTACTAGTTAGGAAGAATGATTCAATTCATGTTAACTATTTTCTCAAATCCAAATAGTTTCAAACAACTTCCCAAAATAATCTTTTATTAAGACACACTAACCCTCTTTCTAACTTTCCAACCTATCCATAAGTCCCAAACAATATTACTTACTTAACAATTCGAGGTAATTATACCGATCCGAGTTAGGATTTTTCACTCAATTTTTGACGGCAAACCCTGGATATGGATTTTGATTGATTCTAGAAATTTTCTATCATAGTTTATGGCTATTCGAGGAGAATGACGGTTTCTGATCAAGAAACTAGATCTGAGTCCGCACTAGAGAGTCGGGTGGACGATACTAGTTCGGAAGTGAAATTGTGTGAACGAGTGAACGATCGAATTTGATATTGCATATGGATGATATATGTGCATCGTACGGGCTTAAATAAAGCCAATATTGAAAATTTGGAAAAGAAATGTATAAAATAATTGAATGCTGTGATTGGATATTATTGCTTAGTAAGATATACAGGTAATTAAAGGCAAAAGGAAAATTGATTTTTGATTTCAGAAGATAAATATTGAATTGCTCGAAAAAAGGTAAGTATTTAAATTTCTATATTAAATTTGATTGGGTTTTTGATCTAGCCACTTGGCCTTTTGTTTTTCTTTTGAAATTTGGGGCCTGTTGAGGCATTTTGTAGTTGTACCGAGCTAGCCGTGCAAAGGGGACGCTGGCAAAATATTTCGAAAATTTAAAGAGTTAGAAAAAATTTAAGAAAATTTTGATAATTCAAAATTTGGTTACAAATTTAAATTTGAATTGTTAAGTAAGTAATATTGTTTGGGACTTATGGATAGGTTGGAAAGTTAGAAAGAGGGTTAGTGTGTCTTAATAAAAGATTATTTTGGGAAGTTGTTTGAAACTATTTGGATTTGAGAAAATAGTTAACAGGAATTGAATCATTCTTCCTAACTAGTAATTTCGGGGACGAAATTCTTTTAAGGGGGGAGGAATGTAACGACCCAGAATTTTGGATATTTGAAATTGGAATATTTAATTGATTTTAAATATTCGGGTGTTGGTTTTAACTTGGATTTCAAATATCACTATTTATTTGATAATCCAATTATTGAATTTAATAATTGAAGGTTGGGTAAAATATTGAATCTTCAGTTTTAAGCTTGTTAAAAATATTTTTTAAAGGCTTAAAAAATTTATATTGATAATACTGAAGATAATGAAAGCTTTAGAATTTAATTTGAAACTGTTTTGTTTAGTTTTGAATTTATATCGTTTAATCGATATTTAAAAAAAATTAGCCTTTCGAGGTACAGTCTCGGAATTCGACGAAATCGGTTCCAATGGATCCGGAATATTGTATTATTATCGGATTTCAATTTCCGTAACGTTCGGAGTTGTCGTGTAACTGTATGATAGATAAACGCGTTGCAATTTAATCGAAAATTCAATATAAATAACTGGTTCAAAAAGCTATCTTCCCCATACGATCGGATTTGGACACGGAACCTTTTCCATTGTATTCGGAATAGGAGTATAACATTATAAATGCCTAGATGCACGCCTCTATAGGAATTCGAAATTGTAAGTTGCATTTTCGAGACAATTTGAATTTAAATTTAAATATAAGTAAATACTTTACTTGACTAGTCAAATAAATTTCACATCAGAACTTTTTCTAGTCCTTTCCAAAGCACTGTAGCAAGCTTATTCGAGTACGCAAAAGAATTTAAACACGCTTTCCTGTTTTTATTTTCGCCCTTATTCGTTTTTAAGAGGATACAGCCGAGCTTATTCTCTTCAAATCCAGACGATTCGAAATCAAATTAGTAGCCGAAGAAATATTTTCCCCCTCTTCCAATTGGAATCATATTTTCTTCCTTTCGATCGTAAGAGGCTTAAAGATGGTCGCCTGGGCTATTTCGAGCTTGCGAAGGCAACCTAACATCGAATCCAGCAGTCGATCGAAATTCCATCTTCGATTTCAGATCGCAACTTCGGCTATGGCAAGCAATTCGCGATTGGGAATCGTGAGGATCTGGGGGTATCGCGTTTGTCGAGTCGCGTAGGGCAGTGGCATAAAAGGATTATCGATGACAAAAACTAGGGTTTGCGTCACATTGGTTTCGACGAGGTCGTTTGTTGTCATCAGTGTCGATTGGGTGATTGGGTAGAGCAGCGCCTGGGTTGTAGGCCGATGAAGTTGTGGTCGAACTGATGGAAGCTCGCATTCGATGTGGGGTTGGTTAGGGTAGTGATTTCGCGAGAGAAGCAGGGGTGGTCGATGTCGCAACCATGGACGTTCGGAAGGACAACTTCATTGAGAAGCGCTTGGTGGTGTGGCTCAGTCGAGCTGTGGCAGTCAAGTCGTGTTCGTTGAGCTTTAGGGTTGAAATCTTAAAGGAAATAAATCGAGAAGGAAATGAGTCGCATGCATAAGCAAAGGTGAGAACTTCTCACTCAATCGAATGTTTTGATTTAATTTTAAATTGTTAAATTTAAATTTGTTGATTGTGTGCTTGGATGATATATTATTATTAGTTGTTTTGAAATAGACCCTATGCGCCGCATAATAGCGGATCATATTTTATAAACCCATATACCGCGATATTCCACCTCGAAGTGGAATTGGTATTTTATATTGTGCTAACATCTGTGGATGGAGGAAACCGGTTGGAGGGATCCAACTGGATTCCACAAAATTATTTAGATTATTAATATTCTGTGTTATGAATATTTGATATTCCATGATTAATTTATATTTATAATTGGGATATTGGATTCTATGGTCTGATTGAAATATTTCGGAGCACTGAGTTCTAAAATATATAGAATTAGATTTTTGAAAGAAATACAAGAGTAAATTTTAAGTGAAATAACAATAGAGAATTTGAATAAAAAAATAAGAATGAATTGGGAAAAGAATAAAAATGATTTTTAAATCCTAATGAATAAATTCCGAGTATGAAAAAGGGATTTTGAATAAACAGAGAAATAATGAATTTTAAAACTTAAGTGATATTATTTAAAGGAATAAAGAATTCATTGTAATCCAAGGTTTAAATTTATTGGGAAGGATAAGGAAGGAATTTGGAAAAGTATGGAATTGATATTTTCAGTTAAACAAGATTTTAAATCATAATGGAGAAGTAAATATGAAGTTAATGGGTTTTGAAATGAATTTGAGTGAGTAAAGGAATTTATTTCAAACTGGAACAAAATCTGAAAATCAATTTGGAAATTGATTTAGTATTTGAAACTGTGTCTTAAAAGGAAGGTGGAACTATGGAATTTATAAACTAGGTTTATAAAAGTGAAGTAATATATTAGTGGATATTTGGAAGAATAAATTCATGGTTGGAATTTATTAAAGAAATGGGTAAATTTGTTTAAAAATAAATAGTGATTTATTTTAAAGATGAGAAAGAGAAGTGGATTTCCCTGGATAGCCAAGTACATTTCCAAAGCAAACTTTTAAATATGAGTTAAAGGTTTTAAAGGTGTTTTTAAAGTATGCTTTAGAAAATTTATTATTCTTAAATGTTTAAGGTTTAAAGGTAAGTACTTCTCAAATTTCTTTTAGTAGTAATTATTTAAGATGACTTGGTATTATGTTTTAAAAGATAAAAATTTAGTTTTATAAAGTAGCTTTATTTTAAATATTCTTAAAGCATATACTTTTGAATAAAGTATTAAAGTAGTTTTAATTTAAATGTTTTGTTTAAAGTATATTTTATAATATAGTGTTTTAAATTACTTTAAAAGTCTAAAGTGTTTGTACTTGGAGATTTCAGTGGAAATTAAAATATTTGGGAAATTTATTTCATGAGAGAAGGACGGTTTTGAAACTGTTTTCAAAGGGTTGAAAAGTGGAAATATATCTTGCGAAGATATTTGTGAGGTAAATAAATAATTGGGAAAATTATTTATTGTTTGATGGATGTTTGTGAATGTTAATTGATAGTTAAATAACCGACTATCAATATTGGCCAATGCGCTGATCGTTTCGAAGAGACCAGGATCGGGATTTATTTCTCGAAAACCACTTCAATCCGGTTTGTATGTTTTCGTGGGGAAAACGAGTTTGGAATCGAAGGTGGAGCAGTGAAGTGCAAGGGCTAGTCGCTACTAATCCTGAGAGTGATTCCAAAATGGATGTAGTAGGAATAGTGCCTTCGGTTCAGTTCGAAACCAGAATGTACTTGTATGGATGAATGCTTCCGGAACATCGTCAGGTAGACGGTAGGCATTTTAAGAGATGTGTTCTAAAAAGGTAACGCTTAGCCTCAAGCCTCATCAACCGGGAATGACTGAAAATCAGGGGTTATGCAGCAAGGCTATGTGGGTAGCACCCATTAGGGTGAGGTCATCCCTGTCTAGATGTCCCTTTTTATTTCGGCTTAGTGGTGCGGTTGCTGATCCCAACCGTGGGGTGATCTTACTCGAAATTACCCTTAGGTAGTTCCGGTCTTGTGTTGTAGGGGATCGGGCGTGGTCCTCGGTACGCTGATCTAGACCAGGTACTGTGACAGGTGGTACCCCAGTGCCTAGTCATTAGTTGGAAATCCATTCTCCCTACGTGCCTGTATGGTTTTGACTGTGCCGAACTATTGTTGAAATGTGAGATGCAAGCATTTCAGCTAGATTTTATTTTACTTTCTATAGACACTATTATAATATCAGACGGATTTAATAAAAAGTGTTTTTTCTACCGTAAGGTAAAAACCCGACATGTTTATTTGTGGTGTGGTCTTACGAGATGCTTTTGATTTCAAAGGGTTAGGAAAACTTTAATAATCCAATTGAGTGTGTTTTCACGCGCTGGTTTTCCAAACTGACTCGGGTGTTATTTTATTATAATGCTCGGGTCAGACCGAGTATTACAAATACAGGATAAGATGTTGTGGAGCTCAGGAGACGAGCTGGATGGCGAGACGTATCACTCGTACTGGATGTATTCCGTTGTGTTGTGTGTACTCTGTATTCAGTTTTGTGAGGACATGTAATGATAACTGTACAGTTGTGTGTTAGATGTTGTTGAACTCGGATGTTGTATTCCAAAGATGCAAAGTATAAACAAATATAGTTTTCTTTTGTGTAAAGGTCAGTTATTATCTATTATATTTTATTCCGTTGCGTCTATGAGATTCTAATGTGGTTTTCTTTTTCTTCTTCTACCTTCTTCTTATTTAACCCTAATGGTTCGATTTTTCGGGCATAGAAAAATCGGGTCGTTACAAAATATTCCATTAAATTTATTTACTTGAAAATTCATTGAATCGCTTTAAATCAAAATCAAGTTATAAATCATATCTTTAAAATCTCAATTTTAATAAGTTTCAAATCAGATTTGTTTAAGAAAAATTCAAATAAATTTCAATTTAATTTCTATTTCTCTTTCCAACTTAATTATTAAAATAATTATAAATCTATACTAAAGATATAATATCTTAAAAAAAATATTTATTAAAACCACATATATTTCTTTTCAAAACCTTGGAAATCATTTATCAAAATACATATATAGACCAACGGTGCCTGTATATAATTTTCTATCCTATGGTCAAGTGATACGGATATTTATCATTTCTGTAACATCCTACCTTTTTGTATGCTTTTAAGAAGACACACATGTCGACTTAAACCATACAGAAGGGTGGATTGTTATGGGGTAAATAAGAAAAAGTGGAGAAATAAAAGAACAAAATAGAATCTTGCAGCGGATCGATAAAATATAATAATCAAATACCAGTTCATGAAGCTGTTTTACAAAACATTTGATTATACTTATACAATACATATCAGAGTTACACATACCAGAGAATGATAATAAATGCAGCGGAATACAATGGTGTAGAGTAATATAATAAATAGTAGTAATAAAATCTTCGTCTTCATCCTCCAGAAATAGGGCCTTCAAATCCTGAAATGCTCAAGCTGACCCGAGCGAATTAAAAAGACAAAACACTAGAGTCAGAACTAAAAGATCTTATGTAAGTTAAATCAATGAAATAAATATGAGTGTAAACGGCGTCAGAGATGTTTACGGGGTTTGACATCTACTATCCAGTGTCTAACGTGAGTGCAGTAACTTAAGAAATGTTCGGGATTCACACCTCTTAAGGATCCGTTAAACTATCTACTATGTAGTAATATTCGCTATTATAATAATGTCTAATCAATAAAGTATAATCATATAGAAAATAGCGTTAAGGGGATGTAGAACCTTAACGCGGTCGGATCTTAAAATCATAATCATAGTAAAGATCGATATGGTAGGTGACACGGCACAACTAGGCAATGCCAGGGTAGATATACCAATTACGCACACGGACTGATGGAGCGGATAGCAGCCACTACCGTCCACCTCGAACAACACTCCCAAATCGAAGGGTGGCCACCAAAAATCACAAAGTAAAAGAATAGAATCGAAGAAGTGCGTCCGATAAGAGGTGCTACCTCACAGGTCCGCGATCGCTCCTGTTTTAGCCACCTTATGCCAACTCACGGGAGTTGGGTCCATGTATATACCTTAGGATCGTCGCCACCATCCTACTTCATTCTGGAAACTCCACCGCGTACACAGTTGTCAAAGTGGTTTTCGGTATCGACAGAGAGTATGTCCATATCCGATCCCGGTCTCTTTAACAACCAATCGTTATTATAACACCGTGGTCATTTACAAATATATATACTTTTAAAACACAATCATTGCCTTTCAAAACATATTCTTTATTTCAAAATAGTATATACATCAAAAACCAAAATATTATTGCCATTTCAAACCATATCCTTTACTTCAAAATAGTATATACTTTAAAACCAAAATATTATTGCTATTTCAAAACATATCATTTACTTCAAAATAGTATATATTTTAAAACCAAATTCAATAATATATCATTTAAATAAAATCCAAATTTTCAATCACTATTCTTACTTTTAATTATAAAACTTAAAATATTCTTTAAAACCATCTTAAACCCAAATCACATAATGCAGTCATATTCTTAATCTCAAAATTTCAATCGGTTTCAAATCAATATATTTAAAGATAATTCTTAAATAAATTCTATTTCTAATAAATTCATTTTCAAACCATATTACTTTCAAAGTTATAACAATTTCGAAAACCAATACTTTGAAAACAATAATACCTTAATTTAAATAAAACATTTCAATTTTGATATATTTCAAGTCTTTAAATATTCCCAAATTCCCAACCAAATCTGAAAATCTTATATATATCTTAATTCAATTTACTATTATTTAGTTTAGAAATATTTATTTAATAAATTCAATATCACTTAAATAAAACTCAAACTTAAAATATTCATAAATCAAACTTAAAACATCATCAAGTTACACATAGCTTAAATTTTAGAATTTAACTATATATAAAATAATAATTATATAATATCAAAATTTAATATTTATTAAACCGTATATTTCTTTCCAAACCATAGAAAATCACTTTAAAATATTTTATATATAGACCACGGTGCCTGTATATAATTTTCTATCCTATGGTCAAGTGATACAGATATTTATCATTTCAATCCGCAATTTAAAGTAAAATTACGGTTATATATCATTTCAAACCGCAATCCCGAATAAAATAAAAATGCATAATAACTTGAAGTTTATACAATATAAAATATAGCATCCATTCATCCAAATACCAATAAACAACCATTTATTACAATCATCATCCAATTTAAGCAAAACATCAATATAAAGCATATAAAATATAACAGGCATCAACAAATAGTTTATATTCAATAAAAATTAATAACTATTCAACTGACAGTTTATATGCAATAATAAATAAATTTAACTGGCAAATTATATACAATAATAAAATTAAATAACAATTTAATTTAACTAAATGCTATCTAACTGAGATGATGATTAAATATATGCCCAAACAATCATAGATAAATTTTAAATCACATCAAAATTTAATTTAACAAACATAAGAAATCTTAGAAGTTGTGAGTGGGTTAAAACACTCAACTTTTGAATTTAAATCGAATTTAAATTCAATTTAAACCCAAAATTTTGACCGTCTCAGAATTCATCCAAACCAGCGTCATCAAGTCCGGAATTTTAATAGGATCCTAACAAAAAAAACCGCGCGTAAATCGGATATCGTATGTAAAAGTTATGGCGATTAATGCGAATTGAAATTATTTTTAAAAATAAAAGAAAATGGAACACATTTACCCCTTTTGTATGCCACGTCATCAAGAAACATCACCCTCCAGAAAATGAACGCGCGCCTACAGGAAGTCCCGAACGCAACCCAACGGTATCGAACCTTTGACCGGAAATTTCGACCACCTCCGACCATCGTTCGACGTGCCGCCACCTCCGTTCAACTCGCCTTCGACTCATGCACCACCGCCTTGAAATCTGCCACGCCCGGTTCCCCCATGCAGTGCCACCGCCTCCTTCAACGTTGGTGATTTCGAACCCAAATTCAGAAATTCAGATCACCTCGGGTCGAATTGGATGACTCGACCACCGCCAACAGTGTAACGCCCCACCTCTATACCCACGCTAACCAAGAACACTACGATGTAGTGCTGTCAATTAGCACAGAGAATAAGGCTGTAGAGGAGCGACCATCCATGTAACTTCTTTGCGCGAGCACCGATATGTCAGATAGAATATAATGCATATCTTTTAAAGAGGAAATCCAACATACCGATACAAACACAAAGCTATCACACGGTGGCGATATATAATCTTCGGAAACAAATATAGAAATAAACATAACACAAATCAGTCACAGACAATTCATATCACAAAGGCGGAATAAGATATGAATATTACACCTAAAAGTGTACATCAGAGTAGTGGTCAAATAAGATCCACAATAACACAAAAGAATAGATACAAGTGCAAGACAATAGAATACGTATACATCAAGGAGTCTCATCACAAATTCATACAACAAAAACCTACTAAACTAGAGTAGTTAGCCAAAAGTCAGAAGATGGCTCCAGATAAGAAGTCATGATGAAGCACCTGTAAAAACTCAGTCTGACCCGAGTATTATTTAAGAAGAAAATAATAAACGGATCAGTCTAGCTATAATTATCAGATAAAATGAGATAGAATATGAGATATGATAATAGAACGTATGATAACAAAAAGGTGTCATACTATGAAAAGTATACATTAGAAATCCCACAAAAGTCATACAATATCTCAATAATCTCAAAACAGAGAAAAGAATGTCATATTCTTAATTTAATTCACCAAGCCACAATAAAATGACATACTCATCAATGTCAATGGTAAAAGCTGGTGAAACATAAATTTCCAGAAATCAATAATTAGAAATCCAGAAATCACAAGAAAAGGATGGCCAATCCCAAACAGGAGCATGAATGCCGGTACATTGACGCAGTGCAAACGGTACGTCCAATGAACCAGAAAGCCAAGACATCGATGTAGTACAAACGGTACATCAGATGAATCAAACATTGACGCAGTGCAAACGGTACGTCCAATGAATCGGAAAGACAGAGACATCGATGTAGTACAAACGGTACATCAGATGAATCGAACATTGACACAGTGCAAACGGTACGTCCAATGAATTGAACAATGACGCAGTGCAAACGGTACGTCCAATGAATCAGAAAGACAATACAATTCAGAACATTGACGTAGTGCAAACGGTACGTCCAATGAATCAGAAAGCCAAGACATCGATGTAGCACAAACGGTACATCAGATGAATCAAACATTGACGCAGTGCAAACTGTACGTCCAATGAATCAGAAAGACAGAGACATCGATGTAGTACAAATGGTACATCAGATGAATCGAAACACATTAAAAGTACTTGGGTTGCCAGCCCACAAAGAAATGAGACGAAGCTCAATAAAATGAAGTACAGTCCTTCATATGGACAAAGAGACATCGCACAATTGCTAGTCTAAATCATAAAATGATCATCATGATCAGCGAGAAGTGTCAATCACACCAAGCTAGTAAATATATGAGTTTAGCTTCATGTCCCATAACCACTTGCTTAACTTAAATATTTACGAACAAGCTGTAAATCTTCACTAGGAAATTGTCACGAAAAGGGTTCAATCGAACAAGTCCAAGAGCTAACCGACGAAGTGAACGCAAGCGTTTCATACCACCCGTTTTACTAAGTCGTTTAAGTCGATTTCTCGTTCGAGTGAAGTAAAGGCTTGTATATACTAGTAGATTGAAAATCGGTTTGAGAAAACGAACTTTTGATATTTAAAATAGTGTTGAAATCGCTTTGATGAAAGAGTTTTGATATTTACTATTAGTATTGAAACCTTCATATATCTTTAAAGTGACAAGTCATAAAACGATTGTAGAACAAATCAATTCACGTTCGAAGACGTGAGTAAAGTCCAAAGAAGTCAATCCCAAAAACATCAAAGTAGAAATTCTGATAAATGTTTTTCAGAAGAGATTGCCTACGCAGAGTAATACGGGGTACGACCTAGTGAAGGCAAGCGGTCTCGAGAAGCCAAACCGGTCAAATGACCAAGTACTAACTCGCGAACGACCTAGGGGAAAAATAGGTCAAACGACCAAGTACTAACTCGCGAACGACTTACGACTTAAGGGAGGCAAGCGACTTACGACTTAAGGGATAAGGTCATACGACCTAAGTGGAGAATGCCACGCGACTTAGCAGAAGAACAGGTCGAACGACCTAGGGGAAAAACAGGTCAAACGACCAAGTACTAACTCGCGAACGACTTACGACTTAAGCCTCTATTCGAGCTACGAGCTAAGGCTGGAACGACCTAGTGGAGTTAGGTCGGGGACGACCTACGACTTAAGGTCATACGACTTAACAGTTTAAAAGCCAACGACCTAGGACTTAAGAGCCATACGAGCTACGACTTAAGCTCAAATACGAGCTACGACTTATCACTTAACTCGAGAACGACCTAGCGAAGGCAGAACACCCAGAACGACTTAACACTTTAACTCGAGAACGACTCAGGCCTTTAACTCGTGAACGACTCAAGCCAGGCGAACAGAAATACACGCGCGCGACTTAAGCCCTTAACTCGTGAACGACTCAGGCCTTTAACTCGTGAACGACTCAAGCCAGGAGAACAGAAATACACGCGCGCGACTTAAGCCCTTAACTCGTGAACGACTCACGACTTAGACTTAACTCGTGGACGACTCAGCGAAGGCCAGAAACGACTTAAGGCCAGAAAAATCACCAAAACGCTGAAAATTGAAGTTTTTCGCCAATCCAATTCAAACCAAATGCAAATGTTGATGCAAATGCAATAGGGGATCATTCCCAACAGTCCAAGATAGATATAGGCAAGATGTGAGATCAAAAATCTCACCTTTTCACGGAATTTGATGAAGATGAAGCTCGGGGGCAAAGCAAAGATCAACCACAAGCTTGAATCAATATCTTCACTTTGAATTTGGAGTTAGATGTTGAATTTGCTAAAGAATTTGAGCTTGGAATTTTAATTTCCTACTCCCTCCACCATTGTTGCTAAAGCTTCAAAGTTGATGAAGTGATGAAGAGAAGGAAGGGGTTGTGCTGAGGTAGAAGAGGTGCAGCCCAAACCAAAAGCTCAACACAAAAAGTGACGAAAATTTCACAATCTCCAAACATATCGAAGTTTACACTCAAAAAGATCGCAAACGTCATTTTGAACTCAATGGGGGTGGTCTCGAGTCCTAATTTGACCGTATGCAAAAAGTAGCTTTTCGGTCTAACATCCGACTAACAATAAAATATTTAAGTATAAAATCGATAAATATGCGGGTTGTTACAAACAGACTCCTGACAGCACCCTCCTCACAACCCAGAAACCGATTTCCCAATTGACGCTCCAGTCAAAAACGCCCAATTCAATTTTGGCCGCGATTTCTGGTCAAACGATGCATCGAATTGAAAAACGAATTACACCATTGAATTACGCTAGTCGAGAGCTTCAACATATATTATTTTCAAATTTTTCTGAGGACTTTAAATTTTTTGCTTTGGATTTGATTTGCAATTGGATCTGAATCATAGTTTGTTTGTCTACCATTGAGGAGGAGAGAGCTGAGGAAGAAATACACGTACAGACAAATGAGAATAGAAACAACCTAGGGTTTATAACAAGCTATTTATATGTAGGGTTGAAATAGAGTAGATAGACCGAATAGATGAACGTGCGGAACAAACTATGGCCTAAAAAGCCCGTTCTGTCTCCGGAACAAAATTTGGTAAACCCATATATCACAATAGGTATTTTAAACTATTCTGAACACGATGGAAAAAGTTTCACGTCCAAATTCCATCGTATGAAGAAGTTATGCTGAAATCAATAATTTCAAATTGATTTCAAATTGATCGTTAATTAAATCAATTTCAAGACGTTTCGCGTTCGTACGATCAAACGACAAGTCCGATCGCTACGAAACTTGAAACCCTACAATAATTCACTAATACGGATCCGATGAAACTAGTTCGTCGAAATCCGAGTCAGTGGCCAAAATGGCTATTTTTATATTATTTAAATAAATTAAGAATTTGTAAATAAATCCAATTTTATATTTTAGTTTCAGAATTTGAAAATTTTATCACTTATGATTCCTCAATCATTTACAATGATTCTAAACAAATTAAAAACGTAAATTTAGATGATTCATTTATAAATTTCAATATTAATCCTCGATTTCATTAAATTCAAAATTATAAATTAACTTTCTAATAATTCTATTAAATTAAATGAATCGATGATTATTCCATTCATATTTCAAATAGGAGGGCTTGCCATTGGATTTAAAATTATTACATAAATATTTCCCATTATTCAACTTAATTTTTAATTTAACGTAATAATTAAATTTTGATTTCATTTATTTCAATAAGTCCAACTACTATAAATTAACAAATTAACTCATTATTAAAGATTCAACTTCAATAATTCATAAAGTTCATCATCTTGATTTACTTATTAATTCATAATTCTTTAAACCAATTCCCTTCTAAATTTTGAAGTAACTAAATTTACCAAATCATAGTAATTATTTTAATTTCTTAAAATAATCCCCTTCATTATAAATTGAATCTAATTTATTAAAATAAGTTTCCAAATTTAATGTATTAGATTCAATTTCACTTTTTAACTTACACTTAAATTTAGGTCATAATCAATTTATACGTATTCCTTTCTTAGTTACTATTTCACATACTTCTTGCATAAATTTCACAATTAACCATTATTATTAAAGTAACGCTAATAATAAATACGACCTTACTATTACTCAACATTTAAACGAACGTTACTTCATTTCCATTAGTGTAACATTTATTTCCTTTTCACTTATTACCAATTCAAATTTCATTAACAAATAAGTAGGTAATTTATAATATATGTTTACAAATTTTGAATTTATCGTTATTCAACCACTATTCATTATTATTTACTTAAATTTAGCATTAATTACCTTGCATTACATTGTTGCTTAAATTCCCAAACCGAATGTAATTAATACTCTAAATAAATACGCTTACTCATTTCGTTATTTATTAATTGTAACAAGAAATGTTTAATAATTTCAACAACATTGTAATTACTAATTACCTACATTGATTGTATACGTTTTCCATTATTATCATTTATTGGAATTCTGTTCAACTTTCCATCTTATGCATATAGTTAACCTTTATATTAATATTACCTTCAAAATTTCCAGTTATTCTCTTAACTTACAAAAAAAACAATGATTAATTTCATTTTAATCGCTATTAATTACATGCATTGTTAACGGACAATAGTTGTCACCATTTTAAATTTTTTTAACATTTGAAATTTATTCTCTACAACAATTATTACCTATCAATATTAATTTTCCCATAAATACAAAACTTGCAATTGTTCGTATTATCATATTCCATTTACTGTTAAGAATGTGTTTATTACATTATATCAGTTTAGTATTTTCCTTAAATCCTTATATTCAATTCATATACAGGTAAAATTCTTTTCACTACTTAAAATCATTTGAATTAACTTCGAATTACTATAAGTAGTTTTTTTTTCTTCTAAATTTAATTACAAACTTATTAATTTAACCAAATTAAATCCATGAAATTATGGGTCGTTACACTCTCCCCCACCCAAAACTTTTCGTCCTCGAAAAGGAAAAAGAAAAACTAAGAAATCAATATACCTTATTCAAACATTAACTTTACAAATAATTAAATTTACAAAATTAATTAATTTAGATAATATCTAAATTTATAACCATTAAACATTTTATACTCAAATTAATAGATTTTTGTAAAACATTTTCAAAATTTTACTAAGTTCAAAATTTTTGGAAAATTTTGGCAGAGTCTCCTTTGTACGGAGAGGCTCGGGAAAAATATAATATAAATATAACAATATATAACATAAAATTTCCAAATTTAATATCCCAATACGGGAAAAATAATATAATAGCGCTATAAACTTAATCCAAAAACGTACCTATTTATCGGGAAATAACGCTTGAATTATGAAACCAAAAGCAGTAGCAATTGCTTCCATAACCTGCATTTTTTACTTATATAATCTAAAAGGGTTAACAATTATATAAGATGAAATATTTAAGGTTGTTTCAATCACAACAACAATCAATACACAAACACTTGCAACAAGGCATACAACCGCAAAATCAATCGTTCATTCATATCAAACAAAACAATAGTTGTTCAGGTTCATAACTTTTAAATTGTGCAGAGAGAAGAATAAACTACTAAGTGTACCCTTCACCCAGCAGTCTTAGGTGAAACTAAATAGATTATTCCTACATCCAAACAATATTAAAGTATCCTTGCCCAAACAACCATAAGCCAAACAAACAATAAATTCAACAATAGATCAAGTTCATTATTATTAATTTCATTCCATATGTTGTTGTTTAATTTCCTCTTTATTTATTATTTTTATACATTAAATCAAATTCCTTAGTAGGTAAATTTATTAACTTAAGTTTACAGTCATTTTCCATTATTCATCTTTTATTCTTTTTTTTTCTGAGGTAACTTCAACTTATTACTTAAGTTTATTATTATTATTTTATAATACTAAAATCCATAACAACTAGAACATCAATACTTATTAATTTCATTTATTCATTTTTAAATTAATTTACTTTGCATTTTATTCATTTACTTGATGTTTTTTATTCATTTATTAATAATATTCATGTTTAATTTTAGTTACTTGGCATAACAGTTATACTTTAATTCTGATTAATAAAAGAAATTTACTGAATATTTCATTACATAAGTTTACTTGTACAATTTACTATACATTTTCTTATTAAACATTTTCAACTTTTATAAATTTTTTTAAGTTATATTTATGCTTTTAAAGAATGAAATTGAAAGTTTTACAAGTTTTCTCATTTCCTTTAATTATTTTAATGTTCAATAATTATTTCCTTTATTTCATAGGTTACAATTTTCAACCTTTATTTAATACCATTTATATCCTAGAATTAAATCTCTTATTTCCTTTAGAGGTTTCAATTCATTAATTACCTACGTTCCAATTCACTTCAGTAATTAGGACTATTTATTAATGGAAACTTAAGAATTAAATACCGAGTTTTATTCAAAAATCATTTAAAAATAATAGATAATATATATACTTATAATTTATATATCCAATTATATTTACAATAATTTAAAATAAAATAATCTTGTAGTAAAACTACTATAGTGGCCTTCCTACTTTGAAACTCGAAAATGAATGTCGATGATGCGGTCGCCATCACCGAAATTATTTTCCAGCGACAAAGAGGGGAGTACAACTTATTTCTTTGCGGAATTTCTTTTAAAACATTTATTTCAAATTCTATTGAAATATTTATATCAGAAAATACTTCTAACAATATTATTATTATATTCCAAAATCAATTGAAAGGAATCTTCAAAAACCCCAGAACTTAAGCTCTAAATTTCCAGTTTTCATTTATTTTATTTTCAACTTAGTTTCAACTATTATTTATAAATTTCATTACCTAACAACCAATATATAGCAACCAAATATATATATTTATAAAATATTTTTATATATGGAAAATATAATAGGCAAAGTTATTTCATTTACCTATATTAAAACAAATATTATGTCGGTCTGTCCTATTAAGTGTTTAGAAATCCCTATTGATGTCATAGCGTCCCATGCACCAACCGTAGTTTATAAGTACAAAACGGAACCGATTAACACAATATTAAAACCTTTTTATAACACTAACAAATACGCTCTCCCATATATATACACTCAGCGACTCCCATAGGGTATTACTACCCTATTAGTAAAGAGTCAAACCCACAAAGCCAAGGTTTATCACTAAACCAAAGCTCTGATACCAGATGGAACATCCTACCTTTTTGTATGCTTTTAAGCAGACACACATGTCGACTTAAACCATACAGAAGGGTGGATTGTTATGGGGTAAATAAGAAAAAGTGGAGAAATAAAAGAACAAAATAGAATCTTGCAACGGATCGATAAAATATAATAATCAAATAACAGTTCATGAAGCTGTTTTACAAAACATTTGATTATACTTATACAATACATATCAGAGTTACACATACCAGAGAATGATAATAAATGCAGTGGAATACAATGGTGTAGAGTAATATAATAAATAGTAGTAATAAAATCTTCGTCTTCATCCTCCAGAAATAGGGCCTTCAAATCCTAAAATACTCAGGTTGACCCGAGCGAATTGAAAAGACAAAACACTCGAGTCTGAACTAAAAGATCTTATATAAGTTAAATCAATGAAATAAATATGAGTGTAAACGGCGTCAGAGATGTTTACGGGGTTTGACATCTCCTATCCAGTGTCTAACGTGAGTGCAGTAACTTAAGAAATGTTCGGGATTCACACCTCTTAAGGACTCGTTAAACTATGTAACATTCCCCCTTCTGACCGCCTCTAGTCGGTAATTAAACCAACTCAAAACGTTCAAAAAGACGAATTGTTATTTAGTTTATAAGGTTTAAACAGAATCAGCCACAGAAACACAGAATAATAACAATGAATTAAAACAAATGAATCTTTATTTCATTACTATAAATCTTTTTGAATACATCAGAGTTTATACAATTTATTTAACTGATACAGCGGAATATCTTAAAATACAATTTTCTTCTGAAAACTAAAGTGATTCTTTACTCTCTCTCTAACTTCGCTGCCTGAAAATCTTCAAGCTGTAAAATACTCGGTCTGACCCGAGTATTATATTCAAAAGAAAATAATACACAGGTCAGTCTAATTCAAACCAGTTTATTAGTGCATATAGGCAGTAATACTTTAAATAGACGACAGTCACAGTAATTCCCGTCTATCCGATCCTTTTAACAAAGAAATCGGATAACGAAAATTTTAACACTAAACAGTGTTAAACAATAAATCAGCAGATTTAAATCATCAACAGAGATAAATAAATAATTTATCAAATCGACTAAATCAATTCAAAACAATCGATTCTGGGTGGCTGCAGTGCACGCACGCGTGCACTACCTCGCCAACTCGAGTGCACAAGGTCGAATCAAACATTTCAGTGCCACAGTAGTCCGGAGCAAGGAGGTATCAACATATCAATGTCAAAGCCATGGTCAACAATCAGTTCAAACAAGTATAACAGTGTACATCACAATGTCAAGAAAACTGTGCAATGAAGCTACAGGAATATACCAAGCAACCAGACCAGACACCAACAGTGCAATGCAGACTAGTCTACAAAGAGACCACAATGGCAACTGAATAAAGAAAATTACAAAAGCTACAGGACAGAAGCAATGCAACAAGTTCCAGTATAACATGATCAGAGACTAGAGGGAAATTCAAAGCTAAATGCAACAACATGAAACTGCAGGACCAAAGTGCAAAGTCCAACATGTTCAAGTTCATCAGACTAAGCTTCAACTTATCTACAACAAATGCAATTGCATGTATGCAATGCAGACAGGAACCAAATGTCTAGTGAATGACTAAAATGTACAGCAGTTATAAAAAGACAACAGTGATTGCAACTACTGAAATGACAAAGATTGTGAACACAACAGCTACAAGTGTGCAAAAGATACAACTGGAGACCAGTGCATCAAGCTACAAGTAAACAGAGATTCAAGATATGGCAACAGTGAATGCATGAACCAGAATGCAAGTAACACAGATGTGCAACTACACAAGATAAGGCAACTACCCAAAATCTACTCAAGTATACACATCACAGGCATATGACCATAGTAAAACAAAGAATGCACCAACCATCTACAAACAAGTTCAACAACTCAAGTACATCAGAGACCAGAGACCACAAGTAGTGTACATGAATACAACTACAGGTCAATTCGAGTATACCATAGAGATGAATACAAATGTCAAGAAGGAACTATGTGCCCGGAGAAATACATACCAAACTAAGTTACAAACATCAGAGTGCAGCCAATGGTCATACAATTATATACATACATGAATGTGTATATACAATACAAAAATCAACATGATAGCAAGTACACACAGGAAAATAGTGAAATGGGCAAAAGTATGAAGTCTGGAAAACAAAGAAGAGTGCAGTACAACTACTACAGTGATGCAAGTTCAAAGAAACAACATCAAGGGTGAACAAGCAAACATATACGAATTTGAAAATGGAAAACAAATTTGTTTTCAAATTTACTTTAAATTCCATTCAAACTTCATTTTTTTAACTTAAGATAAAAATTTAACTTAAACAAGATTTTAAAACAATTCAAAACCTTTATCTAATATGTTAAAAGAAACATCTACTTTATAAAATAAGTTCTAAAGAATTTAATTTACAGTTCAATTTTAAATTCAAATCAATTAAGAAATAACTTCCAAATTTCAAAATGTAAATACAGCTTTTAGACTCATTCTAGATATAACTTAACTCTTTAAAACTCTTCTTACCATCTACATCTTCAATTTAAATGCAAATCATTTAATCATTTTAAAGTAAATACATGCAGGCATTTTGAAACAATCATAATTCAAATTTCAACCACAACATCAAAGCATATAAATTAGACGTAAGTGTAACATAACAGAGGTGGGTATATGCATTTATATAACAGAACAGCATTTATTATTACATGTAACATAGATTCATAGACATCAGATTCATAGACATTAGATTCATAGACATCACTTAACCCATTTGTTAAAACGATTCAAAGATATTTAACTTTAAACAATTTAAACTTCGAAACTTGTTAAATTTTACAACTTTGAAAACTGCAACGTTTTACCATATCTAATAAGCTGAAACAAATTATAACTTAAGAGTTGATTTGTAATAACTAAAATAGTTGAGCATTACAGGAACGAAAATCAGAGGAATGCAGGTTTACATTAAGATGTTTCAGCACACACTCAAGCAAAATGGTATACTACAGATATGAACACATATGTACCGAGTTGAGCAAAAAGAATTCAACACAGGGAATGGCAACTAGCAACAAGACCCAAATTACACGAAAACGAAACTGCAATTACCCAAGTATAGCAAGCACTTCCCAAAGTCAGAGACTAAAATTCCCAAAATCAAATCGAAGCCAAAGACCACGAAAACAACAAGCAAACGAATTCGAACAGTTCGAATAAGATGTGAGTAACATAAATTACTCACCTTCACCATCGGATTGGGGCAGCTGCGAACGAAGATAATCGAAGTCCCTAATTTTGGAAACGAGGTCGAAGTCCAGAATCGCCAGAGAATCGAAATCGCCGAAGCCCTAAGTTTTTGAAAACCCTAATCTCGAAAGCCTCAACGAGCAAGCGAAGAAGAAGCCAAAACCAAGCACGAATAAGCAAAGCCGAGCGCTCACGGGAACAAAGGGAACGAAGCCCTAATTCGGTTGCAAAGAGGAAATCGTCGCCGCCATTTTTTTCTTTTCGTTCGATTTTTAGTTTTAGGGTTTGAATGAGAAAAGGGAAACGTGTGATATCCCGGAATTTTGGCAATATCAATTTAATAATCTTTATTAATAATTAAATTGATTTGTTGATTTATTTTATAGATTGACAAGTTTATTTATTTTAAAAGGCTAATAAAATTTTAATATTGGAAATATTTATTTACATCTTTTCTAACAATTTTAAATTGGGAAGTTTTATTTTTCTAAAACTAATATAAGTGTTTATATTTATAATGTATATATATAGGTATATATATTATAAATAGGGAGTCTTTAATTTAATAAAAGGATAAGTTTTCAAATTATAATATATATGTATATATATATATATTGTTATTTGAAGTTATGTATTAAATTCAATAGGATAATTATCAAGCTAATGTTAAAAGTACTTTTCATTTAGAATATATATATTTGCATATATTGGAATGAAAAGAATATTGAATTTGAATTTAATAAAGTATTTTCAAACTTTAATATTTATATAATTTGTAATTTGGAAATTTGTAATTTGACTTAATACTTTTGGAAATGATAATTGAGATTTAAATAACAAGGATAATTTCTTATTTATTATAAAGATATATTTTAGTTTAATTTTTAAATAAGATTTAAAATAAGAAGTTAATTGGTTTTAAGATTCTTTCATTTTTAAAATTCAAATATAAGTCAAAATGGGTTTGTAAAAATATATATATATAGAGTTAAACTCAGTTTCTCAAGCATATAAAAATATGTTATATTTAATTTTATCAAAGCATAAGCTATTATAAATAATTGTTTTCACATTTGTATATTTATTAAAATCTAAAGCTTAAATTATAAAAGGATAAATACATTTTTATACATATAGATATTTTATAAACAAACATGTAGGATTTAAATAAATCAAAATAAAAGGGAATTTACACTTGTAAACATATAAGGATAGTTGGAAGACATTTGTAAATTGTAAACATAGGTGTAAGCTAATTAAAGAGGACAAGTGGCTTCATTTTTATTTTCTCTTTGGTAATTAAGTTTAAAAAAAGTTTTCAAAACATAGAAAGAGATCTGACATTTATTTTCTTCAGCTCTAAAACTATCTTCACTTCTTTCTCCACTAAAAATAATTCGAATTCTAGAATCAAAAATAAAAATGAAAACCTGAAATCTAAAACTCAAAGCAAATTGAAAAGAAGTTCAAACAAATAGCAGTCTGGAATATGCAAGCCTGGAACAAATCTATTTACTGTTCTCTGTCTCTGTTCTCTGCATAAACTGGTGAGTAAACTTTATTTAAAAACTGGTTTAAAATCTGAAATTTAAACTATGATGCAAGTCTTGTTGTTGGCATAAATATCTGGATTGGAATGCATGTTTACATATATGAACTGTCTGTGTATATGTGTATATATGTTTCTCTGATGTATTTACAGGAACCATTTTCTCATCAAAAATTCATTTCTTTGAAATGAATTGACTTCATACCATGATGTTTAAAAGGAAAAGAACTGTAACATGTTTAAGTAAATTTTTAAAATGATTTCAGGAATTTATAATAGGTTCTTATTTCAAAAATTTATAAATTGCAGTGAAAATAAAAGAATGGGTTAAAATCGATTTTGTCAATTTTAATCTTTGATTATATAATCTGGTTCGTGAGGCAAAATCATGAATTTTAGTATTGAAATTGAGATTTTTAGTTTGGAATTCGATGAGATAAACAGTGTTGATCGATTTTGGGTATTTTGGCTACCGACGGCGATCGAAGCCGATCTGTAGTTCGGGGTTTGAGCTGGAGGTGGTGGGGATGTCGAGGCACTTGGGAAAATCACTCGAGAATTTATAGTTAGGTGTGGTGATCGGAATTGATCAAGTTAGGGCTTCGTTTCTGTTTTTGGTCGACGAAGGTCATATGGGTTTCGCGGCATCGAGAGGTTACCGGAGTCGACCGCACGTGGTTCTGGAGGCACTGGGGAGTGAGGCGGAGCTAGGGTTGTGATGGCGAGGTTTATCGTGGCATAGATCATCGGAGAGGTGAGTTTTCTGGTGACGTTCGTTCCCAGGCTGTTGGGTTTAGGGGTCGATTCGTTGTTCGATCGAATGGAGGTTTTCTGGGTTGTCGATGTTGTTGCCGCGGTCGAGAGCGATGTATTGGAGACCGGAGTGAGGATCGTCGGCGGCCAGGGGCGTCGTGCACGTGCACGTGTACATTTGTGTGCATCTGGAAATGAGTTGGGGAAGAAGAGAACAGGAGCTCGGGTTTTCGTTCGGGGATGGTCGAGTTCTACTCGAAGCAAGAGGGGTGGGTTCGGGTTTCATGTTTGCTTCAGTTCTTAGGGGTTTGCTCAGGTTTAAGTTGTTTAAATGGAACAGCAATGTTTAAGTTTTTTTTTAACAAGAAGATTTATTTTATAAATAATTCAAGTTTTTCCCAAAGATAAACAAGTTTTATGTTATGGAAATAAATTGTTTTCAAAGAATAAATATTTTAACAAGTTTTAAATATTTAAATAGATAAGTTTTTAAAAGGGTAAATAAATAGATTTTCAAATGTTTATTTGTATTAAAGTTAATTTAATAACTATGGAAGTTTAAAGATTTTAGAAGTCGAGAAGGAGTTTAAAATGTTTTAATTATAATTGATTTCTAAAATGTTTTATTTTAAATAAAGTTTAAATGATAAGGTTTTAAATAAATCAATTATAATAAAGAATTTATCTTAAGTAATTAAGGGATTTAATTAATTAAAGATAATTATTAGGGGAAGATAATTAAATTGTTGGTCAATTTAATTAAATTAATTAAGATAATGATTTTCTTAATTAAGATCTTTAAATATAAGGAGTTAGGAAATTATTTAATTAAATTTAAACAATTAGTTAAATAATTAACTAAGTAATAAATTAGTGATTATTAAAGATAATTACTTATAATCAATTAAGTATAATTACTTGATGAAGTGATTAAGGAATAATTACTGGATGTAATTAAGTAAAGGAAGTTATTTAATAAAGTAATTAGAGGATAGTTATTTTATTAAATAGAAAGTAATTAAGAGTTAATTACCTAGTGTTATTAATTAAATAATTTATTTAATAAAGTTAATTAAAAGATTTAGGATAATTAATAAGGTAATTAATTATTGGTTAAGGTAATTAATTAAAAAGTAATTAATTAAGGAAAGTAATTAAGGAAAGTTAATTACTGGATAAGATTAATCAAAGGTGATTAATAATTGTGATTTAATTAAGATTAATTATTTAATTAATTTAAATAAAATTAATAATTAAAGATGTAATTAGAGATCATTAGTTTAGAATTAATGATGTAATTAAGAGTTAATTAATTAAGATTAATTAATCAAATGATAACTAATTAATTGTAATTAATTAAGGATTAAAGTAATTGATTATAATTAATTGATTAATGAAGTAATTAAAGTTAATTACAGTATTTGATTAAGGAGAATTAATTTGTGAAATTAATTAAAGATAATTACTTAAATGTAATTAAAGTATAATTAATCAAGGTGATTAATTAAAGTGGATAATTAGAGAAAGATTAATTAATTTATTTGTAATTAATTAATGATTATATAAGTAAGATTTATAATGAAGTAATTAATTTAATTTATTTTAAATTAATTAAGAGATGAAGTAATTAATTTAATTCACTTTAAATTAATTAAAGATAGAGATAGTTAATTTAATTCATTTTAAATTAATTATGTTGTGATTAAGTAAATCATTGCCTATATAGGAATGGATGACATTGATTGTCTTGAATGGATGTAATCTCAGAAATGAGATAAGTAATGTTGTATGGTATGAATGCTGGGTTGCATTATGATGGTAATATAGATTAACTATTGTGATGTTGATATGGATTACCTATTTGGTTATGAATCATCTGTTTAAATGATAATGTGATTATCAATTATGATTTGTGAATTATCTATCTGAATGAATATAGATAAGTTAAATTGTTTAAACCTTTAAAACAACTTGGCCTTAAAAGATACGCTTTGGATTTCGATGAGACTGGGATCGGGTTTCCGTATACCGGATTTCCAGGTCTGGAGACCCGAATACCACATCGATCCAAATTAACGATAGGTCGTGAATCTCAAGTGAAGATGAAGATTTAGAGTGCAAGGGTTATTGTCGTTAACTCTGAGGGTGATTCCAAAACGAGTGTAACGAGATAATGCCTTCGGTTTCGTTCGAACCCGGAACGAACTTGTATGGATTGAATGCTTTCAGCACATCGTCAGGCGGACGATGAGCATTCTAAGTGATATGTTCTGATTAAAGGTAATCGTAACCTCAAGCCTCATCAACCGGGAATGGCTAAAACAGGGGAGGTGCAGCAAGGCTTCGTGGGTAGCACCCACTGAGAGCAAGATAGATCCCTGTCTAGAGGTCCCTTTTCTTTTATTCGGCTTAGTGTGTGGTTGGTCGCGCCAACTACGGGATTATCTTGTTCGGGATTATCCAGTAAGGGATGGTTCCGGCTTTGTGTTGCAGGGGAGCGGGCGTACTCCTCGGTACGGTGATCTAGGCCACGTACTGTGACGGGCGGTACCCCAGTAGCCCTGCCATTGTATGGAATCTAAACTCCAATAAGTGCCGTACGTATTAGTTGTGCCCAACTATGTTGGAATGTGAGATGTAAGCATTTCAGCTATTTCTGTATTTTACTTGAAAACCCTAGACCCTATTATAATATAATCGGATTTCCTATCAAATGTTTTAGTTAGCGTAAGGTAAAAACTTACCCATGTTTATTTGTGGGGAGTCTTACGTGATACTTTTGTTTTCAAAGGTTTTCAAAGTTAAGCAATCTAACCGTTTACTCACACCAGACCCATGTCTGACCCAAGTGTTTATTTTCTGTTTTATTAAACTCTTGGGTACTCAATATTGTATTGAGTAGTCAAGGGATTCAGGATAGTCTTGACGAATTCTGGAGGAGCTGTGAAGCAGGAGGCTTCAGCGAGTAGATATATAGAGTTTCCGCTGTGTTTGTATTAGTCTGTATTGTACTGATGTACTTGTGTTGTATAATAGACAGAAGTTTATAACTGTCTATTCTGTGATGTATAAGTTGTGTAACTCTGATGTAATATGATACTATGTAATATTTTATGTGATATATTATATTTTATTCGTTCCGCTGTGAGATTCTGATGTGTTGTTGTTTCTTTCTTCTTTTCTATCTTTTCTTCTTCTATCCCTTTCTTTCTTAATAATGATGCGTCTTCCTGGGCATAGGAAGCCTAGACCGTCACATTTGGTATCAGAGCAGTAGGTTAAGTGAATACCTAGGCTCTGAAGTGGTGTCTATCTTGAGAGCGCGTAATTGTTAGTTATATAAAAAATGGTTTTATATTGTGTTAATTGATCGGTTGAGTGGTATATGGATTCTGGTCAATACGAGTAGCTAACGTTATTGATAGGGATCTCTAAACACTTGAACCAGGCCAACGGACACAATATTGTTTTAAAGAGGTAGATGAAATAATTTTACCCAGAAATAATTTCTATATAAAAAAAAATATATATACTTGGGAAAACTCGAGGAAATTCTATCCAGAATTTTTGACTGGATAGTTAAATTTGTTTAATTAAATTGTTTGCTATGGTTGTTAGAATATGATTGATATGTATGGTTGCTGTTTAAAATTAAAATTTTACTGGATTATTAAATTATCTTTGCTTTTAAATTTCGAGGACGAAATTATTTTAAGGGGGAAGGAATGTGATATCCCGGAATTTTGGCAATATCAATTTAATAATCTTTATTAATAATTAAATTGATTTGTTGATTTATTTTATAGATTGACAAGTTTATTTATTTTAAAAGGCTAATAAAATTTTAATATTGGAAATATTTATTTATATCTTTTCTAACAATTTTAAATTGGGAAGTTTTATTTTTCTAAAACTAATATAAGTGTTTATATTTATAATGTATATATATAGGTATATATATTATAAATAGGGAGTCTTTAATTTAATAAAAGGATAAGTTTTCAAATTATAATATATATGTATATATATATATATTGTAACGATCCGGATTTTCGCGCTCGAAAATCGACATCCATACTTTACATCGTACTCGAATGCCGTAGATTCGACCGTTCAAATCCGAGTCGCCGGAGCTTATAACAACATTAAGTAAATAACACAGCGGAAGAAATGAATAATACATTGATATACAATATCTGATACAACAGAATGATACAGTGAATATCAATATACATCAGAGATATGATACAACAAATAGCAGCGGAAAGAAAAATAGATAACAACAGCAGCGGATAATCTTCATCTTCAAAGCAGCAATCCAGATATAGCTTGAACTCCAAATAACGATGCACGAAGATAAACAAGTGCAGTCCGATCCAAAGACTGAACTAGCTCCAGATAATCTACTAAACCTGACTATCTGAAAAACCAAACTCTAGACTGCTCGTGTAGAAAAAATTTGAGCATCCAGAGTTTAGGAAAGAAACAATAAACTCCGGATCAGTCATGGGACTGGTGTGAGCAACAAAAACAGTTTATCTTTAAAACAAATAGCAGAGAATTTTAAAGTCAATTCGCAATGCTTTTGGAAAATGAAACTACCATAAGACCTCCCACCACACACACAATGCAAACGCAGAATTGGAGGAGATTTCTTCTTATAATAGTCAAAGATGCTTACTACGCAAAATCAAATCATTTTTGATATTATTATTAGTGCATAGTGTAGAAAACATTTCGAAAGTATAATATTAATCTTAGCCAACATACGACCATTATCGTATGCCTACTATAGCTACCATGTTCAATAGCAGGTTACCGCCACATTCCATAGCAGGAAATACAACTAAAACCGTACACGTCACGTATTGTTTCTTTGGATTTCCAACAAATGGTCAGGCTAAGGAACTTCCTATCCACGATGGGTACGTCCCTGGAATAGACGACCCGAGAACCTAACCGGATCTCTGCCAACACAAGGCCGGGTTACCTCTGCAAAAATAGGTAACTACTGACACGCGTATGTCATCCCCCGATCGTCACCGATCTTCCCGAGGATCCCCGATTTCCAACAAACCACAAAGAAATAAATTTTGCAGCAACCACAGAGGTTAAGTATCTGGGCTCCATACCATGATACCACCTTTATCCAGAAGGAATGACATACACTAAGGGGCGCTACTCCCTAGAACCTTGCTGCATCCTTCCTGTTTCGACCATTTCCGGGGTGTGAGGCTCGACGAAGTCTCGTCCACAAAGCTACGCTTTGTTCACAAAGCCATGCTTCGGGTCAAACAAATGATCAACCTATGATCACAAAGATATAAAATCAAACAAATGATCATATCACAAATGAACAAACACTGATCATCACACAGCAACACTCAGCATGCCACATTACCAAATTGGGATATATCGCTGATAAATTTCAACTACATAACCTCTGAGCTCGTACGTCTCAGAGAAGGGTGTTAAGCTAAGAGAATAAATTCTCCGCCACCAACAGAAATGTATTTGAAAGAAATCGGCTTTATATCTCAAAGTGTAATGTCAGACATGTATCCATACAAGTCTGTTCCGGGTTCGAACAGAACCGAAGGCACTTCTCACGAAGCCCTTGCAAATCCGGATAATTTTCAAATCACGTCCAGACTTCCCATCACAAAAGAGTGATATAAATCTCTATACCGGGAGCTACCCAGTGCAGAGACATTCGACAGGTTGTCCTTTCATTTTCGAAAATATCCGGTCTTCAACACCGATCTTCAAATGCTATCCATATACGACGTATCACTATTCGGAATGGGTTATATGACACAGATGTCTTTTCCCGGCTAACCCGAATAGTGAGCGAAATATTTAAAAACATATGGATATTGGGATTTCAATTAAGTCACAATTTAACCCCAAACTTTCTTTTCAAATGGTTTATCAAATTACCATTTTAATCTTTTTAAACAAAAAAGATTCAATTCATAAAGTTCACTTAATTTCACAAAGATTCATTCACAGATTTTCCCAAATCGATTTCCATTTCAATTTAATTAATTCGTTGAATCTTTAAATCAAAGATTTAACAAATAGCTTTCAAAACAATTTCATTTCAAATGGGTTAAACAAATCATCATTTTAAATCTGTTAAAAATAACAGATTTAATTCATAGCTTTCAAAAAGAATTCATTCACAGCTTGGAAAATCCATTTTTTCAATTCACTTGAAATTCCTTTAATTTAAACTGGAATTTCTTTGCTTATCTAAAAGCTTTTATCATTTGAAAACAACAGTTTTTTTTATTTGGAAATCTGATTCATTCACACGAGTTAAGGTTCTTTGGGTTAAATATCCAAATTCTCAACTTATACTTTTAAAAGGGTTTAAATTCATATAAACACATTTATATCATCTTTACTCCCTAGTTTCCAAATCATAGCTTAATTTCAAACTTGAATCCAAATTTAAATCTAACTATTTAAATTTTCAAAACTCGGTTAAGTTATTTAAAATAACTTTTATCTTTGAAATTCCATTTCAAAAGCTTTTTTTTTATTTTAAACCCAAATTTCCGATTTCAAAATCAATTGAAATTAAAATTTCAATTTCAAAAACATCAAATTTAAATTATCTGTGACTTAACCGATTTCCACGTGAAATCCATATTTGTGTGTGTAAAAGTGTAGTCCAGGGATTTCACACACAATAGTGCAACATCGTAGAATCATCACAGATCAAAATATAGGATATAGTTGATAAACGATATAAACTATATCGCTTATCTTTTATTCACAGATCATAGATATATATATCACAGGTAAGTACATTACAGATCACAATATAAATCAGGGTATATCACAAAGCATCATATATCAGGGATGTCAAATAATTCAAATCATCCAATATAATCCAAGCATCCATAAGTAAGATCAATAAATTATCTGATTAATTCAAATCAGATTAATTTCTTATGAATTACTAATCCTGGTTAATTAACATTAATAAATTACAAATCATTTTGATTAATTATCCTTTAATTAATTAATTAACCTTTAATTAACTATTCTTAATTAATTACAATAAGTGATTATCCTAATCACTTATATTATTGAATCACGAATTAATTATCATTTGATCAATTAATTATTAATCATAAGTTAATTTAGCTCTCAACAAATTAATCAACCTTAAATTTATATTCGATTAAACTCCGATTAAGTAATTATCACCAGATATTAAGATTAATAATCTTTTAAAGTAACAATTTATCTTAATTAATTTCATAAAATTTAACTTAACCCTTTTTAAATTAATTGATAATCAAAATCGTATTCTCAAAATAAACCATTTGTCTTTAAAATCTTATTTTAAATAATCTTAAAAGTGGATTGTCATCAACATACGAGTTAACTTAATACCTTCAAGTTAATTTCAAGTCAACAACATTGTTTAGGTTAAACCATTAACTTTTAAATCAAATTCTTAATTTAACTATTAAATTTTTATTTTCAAAGTAGATTTTAGAAACCCAAAATTAAATAATTTTAAGTTAAATGGCTGTACAACTTTTATTGATCAAAATTTAATTACACCTTTATTATAAAGAAATTTGTTTAAGGATAAAGTTTTAAAACTTATTTTATTCAAAATTCAGAACTTGTTTTGTTAAAGGCTTCAGACCCGAGACCAACATTAACTGCTTCGAGACCACCCCCTTCGTTCTCGAATGAAACCCGAGTCCAGTGCCTAAAAACTTCGAGACCCCAAACAAAACAACTCGAGGAAACTCGAGCCTTTCTTCCCCAACCATTTTACTGACACAAACCAATATACGTGCACGTGCACGTGCACAGGAGTTCGCCAGCGCTCCGACCATGGCCACCGCCTTCAACATGTCACAAATCGACTCGACACTCGACTGCAACAACCCAAACAAAAACATCTAACCCAAAACGAAAACGAGCATTTCAGTTCGAAACTGGAGTTCACATCGCCGGAAAGAAACGTCTCGCAACCACCTCCTCGACCACCAGAAACTCTATAGCTTCAACCAAGCCTTCGTCAGCAACAAAGCTTCCATCACCCAAGGTCTCACGGCACTCGATCAACCAACGATGTCGAACAAAGCACATTTTCTCAGCCTCGACAAAACTAGGGCTACAGACTTCAAGTGCCTGCCGTCGCCACCACGATCATCTGCCCATCCATCCAGTATTTTTCCCACCGTCTCCAATCTCTCCACTACCATCACAGCGAAACCCGACCATCAAAGCGCTTCCAGTCGCCTGAAATTGGCAGGAAACCAATTTCCGTTCAACTCACGATTTCCCACAATTTAACAAATTAAAAATCTTGATTTTATTCTTAAAATTCATGATTTTCAAAGAGAATTTTGATTATCTAGGTGAAATCAAAAATCACGATGTTCGAATTTATCATGTACCAGAGTTGCCACTGTAATATCCTATTTTGAAAATATTTTCTAAATATTTCTACTTGGAATTATTCTTAAAAATAACTTCACATTCATACCATCATTTCATCTTTAATGATCTTACCCTAATATTGATTGTATAAGGAGCAGTTAAATTTTGTTTTAGTAGCTTTAAACCTGTAGAACAACAGAGAGTTGTCCACGCATAAACACAAGCATGCATACCTCAATTCCTACATATATATACATATACACTTACAGATATATCTTCTTCCATACATCATACTTTATACCATGTTTTCAATATCAGGCACACAATCAAAAATATAAATAGGGCTGAGATCAAAGAAGATAGTTGCTCACCTTGATGGGAAGAAGCAGAGAAGAACAGAGGGGAAAGAACAGAGACAGCCTGGAAATGCAAAGTTAAATTTGAAAGCTGGCATTTGTTTTTGATCTGCTACTTGAAGCAGACTTGAAATTGCAAGATGAAGTCTTCTTTCTTCAATCTTTGGTTCGAGTTGTTTGTTTGTTTTAATGTTGAGTTTGTTTGAGTTTTGAATGATATTTTTCTCAGTTAGAAAGTGAACGAATGGATAAGAGAAGCTGAAGTATATAAGAAGTATACAGCCTACATACTTGTATTTAATGTTTTGATACTTTGTTCCCATGCCTAGCCCATGCTTGCTTTATGGCTGCATTTATGACTTGTACCATGTTTAAATCCTTTTCTTTCAATTTGGTTCGGCTGTACAAGGTATTAGAGATATTGTATTGATTGTTATTTTGTTTATATACTTAGTTTTGTTTATTTTATTTACTTTGTACTGTAATACTTATATATATACATTTTACTTGCCTTCCTATACAAGCTTACATACTTTTGTTTTGTGGTTTGCAATTCAGTTTGTATTTGTTCAAGTTGTATTCTCTTTTTACTTTGTCTTTGAATGTTTTTCTTATTATTTTTTTTCCTTGCCTGCATATCTATTACAGGCTTCACATATGTGTTGTTTCTAGCCTACATGCTTCTTCATACTTTGCATTCCCAAGTTCTACAGGCTACACTTGCTTTATTTGTTTGAATGTGAATTGATGTTGCATTGGTTTTAGAGATGTTTTGTTTCATTTTTATTTGTTAATGTTTGTTGTATTTTTAGCTAATGTACTCACTTGTATTTGTATTTGTATTTGTTTGTTTTTTTTTATTTATTTTATAATTAAAAATGAATTTCTATCTTACTTTGTTGTTAAGTTTGTAACAATGGTATTTACTTTAAAATGTTGTTTTAGTTATTCGTATTAGTTTATACTTATCTTATCTTTTGTCTTGGCTTTGAAATTAAAGTGAAGTCCTAGTTAAATCAATTTATTTATTTATTTCTATTTATAATTCAATTATTAAATTTACTTTAATATTTATTATTTTACTTAAATTTTTATTGTCTTTATAATCCTATCACTTTGAAAATGTAAATAAGTTTCTATTGTATACTATATAATTTATCTTACTCATTTAAATTCTATTTATAACTTAATATTTATTATCAATCATTATTAAATCATTTATTTAAGTTTTAAATTCAAATAGAAATATATATATATCTACATATATATATTAAATTTACTCGTATATACCTAAATATATATATATACATTCAATATACACACATATACTCACATATACACTATTTACAATATTTTAATCTCAAATGATTTATTCAGAATATACTTGGATTTCGGGGAAACTCGCTCCATTTAATCAATTTAATTTCACAATTTTTATTCAAAAATTTATTTAATTGTCAATTTAATTCATAAATTCATTTAATTCTTAATTTAAATACTTATGAAATTTGGGGTCGTGACATATATATTGTTATTTGAAGTTATGTATTAAATTCAATAGGATAATTATCAAGCTAATGTTAAAAGTACTTTTCATTTAGAATATATATATTTGCATATATTGGAATGAAAAGAATATTGAATTTGAATTTAATAAAGTATTTTCAAACTTTAATATTTATATAATTTGTAATTTGGAAATTTGTAATTTGACTTAATACTTTTGGAAATGATAATTGAGATTTAAATAACAAGGATAATTTCTTATTTATTATAAAGATATATTTTAGTTTAATTTTTAAATAAGATTTAAAATAAGAAGTTAATTGGTTTTAAGATTCTTTCATTTTTAAAATTCAAATATAAGTCAAAATGGGTTTGTAAAAATATATATATATAGAGTTAAACTCAGTTTCTCAAGCATATAAAAATATGTTATATTTAATTTTATCAAAGCATAAGCTATTATAAATAATTGTTTTCACATTTGTATATTTATTAAAATCTAAAGCTTAAATTATAAAAGGATAAATACATTTTTATACATATAGATATTTTATAAACAAACATGTAGGATTTAAATAAATCAAAATAAAAGGGAATTTACACTTGTAAACATATAAGGATAGTTGGAAGACATTTGTAAATTGTAAACATAGGTGTAAGCTAATTAAAGAGGACAAGTGGCTTCATTTTTATTTTCTCTTTGGTAATTAAGTTTAAAAAAAGTTTTCAAAACATAGAAAGAGATCTGACATTTATTTTCTTCAGCTCTAAAACTATCTTCACTTCTTTCTCCACTAAAAATAATTCGAATTCTAGAATCAAAAATAAAAATGAAAACCTGAAATCTAAAACTCAAAGCAAATTGAAAAGAAGTTCAAACAAATAGCAGTCTGGAATATGCAAGCCTGGAACAAATCTATTTACTGTTCTCTGTCTCTGTTCTCTGCATAAACTGGTGAGTAAACTTTATTTAAAAACTGGTTTAAAATCTGAAATTTAAACTATGATGCAAGTCTTGTTGTTGGCATAAATATCTGGATTGGAATGCATGTTTACATATATGAACTGTCTGTGTATATGTGTATATATGTTTCTCTGATGTATTTACAGGAACCATTTTCTCATCAAAAATTCATTTCTTTGAAATGAATTGACTTCATACCATGATGTTTAAAAGGAAAAGAACTGTAACATGTTTAAGTAAATTTTTAAAATGATTTCAGGAATTTATAATAGGTTCTTATTTCAAAAATTTATAAATTGCAGTGAAAATAAAAGAATGGGTTAAAATCGATTTTGTCAATTTTAATCTTTGATTATATAATCTGGTTCGTGAGGCAAAATCATGAATTTTAGTATTGAAATTGAGATTTTTAGTTTGGAATTCGATGAGATAAACAGTGTTGATCGATTTTGGGTATTTTGGCTACCGACGGCGATCGAAGCCGATCTGTAGTTCGGGGTTTGAGCTGGAGGTGGTGGGGATGTCGAGGCACTTGGGAAAATCACTCGAGAATTTATAGTTAGGTGTGGTGATCGGAATTGATCAAGTTAGGGCTTCGTTTCTGTTTTTGGTCGACGAAGGTCATATGGGTTTCGCGGCATCGAGAGGTTACCGGAGTCGACCGCACGTGGTTCTGGAGGCACTGGGGAGTGAGGCGGAGCTAGGGTTGTGATGGCGAGGTTTATCGTGGCATAGATCATCGGAGAGGTGAGTTTTCTGGTGATGTTCGTTCCCAGGCTGTTGGGTTTAGGGGTCGATTCGTTGTTCGATCGAATGGAGGTTTTCTGGGTTGTCGATGTTGTTGCCGCGGTCGAGAGCGATGTATTGGAGACCGGAGTGAGGATCGTCGGCGGCCAGGGGCGTCGTGCACGTGCACGTGTACATTTGTGTGCATCTGGAAATGAGTTGGGGAAGAAGAGAACAGGAGCTCGGGTTTTCGTTCGGGGATGGTCGAGTTCTACTCGAAGCAAGAGGGGTGGGTTCGGGTTTCATGTTTGCTTCAGTTCTTAGGGGTTTGCTCAGGTTTAAGTTGTTTAAATGGAACAGCAATGTTTAAGTTTTTTTTTTTAACAAGAAGATTTATTTTATAAATAATTCAAGTTTTTCCCAAAGATAAACAAGTTTTATGTTATGGAAATAAATTGTTTTCAAAGAATAAATATTTTAACAAGTTTTAAATATTTAAATAGATAAGTTTTTAAAAGGGTAAATAAATAGATTTTCAAATGTTTATTTGTATTAAAGTTAATTTAATAACTATGGAAGTTTAAAGATTTTAGAAGTCGAGAAGGAGTTTAAAATGTTTTAATTATAATTGATTTCTAAAATGTTTTATTTTAAATAAAGTTTAAATGATAAGGTTTTAAATAAATCAATTATAATAAAGAATTTATCTTAAGTAATTAAGGGATTTAATTAATTAAAGATAATTATTAGGGGAAGATAATTAAATTGTTGGTCAATTTAATTAAATTAATTAAGATAATGATTTTCTTAATTAAGATCTTTAAATATAAGGAGTTAGGAAATTATTTAATTAAATTTAAACAATTAGTTAAATAATTAACTAAGTAATAAATTAGTGATTATTAAAGATAATTACTTATAATCAATTAAGTATAATTACTTGATGAAGTGATTAAGGAATAATTACTGGATGTAATTAAGTAAAGGAAGTTATTTAATAAAGTAATTAGAGGATAGTTATTTTATTAAATAGAAAGTAATTAAGAGTTAATTACCTAGTGTTATTAATTAAATAATTTATTTAATAAAGTTAATTAAAAGATTTAGGATAATTAATAAGGTAATTAATTATTGGTTAAGGTAATTAATTAAAAAGTAATTAATTAAGGAAAGTAATTAAGGAAAGTTAATTACTGGATAAGATTAATCAAAGGTGATTAATAATTGTGATTTAATTAAGATTAATTATTTAATTAATTTAAATAAAATTAATAATTAAAGATGTAATTAGAGATCATTAGTTTAGAATTAATGATGTAATTAAGAGTTAATTAATTAAGATTAATTAATCAAATGATAACTAATTAATTGTAATTAATTAAGGATTAAAGTAATTGATTATAATTAATTGATTAATGAAGTAATTAAAGTTAATTACAGTATTTGATTAAGGAGAATTAATTTGTGAAATTAATTAAAGATAATTACTTAAATGTAATTAAAGTATAATTAATCAAGGTGATTAATTAAAGTGGATAATTAGAGAAAGATTAATTAATTTATTTGTAATTAATTAATGATTATATAAGTAAGATTTATAATGAAGTAATTAATTTAATTTATTTTAAATTAATTAAGAGATGAAGTAATTAATTTAATTCACTTTAAATTAATTAAAGATAGAGATAGTTAATTTAATTCATTTTAAATTAATTATGTTGTGATTAAGTAAATCATTGCCTATATAAGAATGGATGACATTGATTGTCTTGAATGGATGTAATCTCAGAAATGAGATAAGTAATGTTGTATGGTATGAATGCTGGGTTGCATTATGATGGTAATATAGATTAACTATTGTGATGTTGATATGGATTACCTATTTGGTTATGAATCATCTGTTTAAATGATAATGTGATTATCAATTATGATTTGTGAATTATCTATCTGAATGAATATAGATAAGTTAAATTGTTTAAACCTTTAAAACAACTTGGCCTTAAAAGATACGCTTTGGATTTCGATGAGACCGGGATCGGGTTTCCGTATACCGGATTTCCAGGTCTGGAGACCCGAATACCACATCGATCCAAATTAACGATAGGTCGTGAATCTCAAGTGAAGATGAAGATTTAGAGTGCAAGGGTTATTGTCGTTAACTCTGAGGGTGATTCCAAAACGAGTGTAACGAGATAATGCCTTCGGTTTCGTTCGAACCCGGAACGAACTTGTATGGATTGAATGCTTTCAGCACATCATCAGGCGGACGATGAGCATTCTAAGTGATATGTTCTGATTAAAGGTAATCGTAACCTCAAGCCTCATCAACCGGGAATGGCTAAAACAGGGGAGGTGCAGCAAGGCTTCGTGGGTAGCACCCACTGAGAGCAAGATAGATCCCTGTCTAGAGGTCCCTTTTCTTTTATTCGGCTTAGTGTGTGGTTGGTCGCGCCAACTACGGGATTATCTTGTTCGGGATTATCCAGTAAGGGATGGTTCCGGCTTTGTGTTGCAGGGGAGCGGGCGTACTCCTCGGTACGGTGATCTAGGCCACGTACTGTGATGGGCGGTACCCCAGTAGCCCTGCCATTGTATGGAATCCAAACTCCAATAAGTGTCGTACGTATTAGTTGTGCCCAACTATGTTGGAATGTGAGATGTAAGCATTTCAGCTATTTCTGTATTTTACTTGAAAACCCTAGACCCTATTATAATACAATCGGATTTCCTATCAAATGTTTTAGTTAGCGTAAGGTAAAAACTTACCCATGTTTATTTGTGGGGAGTCTTACGTGATACTTTTGTTTTCAAAGGTTTTCAAAGTTAAGCAATCTAACCGTTTACTCACACCAGACCCATGTCTGACCCAAGTGTTTATTTTCTGTTTTATTAAACTCTTGGGTACTCAATATTGTATTGAGTAGTCAAGGGATTCAGGATAGTCTTGACGAATTCTGGAGGAGCTGTGAATCAGGAGGCTTCAGCGAGTAGATATATAGAGTTTCCGCTGTGTTTGTATTAGTCTGTATTGTACTGATGTACTTGTGTTGTATAATAGACAGAAGTTTATAACTGTCTATTCTGTGATGTATAAGTTGTGTAACTCTGATGTAATATGATACTATGTAATATTTTATGTGATATATTATATTTTATTCGTTCCGCTGTGAGATTCTGATGTGTTGTTGTTTCTTTCTTCTTTTCTATCTTTTCTTCTTCTATCCCTTTCTTTCTTAATAATGATGCGTCTTCCTGGGCATAGGAAGCCTAGACCGTCACATGGGTTTGGATTTATCACGGTATCAAAGAAAATAAGGGCAGCATATTTCTTTTTCAAAGCCCACCAACACTTCACAAATTTTTTCCAAAAGAATTTTAACCGATTCAAAAATTCCAACAACAATTTTTATTAAACGAATTCCAATTCGAATCGAAATTCCTATAAGCAATTAGCTAGCAGAGAAATCGTTTAATGATGATATCAAATCGATGCAAAAACCCCGGTTGTTACCGAAATTCAAATTGAATTCGATTTAAATCTTTACGCGTTTATACGTCGTGTGTTCACACAACAATTCTGATAAATACGAAAATTGAAATCCAGTAATAATTCAATATTACGGACCCAATGGAACTGGTTTCATCGAATTCCGAGACTGTGCCTCGGAAGGTTATTTTTAAATTAAATTTAAACGATACAATTTCAAACTGAACAGATCGCTTTCAAATTCAATTCTGAAACTTCTATTATCTTCAGTATTATCAATATGAATTTTCTAAGCCTTTAAATTATTTTTAACCAGCTTAAAATTGAAGATTCAATTTTATTCAACTTTCAATAGATTAAATTCAAAGATTTAATCGCTAATTCATTCTGATAATTTGAAATTCAAGCCAAATCATCATTCAAATATTTAAAATAAATTAAATATTCTCAATTTTAATTGTCGAAATTTCAGGGTCGTTACGATCTTCCCTCCTTAAAACTTTTCGTCCACGAAAAGGAAAGGTTGTTAAAATTTCACCAATATTTATACCCTACACAATTTTTACTAAGCTTAAAGCTTATTACAAATAAATGAATATAGGATTCATTCCGTTTGTTTAATCTCATTGGCTTTGTTTAATTTTTTTTTTATTGATTTCTAAAATTAAGACGCAAAGGTCTTTTACCAAATTTTCGATTTATAAACTTAGATTCGAACTTTAAAATTCATGTTAGAGATTTATATAATATATTTCTTCCAAAGCTGTGGACTTTAAAAACTTTACAAAGATCCTCTTCCTTAGTTCATTAGGTAAGAATTTTGTAATTTTAATTTCAGACTATTTATTCACTATTTATAGTTTGAAAATACTTGCTATCTCGAAATTTAACAAGTTCATCTTCGTTCTCACAGACATTAGGCATACGCTGGCCAGGCGCAGGTCTAAAAATCTCCAAGTACTAAATATATTTGCTTCAATTCCCAGTGAAAATACTTTAAAAATTCTTTTAAAAATGGATATGGAAAGCACGTTCCCCCATGGATCACAGTTTATCCGGCGGTTACACTACTATCCCAGTAGAATCGCTTGTAACCGTAGATTTCACATCTCTCTTGAATTTCGCCATGGTTGTTGCCATAGATCGCGGTCCACACGGCAGTTACGCTACTATCCCAGTAGAATCGCTTGTAACCGTAGGCATCTCGCCCCTCAAATTTCGCTTGGCATTCTAGATTGCAGTTTACCCGGCGGTTGCGCCACTATCCCAGTGGAATCGCTTGTAACTGTAGGCATCTCGCCCCTCAAATTACGCTAACATACATCATAATCAACATGATCCCATCATGAGGGATTCTAGTCCAAATGGACATTCCAACTTATGGAAAATTCTACGTAGCTACGAATTTCAAATGGACACTCATCACGAGTTCCAATACCTTCTCCAATAATAAATGGAAGGTACTTTTCCATATCCTCAGTTTGGAAAACATAATATCATATATATGTAGTACTACATTTCACATTTCGTACATATCATATCCATGTAAGCTTACATAAGATTTCCATAACAATGACTTTCTAAACTGACGGTTTTCAAATTTTACCGCATTCATATATATAAGTTCTGAAAACCTACATATCCATATTCATAACAAAATAGAGGATTTCAAAAAATTTCCTCTAAGTCGATTTTGAAATTTAAGGTTATCTCAAACCCAATTCATATTCATAATTCCATTTATTATCGACTTTCACATTCGATTTGAATAATATGTTACATCGTTAATTCTCAACACAGAATTGATGTCTATCGATATATAACCTCTGAACTCGTACGTCTCAGAGAAGGGTGTTAAGCTAAGAGAATAAATTCTCCGCCACCAACATATATATATTTAATAGAGATCAATTGCTATGTTATCAATTCACAATGTTAGTGTAACAACCCGCATATCTATCGATTCTATATTTAAATATTTTATTTAAATATTTTATCGTTAGTCGGATGTTAGTCCGAAAAGCTACTTTTTGCATACGGTCAAATTAGGACTCGAGACCACCCCCATTGAGTTCAAAATGACGTTTGCGATCTTTTTGAGTGTAAACATCGATATGTTTGGAGATAGTGAAATTTTCGACACTTTTTCCCGCCTTTGACTTTGGTTTGGACTGCACCCCTTTAGTTCAGCCAACCCTCTTCCTCATTTGTTCAAACACTTCAAGCTTTGTCAAAAATGGTGGTGGGAAAGAGAAATTAAAACTCCCAACTCAAATTCTATTGCAAATCCGAGATTCAACATCAAATTCAAGTAGAAGATTGTGGATTCAAGCTTTGGATTGCTTCTCCTTGCTTTCAATCTCCATCTTCATCAATTTCGTGGAAAAGGTGAGATTTTTGATCTCACATCTTGCCTATATCTATCTTGGACTGTGGGGAATGATCCCCTATTGTATTTGCATCAACATTTGCATTTGGTTTGGATTGGATTGGCGAAAAACTTCAATTTTCAGCGTTTTGGTGATTTTCCTGGCCTTAAGTCGTTTCTGGCCTTCGCTGAGTCGTCCACGAGTTAAGCCTAAGTCGTGAGTCGTTCACGAGTTAAGGGCTTAGGTCGCGCGCGTGTATTTCTGTTCGTCTGGCCTGAGTCGTTCACGAGTTAAAGGCCTGAGTCGTTCTCGAGTTAAAGTGTTAAGTCGTTTCTGCCTGGCCTGAGTCGTTCACGAGTTAAAGGCATGAGTCGTTCACGAGTTAAAGGCATGAGTCGTTCACGAGTTAAAGGCTTAAGTCGTTTGCAGTTAGCTCGTTCGCCTCGAGTTAAGTCGTAGGTCGTTTGGCCTTAAGTCGTTTGCAGTTAGCTCGTTCGCCTCGAGTTAAGTCGTAGGTCGTTTGGCCTTAAGTCGTTTGCAGTTAGCTCGTAGCTCGTATGGCTCTTAAGTCCTAGGTCGTTGGCTTTTAAGTCGTTAAGTCGTTCGTTCCACTAAGTCGTTGGCTCTTAAGTCGTTAAGTCGTTCGCGAGTTAGTACTTGGTCGTTTGACCTGTTCTTCTGCCAGCTCGCGTGGCATTCTCCACTTAGGTCGTATGACCTTATCCCTTAAGTCGTAAGTCGCTTGCCCCCTTAAGTCGTAAGTCGTAGGTCGTCGCCGACCTTACACTTGGTCTTTTTAGGTCGCGATTTTCCTTTGGTCGCAGGACTTTGTTAAGTCGTAGGTCGTCTCCGACCTTATCCTTAGCCTTGTTAGGTCGCGTGAACTCTTAGGTCGTATGACCTACTTTTCCTTAGGTCGCTGGACCAGCTTGCCTTCACTAAGTCGTACCGTGACGGGGCGCTGCCCCGCACCCCGCCGTGGGCGCTGCCCCCTGGACCCCCGCGACCTGACCGGGCAGGTCGAACCCCGTATTACTCTGCGTAGGCAATCTCGTCTGAAAAACATTGATCAGAATTTCTACTTTGATGGTTTTGGGATTGACTTCTTTGGACTTTACTCACGTCTTCGAACGTGAATTGATTTGTTCTACCATCGTTTTATGACTTGTCACTTTAAAGATATATGAAGGTTTCAATACTAATAGTAAATATCAAAACTCTTTCATCAAAGCGATTTCAACACTATTTTAAGTATCAAAAGTTCGTTTTCTCAAACCGATTTTCAATCTACTAGTATATACAAGCCTTTACTTCACTCGAATGAGAAATCGACTTAAACGACTTAGTAAAACGAGTGGTATGAAACGCTTGCGTTCACTTCGTCGGTTAGCTCTTGGACTTGTTCGATTGAACCCTTTTTGTGACAATTTCCTAGTGAAGATTTACAGCTTGTTCGTAAATATTTAAGTTAAGCAAGTGGTTATGGGACATGAAGCTAAACTCATATATTTACTGGCTTGGTGTGATTGACACTTCCTTATGATCATGACGATCATTTTTGTGATTTAGACTAGCGATTGAGCGATGTCTCTTTGTCTACGTGGGAGACTATACCCCGATCATGTGATGTTTCGCCATCACATTTCCTATGGTCTTCGGGCCATTCATGTGTAAAAATTTAATGGATAGCTTCCATGAGATAACTTCTCGTCATGTGTTTACGCGTAGGTGAGCTTCATGCTCCCATTCATGTGTTAGGCCTCCCCCCTTTATGTGTTTTCTGGATTTCTGATGATGATTTCTGGAATTTTGTGCTTCACCAATTTTCATGATTTTCATTGATATGATATCAGTTTTTGTGCATTGGTGAATTCATGTGTTATTGACTTGTTATGAATACAAGTTTAGGGTATGATACCCTATTTTATCTTTGAGAAGATTCTTGTGATATTGATTAATCTTTTGTTGATTATCATTTACATACTTATAGTAGTATGTCGCTATGGTTATTACATGTTCATGTCATGCCTTTTACTGTATACCATATCATCTGATATTTATAGTTAGACTGATCCGTTTATTATTTTCTTATAAATAATACTCGGGTCAGACCGAGATGTTACAGGTGCTTCTGCTTGACTTCTCTTCAGGATATTTCTGACTTTTGGCTAACTACTTAGATTAGTAGTTTTTGGACGTACACCTTTGAGATATAGACTCTATGTTGTGTACTTATTCTTTTGTATAGCACGTGTTGCTATTCTTTTGTATTATCGTGGATCTTTCTGACCACTACTCTGATGTACACTTTCATGTGTTATATATTTATTCATATCTTCTTCCGCCTTTGTGATATGGATGTCTGTGACTGATTTATGTTATGATTATTTCTATGTTTGTTTCCGAAGATTATATATAGCCACCGTGTGATAGCTTTGTGTTTGTATCGGTATGTCGGATTTCCTCCTTAAAAGATATGCATTCTATTCTATCTGACGTATCGATGCTCGCACAAAGAAGTTACATGGATGGTCGCTCCTCCACAGCCTTATTCTCCGCGCTAATTGACAGCACTACATCGTAGTGTTCTTGGTTAGCGTGGGTATAGAGGTGGGGCGTCACAGTTAGACATACAATCCAAACCATCATCTGAAATTCAAAGCTCAACTTATATTGTCTTTGATGTCGAAGTTAAACTCAATTTTAACTTAACGATTCAATCTTTTTGAAAAATTTCAAATTGAACTAATTGTTCAAATTCTCTCATTTAACTTTTCAACTTCGACTTCGAAAAATGAATTCCAAATCATTTATCCCTTACGGAATATATTCACAACATTTCATATTTGGAAAAACATTTCCATACTTATTTAAAAATAAGTAATTCACAAATCCATTCTATTTTCAACATTTGAAAATATTCGATATACTTTAATCAAAATTAAGTATATATTTCATCTTTAAGGAAATCATTCTCTTTCACACATTTATTTGAGTCAAAACGAATGTTACGTAAAACATCGTTACGACAACTCAAAATCACTAGTATAGGGATTCGAAATTTAGATAGATGTATAAATCTCAATACTATACAAAACATTTCCTTTCGGAAATCATTTACTATAACAACAGTGTTATAGTCCACCATTTCCTTATATTCGAAAACGTCTATTTCAACAATGAATGTTGAAATCTATGGTTTCGATATTCAATGCCTTTGAAAACATCTTTTAAAACAATTATCTTCGTTTTAAAATAGCACTTTCCCAAAACATGTCCATTTTATTCAATAATGTATTCACGGTCCAAAATTGTGAATATACATCTTTTAACAAGCTATAAGAATTTACTTATCAAAATAAGTCAGTTTCGAATTTATACACAATGTTCATAAATTCTATTCCTATTTATAAAGGCTTCAATTTATAAAAATCACTTTATTAACCATTCCTTTTATATACTCAGTTTTATATCAAAAATTTAATTTATAAGTAATTTACTTATAATTCTTTTATTTCGCAACATCAATTCATTTTATAACTTCACATTATAAAACTTTTAAATTTCATTAACTTATGAAATCCAATTATACTTCATTTTCAACACTTATACAAAATTTGTTTTATAATTCCAACATAATATCAACCTTTTCAAATCTTCTATTTAAACCATTTATAATAATTCAAAATTTTCCAATTCAAACTATTATATAAATTATCAATTTTCTATTTCCAAAATAATCAACTAGTTCTTTAGTAAACCATTCATCGATTTGGTTTTCAATTTGATCACATTTGATTCATTCACATTGGATTTTACTAACATTCATTCATATTCAATTAGTTTACTTTCACTAATTTATATTCAAGTCAGTTTACTTTCAATTCAAATCAAATTTGATTCTATTTAAATTTACTTATCTTTCAATTTCCATTAATTCAATTTCATTAACACTTAGTGAATTTCTATACAATCAACTAGCAAAACCAATGCACATTCAATTTAACCAAATTTATTTACTTTGCTTACATTCAATTTGGTTTAACACATATAATTTTAATTGGTTTATATTCCAATTCAGATTGAATTCTAATATTCACTATATTCACAACTTCACTTTTACAATTAAAGTTGAATTTCCTTTCTATAATTCAAATTCATATTCATTACTTCACTTTATTAATTCATTTTGATATCAAATTCAACCTCATTCAACATTACTTAAGCTAAGTTTCATTTCTAAAGTCATTTTATTTAACTTTTACTAAAGTCAAATTCATATCACTATTCAAAATTTAGATTTTGTTTTACTTAACAAAACTGTTTAACCATTTAACAACTGGTTTTACTTAAATTTCTCATTTTATAAGTTATACAACTTATTAATTTAAACTCCCCAATTCATATTATATAATCACTTATCCTTTAAGTTTAAATTTCCATCTAAATAATTTATCTAATCAAGTTCAATTTATTTAACTTCCTTTAGTTAAATTTCAAATCCATTCAAACAATTTTATATTTCTTTAGATTTGAAAAACATTTTCTTTTAAAGTGTTTCTAGTAACTATTCATATTAAACATCATAAACTAAGCTTTGTGTAAACCAAAGCTCTGATACCACTCTATAACATTCCCCCTTCTGACCGCCTCCAGTCGGTAATTAAACCAACTCGAAACGTTCAAAAAGACGAATTGTTATTTAGTTTATAAGGTTTAAACATAATCAGCCACAGAAACACAGAATAATAACAATGAATTAACCCAAATGAATCTTTATTTCATTACTATAAATCTTTTTGAATACATCAGAGTTTATACAATTTATTTAACTAATACAGCGGAATATCTTAAAATATAATTTTCTTCTGAAAACTAAAGTGATTCTTTACTCTCTCTCTAACTTCGCTGCCTGAAAATCTTCAAGCTGTAAAATACTCGGTCTGACCCGAGTATTATATTCAAAAGAAAATAATACACAGGTCAGTCTAATTCAAACCAGTTTATTAGTGCATATAGGCAGTAATACTTTAAATAGATGACAGTCACAGTAATTCCCGTCTATCCGATCCTTTTAACAAAGAAATCGGATAACGAAAATTTTAACACTAAACAGTGTTAAACAATAAATCAGCAGATTTAAATCATCAACAAAGATAAATAAATAATTTATCAAATCGACTAAATCAATTCAAAACAATCGATTCTGGGTGGCTGCAGTGCACACACGCGTGCACTGCCTCGCCAACTCGAGTGCACAAGGTCGAATCAAACATTTCAGTGCCACAGTAGTCCGAAGCAAGGAGGTATCGACATATCAATGTCAAAGCCATGGTCAACAATCAGTTCAAACAAGTATAACAGTGTACATCACAATGTTAAGAAAACTGTGCAATGAAGCTACAAGAATATACCAAGCAACCAGACCAGACACCAACAGTGCAATGCAGACTAGTCTACAAAAAGACCACAATGGCAACTGAATCAAGAAAATTACAAAAGCTATAGGACAGCAGCAATGCAACAAGTTCTAGTATAACATGATCAGAGACTAGAGGGAAATTCAAAGCTAAATACAACAACATGAAACTGCAGCACCAAAGTGCAAAGTCCAACATGTTCAAGTTCATCAGACTAAGCTTCAACTTATCTACAACAAATGCAATTGCATGTATGCAATGCAGACAGGAACCAAATGTCTAGTGAATGACTAAAATGTACAGCAGTTATAAAAAGACAACAGTGATTGCAACTACTGAAATGACAAAGATTGTGAACACAACAGCTACAAGTGTGCAAAAGATACAACTGGAGACCAGTGCATCAAGCTACAAGTAAACAGAGATTCAAGATATGGCAACAGTAAATGCACGAACCAGAATGCAAGTAACACAGATGTGCAACTACACAAGATAAGGCAACTACCCAAAATCTACTCAAGTATACACATCACAGGCATATGACCATAGTAAAACAAAGAATGAACCAACCATCTACAAACAAGTTCAACAACTCAAGTACATCAGAGACCAGAGACCACAAGCAGTGTACATGAATACAACTACAGGTCAATTCGAGTATACCATAGAGATGAATACAAATGTCAAGAAGGAACTATGTGCCTAGAGAAATACATACCAAACTAAGTTACAAACATCAGAGTGCAGCCAATGGTCATACAATTATATACATACATGAATGTATATATACAATACAAAAATCAACATGATAGCAAGTACACACAGGAAAACAGTGAAATGGGCAAAAGTATCAAGTCTGGAAAACAAAGAAGAGTGCAGTACAACTACTACAGTGATGCAAGTTCAAAGAAACAACATCAAGGGTGAACAAGCAAACATATACGAATTTGAAAATGGAAAACAAATTTGTTTTCAAATTTACTTTAAATTCCATTCAAACTTCATTTTTTAACTTAAGATAAAAATTTAACTTAAACAAGATTTTAAAACAATTCAAAACCTTTATGTAATATGTTAAAAGAAACATCTACTTTATAAAATAAGTTCTAAAGAATTTAATTTACAGTTCAATTTTAAATTCAAATCAATTAAGAAATTACTTCCAAATTTCAAAATGTAAATACAGCTTTTAGACTCATTCAAGATATAACTTAACTCTTTAAAACTCTTCTTACCATCTACATCTTCAATTTAAATGCAAATCATTTAATCATTTTAAAGTAAATACATGCAGGCATTTTGAAACAATCATAATTCAAATTTCAACCACAACATCAAAGCATATAAATTAGACGTAAGTGTAACATAACAGAGGTGGGTATATGCATTTATATAACAGAACAGCATTTATTATTACATGTAACATAGATTCATAGACATCAGATTCATAGACATTAGATTCATAGACATCACTTAACCCATTTGTTAAAACGATTCAAAGATATTTGACTTTAAACAATTTAAACTTAGAAACTTGTTAAATTTTACAACTTTGAAAACTGCAACATTTTACCATATCTAATAAGGTGAAACAAATTATAACTTAAGAGTTGATTTGTAATAACTTAAATAGTTGAGCATTACAGGAACGAAAATCAGAGGAATGCAGGTTTACATTAAGATGTTTCAGCACACACTCAGGCAAAATGGTATACTACAGATATGAACACATATGTACCGAGTCGAGCAAAAAGAATTCAACACAGGGAATGGCAACTAGCAACAAGACCCAAATTACACGAAAACGAAACTGCAATTACCCAAGTATAGCAAGCACTTCCCAAAGTCAGAGACTAAAATTCCCAAAATCAAATCGAAGCCAAAGACCACGAACACAACAAGCAAACGAATTCGAACAGTTCGAATAAGATGTGAGTAACATAAATTACTCACCTTCGCCATCGGATTGGGGCAGCTGCAAACGAAGATAATCGAAGTCCCTAATTTTGGAAACGAGGTCGAAGTCCAGAATCGCCAGAGAATCGAAATCGCCGAAGCCCTAAGTTTTTGAAAACCCTAATCTCGAAAGCCTCAACGAGCAAGCGAAGAGGAAGCCAAAGCCAAGCACGAACAAGCAAAGCCGAGCGCTCACGGGAACAAAGGGAACGAAGCCCTAATTCGGTTGCAAAGAGGAAATCGTCGCCGCCATTTTTTTCTTTTCGTTTGATTTTTAGTTTTAGGGTTTGAATGAGAAAAGGGAAACGGGTTTGGATTTATCACGGTATCAAAGAAAATAAGGGCAGCATATTTCTTTTTCAAAGCCCACCAACACTTCACAAATTTTTTCCAAAAGAATTTTAACCGATTCAAAAATTCCAACAACAATTTTTATTAAACGAATTCCAATTCGAATCGAAATTCCTATAAGCAATTAGCTAGCAGAGAAATCGTTTAATGATGATATCAAATCGATGCAAAAATCCCGGTTGTTACCGAAATTCAAATTGAATTCGATTTAAATCTTTACGCGTTTATACGTCGTGTGTTCACACAACAATTCTGATAAATACGAAAATTGAAATCCAGTAATAATTCAATATTACGGACCCAATGGAACTGGTTTCGTCGAATTCCGAGACTGTGCCTCGGAAGGTTATTTTTAAATTAAATTTAAACGATACAATTTCAAACTGAACAAATCGCTTTCAAATTCAATTCTGAAACTTCTATTATCTTCAGTATTATCAATATGAATTTTCTAAGCCTTTAAATTATTTTTAACCGGCTTAAAATTGAAGATTCAATTTTATTCAACTTTCAATAGATTAAATTCAAAGATTTAATCGCTAATTCATTCTGATAATTTGAAATTCAAGCCAAATCATCATTCAAATATTTAAAATAAATTAAATATTCTCAATTTTAATTGTCGAAATTTCAGGGTCGTTACAAACTATCTACTATGTAGTAATATTCGCTATTATAATAATGTCTAATCAATAATGTATAATCATATAGAAAATAGCGTTAAGGGGATGGAGAACCTTAACGCGGTCGGATCTTAAAATCATAATCGTAGTAAAGCTCGATATGGTAGGTGACACGGCACAACTACGCAATGCCAGGGTAGATATACCAATTACGCACGCGGTCTGATGGAGCGGATAGCAGCCACTACCGTCCACCTCGAACAACACTCCCAAATCGAAGGGTGGCCACCAAAAATCACAAAGTAAAAGAATAGAATCGAAGAAGTGCGTCCGATAAGAGGTGCTACCTCACTGGTCCGAGATCGCTCCTGTTTTAGCAACCTTATGCCAACTCACGGGAGTTGGATCCATGTATATACCTTAGGATCGTCGCCAACATCCTACTTCATTCTGGAAACTCCACCGCGTACACAGTTGTCAAAGTGGTTTTCGGTATCGACAGAGAGTATGTCCATATCCGATCCCGGTCTCTTTAACAACCAATCGTTATTATAACACCGTGGTCATTTACAAATATATATACTTTTAAAACACAATCATTGCCTTTCAAAACATATTCTTTATTTCAAAATAGTATATACATCAAAAACCAAAATATTATTGCCATTTCAAACCATATCCTTTACTTCAAAATAGTATATACTTTAAAACCAAAATATTATTGCTATTTCAAAACATATCATTTACTTCAAAATAGTATATATTTTAAAACCAAATTCAATAATATATCATTTAAATAAAATCCAAATTTTCAATCACTATTCTTACTTTTAATTATAAAACTTTATTCTTTAAAACCATCTTAAACCCAAATCACATAATGCAGTCATATTCTTAATCTCAAAATTTCAATCGGTTTCAAATCAATATATTTAAAGATAATTCTTAAATAAATTCTATTTCTAATAAATTCATTTTCAAACCATATTACTTTCAAAGTTATAACAATTTCGAAAACCAATACTTTGAAAACAATAATACCTTAATTTAAATAAAACATTTCAATTTTGATATATTTCAAGTCTTTAAATATTCCAAAATTCCCAACCAAATCTGAAAATCTTATATATATCTTAATTCAATTTACTATTATTTAGTTTAGAAATATTTATTTAATAAATTCAATATCACTTAAATAAAACTCAAACTTGAAATATTCATAAATCAAACTTAAAACATCATCAAGTTACACATAGCTTAAATTTTAGAATTTAACTATATATAAAATAATAATTATATAATATCAAAATTTAATATTTATTAAACCGTATATTTCTTTCCAAACCATAGAAAATCACTTTAAAATATTTAATATATAGACCACGGTGCCTGTATATAATTTTCTATCCTATGGTCAAGTGATATAGATATTCATCATTTCAATCCGCAATTTAAAGTAAAATTACGGTTATATATCATTTCAAACCGCAATCCCGAATAAAATAAAAATGCATAATAACTTGCAGTTGATACAACATAAAATATAGCATCCATTCATCCAAATATCAATAAACAACCATTTATTACAATCATCATCCAATTTAAGCAAAACATCAATATAAAGCATATAAAATATAACAGGCATCAACGAATAGTTTATATTCAATAAAAATTAATAACTATTCAACTGACAGTTTATATGCAATAATAAATAAATTTAACTGGCAAATTATATCCAATAATAAAATTAAATAACAATTTAATTTAACTAAATGCTATCTAACTGAGATGATGATTAAATATATGCCCAAACAATCATAGATAAATTTTAAATCACATCAAAATTTAATTTAACAAACATAAGAAATCTTAGAAGTTGTGAGTGGGTTAAAACACTCACCTTTTGCATTTAAATCGAATTTAAATTCAATTTAAACCCAAAATTTTGACCGTCTCAGAATTCATCCAAACCAGCGTCATCAAGTCCAGAATTTTAATACGATCCTAACAAAAAAAACCGCGCGTAAATCGAATATCGTATGCAAAAGTTATGGCGATTAATGCGAATTGAAATCATTTTTAAAAATAAAAGAAAATGGAACACATTTACCCCTTTTGTATGCCACGTCATCAAGAAACATCACCCTCCAGAAAATGAACGCGCGCCTACAGGAAGTCCCGAACGCAACCCAACTGTAACAACCCTGTATTTTTCAATTATTTTTAAATTGATATTTCCAGATTTAAAAGCTTTATTTATGAAAAAGAATAAATTTTGTTATTTTAAATATAAACTTTGACTTTGATGTGGATTAGAATTCCAAATATGACTCAATTTAATATTTCCTGAAAATGTGAATTTTGGTCAATAGTCAAACTTTGATTTTTAAGTCTAAATTTTTAATAGTTTGAAATTATAAATTTTTATCTTTTATTATGACAATAGATTTAATAACTTGAATAATGCTTTTCGTTTCGTTGGAAACGGAGTTAAAATGTAAAAGTTATGTACATTTCAATTTTTAGTATAATTTGTTTTATTGTGCAATTTTGCCTATTTAAATTTTATAAATCATATTTTCTTTCTTATATTTTGTTTTAATATGTATTAATATGTTATTTTATGTATATTTTTGTCTTTTTATATTTTTAAATGATAATAGAATTTTTCCAAAATTTACTGTATTTATTTTTCATTTTTAAAGGCTGTTTTCTTATTTTCTGCTATTTTCTTCATTAAAATTATATTTAAATTAAATTTTATATATTTATTATGTGAATGTATTTTTATTTTATGTTATTATTTATGTTTAAAAATATATTACAAGCTCATATGAATTTTCTAAAGTTCATACCATTTATTTTCAAATTTTCTAGCTTAGTTGACCATTTTTGCTATTTTCTTGATTTAATTATTTATAATTAATATTTATTTTTTTTATTTTTTTTATTTATTATATTTTCGTATTTTAACTGAATTTATATATGTTTTTCAGTTATATAAAATTTAAAAAGAAATAGTGAATATATGAAGAGTTTGAAACTGCTTTTGAAACCGAAGCCTTTTCATCTCCGAAACTCTTCATTTCCATAACCTTCGCTTTAATTAATTTTTGCTACCCACTCCTTCAGTTTTGGCCATGAGTTATCACTAACTTTTCACGAATTTTTTTTGTTTCTCAATTCATTTTTCACGGCCTTACAAAGTTCCTCGTTAATGGCCTCCTCTCTTTTCACTTTTCTTCAATTTTTCATACTTTTTTTGCCTTGTTTCCTCTTCTATTTGCACGGACTTCTCACCATAGCCTCGACCACCATCCCCTACCACTCTTCCTTGGCATCATCTCGAGCCATCATTTCAGATCCATCCATGGCCATGACCTCCCCTTGAAGCTAGCACCACAAAACAATGTCAAAACTCCACAAAACATTGCCTAGACCACACATATCATCACCTACCATCCATATCTTGCTTTGGCCACCCCCTTAGCCGCCACCACTCCCCTAACCTGACCTCGACACACCCCTCCCCACCTCTGTCCAGATCTGAAACATGAAGATCCGGGCCAAACAATGCATGTAGACGAGCCTTGTGGTGAACCAAAACTCCACTATGTTGCCTAGTCTCTTGATATTCTTGTGTTGTAACTTCCTCCACATGTTCTAGCCTTTATGCCATGCATTCCTATGATCAAACCTGAGCCAAAGTCATGTCAAACCTGACCTAAATAAACCCCTAGGCCATGCAAAGCATTGTAGAAAACAAGGCAAAAGATTTGACATTCAAATCTCTTTTCGTTTAAAAGTTATTCCATTTCAAGTGCGTTGAAATTGTGTTTGTTTTGATGTATCTTTTGGGTTGTAATACAAGAGTTGTAGCTTTGGATCTTGCTCTCCACTCAAGTCTGTAGTCTTGTCATCGTGCTTTTGTTTCCATTGTGTCATTGGTTATGATATCTCCAGCACAAACAGGTGAGTTATTCTCACCAGACAATATGTACCTATATAACTAGTAAATTGACACCCTGCGAATCTGTAGAAATATATTATCGTGTTATATATGCTTATATTATTATCATATGATGTTCACACCTGTTATTACACCTGTTATATCATATGTTACTATTATTTAATGTTATTCTGTTATTTATATCTGTTATCACCATTGCATGTTCCCTGTAGACTAGAATCACTATGGGTTGAAATGATACATACCCGAACGGACTTTAGAATAGGGAAAAATCATTATGGGCTGAAATGATAGGCCTGAACGATTTTTATTTAAATTATTTTAACTTGGGATTGCGGGTTTGAAATGATAGAACCTGGATTTTTCTTTTTTTAACTGCGGATTGAAATGATACATATCCATATCACTTGACCTAAGTTAGAAAATTATATAAAGACCCGTGGTTATTTTATAAAGTGTTTTGGATATTTTTAAGTATTTTAAAAATTATAAATTTATGAAATTTGATTTAAATAGATTTTGAAATGTTTTAAAATATAGAAATTATGATTTTTCTATGTGTTAAAAATGTAAATAATGAATGGTTTAACTGGATTTTTGAAATATAACTTAAGTTGGAAATTTGGAATTTGGTTAAAAATGATATTTTAAGTTATATAAATAAAATGGATATTAAATTTTATTTGGAAATGGTAAATATGATAATTTGATTAAATTTGAATTTAAGTGATTTATTAAAGTATTATTGATTTTTCTATGAATTTATGTGGTTAAATAAATGAATGTTTAAAAGAAACGTTAAAAATATGAACTTGACTAGGAAATGTGAAATTTGGTTTTAATTAAAGTTTAAGTAAATTAAATAAAATTGGAAATTTTGTTAAATTGTGAAATGGTAATTTAAATTTGAAGTGTTAAGTCTATTTGTTGGAATGTGAAGAATTGGAAGTTTTACATTTAAACTTATTAAGTAAATTGTTGAAAATTGGATTTAATTATAAGAAATTTATTGTGAAAAAAAAAGATATATGTTAAATGATATGTAAATGAACATTTTAAACGTTAAAATATGATTTTTAAAATGTTTATGTGTTTTAAATTAAAGTTATTTAATTGCTGGAAATACACTAACACCTGAAATTAACTTTTAATAGCATTCGGAAATGCTATAGATTCTGATTTGAACTAAAATTGTGTAAAAAGAGCTATTACAGCATTTCTGAAATGCTGTAGTTGCTGTAATTGAACTTATAGGCTAATATTGAACTCAGGTCTATTATAGCATTCTCTGGAAATGCTATAATTGTCAAGACCCGTAAATCCGTACCCTTGATTAAACACTAAATTCCATTGATTAACTCAAGATGCACGGAAATACGAACCCTGAGGGGTTTTAAGAAAAAGAAATATAAGAAAATATAGAAGAAAAAGAGAAGAAGAAGAAAGCAGAAGAAGAAAGAAGAACAACAGAACAACATCAGATACAGAAACAATATCAGAATCTCACATATCACAGCGGAACAATATATAATAGATAATCACTAGCCATTTAGAACAAAGAATTATATCAGTTTTTATACATACATCAATCAGAGTCAATATACAACAATGGACAGTTATATAAACTTGTCCTCATACAGAATACACAACGGAATAAATACTATCAGATACAAATACTACGTCTCGTCATCCAGCTTATCTCCAAAGCTCCAGAATATCCAGAATATCCTGATAACCTAACTCTAGACTGCCCGTGTGGAAATTGGTGGGCACCCAGAGTTTAGAAGGGAACAATAAACTCTGAGTCAGTCATGGTGACTGGTGTGAGATCGTAAAACAGTTATTTTTCACAAAGAAAATAAAACAGATTCGCAATGCTTTTGGAAAATGAAACTACCATAAGACCTCCCACCACACACACAATGCAAACGCAGAATTGGAGGAGATTTATTCTTATGATAGTCAAAGATGCTTACTACACAAAATCAAATCCTTTTTGATATTATTATTAGTGCATAGTGTAGAAAACAGTTCGAAAGTATAATATTAATCTTAGCCAGCATAGACATTTCGAACTATGCCTACTATAGCTACCATCCAAACAGTGGGGCGCCACCATACGTGAATGATAGGTTCTACAACTAAATCCGTACAAGGCTCGTATTGTTTCTTTGGATTTCCAACAAATGGTCAGGCTAAGGAACTTCCTATTCCACGAAGGAATACCTCTGGAATGATGTCCCGAGAACCTAACCGGATCTCTACCAACACAAGGCCGGGTTACCTCTGCAAAATAGGTAACTACTGACACGCGTATGTCATCCCCCGATCGTAACCGATCTTCTCGAGGATCCCCAATTCCAACAAACCACATAATAAGCAGTATCAACATAGGTTTAGTATTTGGGCTCCATACCATGATACCACCTCTATCCAGAAGGAATGACATACACTAAGGGGCGCTACTCCTTAGAACCTTGCTGCATCCTTCCTGTTTTGACCATTTCCGGGGTGTGAGGCTCGACGAAGTCTCGTCCACAAAGCTACGCTTTCTACAAAGCCATGCTTCGGGTCAAAAAAATGATCAACCTATGATCACAAAGATATAAGATCAAACAAATGATCATATCGCAAATGATCAAACACTGATCATTTCACAGCAACACTCAGTATGCCACGTTACCAAATTGGGAGTATATCGCTGATAAATTTCAACTACATAACCTCTGAGCTCGTACGTCTCAGAGAAGGGTGTTAAGCTAAGAGAATAAATTCTTCGCCACCAACAGAAATGTATTTGAAAGAAATCAGCTTAATATCTCAATTTGTAACGTCAGACACACAATCCATACAAGTCTGTTCCGGGATCGAACAGAACCGAAGGCACTTCTCACGAAGCCCTTGCACATCCGGATAAATTTATAATCACGTCCGGACTTCCCGTCACTAAGGGTGATAAAACCTATAAATCGGAGATCAGCCGATGTAGAGTAACTCGACGGTAATCCTTCCGTTTTCAAAAATATCCGGTCTTCAACACCAGTCTTCGAATGCAATTCATAACGACGTATCACATATTCGGAATGGGTTATACGACCCCATGGTCCTTTCTCGGCTAACCCGAATAGTGAGCGATTATTCAAAAATAAGTGTGGCATTCAAATTCATCCAATTCACAACAAATACCATTCAAGGTAATTATTGATAGTCGGTTATTTAACTATCAATAAAGATGCGCAACATCATCAGATTCCTAATAATTTTCCAAATTATTTCATCTTCAAAAATATCTTTACTAGATATAAAATTTCCACTTCAAAAATAAATCAACGTTTATTTTTAAATAACTTCCCTTTCTTTTATAAATTCCATAGTGAATTTATATTTCAAAAATATCTACTGATATACGATTTTCAAATCGATTTCAATATTCAATTTCAATTTATCTTTACAAGGATAAATTCTCAAAACGTTCATTTCATATTGGAAAAGCAATTCCATACTTATTTAAAAATAAGTGTTTCACAAATCTATTTATTTTCAACACTTGGAAAATATTCGATATACTTAAATCAATATTAAGTATATATTTCGTTCTTTAAGGAAACCATTTACTATAACAACATTTATTTGAGTCAAAACGAATGTTACGTAAAACATCGTTACGACGACTCAAAATCACTAGTATAGGGATTCAGATTTTGATAGATATATAAATCCCAATACTACATCAAAACATTTCCTTTCGGAAATCATTTACTATAACAACAGTGTTATAGTCCATCATTTCCTTATTCCTCGAAAACGTCTATTTCAACAATGAATGTTGAAATCTATGATTTCGATATTCAATATATTTGAAAACATCTTTAAAACAATTAACTTCATTTCAAATATTACTTTCCCAAAACCATATCCATTTACTTAAAAATATATTCACTGTCCAAAATCGTGAATATACTTCACTAACCACATTTCAATCTTTTCTACACATTTATTTCAAGAATTTATCCACTATCCAAAATCGTGGATAAAATTCCCTTAATAACCTTCTATATTCAATTCATCAAATTTGATTGATTCTCGAATTTATAAAACAACGTTTATAAATTCTATTTCTATTTTCTAACAACTTCGATTTATAAATCTTCTTTATTAACAAATTCGCGTTATACTCGATATAAATATCACAAGTCCATATTATAAGTTAATAACTTATCATTCATTTTCAACTTCACAATTTATAAATCTATAAATTTCATTCACTTACGGATTCCATAATATTTCATTTTTAACACTTATAAAAACTCGTTTTATAATTTCAACATTCTTAATTTTGTAGATATCAATTTCATAAATCTTTTATATAAACCGTTTACAGAAATTCAAAAATCTCAATTTAAACCATTTCATAAATTTCTTAACCTTTATTTCAAAAATCACAATTTGGTTATATTTCACCAAAAATCTTAACTTTTATAACTTTAAAATTTTAGACGTTTATTTATTTGAATTAAATCAATTCAATAATTCAATAAAACGTCTACTTTCAAAAATCACTTTAAAATCCTTTTAAAGTAAAAGTCGTTATTTTTTTAAATTTCAAAACTGAATCCGATGATGCAACAGCACCAACTAGTCAATCACAACAACAAACATCATATATCAATATGATAACAGAATATACATCAATGTCTGTAAATAAATAAATACTTGTGAGGAATCCAGTTGGATCCCTCCAACCTGTTTCCCTGCATCCACAGATGTTAGCACAATACCAATTCCACTTCGAGGTGGAATATCGCGGTATATGGGTTTTATAAAAATCATCCGCTTACTAACGGCGCAATAGGGTCTCATCCGCTATACGAGGCGGGAAATCAATCAATCCAATATATACATATGCCAATATGTATATATTGCTATATATATATAGATATATCCTACTATATCTAATATCACAAATCCAAACAGTCAATCATCAATCAATAACTGTAAAATCCACTTTTCAATCGAGTGAGAAAAATCTCACCTTAGCTTTAATTTGCCATCCATTTTTGTTCCAGTTTGGTTTCTCCAAATTTTGACCTTGTATAAATAATTTTATACAATTTATAAGTATTTGAATCAATTAACAATAAATTATCATCTGTTAATTTATTTAAACCAAAAATTTAATTTTATCGAATGATTTATTTTAAACCAATTTCTTTATAAATAAATTTATTTAACCCCCATTTAAATTCCTTTAAACCCATTTCCTTTTAAATAATTTCCTTGAAAACTAAAATAAATTTAACAAGTTATTATTTCCTCAAAATTACATATACATACTTATAAAATAATCTATGCCCATTTAAAAATCTATTTTCTTTTATATAAATTTATCTAACAAAAATTTAAATCAAAACTATTCTTCCTTTAAATAAATATTTCACTTAATAACCTATATTGGTGTTGATTTATAAATAACTACTTAACATTTTAAAATTCCTAAATCTTCCCAACATCACATTTGTTAAATTAAACAAACTGTTTAGTCTAGTTTCATAGAACTCTTCTATATTCAATCCCCTATATATATACACACACTTAACTATAAAATAATTTATGTTTTGTAAATTTTCTTTTAAACAAGTTTTACAGATCCTTTCACTATTTAGATAAAATGTCAAGACCCAAAAATCGACCTTCGAAAATCGGCACCCGTACTTCCCTTGTACTCAAAATGCCGTAGATTCAAATGTCGAATCTGGTTCTCGGGAGCTTATAACAACATTAAGTAAATAACACAGCGGAAGAAATGAATAATACATTGATATTCAATATCTGATACAACAGAATGATACAATGAATATCAATATACATCAGAGATATGATACAACAAATAGCAGCGGAAAGAAAAATAGATAACAACAGCAGCGGAACAAATAACTCTAAGATAGTCTTCAAGAGAGAACTCCAGTAGTAGCTCGAACTCCCAATAACGATACACCAAGAATAAGCAAGTGCAGTCCGATCCAAAGACTGAACTAGCTCCAGAAAATCTACTGAACCTGACTATCTGAAAAACCAAACTCTAGACTGCTCGTGTAGAAAATTATGAGCACCCAGAGTTTAGGAAATGAACAATAAACTCCGGATCAGTCATGGGACTGGTGTGAGCAACAAAAACAGTTTATCTAAAAAAAAACAAATAGCAGAGAATTTTAAAGTCAATTCGCAATGCTTTTGGAAAATGAAACTACCATAAGACCTCCCACCACACACACAATGCAAACGCAGAATTGGAGGAGATTTCTTCTTATGATAGTCAAAGATGCTTACTACGCAAATCAAATCATTTGATATTATTATTAGTGCATAGTGTAGAAATCATTTCGAAAGTATAATATTAATCCTAGCCAACATACGACCAGTATCGTATGCCTACTATAGCTACCATGTTCAATAGCAGGTTACCGCCACATTCCATGGCAGGTAATACAACTAAAACCGTACAAGTCACGTATTGTTTCTTTGGATTTCCAACAAATGGTCAGGCTAAGGAACTTCCTTTTCCACGATGGGTACGTCCCTGGAATAGACGACCCGAGAACCTAACCGGATCTCTGCCAACACAAGGCCGGGTTACCTCTGCAAAAATAGGTAACTACTGACACGCGTATGCCATCCCCCGATCGTCACCGATCTTCCCGAGGATCCCCGATTTCCAACAAACCACAAAGTAATAATAACTGTGCAGCAACCACAGAGGTTAAGTATCTGGGCTCCATACCATGATACCACCTTTATCCAGAAGGAATGACATACACTAAGGGGCGCTACTCCCTAGAACCTTGCCGCATTCGTCCTGTTTCGACCATTTCCGGGGTGTGAGGCTCGACGAAGTCTCGTCCACAAAGCTACGCTTTCTCAAAAAGCCCTGCTTCGGGTCAAACAAAATGATCAACCTATGATCACAAAGATATAAGATCAAACAAATGATCATATCACAAATGATCAAACACTGATCATTTCACAGCAACACTCAGTATGCCACGTTACCAAATTGGGATATATCGCTGATAAATTTCAACTACATAACCTCTGAGCTCGTACGTCTCAGAGAAGGGTGTTAAGCTAAGAGAATAAATTCTCCGCCACCAACAGAAATGTATTTGAAAGAAATCAGCTTTATATCTCAAATTGTAACGTCAGACACACAATCCATACAAGTCTGTTCCGGGTTCGAACAGAACCGAAGGCACTTCTCACGAAGCCCTTGCAATTCCGGATAATTTCCAATCACGTCCGGACTTCCCGTCACTAAGGGTGATAAAACCTCTATATCGGGGATCAGCCGATGCAGAGTAACTCGACGGTAATCCTTCCGTTTTCAAAAATATCCGGTCTTCAACACCGGTCTTCAAATGCTATCCATATACGTCGTATCACATATTCGGAATGGGTTATACGACCCAAAGGTCCTCTCCCGGCTAAACCGAATAGTGAGCGAAATATTCGAAAATCATATGGATATGGGATTTCAATTAAGTCACAACTTATTACCCAAAATCTTTCTTTTCAAATGGTTTAACAAATTACCATTTTCAAATCTTTAAACAAAAAGATTCAATCTTTACGGTTTTAAACAGTTTCCACACTTTAATCTTTTAAACAAAAGATTCATTCACAGATTTTCCAAATTAATTTCCATTTCAATTCGATTAACTCGTTAAATCTTCAAATCAAAGATTTAACTTATAGCTTTCAAAACAATTCCATTCCAAATGGTTTAAACAAATCATCATTCTAAATCTGTTAAAATAAACCGATTTAATTCATAGCTTTCCAAAAAGAATTCATTTATAACTTGGAAAAACCATTTTTCAATTCGTACTTGAAATTCCTTTAAATTGGAATTTCATTTCTTATATATGTGAAAGCTTTTAACATTTGAAAACAAACAGTTTTCATTTCGGAAAATCTGATTCATTTATACGAGTTGGAATCCTTGGGTTAAATTCAAATTCTCAAAACCAAACTTTTTAAATGGTTTAGATTCATACAAACACATTTATATCATCTTTAATCCCTAGTTTCAAATCATAGGATTCAATTTCAAACTTGAATTCAAATTTAAATCAAATTATTTAAATTTCCAAAACTCAATTAAGTTATTCAAAATAACTTTTATCTTTGAAATTCTATTTCAATTGCTTTTCACTTAAAACCCAAATTTCCAATTTCAAAATCAATTGAAATTAAAATTTCAATTTCAAAAATATCAAATTTAAATTATCTGTGACTTAACTGATTTCCACGTGAAATCCATAATTGTGTGTGTAAAAGTGTAGTCCAGGGGTTTCACACACAATAGTGCAACACAATGAATCATCACATATCAGAATATAGAAATATAGTTGATAAGCGGTATATCATAACGCTTATCGTTCATTTACAGATCACAGATATATATCACAGGTAAGTAAATTACAGATCACAACATAAATCAGGATATATCACAAAGCATCACAGATCAGAATATCAAACAATTCAATCATTCAGTCAAATCCAACATTTACAAGTGAATTTATTAATCAACTGATTAATTTAAATCAGATGTATCAATTATTAATCCGGGTTAATTATCGTAATTTAATTACCAATTATTTGAAAATCTTTCTTTCAAAATTTATTAGTTAACCCTTAATCATTAACTAATTATTCTTAATTAAATGAATTAATTGATTTTTTTATTATTAAATCTTAATTAATCATAATTATTAATTAATCCTTTGATTTATTAACAAATAATTAATTTAGTTAACTATTAGTCATACATTAATTGACTCAAGTAGTTAATTATAATTTATAAATCACTTCATCATTAATTTATCTTTACTTACAATTATAAAGTAATTATTCTTAAATACTTTCTAAAATAATTCAATTAATTATTTATTTTAATCAACATCTTAAAGCTCCTCTTAAACCTTTGGAAATCAAATCATCATTAACTACAATTTTACTGTTAATTAACCTTTATACTTAAATTAATTGCTTAATAATAATTATGCGTTTTAAAAACATTGTTAAAGTATTTACGACAATACTTAATTCTTGTATTAAATTCTTGACTTAAACAATAAAACCTTTATTAAGCTGCAGTGTTTAAGACTTGTAAAAAAAAAACAAAGTTATTAACTTTTATAACTGCTGCACTTAAACCAACCCTGAGTCTCCCCTTGATTAACTCGAGTGGTACTTCGGGTTGCACACTTATTTCCCCGAGACACACACCTCATCCCCACGCAAACTTCTTCTTCCTGTTCCTTTTTTCTTTCTTTTTCCAGTTTAAAGTTTAAAGACAAAACTTGTACAGGCCTCCTCTACAAACTCAAGCTCGACCCCGAGTATCGAACCCAATCGCACGAGAAGGTCTCCGAGTCCCCCACGCGAACCCACCTGATGCACGAGATTATCGTACACGTGCACAACCACGTCGATCGTCACTGATCGACTTCGAGACTACCAGAGCACCATTGTTGATCACTGGAACCCATTCAAACAATCAAAAACCCAAAATTCCCACTTAATCGAAATCGAGCTATTTTTTCGATCTCCTGGAATTGAACCCGATCGCTGTTATCAACTCGCATACCTTCCTATGACCACCAGAGCACCGCCACCTCCCGCCACGTCTTCGACAGCCCCCACACTAGCCTCCCCCTGAGTGTCGTTACACTCGATCAACCATGGAAGTCTCGGCGATCGAAAGTTTAAACCCAAGTAAAACTAGGGTTACCAACTAAATTCGATCGCCACCCTCACCACAAAGCTTTGATTATCCATCTGGCATTTTTCCCGTCATCGTTGATCATCCTTCTTCCACCCGAAAGAATCCCGATCGTCAAAACACTCGTGATCCTCAGAAATTACTCAAAAACCAATTTCTGGTTAGACCAGGAATGCACTCAAACCCCTATACTAAAAATCGTGGTTTTAGTTTCAAAAATCATATCTTTCTAAATGGATTCGAGTTAAAATCTTTAAGTATCAAATTATGATGTTAGGATTTAACTTATTTTGAATCTTGACTGTAAATTCCCAAATTTCTAGAGAAACTTTGCTTTGTTTATCTTTCAACTATTTTTAAAATTTTAATCTTGTTTAAACTTACATCCTTTGTTTAGAAATTATTTTCTAAAATAATCATAGAAATCAGAATTGGTTTATGAACATATGGAATGTCTGTATGCTTGGAAAGTATTTCATTTGTCTGATATATTCAGGCATGCTCAATCAATACTCAACATCTTCCTATATATAAATATGTTCTAAATTCCAAAAATCATCATGCAAGCATATTTTCAAACTTACATCGCAGATTCACTTTAACCATATGGCAGTGCATCCAATTTTAAATAAGTTCATGGTTACAGGTTCAAACAGAGGTTGAAATATAGGAACATAGGTGCTTCAAAATTAACAGACAAGCACTCAGAAAACTCACATATAAACATTCATGCAGAACAAACATCCACACAGGTAATTCATAAGCCACCCATATTAGTTACTAAATTTTTAGTTTAAAGGTTTACTCACATGGCAAAAGTTTTGAAACAGAGGAGACTCAGGCTTTGCATTTGCTGTTGAAAACCTCTTCTTCTTCCTCTTGGTTGAGTTGAGTAATATTGTTGTTTAGATTGAATCTTGTTTAAATTTTACAGTTGCATATGCTTCAGATTTTCTCAAGTTTTAGAATGATCGAAACTGAGGTGAGAAGAATTGATAGATGTATATGAAGTCACAGGGTAATGTATTTTTCTTTTCTTTCTAGTACAAATATGTGTACTATAGGCAGTGATATTTTTCTTTGCTTTTGTTTTCCTGGGAGGCTGCATTAAATTGGCCATGTACAATATGATGATATTTGGTGGCTGATGAGAATGATTTGTGTGCTAACATTTGTATTTTCTTTGTTTTGCCTGCATTACTTCTTACAGGCTACTTATTATATTTGCCTACTTGCCTTTGTATTTGTTTAGTTTTTCGGCTGAGAAGATATTATATTTTGGCTAAGGACATCTTGCATTAATTGTTTGTACATACATATATTTATTTGTTTCTTCCTTTTCAAGCTTCTCACTTCATATACATTTGTTTTTGCCAGGTTTCATGTTTACATATGAAATTTGTTTTGTTACTTTGTATTGTAAGTGAATTTCTATTTAAATTATGTTGTTTGAATTTAATTAGTTTGTTTCTATTACCTTGTATTTTATTTTATTATTTTGTTTGTTATAAATTTACAAATTTGTTTACTTTTCAACTTGTACATGAATATGATTTATTTGTTTTGCTTTATATTGTTATATCTTATATTTTATTTTCCTTTCTTTCGTCTTATTATTTTTGCATCTATTTTATTTGTATCATATCGTATTGATTTATCAAGATATATGTATTTACTTTATATTATATAAAACTATATTTTTATATTTCTCTTTAAACCATTTATTTACAATTTAAATTCAATTCAAATATATATTATATTATTTCAAATTTACTCAGATATGTTCAAATACATATATATATATATTCTCATATATACACATGTATACACTATTTACAATATTTTAATCTCAAATGGTTTATACAGAATATACTTGGATATCGGGGAAATTCGCAATAAATAAATCGATTAATTTCACTTTAAACCATTTGTTTTACTATTTTTATTCAGAATGAAATAAATTAACAATTTTAAATTCAAAAACTCAATTAATTATAAATTTAAATACTTATGAAATTTGGGGTCGTTACAGACTTCCCCCCTTAAAAGAATTTCGTCCTCGAAATTACCAAGGAGACAAAAAGATAGACGAAACAGGATTTATCAAATCACCTGAACATCTGTTCTGCATTTGGCTTACCAAATCAGAATATCAATAACAGATACAAGAACGAATCTATTTAACACTTCACAAGATACTCGGGTTATCCAGATCTACGAAATATACAGTGGCATCGGTTAGTTCGAAGTGACAACTAACCATTCGTAGTATATACTGGGACCCAAAGAATAGATAGGTGTATGGATACAATTTCAAAATTTTCAGTTTAGAAACTAAAGTATACCTATCAACCATAGCAACCAAAACGAACAAATTCATCCAAACAAACAATTTTGGTCCATCCGGAGTTTATGTCCCATTTTTATATATCGAATTTATTCCTGGATCTACCAGAAACTATCGAAGAATTGAGAAAAGAGGCTGAACAAAAAAGATTGATAGAGAAAAGATTGTTTCCTTGTTGTTACAGAGTATCGACCATTTATAGTCGTATTCCCTCTGTCCCCTATCTCATTCTCTTCTTGCACTCATACTCACTATCAGTGGATAGCAAGAGAATTTAATGAGGCTTACAGACGGATATCTGAGGAATTACTCATTCTAGAGTATACTTCACTCTATCTCTAATGAGTTACTTAACGTGTTATACTCCTGAGCTAAAGTTCAACCTTAGCTCTGATACCACTTGTCAAGGACTACCGTCGGCGGTCACAACCGGTAGGCTTTTCAACCATCCCAGCCCCACCGTGGCTGACAATGATACCCCAAACTTGCTTTTACGGCCAGCCTCTCGACTGTCACGGCATCTGCCTAACCAACCCATCCCTCTCAGGGACATGTAGGGGTAAGAGTCTCCCGTTCGCCACCTAACCGCGAAGCGAGAACCCCCTATCATGCTGTAATATAGCAAGACTGGTGTGAGCAACAAAAACAGTTTATCTAAAAAAAAACAAATAGCAGAGAATTTTAAAGTCAATTCGCAATGCTTTTGGAAAATGAAACTACCATAAGACCTCCCACCACACACACAATGCAAACGCAGAATTGGAGGAGATTTCTTCTTATGATAGTCAAAGATGCTTACTACGCAAATCAAATCATTTGATATTATTATTAGTGCATAGTGTAGAAATCATTTCGAAAGTATAATATTAATCCTAGCCAACATACGACCAGTATCGTATGCCTACTATAGCTACCATGTTCAATAGCAGGTTACCGCCACATTCCATGGCAGGTAATACAACTAAAACCGTACAAGTCACGTATTGTTTCTTTGGATTTCCAACAAATGGTCAGGCTAAGGAACTTCCTTTTCCACGATGGGTACGTCCCTGGAATAGACGACCCGAGAACCTAACCGGATCTCTGCCAACACAAGGCCGGGTTACCTCTGCAAAAATAGGTAACTACTGACACGCGTATGCCATCCCCCGATCGTCACCGATCTTCCCGAGGATCCCCGATTTCCAACAAACCACAAAGTAATAATAACTGTGCAGCAACCACAGAGGTTAAGTATCTGGGCTCCATACCATGATACCACCTTTATCCAGAAGGAATGACATACACTAAGGGGCGCTACTCCCTAGAACCTTGCCGCATTCGTCCTGTTTCGACCATTTCCGGGGTGTGAGGCTCGACGAAGTCTCGTCCACAAAGCTACGCTTTCTCAAAAAGCCCTGCTTCGGGTCAAACAAAATGATCAACCTATGATCACAAAGATATAAGATCAAACAAATGATCATATCACAAATGATCAAACACTGATCATTTCACAGCAACACTCAGTATGCCACGTTACCAAATTGGGATATATCGCTGATAAATTTCAACTACATAACCTCTGAGCTCGTACGTCTCAGAGAAGGGTGTTAAGCTAAGAGAATAAATTCTCCGCCACCAACAGAAATGTATTTGAAAGAAATCAGCTTTATATCTCAAATTGTAACGTCAGACACACAATCCATACAAGTCTGTTCCGGGTTCGAACAGAACCGAAGGCACTTCTCACGAAGCCCTTGCAATTCCGGATAATTTCCAATCACGTCCGGACTTCCCGTCACTAAGGGTGATAAAACCTCTATATCGGGGATCAGCCGATGCAGAGTAACTCGACGGTAATCCTTCCGTTTTCAAAAATATCCGGTCTTCAACACCGGTCTTCAAATGCTATCCATATACGTCGTATCACATATTCGGAATGGGTTATACGACCCAAAGGTCCTCTCCCGGCTAAACCGAATAGTGAGCGAAATATTCGAAAATCATATGGATATGGGATTTCAATTAAGTCACAACTTATTACCCAAAATCTTTCTTTTCAAATGGTTTAACAAATTACCATTTTCAAATCTTTAAACAAAAAGATTCAATCTTTACGGTTTTAAACAGTTTCCACACTTTAATCTTTTAAACAAAAGATTCATTCACAGATTTTCCAAATTAATTTCCATTTCAATTCGATTAACTCGTTAAATCTTCAAATCAAAGATTTAACTTATAGCTTTCAAAACAATTCCATTCCAAATGGTTTAAACAAATCATCATTCTAAATCTGTTAAAATAAACCGATTTAATTCATAGCTTTCCAAAAAGAATTCATTTATAACTTGGAAAAACCATTTTTCAATTCGTACTTGAAATTCCTTTAAATTGGAATTTCATTTCTTATATATGTGAAAGCTTTTAACATTTGAAAACAAACAGTTTTCATTTCGGAAAATCTGATTCATTTATACGAGTTGGAATCCTTGGGTTAAATTCAAATTCTCAAAACCAAACTTTTTAAATGGTTTAGATTCATACAAACACATTTATATCATCTTTAATCCCTAGTTTCAAATCATAGGATTCAATTTCAAACTTGAATTCAAATTTAAATCAAATTATTTCAATTTCCAAAACTCAATTAAGTTATTCAAAATAACTTTTATCTTTGAAATTCTATTTCAATTGCTTTTCACTTAAAACCCAAATTTCCAATTTCAAAATCAATTGAAATTAAAATTTCAATTTCAAAAATATCAAATTTAAATTATCTGTGACTTAACTGATTTCCACGTGAAATCCATAATTGTGTGTGTAAAAGTGTAGTCCAGGGGTTTCACACACAATAGTGCAACACAATGAATCATCACATATCAGAATATAGAAATATAGTTGATAAGCGGTATATCATAACGCTTATCGTTCATTTACAGATCACAGATATATATCACAGGTAAGTAAATTACAGATCACAACATAAATCAGGATATATCACAAAGCATCACAGATCAGAATATCAAACAATTCAATCATTCAGTCAAATCCAACATTTACAAGTGAATTTATTAATCAACTGATTAATTTAAATCAGATGTATCAATTATTAATCCGGGTTAATTATCGTAATTTAATTACCAATTATTTGAAAATCTTTCTTTCAAAATTTATTAGTTAACCCTTAATCATTAACTAATTATTCTTAATTAAATGAATTAATTGATTTTTTTATTATTAAATCTTAATTAATCATAATTATTAATTAATCCTTTGATTTATTAACAAATAATTAATTTAGTTAACTATTAGTCATACATTAATTGACTCAAGTAGTTAATTATAATTTATAAATCACTTCATCATTAATTTATCTTTACTTACAATTATAAAGTAATTATTCTTAAATACTTTCTAAAATAATTCAATTAATTATTTATTTTAATCAACATCTTAAAGCTCCTCTTAAACCTTTGGAAATCAAATCATCATTAACTACAATTTTACTGTTAATTAACCTTTATACTTAAATTAATTGCTTAATAATAATTATGCGTTTTAAAAACATTGTTAAAGTATTTACGACAATACTTAATTCTTGTATTAAATTCTTGACTTAAACAATAAAACCTTTATTAAGCTGCAGTGTTTAAGACTTGTAAAAAAAAAACAAAGTTATTAACTTTTATAACTGCTGCACTTAAACCAACCCTGAGTCTCCCCTTGATTAACTCGAGTGGTACTTCGGGTTGCACACTTATTTCCCCGAGACACACACCTCATCCCCACGCAAACTTCTTCTTCCTGTTCCTTTTTTCTTTCTTTTTCCAGTTTAAAGTTTAAAGACAAAACTTGTACAGGCCTCCTCTACAAACTCAAGCTCGACCCCGAGTATCGAACCCAATCGCACGAGAAGGTCTCCGAGTCCCCCACGCGAACCCACCTGATGCACGAGATTATCGTACACGTGCACAACCACGTCGATCGTCACTGATCGACTTCGAGACTACCAGAGCACCATTGTTGATCACTGGAACCCATTCAAACAATCAAAAACCCAAAATTCCCACTTAATCGAAATCGAGCTATTTTTTCGATCTCCTGGAATTGAACCCGATCGCTGTTATCAACTCGCATACCTTCCTATGACCACCAGAGCACCGCCACCTCCCGCCACGTCTTCGACAGCCCCCACACTAGCCTCCCCCTGAGTGTCGTTACACTCGATCAACCATGGAAGTCTCGGCGATCGAAAGTTTAAACCCAAGTAAAACTAGGGTTACCAACTAAATTCGATCGCCACCCTCACCACAAAGCTTTGATTATCCATCTGGCATTTTTCCCGTCATCGTTGATCATCCTTCTTCCACCCGAAAGAATCCCGATCGTCAAAACACTCGTGATCCTCAGAAATTACTCAAAAACCAATTTCTGGTTAGACCAGGAATGCACTCAAACCCCTATACTAAAAATCGTGGTTTTAGTTTCAAAAATCATATCTTTCTAAATGGATTCGAGTTAAAATCTTTAAGTATCAAATTATGATGTTAGGATTTAACTTATTTTGAATCTTGACTGTAAATTCCCAAATTTCTAGAGAAACTTTGCTTTGTTTATCTTTCAACTATTTTTAAAATTTTAATCTTGTTTAAACTTACATCCTTTGTTTAGAAATTATTTTCTAAAATAATCATAGAAATCAGAATTGGTTTATGAACATATGGAATGTCTGTATGCTTGGAAAGTATTTCATTTGTCTGATATATTCAGGCATGCTCAATCAATACTCAACATCTTCCTATATATAAATATGTTCTAAATTCCAAAAATCATCATGCAAGCATATTTTCAAACTTACATCGCAGATTCACTTTAACCATATGGCAGTGCATCCAATTTTAAATAAGTTCATGGTTACAGGTTCAAACAGAGGTTGAAATATAGGAACATAGGTGCTTCAAAATTAACAGACAAGCACTCAGAAAACTCACATATAAACATTCATGCAGAACAAACATCCACACAGGTAATTCATAAGCCACCCATATTAGTTACTAAATTTTTAGTTTAAAGGTTTACTCACATGGCAAAAGTTTTGAAACAGAGGAGACTCAGGCTTTGCATTTGCTGTTGAAAACCTCTTCTTCTTCCTCTTGGTTGAGTTGAGTAATATTGTTGTTTAGATTGAATCTTGTTTAAATTTTACAGTTGCATATGCTTCAGATTTTCTCAAGTTTTAGAATGATCGAAACTGAGGTGAGAAGAATTGATAGATGTATATGAAGTCACAGGGTAATGTATTTTTCTTTTCTTTCTAGTACAAATATGTGTACTATAGGCAGTGATATTTTTCTTTGCTTTTGTTTTCCTGGGAGGCTGCATTAAATTGGCCATGTACAATATGATGATATTTGGTGGCTGATGAGAATGATTTGTGTGCTAACATTTGTATTTTCTTTGTTTTGCCTGCATTACTTCTTACAGGCTACTTATTATATTTGCCTACTTGCCTTTGTATTTGTTTAGTTTTTCGGCTGAGAAGATATTATATTTTGGCTAAGGACATCTTGCATTAATTGTTTGTACATACATATATTTATTTGTTTCTTCCTTTTCAAGCTTCTCACTTCATATACATTTGTTTTTGCCAGGTTTCATGTTTACATATGAAATTTGTTTTGTTACTTTGTATTGTAAGTGAATTTCTATTTAAATTATGTTGTTTGAATTTAATTAGTTTGTTTCTATTACCTTGTATTTTATTTTATTATTTTGTTTGTTATAAATTTACAAATTTGTTTACTTTTCAACTTGTACATGAATATGATTTATTTGTTTTGCTTTATATTGTTATATCTTATATTTTATTTTCCTTTCTTTCGTCTTATTATTTTTGCATCTATTTTATTTGTATCATATCGTATTGATTTATCAAGATATATGTATTTACTTTATATTATATAAAACTATATTTTTATATTTCTCTTTAAACCATTTATTTACAATTTAAATTCAATTCAAATATATATTATATTATTTCAAATTTACTCAGATATGTTCAAATACATATATATATATATTCTCATATATACACATGTATACACTATTTACAATATTTTAATCTCAAATGGTTTATACAGAATATACTTGGATATCGGGGAAACTCGCAATAAATAAATCGATTAATTTCACTTTAAACCATTTGTTTTACTATTTTTATTCAGAATGAAATAAATTAACAATTTTAAATTCAAAAACTCAATTAATTATAAATTTAAATACTTATGAAATTTGGGGTCGTTACATAAAATATTTATTCGCTTGAACAAAATGAAAGTCGTTACCTTCATGTCGATCTCAGCCAAAACCCAACACTTCCCGATTGATACTTCCCCCAGAAAGTCTCGACTGTATGCTCGAAGCCCACGCAAGTGCCATCGACTCGAGATTGAAATCGCGACTCTGGTTCCCGTTGCTGCCATTGAAATCGCGTCGCCCTTCATTGCTTCACGCGCGCTCGCCTTCTTCGATGCCGACTCCTCCTTCCAGTCGCAAAACCCACGTGCTCCGCTCTGACCTGCATCGATTTGGCCAAGCGTTTCGAACTCGAGGTTGCCTAAATCCTCACCCCCCAATCGCGATTCGCCTTATTCCGCCATTTTTCTTGAAGGGGTTTGGTCGCCATCGTTTCGATTTGAATTTGTTTCGAACAAATAAAGGAAGAGGGCTGGGTTTCGATTGTATTCGTTTGAATGAATTTTAGGAAGAGGAGATTCATTTCAATTTTTAACGAGGCTTCGGCCATTTTTGTTTTGTATACGAACGAATTGATTTTTAGCTGCCATTTATCTCGGCTATCTTCTTCTCTGAAATGAATTCGATTTTAGCTTCTGAGAGAAGCGGAAAGGGTACATGATATAAACAGAAAACTGCGTGATTTTGAAAAGAGGGAAAAGAAAGGAATGGGTACGAAGGGAACATATCGGTGGCGGGTTGTACGTATTGTTGGGTTATAGGAAAGCAATTTTACTTTATTTAAGTTCAATCGGTCCCAGTATAAATTTCTACGTGTTTATATATCGTACTCTCACACAACAACTCCAAATGCTACGAAAATTGAAATCCAGTAATAATTCAATATTACGGATCCAATGGAACTGGTTTCGTCGAATTCCGAGACTGTGCCCCGGACCGCTATTTATAATTATCGGTTGAAACGATATAAATTCAAAACTGATCAAATCAATTCGAAATTAGATTCTGAAGCTTCTGTTATCTTCAGTATTATCAATACGAATTTTAAAAGCTTTTGAAATATTTTTCTTCAGCTTAAAATTGAAGATTCAAATTTTTATTCAACTATCAATAGATTAAATTTTATAATTAAATCGCCAAATTCAAAGTTATATTGGGGATTCAAATTAAATCACCGTTCAAATATTTAAAATTAATTAAATATTTCCAATTTAAATTGTTCAAAATTCTGGGTCGTTACAATCTTCCCTCCTTAAAAGAATTTCGTCCTGAAATTACAAGTTAGGAAAAAAGGTCCTTAACTCGTCTACTATTTTTCACAATCTAAATAGTGTTATCAATTTGTCAAAACAAATCTTTCTACAAAAGATTCGTTATCAATTCAACAAAATTTCCAACTTTAATTATAAGTTTCAAACAACATTGTTTAACTCCAAAATTCAAATTTAAATTCAAATTTTAAACTTTCAAAATTTTCTCAAAATTGTCTAACACTCGAAATTTTCGAAAATTTTTGCCAGCGTCTCCTTTGCGCGGCTAACACGGCACGACTACAAAACGTCCCTACGGACTCTCAGATTTCAAAAAGAAAAGAAAAAGCCAAGCGGCTAGACAAGAAATCATCAAATTTCATATTGAAATTCAAATACTTACCTTTTGTCGAGCAATTCAAATTTATCTTCAAAATCAAAATCTCAATTCCTTTATACACCTGTATATTCTACTAGCCATAATATCTAGTTACAACATTCAAACTATTTTGCAAATTTCATTACAAAATTTCCAATATATACTTCTTATATCATCTCTAATTCATTATTGAAGTTATATATCTATTTTCATTCAATTTCACATTTCAAATTCATTTGAATTCAATTCACAATTTCAATTCAATTTGGATTTTATTTAACTTCTGAATATTGAATTTATCGATTACCTTTCATTTACAACTGCATCATTTTAGATTAGTTTCATTTACTAATTCATTACAAATCCCAATTCACTTTATTCAAATTTGTTTTCAACATTCAGTTTCAACATTCAGTTTCAATTTTATTCACTTACAATTGTAAATTCCATTCATTTGAATTTTATTTCTTCTTACTTGAATTTATTTGAAATTCCGAACCATTCTTTTATTTAGTTCACAATTCAAGTCTCAATTTATCTAATTCAACTTCCATTTCATGAATTTATTAATTATCCAAGTAGTTTATTCGGATTCAATCCATTTAAGTTTTCTCAGGTTTGGATTTTTTTCCACTTGATTCAAGTCTCATTTCATTAATGACTTTTAATTTCAATTATCTTCTCGGAATCCCATTCCAAATCATAAATTCATTTACAATTTATATTCATAATTTTATTCATATATGAATTCATCTCTTTAGGTTAGATTTTTATTTAAACTTTACGAGTTATCAACTTCATAATATTTCATAGATATTTTTATATAGTATTCCAGAATCTTACCAACATGTAACGGCCCGCTTTTCCGTACCCCTTGAATAGACACTAATCTCCATCTATTTACTCAAGGTGAACGAAAAACCGAACCATTAGGGTTTTTTAAAAGAAGAGGTAGAAGAAAAGATAGAAGAAAAAGAGAAAGAAGAAACAAAAGAACAACATCAGAAACAGAAACAATATCAGAATCTCACATATCGCAGCGGAACAATATATAATAGATAATTGCATAATCCTTAAAACAAAGAATTATATCTGTTATTACATTACATCACATCATATCATCAGAGTTAATAAACAACAATGGACAGTTATATAAACTTGTCCTCATATAGAATACACAGCGGAATAAATACTATCAGATACAAATACTACGTCTCGCCATCCAGCTTGCTTCCAAAGCTCCAGAATATCCAGAATATCCTGATAATATAACTCTAGGCTGCCCGTGTGGAAATTGGTGGGCACCCAGAGTTTAGAAGGGAACAATAAACTCCGAGTCAGTCATGGTGACTGGTGTGAGATCGTAAAACAGTTATTCTTTAAAATAAACAACAGGATAAATTTAAAGTCAATTCGAAATGCTTTTGGAAAATGAAACTACCATAAGACCTCCCGCCACACACATAATGCAAACGCAGAATTGGAGGAGATTTCTTCTTATGATAGTCAAAGATGCTTACTACGCAAAATCAAATCATTTTTGATATTATTATTAGTGCATAGTGTAGAAAACATTTCGAAAGTATAGTATTAATCTTAGCCAGCATAGGTACCATGATACTATGCCTACTATAGCTGCTATATTAGATAGCAGGTTCTACAACTAAAACCGTACAAATTTCGTATTTGGGAAATGGATTTCCAACAAATGGTCAGGCTAAGGAACTTCCTTTCCTCCTGCCGATTGGGATCGCCTCTGGCTGGACGTCCCGAGAGACAAACTGCTCTCTGCCAAACAAGGCCGGGTTACCCCTGTAACAGGTAACTCACGAATATGTCATCACCCGGTCCTTTGGGACCTTTATCCGAGCGCTCGATATCCAACATCACACATCATAAAGAAAGTGTATCCACATGAGTAAGTATCTGGGCTCCATACCATGATACCACCCCTTTCCAGAAGGAAATGACATACCCTAAAGGGCGCGACCCTCATAACCTTGCCGCAACATTCCTGTTTCGACCATTTCCGGGTTGTTGAGGCTCGATGAAGTCTCGTCCACAAAGCTACGCTTTCTCAAAAAGCCCTGCTTCGGGTCCAACAAAATGATCAACCTATGATCACAAAGATATAAGATCAAACAAATGATCATATCACAAATGATCAAACACCGATCATTTTACAGCAACACTCAGTATGCCACGTTACCAAATTGGGATATATTGCTGATAAATTTCAACTACATAACCTCTGAGCTCGTACGTCTCAGAGAAGGGTGTTAAGCTAAGAGAATAAATTCTCCGCCACCAACAGAAATGTATTTGAAAGAAATCAGCTTTATATCTCAAATTGTAACGTCAGACACACAATCCATACAAGTCTGTTCCGGGATCGAACAGAACCGAAGGCACTTCTCACGAAGCCCTTGCATTTCCGGATAATTTCCAATCACGTCAGGACTTCCCGTCACTAAGGATGATAAAACCTCTAAACCGGAGATCAGCCGATGTAGAGTAACTCGACGGTAATCCTTCCGTTTTCAAAAATATCCGGTCTTCAACACCGGTCTTCGAATGCAATTCATAACGACGTATCACATATTCGGAATGGGTTATACGACCCCATGGTCCTTTCCCGGCTAACCCGAATAGTGAGCGTTTATTTAAAAAAACAAGTGTGGCATTCAAATTCATCCAATTCACAACAAATACCTATTCAAGGTAATTATTGATAGTCGGTTATTTAACTATCAATAAAGATGCGCAACATCATCAGATTCCAAATAATTTTCCCAAATTATTTTATCTTCCAAAATATCTTTTACTAGATATATTATTTCCACACTTAATCATTTGAAAACAATTTCAAATCAATTTCCACATTTCATTTTATCTTTGAAGATAAAATCTCGAAACAGTTCATTTCATATTGGAAAAGCATTTCCATACTTATTTAATAATAAGTATTTCACAAATCAATTTAATTTCAACATTTGAAAATATTCGATATACTTAAATCAATATTAAGTATATATTCATCCTTTAAGGAAATCATAAATTTTACATCTATTTGAGTCAAAACGAATGTTGCGTAAAACATCGTTACGACGACTCAAAATCACTAGTATAGGGATTCGGAATTTAGATAGATATATGAATCCCAATACTACATCAAAACATTTCCTTTCGGAAATCATTTACTATAACAACAGTGTTATAGTCCATCATTTCCTTATTTCTCGAAACGTCTATTTCAACAATAAATGTTGAAATCTATGTATTCGATACTTATCACGTTTTAAAACATCTTTTAAAACAATTACTTCATTTCATGATATCGCTTTCCCAAACATAACCATTTTACTTAACAATATATTCACTGTCCAAAATCGTGAATATACTTCACTAGCCACATTCCAATATTTTCTACACATTTATTCCAAGAATTATCCACTGTCCAAAATCGTGGATAAAATTCCCTTAATAACCTCTATATTTAAAATCAATCAAATTTAATTGATTTTCGAATTTATAAAACAACGTTTATAAATTCGATTTCCATTTTCTAACAACTTCGATTTATAAATCTTCTTTATTAACAAATTCGAGTTATACTCGATATAAATATCACAAGTCCATATTATAAGTTAATAACTTATCATTCATTTTCAACTTCACAATTTATAAATCTATAAATTTCATTCACTTACGGATTCCATAATATTTCATTTTTTTACACTTATAAAAACTCATTTTATAATTTCAACATTCTTAATTTTGCAGATATCAATTTCATAAATCTTTTATATGAACCGTTACAGGAATTCAAAAATCTCAATTTAAACCATTTCATAAATCAGTCAACTATTTATCCCAAAAATCACTTTTCGGTTATATTTCACAAATCTATAAATTTTTGTAACTTTAAAATTTTAACGTTTATTTATTTAAAATAAATCACTTCAGAAATTTAATAAAACGTATAATTTCAAAGATCACTTTAAAATCCTTTTAAATTAAAAGTCGTCATTTTTAAAGTTCAAAACTGAATCCGATGATGCCACAACACCAATCAGTCCATCACAACAGTCAAATATCATATATCATCATATGATAACAGAATATATCAAAATATCTGTAAATAATCAATACGGTGAGGAATCCAGTCGGATCCCTCCAACCTGTTTCCCTGCATCCACAGATGTTAGCACAATACCAATTCCGCTCCAGTACGAAATTATCGCGGTATATAGGTTTTTATAAATCCGCTTACTAACGGCGCAATAGGGTCTCATCCGCTATACGAGGCGGGAAATCAATCAATCCAATATATACATATGCCAATATGTATATACTGCTATATATATAGATATATCCTATCATATCTAATAGCACATTCAAACAGTCAATCATCAATCAATAACTGTAAATAATTCCACATTCAATTGAGTGAGAAGATCTCACCTTAGCTTTAAATTCAGTTCCAACGTTTATTTCGGATAAATTAAACAGCCGTTTAATTTTATCCAAAATTTTCACTGACTCCAATCGCTTCCAATCCAGTTGCATCGCGTAGTATTCGCAAATATGATTCCAACGCACTTTGTTTCATCGAAATCTGATAACGTATGAAGAAGTTATCGCATTACAAAGATTATACGATTTAAATTAAAAATTAATTTACAAAATTTCTTTTTATTTTAACCTAGATCAAATCAGGACCGTGAAATTCAAACAAGAGATCTTGGCCGCGCGTACGTTTCTTCCCATCACGTTCGTTCCCAGGCTATCTCACGCGAACAAACCCATGCCGTTCGACCTTGTTATCATCGCACCCCTCCATGCTTACTTGTAACTCGATCAGGAGATGCCACCTCGTAGCCCTTCCCTCGAGCCACCTCCGCCCCCAAGACCGGTCAGACTTGGTGCCCTCATAGCTCTCGAAAAACGTGAATAACGGCCGGCCTTTGTGGTGAAATTCTGGTCGATCCATAGCGCTATTCTTCATCTTGACCTTTGGATGTCTCGAGCTCGAGGAGATTTACAATCTTCTAGTTGGAAGATTCTTGAAACAATCAACGAATTGGCCAGAAATTGAGGGAGAAAAGGATTAATTTTCGGCCATTGAATAGCTTGGTGGCGGCCTGAACGTTTAAACTAGGGTTTTGATTTTTCTTTTGCAAATGAGGGAAAAGAGGTGCTTTTATAGAAAATTGCCCAATCTACTATTCATCGAATTTTTCCGAACTCCGATTCGAGCGTGCCGGCTGACGTTTCTAAGGTTTACCCCGCGTTCCGAACGCAATGGAAAAGGTTTCGGAAGCTAATTCGATCGTCTGTGCGAGATATGCAATTAAACGATCAATTTAAATTAAACCGATTTAAATCGATTTCGAGGCGTTTTGATTCGTACCTGACAAATGGTAAATCCAAAAATTATGAAATTTGAAATCTTACAATAATATCACATTACGGATCCGATGAAACTGGTTTCGTCGAAATCTGAGACTGTTCGAAAATTGGCTATTTTTACAGTCGATAATTAAATATTAAAATATTCGATTTTCACAGTTTAACTTTAAACTCAGTTTTAAAAGTTCTATAACATTTCTATAACTCCATTATGATTAAATAAAATTTTCCAAATCGTTTTCAATCACATTTAATCCAGATTTCAATTATTTCTGGAATTACAACTATTAAATTATCGATTTAATTACCCAGGTAAATCCAATATTCGATAAATAAATTATCCGACTTCTAAATTCCATTTATTGATATTTAAAATAAATTAAATATTCGAATTTTAATTATCAAAAATTCTGGGTCGTTACAGACTTCCCCCCTTAAAAGAATTTCGTCCTCGAAATTACAAGTTAGGAAAAAAGGTCCTTAACTCGTCTACTATCTTTCAACATCCAATAATTTTATCAATTTTTATCATAACAAATCTTTCTACTAAAGATTCGTTATTAGTTTCAACTAACTTTCCTAAACCTTTCATAGTTTCCAAATAACACTGTTTACTTCAAAATTCAAATTTAATTTCAAATTCAAATTTAAACTTTCAAGATTTCTCAAAATTTTCTAACGCCCTAAATTTCCGAAAAATTTCGCCAACGTCTCCTTTGCGCGGCTAGATCCGAAAAAAAGTGACAGTGTATATATATCACAAATATACATCCCATCAAGTGATGAGGCATCCCGTAGGGAAAAAGTGTAAAAGTACGATATTTAATCCGAGATATGTACCTTATTATATTTTTAGCGAGCGTATACGGCTAATATAGCGCGAAAGCGAGCTCCAAATGCGAAGCAACGCCATCCGCACCTACTAAACACTCAACAAACCATATGAGAACATGTAGATATGAAAATATAGTCAATATACATCGTATAGCAACATAATACTACATATGTCAACATAGCAAATGCAACAAACAACAAATGCATTCAGAAGCAACAATGCAACCATCAAACCATCATCATCCAATAAACATCCAACAAATCCATACCGAATCAATATTCATTCATTTCTCATTAATATTCATTGAATTGGTTTTCAATTTACTCACATTTGATTTGCTAATATTGGATTTAACTAACATTCATTCATTTGTTTCCAATTGGTTTACATTCACTAATTTACATTCATGTCGGTTCATTTTCAATTTGAATCAAATTCATTTCTATTCAAATTTACATATTATCAATTTGAATTTAATCACTTTGCTTCCAATTTGTCGATTCAATTTCATTAACCCTTAATGAATTACACGAAATCAACTAACAATCAATCTAACAACCAATGTATATTCAACACAACCAAATTTATTCAATTTACATTCTTTTACATTCAATTTGGTTCAACACTTTAAGTTAAATTGACTTCCATTCAATTTATTTAATTTCTCAACTTCATTAGCTTTTAATGAATTAACACTTATATTCATTATTTCATATCAATACTTTACATTAGATTGATTAACATCCAATCCATTTATTTATTCAATTGCTAATTCATTTTAACAAATACAATTGAATTTCATATAACTCAAGTTCACATTCACTTAATAAATTCACTTTATTAATTTCTTTGATATCAAAATCAACTTCGTTCAACATTACTTAAGTTATATTCCAATTAAACATCATTTTTTTAACTTAACTTAAGTTTCCACTTATTAATCCAATTCAGATTTTGTTTTTCTTAACAAAATTCACTTAACCTTTTACCAAAATCAAATTTCATCAATCATTCAAATTTATATCACATTTGACTTTCTTTTAGTTAAATTTCACATCATATTTCATCATGCTACTCAAATTCATTAACTTTACCAAAGTTAAATCTATTATCTCATATCATAAGTATAAATCTTATTTCACTTATATTTACCATATTTAAATTTGGACTTAAATTTTCAAATTTGTTTATCACAACAAAACCTCAATTTCCAATTTACTATGGTAGCAAATCAATCACACAGAAACTCGAAAATGATACCGATGATGCTGCAGTCATCACCCTTATTATTTCCCAGCAACAATAGTGAAATCAGTGCTTTAAATTCTTTTCAAAAATTTCCTTGATTTATAAATCTCATTACAAATATTTTACTTTTGTAATTTCACTATTTATATATAAGATTATTTTATCATTGTAAATCATATCAATTATAACTCCATATTTATAATTCATTCTCTTATATATTTTTCTCTTTCACAATTGTTGTTTTAATTCAACTTATTCAAACAATTTTAATTAACTTGTATATATATACATTTTAACAACCAAACAACCAATTCATATATATACTTTAATAATTCTGAAAAATTATTTCTTTATACACAAAATATAATCAAGGTAAAATTATTTCATTTACCCAATTTTTAAAACAATATTGTGCCGAATTGTTCTATATAAGTGTTTAGAGATCCCTATCGATAGAGTTGTACGGACAATACCGACCAGAATCCATATACCACTCAACAAACCAATCATCACAATATAAAACAATTTTATATTAACTAACAAATACGCACTCATATCTATTATTACACTCAACTCATTCTAGAGTACTGCTGACTCTATCTCTAATGAGTAATACCCAACAGAGCAGGGTTGTCGCTTAACCATGTGCTCTGATACCAAATGTAACGGCCCGCTTTTCCGTACCCCTTGAATAGACACTAATCTCCATCTATTTACTCAAGGTGAACGAAAAACCGAACCATTAGGGTTTTTTAAAAGAAGAGGTAGAAGAAAAGATAGAAGAAAAAGAGAAAGAAGAAACAAAAGAACAACATCAGAAACAGAAACAATATCAGAATCTCACATATCGCAGCGGAACAATATATAATAGATAATTGCATAATCCTTAAAACAAAGAATTATATCTGTTATTACATTACATCACATCATATCATCAGAGTTAATAAACAACAATGGACAGTTATATAAACTTGTCCTCATACAGAATACACAGCGGAATAAATACTATCAGATACAAATACTACGTCTCGCCATCCAGCTTGCTTCCAAAGCTCCAGAATATCCAGAATATCCTGATAATATAACTCTAGGCTGCCCGTGTGGAAATTGGTGGGCACCCAGAGTTTAGAAGGGAACAATAAACTCCGAGTCAGTCATGGTGACTGGTGTGAGATCGTAAAACAGTTATTCTTTAAAATAAACAACAGGATAAATTTAAAGTCAATTCGAAATGCTTTTGGAAAATGAAACTACCATAAGACCTCCCGCCACACACACAATGCCAACGCAGAATTGGAGGAGATTTCTTCTTATGATAGTCAAAGATACTTACTATGCAAAATCAAATCATTTTTGATATTATTATTAGTGCATAGTGTAGAAAACATTTTGAAAGTATAGTATTAATCTTAGCCAGCATAGGTACCATGATACTATGCCTACTATAGCTGCTATATTAGATAGCAGGTTCTACAACTAAAACCGTACAAATTTCGTATTTGGGAAATGGATTTCCAACAAATGGTCAGGCTAAGGAACTTCCTTTCCTCCTGCCGATTGGGATCGCCTCTGGCTGGACGTCCCGAGAGACAAACTGCTCTCTGCCAAACAAGGCCGGGTTACCCCTGTAACAGGTAACTCACGAATATGTCATCACCCGGTCCTTTGGGACCTTTATCCGAGCGCTCGATATCCAACATCACACATCATAAAGAAAGTGTATCCACATGAGTAAGTATCTGGGCTCCATACCATGATACCACCCCTTTCCAGAAGGAAATGACATACCCTAAAGGGCGCGACTCTCATAACCTTGCCGCAACATTCATGTTTCGACCATTTCCGGGTTGTTGAGGCTCGATGAAGTCTCGTCCACAAAGCTACGCTTTCTCAAAAAGCCCTGCTTCGGGTCCAACAAAATGATCAACCTATGATCACAAAGATATAAGATCAAACAAATGATCATATCACAAATGATCAAACACCGATCATTTTACAGCAACACTCAGTATGCCACGTTACCAAATTGGGATATATTGCTGATAAATTTCAACTACATAACCTCTGATCTCGTACGTCTCAGAGAAGGGTGTTAAGCTAAGAGAATAAATTCTCCGCCACCAACAGAAATGTATTTGAAAGAAATCAGCTTTATATCTCAAATTGTAACGTCAGACACACAATCCATACAAGTCTGTTCCGGGATCGAACAGAACCGAAGGCACTTCTCACGAAGCCCTTGCATTTCCGGATAATTTCCAATCACGTCAGGACTTCCCGTCACTAAGGATGATAAAACCTCTAAACCGGAGATCAGCCGATGTAGAGTAACTCGACGGTAATCCTTCCGTTTTCAAAAATATCCGGTCTTCAACACCGGTCTTCGAATGCAATTCATAACGACGTATCACATATTCGGAATGGGTTATACGACCCCATGGTCCTTTCCCGGCTAACCCGAATAGTGAGCGTTTATTTAAAAAAACAAGTGTGGCATTCAAATTCATCCAATTCACAACAAATACCTATTCAAGGTAATTATTGATAGTCGGTTATTTAACTATCAATAAAGATGCGCAACATCATCAGATTCCAAATAATTTTCCCAAATTATTTTATCTTCCAAAATATCTTTTACTAGATATATTATTTCCACACTTAATCATTTGAAAACAATTTCAAATCAATTTCCACATTTCATTTTATCTTTGAAGATAAAATCTCGAAACAGTTCATTTCATATTGGAAAAGCATTTCCATACTTATTTAATAATAAGTATTTCACAAATCAATTTAATTTCAACATTTGAAAATATTCGATATACTTAAATCAATATTAAGTATATATTCATCCTTTAAGGAAATCATAAATTTTACATCTATTTGAGTCAAAACGAATGTTGCGTAAAACATCGTTACGACGACTCAAAATCACTAGTATAGGGATTCGGAATTTAGATAGATATATGAATCCCAATACTACATCAAAACATTTCCTTTCGGAAATCATTTACTATAACAACAGTGTTATAGTCCATCATTTCCTTATTTCTCGAAACGTCTATTTCAACAATAAATGTTGAAATCTATGTATTCGATACTTATCACGTTTTAAAACATCTTTTAAAACAATTACTTCATTTCATGATATCGCTTTCCCAAACATAACCATTTTACTTAACAATATATTCACTGTCCAAAATCGTGAATATACTTCACTAGCCACATTCCAATATTTTCTACACATTTATTCCAAGAATTATCCACTGTCCAAAATCGTGGATAAAATTCCCTTAATAACCTCTATATTTAAAATCAATCAAATTTAATTGATTTTCGAATTTATAAAACAACGTTTATAAATTCGATTTCCATTTTCTAACAACTTCGATTTATAAATCTTCTTTATTAACAAATTCGAGTTATACTCGATATAAATATCACAAGTCCATATTATAAGTTAATAACTTATCATTCATTTTCAACTTCACAATTTATAAATCTATAAATTTCATTCACTTACGGATTCCATAATATTTCATTTTTTTACACTTATAAAAACTCATTTTATAATTTCAACATTCTTAATTTTGCAGATATCAATTTCATAAATCTTTTATATGAACCGTTACAGGAATTCAAAAATCTCAATTTAAACCATTTCATAAATCAGTCAACTATTTATCCCAAAAATCACTTTTCGGTTATATTTCACAAATCTATAAATTTTTGTAACTTTAAAATTTTAACGTTTATTTATTTAAAATAAATCACTTCAGAAATTTAATAAAACGTATAATTTCAAAGATCACTTTAAAATCCTTTTAAATTAAAAGTCGTCATTTTTAAAGTTCAAAACTGAATCCGATGATGCCACAACACCAATCAGTCCATCACAACAGTCAAATATCATATATCATCATATGATAACAGAATATATCAAAATATCTGTAAATAATCAATACGGTGAGGAATCCAGTCGGATCCCTCCAACCTGTTTCCCTGCATCCACAGATGTTAGCACAATACCAATTCCGCTCCAGTACGAAATTATCGCGGTATATAGGTTTTTATAAATCCGCTTACTAACGGCGCAATAGGGTCTCATCCGCTATACGAGGCGGGAAATCAATCAATCCAATATATACATATGCCAATATGTATATACTGCTATATATATAGATATATCCTATCATATCTAATAGCACATTCAAACAGTCAATCATCAATCAATAACTGTAAATAATTCCACATTCAATTGAGTGAGAAGATCTCACCATAGCTTTAAATTCAGTTCCAACGTTTATTTCGGATAAATTAAACAGCCGTTTAATTTTATCCAAAATTTTCACTGACTCCAATCGCTTCCAATCCAGTTGCATCGCGTAGTATTCGCAAATATGATTCCAACGCACTTTGTTTCATCGAAATCTGATAACGTATGAAGAAGTTATCGCATTACAAAGATTATACGATTTAAATTAAAAATTAATTTACAAAATTTCTTTTTATTTTAACCTAGATCAAATCAGGACCGTGAAATTCAAACAAGAGATCTTGGCCGCGCGTACGTTTCTTCCCATCACGTTCGTTCCCAGGCTATCTCACGCGAACAAACCCATGCCGTTCGACCTTGTTATCATCGCACCCCTCCATGCTTACTTGTAACTCGATCAGGAGATGCCACCTCGTAGCCCTTCCCTCGAGCCACCTCCGCCCCCAAGACCGGTCAGACTTGGTGCCCTCATAGCTCTCGAAAAACGTGAATAACGGCCGGCCTTTGTGGTGAAATTCTGGTCGATCCATAGCGCTATTCTTCATCTTGACCTTTGGATGTCTCGAGCTCGAGGAGATTTACAATCTTCTAGTTGGAAGATTCTTGAAACAATCAATGAATTGGCCAGAAATTGAGGGAGAAAAGGATTAATTTTCGGCCATTGAATAGCTTGGTGGCGGCCTGAACGTTTAAACTAGGGTTTTGATTTTTCTTTTGCAAATGAGGGAAAAGAGGTGCTTTTATAGAAAATTGCCCAATCTACTATTCATCGAATTTTTCCGAACTCCGATTCGAGCGTGCCGGCTGACGTTTCTAAGGTTTACCCCGCGTTCCGAACGCAATGGAACAGGTTTCGGAAGCTAATTCGATCGTCTGTGCGAGATATGCAATTAAACGATCAATTTAAATTAAACCGATTTAAATCGATTTCGAGGCGTTTTGATTCGTACCTGACAAATGGTAAATCCAAAAATTATGAAATTTGAAATCTTACAATAATATCACATTACGGATCCGATGAAACTGGTTTCGTCGAAATCTGAGACTGTTCGAAAATTGGCTATTTTTACAGTCGATAATTAAATATTAAAATATTCGATTTTCACAGTTTAACTTTAAACTCAGTTTTAAAAGTTCTATAACATTTCTATAACTCCATTATGATTAAATAAAATTTTCCAAATCGTTTTCAATCACATTTAATCCAGATTTCAATTATTTCTGGAATTACAACTATTAAATTATCGATTTAATTACCCAGGTAAATCCAATATTCGATAAATAAATTATCCGACTTCTAAATTCCATTTATTGATATTTAAAATAAATTAAATATTCGAATTTTAATTATCAAAAATTCTGGGTCGTTACAAACATTTCAAAATCATTTTGAAAACAATTCAAATTATCCTTTCAATTACCAAAACAAAACCCAAATTTTCAAACAACTTCCATTTAAAACAATTTGGCAGCAATTCCTCTTTTGGAAACCCGAAAATGAACACCGCTGATGTCGCGATCATCATCGGAATTATTTTCCAGCGACCGAAAAGAGTTTAGAGCTTTTCATTCCTCCAAAATACTTTTCAAAACCTTTGAAATTCATTTTCAAACCAAAAAGGAATTTAAACTTTCCAGATCTCCAAAATTTTCAAATTCTTTTCAAAACATTTCCAAATACTTCTCTGGAATTCTACTTCCAATTATAAGTCACATTTATAATTTACATTCTTAAATTTCATTTGTATATGGATTTATTTCCTGGTTCTTTGTTTTAATTCCAATTTCATTTACAATTTCCACATATATATTAATGAGGATAATTAACATCATTACTTCCTAACAACCATGCATCCATATATCATAGTAATTTATAGAAAATTATTTCTTTTCTATACAAAAATAGTTTTGGGCAAAATTATTTCATTCACCCTATTTTAAAACAATACTGTGTCAGTTTATCTTGTTTAAGAGTTTAGAAACCCCTATCGATTACAGTTAGCTAGACTGCACCGACCAGAATTCATAAACAATCAACCGATAAGTCAACACAATACAAAATGAATTTTATATTCACTAACAAATACGCGCTCATATCTATTATTACACTCAACTCATTCTAGAGTACTACTGACTCTATCTCTAATGAGTAACACCCAACAGAGCAGGGTTTTCGCTTAACCATATGCTCTGATACCAGCTAGGTCTTATGGTAGTTTCATTTTCCAAAAGCATTGCGAATCTGTTTTATTTTCTTTGTGAAAAATAACTGTTTTACGATCTCACACCAGTCACCATGACTGACTCGGAGTTTATTGTTCCCTTCTAAACTCTGGGTGCCCACCAATTTCCACACGGGCAGTCTAGAGTTAGGTTATCAGGATATTCTGGAGCTTTGGAGATAAGCTGGATGACGAGACGTAGTATTTGTATCTGATAGTATTTATTCCGCTGTGTATTCTGTATGAGGACAAGTTTATATAACTGTCCATTATTGTATATTGACTCTGATTGATGTATGTATAAAAACTGATATAATTTTTTGCTCTAAATGGCTAGTGATTATCTATTATATATTGTTCCGCTGCGATATGTGAGATTCTGATATTGTTTCTGTATCTGATGTTGTTCTGTTGTTCTTCTTTCTTCTTCTGCTTTCTTCTTCTTCTCTTTTTCTTCTATCTTTTCTTCTATTTCTTTTTCTTAAAACCCCTCAGGGTTCGTATTTCCGTCCATCTTGATTTAATCAATGGAATTTAGTGTTTAATCAAGGGTGCGGATTTGCGGGTCTTGACAATAATGGTCTGCAGTCTTTGCTGAAACCAAATTTAACCCTTGTTTTGAAATCTAAACTACCGTAGCACTTCTGAAATGCTGTCTTTTCTGTTTTAAACTGTAATTCAACTAAAACTGAGTTTTAACAGCAGTTTTAAGTGCTGTCTTTGCTGAATTAAAAATGTTTTCAAATATAACTTATAGCAGTTGTTTTTAAATGCTGTGAAATGCTGAAATTTTAATAATTAGGGTTTTTGACTTAGTAAACGAACTCAGAATGGTCTGAAACTTTGGAAATTGAATACTTGATTTGAAAATATAATAATTACACTTTTAAAAGGTTTAAATGAATTATTTTGACTGGAATATAAACTATTTAAAGGTGATTTGAAATGATAGTGAATGAACGATATCTTTGAATTTAAAAGGTATTTAAAGTTGAATATTTGGATTTGAACTGATAGGATATTTTATTTTATTAAAATGATTTGGAATGAAGTTTTGTAAGGATATGATATTTTATTATATTAAAATGATTTGAAATGAAGTTTTGAAATGATATGAAAATTTAAATATATGGAAATGGTTTGGAATTGATTTAATCTTTATTTTGATAAAGATATGGTTTGAAATGATATTTTATTTTGAAGTAAAGTATTGTTTTTAAAAGTTATAACCACGGGTTATAATAACGATTGGTTGGCAAAGAGACCGGGATCGGATATGGACATACTCTCTGTCGATACTGAAAACCACTTTGACAACCGTGTACGCGGTGGAGATTCCAGAATGAAGTAGGATGGTGGCGACGTTCATAAGGTATGTTACGTGGACCCAACTCCCGTGAGTTGGCATAAGGTGGCTAAAACAGGAGCGATCTCGGACCAGTGAGGTAGCACCTCTTCTCGGACACATTTCTTTGATATTATACTCTTACTTGTGATTGATTAGATGGCCATCCTCCGATTTGGGAGTGTTGTTCGAGGTGGACGATAGTGGCTGCTATGCGCTCCATCAGTCCGTGTGCGCAATTGGTATATCTACCCTGGCATTGCCTAGTTGTGCCGTGTCACCTACCATATCGAGCTTTACTACGATTATGATTTTAAGATCCGACCGCGTTAAGGTTCTCCATCCCCTTAACGCTATTTTCTATATGATTATACTTTACTTATTTAGACACTATTATAATAGCGAATATTACTACATAGTAGATATTTTAACGGATCCTTAGAGGATGGGCGGTCCCAAGCATCTTCTAAGTTACTTGTACCCTTATTACAGTTCACTTGAGTTGGTTTACATTATATAAGTATATATTGTCCTGACTCGAGTGTTTTGTGTTTTGCTTTACGCTCCGGTCAGCCTGAGTTATTCACAGATTTGGATTTCCACTCGCTTGGAGATTTGAATCGCTGGAGATTATCTGCTTGTCTTGTCCTATCTATTTTAGTTCCGTTGTCCTACTCAGCTTGTACTTGGTTATTTTATTGAGACTTTTGTTGTACTCTATTTCTTCTGTTGTATCTTATGTAACTCTGACATATTTAGATAGTAGCTTCATGAACTACTATTTCTTTTACTTCCGCTGCATTATTTTACTCTGTGTCTGTGATCTGTGATTATATTTATTTACTGTATATTCTTAGATTTGCCAAATTTTAATTACAACGCGGTATTTTGAGCAATTCAACTCCGGCATGAGTGTCTACCTATACACTTATAATGGATGCGAATGGTTGAAAATATCGGGTCGTTACAGTTGGTATCAGAGCCAGGTTTTGAGGCAAAACTCAGCATATGGAGTAGATTTATTTACAGAATCACTTTCGTTCGAGTTTGAATCTTTTCCTCTTGATTCGAATTTCCTTTGAATTTTTGGAACGTTCCCTGCGGTTCCAAAATTCTTTCTTGTCCCTCACTATTCATCTTCTTTTGATTTTGGAGTATCACATAACTCCACTTCGAATGACCTTTATAGTGAATTGGCGGTCTCGCCAATATTCTAATTTTCTTGTAAAAGGGTGAAACTCCTTTACAATAGCATCGATTCACCAAAGATTTTATATCCTCGGTTTAGATGCTAGTATCGCTTACTATTCCAAACTCTATCTCTTGAGATCGAACGTAGATTTATCCCAGAAAAATCCACATTGACCTTATTCTTTAAGTCACGGTTGACTCGGTTAAGGTTGTCCGCGATTTATCTAAGCTTACCCATCTCTCTACTCTGTTTAACCATCTTGTCTTTTGTTTCTAAACTATCTCCAAACATTTTGAATTGTACTTGTAAATCTATGTTTTGTTTTATATATGGTGTTGTTTGAGTTGTTGATGTTGATTTGGGTTTCTGATCGATTCGTCTGATCAACGCTATCGATAGGATTTCTAAAACACTTTGACTGAACAAACTGACACAATATTATAAAAAAAATTTGGTTAATGAAATAAAATTTGATATATAATTTATGGAACTTAATAAATTGATTTAAATTGATAATCTGAAGTGATAATACTTGATTTATCATTTATTGTTCTACAAATGAATTTATAAATAGTTGTTTATAAATTTATGACGCAGCGGATTAATCAAAACGTTCTTCAATCGGTGAAAGTAGCAATCGATGGATTGATGGATACTGAAATGCTTGAATTCGTTGATCCGAAGATACCGAATTCTTAGCTATCTCTGACTCGTTGATCCGAAGATAACGGGTTTAAAGATCTTCAATACTTCAGGCGTTGATCTAGCGCACTAGATTCCGCGAATCGGCTTCTACAATCGTTGAATCGAGCGCACTCGATTATCCGAAAGAGGAGATAGGAGATTACAATCAACTACCAATTTAAATGAAAGCACAAAGCAATCAAAAGAGAATTTTATTCAATATTCAACAACCTTTACAAATGATTCACACGGCCTATTTATAGGCGTTTTACAACTCACACGAAATTACAACAAAAATTCACATCTCCTAAGTCGATTCCGAGTTATAGCTTCCGACCTACGACCTTAAAGTTGCGACCTACGACTTAACAGGACTACAAGGTACACGACTCCACTTATGTCGGTAACGACCTAGCTACATTATCCCATCGACTTACAAACAGGTTACACAACTCAACCAGTAGCGCCTCCAAAGCAGACGACCTAAAACATGCGAGTTACGACATAAGAACCAGACGACTTATCTTTCTACGGTTCAGATTAAAGCGGCATAGACATCTAAGGCCTCAGTCTTCAGCGACTTAACTTAGGTCGGTAACGACCTAAAAACAGTAACGACTTAAGAAATCAACAGCTGAGATTAAGTCGGCAAACAAGATCTACGGCAACAAGTCTTCAGCGACTTAAAACATGCGCATCTCAGATCAGCGCCTCAAAGAAATCAAAGGTAGAGATTAACTCGGTAGAAGAATCAATGGCATCCAGAGCTTTGCGACTTAAAGATAACATAACTCCACGACCAAAGCCTGTACGACTTAAAACCTTGCGATCTAAGAACCCTGGCATCTGAACCATCTTTATGCGACTTAAGTTCTTGCGACCTAACTTAGGTCGAGACATTTTCCTGCGACTTAGTATAGGTCGTTTCATTTTAACCCGGAGCGCTTTTAACTCGGTAAGTCGTACTAGCGACCTATCTTCCAATTCGTTAGGTCGTATACGACCTAAAAACGTGTTAGGTCGTCTGAGCGCTTTTCCACTAGGTCGTTGATCTTCACTAAGTCGTTGGAGCGACTTATTGGCTTCGTTAGGTCGGTCGCGACCTATGACTTCAACTTTCCACCTTTCTTCACGAAATATTGACTCCTTAGCTCTAGGTCGGATTCGACCCATCATCAGGTTACGACCTACGAGTTTGCTAGGTCGGTCACGACCTAGTACTTGGCCTGCATCATCCTCCCCTGGTTGAGAGAAATTCGTCCTCGAATTTGTAAATTCTTCCTCATCAGCTCGTTCATCCCCATGATATGGTACGAGATGTTTAACATTGAACTCATAAGAAGTGTACACATCCTCTGGCAGCCTCAACCTATATGCATTTTTATTAATTCGTTTTATGACTTCCACCGGACCAATTTTCCTGGCTTTCAGCTTGTTATAAGCGCCTACTGGAAAACGATCTTTTGTTAACACTGCATAAACCATATCTCCTTCATTAAACTCAACATTTCGTCGTTTCAAATCTGCAGATTGTTTATACTTTTCATTTGCTTTCTCTAATCGTTCTTGAACGATTTTATGACATTCCGTCAGCCCTTCAACAAAATCAGCAGCTTTCTTAATTGTCCCCTTTGAATGTGGTATCACTGTTAAATCCAACGGCCCTTTCGGTAAGCTCGAATAAACAATCTCTAATGGACTGAACCCAGTACTTCGATTCACAGCATGATTATGGGCAAACTCTGCCTGGCATAACTTCACATCCCAACTCTTCAGATTATCTTGTACAAGACACCTCAGCAAGTTTCCCAATGATCTGTTAACCACCTCAGTCTGTCCATCCGTTTGCGGATGATAAGCACTGCTAAAGTTCAACTTCGTACCCACCATCTTCCACAAACTTAGCCAAAAATGACTCAAAAATCTAGTATATCTATCTGACACAATAGATTCTGGCAATCCATGAAGTCGATAGATCTCCTTGAAAAACAATTGAGCAACATGAACAGCATCCGCCGTCTTTTTACAAGCAATAAAATGTGCCATTTTCGAAAATCTGTCAACTACCACATAAATGGAATCGTTTCCCCTTTGAGTTCGAGGTAAACCCAAAAAAAAATCCATACTCACATCAACCCATGGTTTAGTTGGTACCGGTAACGTCATATACAACCCAGCATTAGTCGCAGTTCCTTTCGAAACCTGACAGATATGACATCGCTCCACAAATCTCTCCACTTCTTTCCTCATCGATGGCCAAAAATAGGATTGTGAAATCAACTGTAATGTACGGTCTCTCCCAACATGTCCCTCTTCGTGTAACTCCTTGATAATCTTCATTCTCAGACTACCCTCCGGTATGCACAATCGATTTCCTTTAAAAAGAAAACCATCTACCATCACGAACTCATTCGTCTCTCCCTCCTTGACTTTATCAACAAACTTTGCAAAGAAAGGATCATTGGTAAATAATTCTGGCAATATTTCAAACCCCGTCACTTCAACCCTCATTGTAGTCAACAAATGATTCCTCCTACTCAAAGCATCAGCCACTCGATTCGTCACCCCTGACTTGTGTTTAATAACGAAAGTAAACTGTTGCAGATAGGCAATCCACGATGTATGTCTCGCTGAAATCTTGTCTTGCCCTTGCAAATGCTTTAATGCTTCATGATCAATATACAGAACAAACTCCTTCTGAAATAGATAGTGTCTCCAGTGTTTAATAGATTGTACAACAGCATAGAATTCCACATCGTATGTACTGTATCTCATCTTCGCTCCTGACAACTTCTCACTGAAATATGCAATTGGACGTCCCTTCTGACTCAACACTCCTCCAATCCCAACCTTGGATGCATCAGTATGTAGTTCAAACACTAACTGAAAATCTGGTAGTATTAGAATTGGTGCAGACGTCAAAAGTTCTTTGATTCGCTCAAAAGCAACCCCGGCTTCCTCCGTCCATGCAAACTGTTTACCCTTCATACAATCAGTCACAGGCGCCATCACACTACTAAAGTGTGGAATAAACCTCCGATAAAATGAAGCCAACCCGTGAAAACTACGAACTTCCGTTATCGTCTTGGGCTGCGGCCAATCTCTGATCGCCTCAACTTTACTCTGGTCCACCTGTATACCTTCCTTCGACACAATATACCCCAGAAACAACACACTATGCGTCATGAACACGCATTTCTTCGTTGCAGCATAAAATTGTTCTTGTTGTAATACCATCAGCACTTCTCTAAGATGATTCAAATGTTCCTCTGGACTCCCACTGTAAATCAGAATATCATCAAAATACACTACCACAAATTTCCCAATGAACGGTCTAAAAATCTGATTCATCACCCTCATGAAAGTACTTGGTGCATTTGATAAGCCAAACGACATGACCAACCACTCGTATAGACCCTCCCTGGTTTTAAAAGCAGTTTTCCACTCATCGCCTGGTCTGATACGAATTTGATGATATCCGCTCTTCAAATCAATCTTCGAAAAGATAGTAGCTCCGCTTATTTGATCTAACAAGTCATCCAACCTCGGCATTGGAAATTTATATCTCACAATAATCTTATTCAATGCTCGACTGTCAGTGCACATCCTCCAGGTTCCATCCTTTTTGGGTACCAATAAAGCTGGTACAGCACAAGGACTTAAACTCTCCTGCACACGCCCCTGTTCAAGCAATTCCTCTACCTGCCTCCGCAACTCTTCATGTTCCTTCGGACTCATTCGATAATGTGGTCTGTGTGGCAACACAGCACCTGGAACAAGATCTATCTGATGTTGTATATCCCTCAACGGTGGCAACTCCGTTGGTAACTCCTCTGGAAATACATCGTCAAATTCTTTCAACACAGGTTTAACTTCTTCTGGAATTTCAACTTCTTCACTGCTCTCTCGCCCAATTAACAAAAACACTTCAGGTTCCTCCTCTACTTCCTTCACAAACTCCTTCAAAGATAACAAAGTTTTGAGCTCTTCAATCTCCTCCAACTTGTTTTCCTCCTGTTGTCGCTTCTTTGGAACTAGAGTAATCTTCGTGCCTTCAAACATGAAACTGTAACTGTTGGCACGCCCATCATGTTGCACCGCCCTATCATACTGCCATGGTCTTCCCAGCAACAAATGACAAACGTCCATATCTACCACATCGCATCAGATTTCATCTTTGTATTTCTTCCCAATTGAAAACTTCACACAAGCTCTACGCCCAACTTTCACTTCACCACCCTTCCTCAACCAAGCTAACTTGTACGGTTTAGGATGTTTCTCGGTTTTCAACTCCAACTTCTTCACTGCTTCTATAGAGATAATATTATCACAACTTCCAGCATCAATAACAAATTTTCAAACCTTCCCCAGAATGGTACATGTTGACTGAAAAATATTGCTCCTTAACCAACTACAATCCTCCTCTTGCTTTGGTGTTAAACAGGACCTCTTCATCATTAGATTGTAACCTTCGTCTCCCGTCACTTCTTCTTCCTCCTCATCAGGTGGTGAATTGGAACATTCAGCTTCTTCATCCTCATCCTCAACTTCTGCAATCATGGTTCTCTTCTTTGGCTTTGGACATTCGCTACTTTTATGACCAAATTCCTGACAATTGTAACATTTGAAACCGTTGTTAACCTTTGTCTTCTCAGCCTCCTTCACCACTGGTCTACTGATAGGTTTAGTAACATTAGAACTTCCACCAACACCCTTCGCTTGATTGTTAGAATTAGTAAACACACCACTTCCTCGTCGTCCCTGTTTCTCCCAAGCCAACGCTTTCTGATGTGCTTCTGCCACAGATCTAGGATCGAACATGTTAACCATATCCTGAATCTGCATTCTCAATCCCCCAATGAATCTCGATGTCAGCTGCTCTTCTGTTTCCATAATATCATTCCTCGCAATAAGTTGATAGAATTCATCAGCATAGTCATTCACAGATTTCGTCCCTTGTCTCAAGTTTTGCAAACGTTGATACATCAAAGACTGATAATTGTAAGGTAAGAACGTTGCTTTCATCAATTTCTTCATCTTCTCCCAAGATTCAACTTTTGACTTCCCCATACGTTTGCGTGTAAGCTTGGTTTGCTGCCACCATGCCAAAGCTCTACCCCTTAGCCTCGTAGCAACCAACTTCACTCTACGATGTTCTGGAACTTCTTCGAAGTCAAAAATCTCTTCAACATTAGCCACCCAATCTAAAAACTCCTCTGCTTGCATACCACCTTTGAATTCAGGAATTTCACTCTTCATCCTCGACTCCCACTTGTGATCATACTCAGCGTGATTTCTTCCTTGTCCTCGAACACTACCACCATCATACTCCTCTTTAAAATCAGATGTATATCGTTGTCTATCTCGTCCACCCACATCTCTACTACCATTACGTCTTCCACCATCATCCCTTCTATCTACATTCCTCCGTTCACGATCATTCACGTTCCTCCCACGCCCTTGATCATTTTCAACACTTCTGTCTTGATTGGAATGTGGCGAGACTCTACTACCCCCATGGTTAGATTCAGGTGAAACCCTTCTCCGATTTTGATTCATCTCCGTCATAAGCTTCTCTAACCGGCCAATTCCTTCGTTAAGCTTTTCACTAAAGTTCTCATTGATTCTTTGCTCCATCTCATCAGCTTCTTCTCTTCGATACAAAGCTTCTACATTTTGGTGGCGATTAGCTCTTCTTGGCGGCATACTTGAAAATTTCACAACTCTTCAACACTTCAAAATTCAAACACAATTCGGACTTTGATCCAAAATGATACGGATCGAAAACTTCCACTTTGTAGCAAATCACGATGAACACGATGGACAAAGTTTCGGCCTCCAATTCAAATCCGATCAAACAATCTTCGAACAACTCCTCTTACTCTCGGCCGTGATAAACACAAACTCAAACCTTCCCTTCAAGCTCGGCAAATCACTTCAACTTATAAATGAATAGGCTCCAAGTCTCGATCTAGCTATGATTGGCTAGAACAAGCTCTGATACCAAACTGACGCAGCGGATTAATCAAAACGTTCTTCAATCGGTGAAAGTAGCAATCGATGGATTGATGGATACTGAAATGCTTGAATTCGTTGATCCGAAGATACCGAATTCTTAGCTATCTCTGACTCGTTGATCCGAAGATACCGGGTTCAAAGATCTTCAATTCTTCAGGCGTTGATCTAGCACACTAGATTCCATGAATCGGCTTCTACAATCGTTGACTCGAGCGCACTCGATTATCCGAAAGAGGAGATAGGAGATTACACTCAACTACCAATTTAAATGAAAGCACAAAGCAATCAAAAGAGAATTTTATTCAATATTCAACAACCTTTACAAATGATTCACACGGCCTATTTATAGGCATTTTACAACTCACACGAAATTACAACAAAAATTCACATCTCCTAAGTCGGTTCCGAGTTATAGCTTCCGACCTACGACCTTAAAGTTGCGACCTACGACTTAACAGGACTACAAGGTACACGACTCCACTTAGGTCGGTAACGACCTAGCTACATTATCCCATCGACTTACAAACATGTTACACGACTCAACCAGTAGCGCCTCCAAAGCAGACGACCTAAAACATGCGAGTTACGACATAAGAACCAGACGACTTATCTTTCTACGGTTCAGATTAAAGCGGCATAGACATCTAAGGCCTCAGTCTTCAGCGACTTAACTTAGGTCGGTAACGACCTAAAAACAGTAACGACTTAAGAAATCAACAGCTGAGATTAAGTCGGCAAACAAGATCTACGGCAACAAGTCTTCAGCGACTTAAAACATGCGCATCTCAGATCAGCGCCTCAAAGAAATCAAAGGTAGAGATTAACTCGGCAGAAGAATCAATGGCATCCAGAGCTTTGCGACTTAAAGATAACATAACTCCGCGACCTAAGCCTGTACGACTTAAAACCTTGCGACCTAAGAACCCTGGCATCTGAACCATCTTTATGCGACTTAAGTTCTTGCGACCTAACATAGGTCGAGACATTTTCCTGCGACTTAGTATAGGTCGTTTCATTTTAACCCGGAGCGCTTTTAACTCGGTAAGTCGTACTAGCGACCTATCTTCCAATTCGTTAGGTCGTATACGACCTAAAAACATGTTAGGTCGTCTGAGCGCTTTTCCACTAGGTCGTTGATCTTCACTAAGTCGTTGGAGCGACTTATTGGCTTCGTTAGGTCGGTCGCGACCTATGACTTCAACTTTCCACCTTTCTTCACGAAATATTGACTCCTTAGCTCTAGGTCGGATTCGACCCATCATCAGGTTACGACCTACGAGTTTGCTAGGTCGGTCACGACCTAGTACTTGGCCTGCATCAATTTATTTGGGAATTGAAATGAATTTAAAACAAGAAATTTAAGAATTTAATTTCCGATGGATTCAAACCTTATGTTAAAAGTTTTAAAAGGATATATTATTTAAAGTATTTCCAAGTAGAAATTTGTTTCTAAAGGATTTTTAAGTTTAAAAATTTAGTGCTCTTCTCTTTGTCGCTGGAAAATAATTTCGGTGATGACTGCAGCATCTTCGACGTTCATTTTCGAGTTTCGAAGTGAAGAGACCGTTCTGTAGTTTTATTACAGCTTTGTTTTGGAAAATCTAATTGATTTGAATTTCTAAAATATGACTGGATTATAATATATATAGATATATGATTTAAATTGATTTGACATATTATGTACATATATTTATTTATCTCTAACTGGTTTGAAGGAAACCGGAAAATTAATTCTTAAATTTCATCTTAAAGAATAATTTCAGTTATAAAAAGAAAAATTAAATTTTTTGAATAAATGATTCAAACTTGAGATAATTGGATTGGAAAGTTTTATTTGTATAATACAATTGCATTCAAATATAACTTACCTTAATTTTTTTTTAGAAGTTAACAATGTAATTGGATAATAATACAATATAGAAAGGATTTTATAAATAAAATTTGAGTGGTTATGATAAATGTTATACACTTAAATTTTAGTTATAAAAGATTAACAGAGGTAAATAGTGAAAAAGGAATTTAAAGAGATTTTATTTAAATAACTTAATAATAAAATTTGATTTAATATGGAACCTTAAATCTAACCTAGGAATTTTAATAAAGGTTATTTCCTAAAATGAATATGTTGTATAATAAATAATGTATCATTGAATAGATAAAATAAAATACATTGGAATTGGACATTTTGTAATAAAGATTATTTAACTTGAATTCATAGTTTAATTGATGTCTAAATGAATAAATGTGTAAAGAAATTTGATTGTTATATTTGCTATGATAAATATTTTATTTATGAAATTGATATGTCTTGAAAAATGAATAATTATGATTTAAATAGTTAAAATGTATTTTAACATCACTAAAACTTGATAATTGAGAATTTGGTTTTCAAATGGAATTTTAAGTGTAACTTATTAAAGGAATATCTATTGGGTAAATGGGTATTTTAAATAAAGTGTTAGGTTATGTGTTAAATTAAGAGCTAACTAAAATAGTGAACTTTTAACTTAATAAATGAAGTATAGTTTAATTTGGATATTCCATTCATAAAAGTTTGTTTTAATAAGTCATAAGTTAAATGATATCCAAATGAATATTTCTGAAATTGAACTGATTTGAAATACTAATATACCTACTGTAGCATTTTATAAGTGCTACTATTTTGAAAATACAATGTTTTGGAAGTTTTATAATTGAATGAACTTAGAAATGTTACAACTGTAAAATGAATATTGTTTGATCTTGGATTAAAATGGTTTAAATGAAGATTATTTTTTTTAGGGTGTTATGATTTTCTAAGTATTATGTTTTTTTAAGAATAACATTTCCAAAGTGTTATGATTTTAGTAGTATGATTTCCAAATGATAAACATCTCTAAATTGTTATGATTTCAAAGCGTTATGGTTTCAAATTTATTATCTTATTTTGTTTTTTTCCAAACTATCTTTTGGTTGTCCTTATTTCCCTTATCTTGTTACAGAATGGGAAGGCTATTGCTTATACCAGTCTATTTAGAAATCTTTCTGTAATCTTTGATAATATTTGTTACTCATCTGGATCTGAACATTGTTTTTCCATTCATAGACCGTCGGTCAAGTGAAAAGGGAGATTCAGACTCTAGAGGATCTTTTTCGTGCTTATATTCTTGATTTGATCACCTCCATCTTGTTAAACTTACCTATAACAATAGTTATCAGGTGTAATTCCAATCTTCTTATCATCTTATTTTAATCTTATTTCACTCTATCTTTTCTATGCTTTCCCGTACCTCATTCCTTTTCGAGGACGAAAAGCTTTGAGTGGGGGAGAGTGTAACAACTGTAACGACCCGTAAATTTCAACTATTTTAATAACGTAATTAGTTGAAATTTTGTGAAATTCTAAACAATAAAATTTTGAAATAAAATTTAATATTTGGAATACGTCTAGTTAAACATAGCAACTGGTAAATTTTCGTCCGAAAATACGGAAGTTTATTTCGCGCGTAAATTCACTTCAATTTAATCAGTTAAAAAGCGATGAAAATAAAATGTTTCCGAAACCTAAATATTTTTACATAGAAAAATTCTAAACCATCTTCTGAGCAAGATGTTAGTATGTCGTTTTTCCAAATTCGGACATCTTTGGCTCCGTCGATCTTATTTTTCAGCGTTTTTCTTACATTTACCGTCAGTAGAAAATTCGAATTTTTATAATTCAATCGTACCACTGATATTTATATACCGTTTTGATCGTATCGTCGTGCTGATCTTCGTAGTATATTTATTTCTGTGTTTTGAAGTCCGGTACACAGTGGAAATCTACGAAATGACTTTGTATCGGTACCGGTTCGTGTCCTTTTGATTTTCGTGTCTTTCCGTTGTTCCCTAAGACAACTAAACAGTTGTTTGCTTTTATTTATATCTGAATTTGACTCTTGCCCCTCGGTATTCACATCGTTTAATATATATAAATAAGTGTAGAATTTAAGGCAACTTGTATATAGGATGCGAACAGGCAAGATCCCTTTCATTTTGCAAGGCTGTCATGTTTTTCCTCTCAGATCCACGCAAGAACCTGCTCTTCCCTTCTCTTTTTAGCCAAAGTAGGAAAAAAAAACAAAAACAAAGTGGAGATATAAGATTCTAAAACCTCCCCACTCATGCATAGCCGATATCTACGTCTCTCTCATCCCTTGCAACCCGAGCCTAAGCCTCTTCCGCCAACTCACCTCCACCCTCCCAACGCACCAACCTCGTCCCCTCATCCTCCCCATCAAAACGCGCCGACCTATCCACTTCCCGGTGCTCCACCACCGCGAGCCCACCATTCCATCACACTCACGTCCTTGCTTCCCATCCTCCACCTCAACCCTCTTCTGGCCCCACTTCCGAACACCGTACAAACCCCTTCACAGCCTTACACCCAGACCCGCATCACTGCGACCACTTCTCCCACCACACCTCGTCCCGAATCCAGCTTCAACCTCCGCTCGACCACATCTTGAACACGCAACCATCGGTCTGTCAAATCCTCCCTTCGCCGATCAGCCGCATTCCAAAGCCAACCGGGGCTGTCCCTTGCGACAGCGGCCTCCTTATTGTGCCACAACAGAAGCCTTGCACCCAAACGACGTCTGCCTCCATCCTATTGATCTCCGCCTTCAACTCGAGCCACTGATTTGTTTTTTTCTTGTTCTGTGAGCTTGTATATATATGTAAGTCCCTTATATATTTGCTACTCCTTTCGTATATTGGTATATGTTGAATGCAAACTGCTTTCGAAAATTTGGTATATATATTATATGCTAGTACCATGCTTTTGTTATGTGGATATAGGTAGAATCAGGTAATATATGTATAGCAGGTAAGAGATGTTTTGTTTATTTAAATTGAAATTTGAAGTTGTATTTTTGTATGTATGATTTCAGAAGAATATATGTAGGAAATTTTGTTTGTATATAAGTTATAATAATAGTATTATAAGTGGTGTGTGTATGTGTTATATATCCGTATAATATATACACTAGTTACGTCTGTTGTAGTATGTAAGCGGTGATAAAAAAAAGAAACATTTATTTAATAAGATAATATACGAAGTATCATGTTTATAAATCGCAACAGCATGGTTGTTAGTTATATAAGTTTTACATATACGTTACCTTATATTGACAACAGTATGTTAGTATAATATATAGGCTAAATTATATGTTTTCACAGTTATGTTTAGAAGTATAGATGCTTGTTTTGTTTATATGTATATATACTCAGTTTTAAACAAATATGCATTAGCCTTATGTATATGTTAATTTAACAGTGTGAAGAATAGGTTGCATATAAGACGTTGTACTTGTATATAAATTTTGTAATTTGTCAGTATAGGTTGGTTATAGTATGCGAATTTATAAATGTTTGTTTATATAAATTATTAAGTATGTTACATATCAGCTATATATTTGTTTTATTGAGTCAAAGTGTACTTGTACATGTTGTATATACTATTTGGAATTACTGTACAAGTTTAATAGCTATATATATAAATATGTTTACACAGTAGCTTAGAAAAGTTATAATATGTACTTTCATAATATATGGGTTTTATAACTTTGAAGTGGAAGAAAATATATATTATACATGTGATCTATGCGTTTGTTTGTATATCTTGTATGTAAGTTGTATATATATATATAAAAAATATCAGCTATGTAAGTTTGTAAAGGGTATCAGGTTTTAATAATATAGGGGTTTTATGTTGTAAGATTTAAGTATTGGTTTTAATAAAATAAAAATATTTCTGATATATATCAAACTGGTTCTGATTGATTTCGTCAATTTCTATCCATCAGCTTTGTTCGTCGAATCGTGTCCATCTAGCTTTGCTTTGGAATTCGTGCCTGGATTCGTAACTCAAATTTCAGTGTCCGTATCAGTATGCGTATCCGTGTCGTCCGTCTCTAGCCTCGAAAGGTGAGCAATCACTCACGATTAACGTTCTTTTATTTATTAGATTTGATTTCAATTGAAACGACAATTGAAATATTGCTGCTGTTAGTTATTTACACTGTTATTACCTGTATCAGTTCACCTGTGACATCTGACACCATTATCTGTTAATTATTTATGCGATGATAATACAGTTTGGCTGATAATTGATTGATTGTTGATGTTTATATTGGACGTTAAATTGTTAATGTTAAAATGATAAATAGTATGAAATTGAACTTGATATAGGATAATTAAATGTTAAATTTGATTAAATGACATTTGTATAATATGACCCCTTTATCTGTTAAATTTATTGACACGTAGGATTGTTTAATTACATTTTGAACCACTGAATGTATGTTGTTATATGAAATTGTAAATATATGACAAGTGAAAACCGTAATGTAATAATCTTTAATCTACATGAAATGATAGTGTAGATTCTAGAAATAATTATATTAATTCGTACAAATAACAATGCGAATTAATACGGTTATTTCGGGATTATTTGAATTGATTATTGGATTGATATTGATTGTTGTTATTGCTTATTTATTTACTTTGACACCATCCCAGTTATCACACTGCAAGTTCCTTTTGCTATGTTTTGATTTTTGAATTGAATTGGAATCGGGTTGAATGATAAATACCCAAATTGAACTTTGACCTAGGAAAGAAAATTAAATAAAACCCGATTGGTCAAATAATTTGATTTGAAAATAAAATGAAGATTTTATTTGAATAAATAATATGGTTTTGAAACGAAGTTGGAAATTAAATTTTTATGAAATTTAAATGTTAATATTTAATAATCTGGAACAAAATATTCACAATGTAATTGATGAAAGAAATGTTGTTTAATTTGAGAAATGATTGAATTGAGTTTGAAATGATTTAATAATTAAGTTTGAAATTATAATTAAGTTTGAAATTATTAAACTTTGAAATTATTTAATAATTAAGTTTTGAATTATTTAATAATTAAATAAGATTGAAATATTTAATGATTAAATTGAATTGAATTCTTTAATAAGTAAAATTGGACTTTTGAATAAGTGAATTTATTTCGTAAATAATTGAAATTGAGTTTTCTTTATTAATTAAGTTGGAAAATCATTTAAGTAAATAAATAAGTGAAATTGAATTTCTTTATCAAGAAATAAAATGTGATTTATGGAAATTAATGTAAGACTTGAAATTTAAAGAATTTGATTGATGAATTTAATTTAATTCAAATTGTAAGTTTTAATATAATGAAGTTGAATTTAAATAATGGATTTAATGAATTGGAAATTTAATAGAAATTGTTTTGAATGGGAAATTTACTTAATGAATATTGAATGAAATCGATAAATGAGTTTAAATTGATTTGAAAGTTAAGAAAAATCTATTTAAATGATTTCGGAATGAAATTTATATATGAACTTGAATCAAAATTTGAATTGTTTCAAATAGGTATTGAAATTGAATTATAAGATTTTGAAATTGTGAATTTGGAAGTTTTGAAACGTAAATTATTGGAATTTGGTTTTGAGAGACAAATGAGTGTTGATTTACGAATTCTAATTGAAATTGTAATTGATTTGTATTTTGGAAATATACAAACGACCAATCGGTGAAATAATTACGGAAGTTATTAAAGAGACCGGAATTCGGTTATGGGTATACTCTCTATCTAAACCGAAAACCACTTTAATAACTATGCGCGGAGTGATGATCCAGAATGAAGTGGTTGGAATGATGTACGTGTTGACTGAAGAAAGAGAACGATAATGGATAGCCTTGACACTTATGTCAAATTGGAAATGACTAAAACAGGAGCTGTGCCGGGCCAATGGAGGATTGATACCTCAAGTGGACACACTTCTTCAAACTACTTATACTTGTTGTCGATTGGTGCACCCTTGATTTTTGGGAGTGTTGTTTCACGGTGTTGCGGGCGCTGCGGCGTTGCGTTCTCACCAGCCCGGATCAGGCGAACGGTAGTATCACTACCTTGGGTATAGCCTCATGTGCCTTGTCATACTTGTATTCCATTTATGCGCGACCACTACGAATTTGTTTTGTACCTTGAGTATATGGATTGCCCTCTGGTGACTTCCGGTTTTGGGGAAACTACGGTCTTGTATATGCTTGTGGGAATAAAAATGTGTTAAGGGTGGAATGGGCCATGACTTAACGCTATTTTGATATCTTTATATTACTGATAGACATTATCTATTTATCGTACATTACTACCTAGTAGATAGTTTGACGGATCCTTAAAGGATGGTTATTCCAAACATCCTTTGAGTTACTTGTATTTCAATTGCTATTTCACTTGAGTTGGATTTATTGATATAAGAATGTTAATCCTGACTCGAGTGTCTTGTGTTTTTGCTTTACGCTCGGGTCAGACTGAGTGGTTCAGCTTTCGAGACTCACCTTTGGAGTTGGAGCTTTGCTTGAAGATCCAGCCATCTATTCTGCTTTCAGTATCCGATGATTCCAGTGATGTATTCTGATTCGTATCTGATGTATCGTTTACTCTTTTGTTGTAAACTCTGATGTATTTTATATATTCATATAGTAGCTTCATGAACTACTATCTCTTTTCAATTCCGCTGTACTTATTACTCTGTGTCTGTGATCTGTGATATTTATTTACTGTATATGTTCAGTTTTGCCAAATTTAAATTAACAACGCGGTATTTTGAGCAATTCAACTCCGGCATGAGTGTCTACCTATACACTTATAATGGACGCGAATGGTTCAAAATTCTGGGTCGTTACAGTTGGTATCAGAGCTTTGGTAGCTCTAGGCAAAACTTAACATATATGGTAAATGTATTACAGAATCACTCTCACTCGAGTTTCAATCTCTTCCTTTCGATTCGATTTCTTAGAATTTTGGAACGTTCCCTACGGTTCCAAATTTCATTCGTGTCCCTCACTATTCGTCTCCTTTCAAACTCTGGAGCATCACATAACTCCACTTCGAATGACCCTTTTAGTGAATCGGCGGTCTCGCCAAACTTCGAATAATTTAAAAGGGTGAAACTCCTTTATAATAGGCATTGATTTACCGGAGATTTCTGTATTTTCGGTTTACGATGCTATCTATCTCCTGCTATACCTGAATTTCATCTTTTGAGATCGAGTGTTGATTTACCTCGGAATTCAGCATCGATCATATTCTTGAAGTTACGGACGACCCGGTTAAGGTTGCCCGTGAATTAAATAAACTTACCCATCTCCCGATTGTGATAATTGAATTATCTTATCTTCTGTTTCAAACTTATTTTCGAATCAAAATTCTCTTTGATTTAAGTCAACAAAAAATTTGAATCCCTATCCTTATTTTGAAAATTCATTCCTGTATCGTCGAGCAAAGAAATGTATTTGTAAACTAATATATAAATGTTTTAATATATACTGTGTTGTTTGAGTTGTTGATGTTGATTTGGGTTTTCGATCGATACGTCTGATCAACGCTATCGATAGGATTTCCAAAACACTTGAGCAGAGCAAACTGACACAATATTGTTTTCAAATTTGGTAAATGGAACAGATTTGTATGAATATATTATCAATATATATAAGTAAAGTTTTCTGGAATTTAATGAGTTAATTAAATTGGTTGTTTGAAATGATAATATTTGATTATCATTTATTGTTCTAAATGAATTTATAAATATGGTTTATAAATTGATTTGGAATTTGAAATAAAATTTAATTTAGAAATTTGAGAATTTATTAGTTTCCGGTGATTTTGAACTTTGGGTTTTAAAAATTTTAAAGTATATATTATTGAAAGTATTTTCGAATAGAAATCGTTTCAAAGGATTTTTAAAATGTTGAAATCAGTGCTCTTCTCTTTGTCGCTGGAAAATAATCTCGGTGATGGCGGCCGCATCATCGACATTCATTTTCGAGTTTCGAAGTGGAGAATCCATTCTGTGGCTTTGCTACGGTTTGTTTTGAAAAATATTTTGGTTTGAATTTCTTCAGTATAATTTGTTTTATATATATATATATATAGGTATCTTATTTTAAAATTTGATTTGATTTGATATAAATACATTATATATATCTCTAAATTGTTTAAGGATAATCGGAAATCTAATTCTTAAATTTTGTTAAAGGATGATTTTAATTATAAATAAGACCAAAATTTGGAATAAATATTTAAACTTGAATAATTTAATTGAAAAAATTTTATTTGTATATTGTTCAACTGCATTCTAATACAACTTACCTAAATCATTCAGAAGTTGAATATGTAATTGGATAATATATAAGATAAATTGAATTTATAAATAAAATTTGAGTGTTTATAATAAATGTTATACACTAAATTTTGATTATAAAGATGTTAATAGAATTAGATAGGATAATAAGTAAACTCAGTTAATAATGAATTAAATTTGTTTTGAAAGAATTAATAAGTTTGTTTTAAAAGAATTAATAAATTGAAATTTGATCAACATATGAAAATACCTTGAATTTAAAAGAAATTAATAGATGTAAATTAATTTAAATCGAAACTTTTATGTTTTAAATTAATTTATATGGATTAAATATATGTGAGTAGATATATTAAGTAGGATAAATTTAACAGTAATTTGGAACAAAGAAGAATTTAAAATTGATGAAAAATATGATTATAATAAAAGACTATTCAAATTTATGGTTTTAGAAATTGTAAATTTAAGATAATTGGATAATAAGAAAATGAATTTAGAAATAATTGAGATTGATTCACTTAAGTAAAATCAAATGGATTAAATCAATTATTGAATATCAATTAATTTAAATTTGAATTTATATGGTTTAAATTAATTGTTATTTTGTATTTCAAATCTGTTTTCAATCTGGTTGTTTCTATTCTCCTACCTCGTTCCTTTTCGGGGACGAAAAGTTTTGAGTGGGGGAGAGTGTAACGACCCATAAATTTCAACTATTTTAATAACGTAATTAGTTGAAATTTTGTGAAATTCTAAACAATAAAATTTTGAAATAAAATTTAATATTTGGAATACGTCTAGTTAAACATAGCAACTGGTAAATTTTCGTCCGAAAATACGGAAGTTTATTTCGCGCGTAAATTCACTTCAATTTAATCAGTTAAAAAGCGATGAAAATAAAATGTTTCCGAAACCTAAATATTTTTACATAGAAAAATTCTAAACCATCTTCTGAGCAAGATGTTAGTATGTCGTTTTTCCAAATTCGGACATCTTTGGCTCCGTCGATCTTATTTTTCAGCGTTTTTCTTACATTTACCGTCAGTAGAAAATTCGAATTTTTATAATTCAATCGTACCACTGATATTTATATACCGTTTTGATCGTATCGTCGTGCTGATCTTCGTAGTATATTTATTTCTGTGTTTTGAAGTCCGGTACACAGTGGAAATCTACGAAATGACTTTGTATCGGTACCGGTTCGTGTCCTTTTGATTTTCGTGTCTTTCCGTTGTTCCCTAAGACAACTAAACAGTTGTTTGCTTTTATTTATATCTGAATTTGACTCTTGCCCCTCGGTATTCACATCGTTTAATATATATAAATAAGTGTAGAATTTAAGGCAACTTGTATATAGGATGCGAACAGGCAAGATCCCTTTCATTTTGCAAGGCTGTCATGTTTTTCCTCTCAGATCCACGCAAGAACCTGCTCTTCCCTTCTCTTTTTAGCCAAAGTAGGAAAAAAAAACAAAAACAAAGTGGAGATATAAGATTCTAAAACCTCCCCACTCATGCATAGCCGATATCTACGTCTCTCTCATCCCTTGCAACCCGAGCCTAAGCCTCTTCCGCCAACTCACCTCCACCCTCCCAACGCACCAACCTCGTCCCCTCATCCTCCCCATCAAAACGCGCCGACCTATCCACTTTCCGGTGCTCCACCACCGCGAGCCCACCTTTCCATCACACTCACGTCCTTGCTTCCCATCCTCCACCTCAACCCTCTTCTGGCCCCACTTCCGAACACCGTACAAACCCCTTCACAGCCTTACACCCAGACCCGCATCACTGCGACCACTTCTCCCACCACACCTCGTCCCGAATCCAGCTTCAACCTCCGCTCGACCACATCTTGAACACGCAACCATCGGTCTGTCAGATCCTCCCTTCGCCGATCAGCCGCATTCCAAAGCCAACCGGGGCTGTCCCTTGCGACAGCGGCCTCCTTATTGTGCCACAACAGAAGCCTTGCACCCAAACGACGTCTGCCTCCATCCTATTGATCTCCGCCTTCAACTCGAGCCACTGATTTGTTTTTTTCTTGTTCTGTGAGCTTGTATATATATGTAAGTCCCTTATATATTTGCTACTCCTTTCGTATATTGGTATATGTTGAATGCAAACTGCTTTCGAAAATTTGGTATATATATTATATGCTAGTACCATGCTTTTGTTATGTGGATATAGGTAGAATCAGGTAATATATGTATAGCAGGTAAGAGATGTTTTGTTTATTTAAATTGAAATTTGAAGTTGTATTTTTGTATGTATGATTTCAGAAGAATATATGTAGGAAATTTTGTTTGTATATAAGTTATAATAATAGTATTATAAGTGGTGTGTGTATGTGTTATATATCCGTATAATATATACACTAGTTACGTCTGTTGTAGTATGTAAGCGGTGATAAAAAAAAAAGAAACATTTATTTAATAAGATAATATACGAAGTATCATGTTTATAAATCGCAACAACATGGTTGTTAGTTATATAAGTTTTACATATACGTTACCTTATATTGACAACAGTATGTTAGTATAATATATAGGCTAAATTATATGTTTTCACAGTTATGTTTAGAAGTATAGATGCTTGTTTTGTTTATATGTATATATACTCAGTTTTAAACAAATATGCATTAGCCTTATGTATATGTTAATTTAACAGTGTGAAGAATAGGTTGCATATAAGACGTTGTACTTGTATATAAATTTTGTAATTTGTCAGTATAGGTTGGTTATAGTATGCGAATTTATAAATGTTTGTTTATATAAATTATTAAGTATGTTACATATCAGCTATATATTTGTTTTATTGAGTCAAAGTGTACTTGTACATGTTGTATATACTATTTGGAATTACTGTACAAGTTTAATAGCTATATATATAAATATGTTTACACAGTAGCTTAGAAAAGTTATAATATGTACTTTCATAATATATGGGTTTTATAACTTTGAAGTGGAAGAAAATATATATTATACATGTGATCTATGCGTTTGTTTGTATATCTTGTATGTAAGTTGTATATATATATATAAAAAATATCAGCTATGTAAGTTTGTAAAGGGTATCAGGTTTTAATAATATAGGGGTTTTATGTTGTAAGATTTAAGTATTGGTTTTAATAAAATAAAAATATTTCTGATATATATCAAACTGGTTCTGATTGATTTCGTCAATTTCTATCCATCATCTTTGTTCGTCGAATCGTGTCCATCTAGCTTTGCTTTGGAATTCGTGCCTGGATTCGTAACTCAAATTTCAGTGTCCGTATCAGTGTGCGTATCCGTGTCGTCCGTCTCTAGCCTCGAAAGGTGAGCAATCACTCACGATTAACGTTCTTTTATTTATTAGATTTGATTTCAATTGAAACGACAATTGAAATATTGCTGCTGTTAGTTATTTACACTGTTATTACCTGTATCAGTTCACCTGTGACATCTGACACCATTATCTGTTAATTATTTATGCGATGATAATACAGTTTGGCTGATAATTGATTGATTGTTGATGTTTATATTGGACGTTAAATTGTTAATGTTAAAATGATAAATAGTATGAAATTGAACTTGATATAGGATAATTAAATGTTAAATTTGATTAAATGACATTTGTATAATATGACCCCTTTATCTGTTAAATTTATTGACACGTAGGATTGTTTAATTACATTTTGAACCACTGAATGTATGTTGTTATATGAAATTGTAAATATATGACAAGTGAAAACCGTAATGTAATAATCTTTAATCTACATGAAATGATAGTGTAGATTCTAGAAATAATTATATTAATTCGTACAAATAACAATGCGAATTAATACGGTTATTTCGGGATTATTTGAATTGATTATTGGATTGATATTGATTGTTGTTATTGCTTATTTATTTACTTTGACACCATCCCAGTTATCACACTGCAAGTTCCTTTTGCTATGTTTTGATTTTTGAATTGAATTGGAATCGGGTTGAATGATAAATACCCAAATTGAACTTTGACCTAGGAAAGAAAATTAAATAAAACCCGATTGGTCAAATAATTTGATTTGAAAATAAAATGAAGATTTTATTTGAATAAATAATATGGTTTTGAAACGAAGTTGGAAATTAAATTTTTATGAAATTTAAATGTTAATATTTAATAATCTGGAACAAAATATTCACAATGTAATTGATGAAAGAAATGTTGTTTAATTTGAGAAATGATTGAATTGAGTTTGAAATGATTTAATAATTAAGTTTGAAATTATAATTAAGTTTGAAATTATTAAACTTTGAAATTATTTAATAATTAAGTTTTGAATTATTTAATAATTAAATAAGATTGAAATATTTAATGATTAAATTGAATTGAATTCTTTAATAAGTAAAATTGGACTTTTGAATAAGTGAATTTATTTCGTAAATAATTGAAATTGAGTTTTCTTTATTAATTAAGTTGGAAAATCATTTAAGTAAATAAATAAGTGAAATTGAATTTCTTTATCAAGAAATAAAATGTGATTTATGGAAATTAATGTAAGACTTGAAATTTAAAGAATTTGATTGATGAATTTAATTTATTTCAAATTGTAAGTTTTAATATAATGAAGTTGAATTTAAATAATGGATTTAATGAATTGGAAATTTAATAGAAATTGTTTTGAATGGGAAATTTACTTAATGAATATTGAATGAAATCGATAAATGAGTTTAAATTGATTTGAAAGTTAAGAAAAATCTATTTAAATGATTTCGGAATGAAATTTATATATGAACTTGAATCAAAATTTGAATTGTTTCAAATAGGTATTGAAATTGAATTATAAGATTTTGAAATTGTGAATTTGGAAGTTTTGAAACGTAAATTATTGGAATTTGGTTTTGAGAGACAAATGAGTGTTGATTTACGAATTCTAATTGAAATTGTAATTGATTTGTTTTTTGGAAATATACAAACGACCAATCGGTGAAATAATTACGGAAGTTATTAAAGAGACCGGAATTCGGTTATGGGTATACTCTCTATCTAAACCGAAAACCACTTTAATAACTATGCGCGGAGTGATGATCCAGAATGAAGTGGTTGGAATGATGTACGTGTTGACTGAAGAAAGAGAACGATAATGGATAGCCTTGACACTTATGTCAAATTGGAAATGACTAAAACAGGAGCTGTGCCGGGCCAATGGAGGATTGATACCTCAAGTGGACACACTTCTTCGAACTACTTATACTTGTTGTCGATTGGTGCACCCTTGATTTTTGGGAGTGTTGTTTCACGGTGTTGCGGGCGCTGCGGCGTTGCGTTCTCACCAGCCCGGATCAGGCGAACGGTAGTATCACTACCTTGGGTATAGCCTCATGTGCCTTGTCATACTTGTATTCCATTTATGCGCGACCACTACGAATTTGTTTTGTACCTTGAGTATATGGATTGCCCTCTGGTGACTTCCGGTTTTGGGGAAACTACGGTCTTGTATATGCTTGTGGGAATAAAAATGTGTTAAGGGTGGAATGGGCCATGACTTAACGCTATTTTGATATCTTTATATTACTGATAGACATTATCTATTTATCGTACATTACTACCTAGTAGATAGTTTGACGGATCCTTAAAGGATGGTTATTCCAAACATCCTTTGAGTTACTTGTATTTCAATTGCTATTTCACTTGAGTTGGATTTATTGATATAAGAATGATAATCCTGACTCGAGTGTCTTGTGTTTTTGCTTTACGCTCGGGTCAGACTGAGTGGTTTAGCTTTCGAGACTCACCTTTGGAGTTGGAGCTTTGCTTGAAGATCCAGCCATCTATTCTGCTTTCAGTATCCGATGATTCCATTGATGTATTCTGATTCGTATCTGATGTATCGTTTACTCTTCTGTTGTAAACTCTGATGTATTTTATATATTCATATAGTAGCTTCATGAACTACTATCTCTTTTCAATTCCGCTGCACTTATTACTCTGTGTCTGTGATCTGTGATATTTATTTACTGTATATGTTCAGTTTTGCCAAATTTAAATTAACAACGCGGTATTTTGAGCAATTCAACTCCGGCATGAGTGTCTACCTATACACTTATAATGGACGCGAATGGTTCAAAATTCTGGGTCGTTACAACAACCCTGTATTTTTCAATTATTTTTAAATTGATATTTCCAGATTTAAAAGCTTTATTTATGAAAAAGAATAAATTTTGTTATTTTAAATATAAACTTTGACTTTGATGTGGATTAGAATTCCAAATATGACTCAATTTAATATTTCCTGAAAATGTGAATTTTGGTCAATAGTCAAACTTTGACTTTTAAGTTTAAATTTTTAATAATTTGAAATTATAAATTTTTATCTTTTATTATGACAATAGATTTAATAACTTGAATATTGCTTTTCGTTTCGTTGGAAACGGAGTTAAAATGTAAAAGTTATGTACATTTCAATTTTTAGTATAATTTGTTTTATTGTGCAATTTTGCCTATTTAAATTTTATAAATCATATTTTCTTTCTTATATTTTGTTTTAATATGTATTAATATGTTATTTTATGTATATTTTTGTCTTTTTATATTTTTAAATGATAATAGAATTTTTCCAAAATTTACTATATTTATTTTTCATTTTTAAAGGCTGTTTTCTTATTTTCTGCTATTTTCTTCATTAAAATTATATTTAAATTAAATTTTATATATTTATTTTGTGAATGTATTTTTATTTTATGTTTAAAAATATATTACAAGCTCATATGAATTTTCTAAAGTTTATACCATTTATTTTCAAATTTTCTAGCTTAGTTGACCATTTTTGCTATTTTCTTGATTTAATTATTTATAATTAATATTTATTTATTTATTTTTATTTATTTATTATATTTTCGTATCTTAACTGAATTTATATATGTTTTTCAGTTATATAAAATTTAAAAAGAAATAGTGAATATATGAAGAGTTTGAAACTGCTTTTGAAACCGAAGCCTTTTCATCTCCGAAACTCTTCATTTCCATAACCTTCACTTTAATTAATTTTTGCTGCCCACTCCTTCAGTTTTGGCCATGAGTTATCACTAACTTTTCACGAATTTTTTTTGTTTCTCAATTCATTTTTCACGGCCTTACAAAGTTCCTCGTTAATGGCCTCCTCTCTTTTCACTTTTCTTCAATTTTTCATACTTTTTTTGCCTTGTTTCCTCTTCTATTTGCACGGCCTTCTCACCATAGCCTCGACCACCATCCCCTACCACTCTTCCTTGGCATCATCTCCAGCCATCATTTCAGATTCATCCATGGCCATGACCTCCCCTTGAAGCTAGCACCACAAAACAATGTCAAAACTCCACAAAACATTGCCTAGACCACACATATCATCACCTACCCTCCATATCTTGCTTTGGCCACCCCCTTAGCCGCCACCACTCCCCTGACCTGACCTCGACACACCCCTCCTCACCTCTGTCCAGATCTGAAACATGAAGATCCGAGCCAAACAATGCATGTAGACGAGCCTTGTGGTGCACCAAAGCTCCACTATGTTGCCTAGTCTCTTGATATTCTTGTGTTGTAACTTCCTCCACATGTTCTAGCCTTTATGCCATGCATTCCTATGATCAAACCTGAGCCAAAGTCATGTCAAACCTGACCTAAATAAACCCCTAGGCCATGCAAAGCATTGTAGAAAACAAGGCAAAAGATTTGACATTCAAATCTCTTTTCGTTTAAAAGTTATTCCATTTCAAGTGCGTTGAAATTGTGTTTGTTTTGATGTATCTTTTGGGTTGTAATACAAGAGTTGTAGCTTTGGATCTTGCTCTCCACTCAAGTCCGTAGTCTTGTCATCGTGCTTTTGTTTCCATTGTGTCATTGGTTATGATATCTCCAGCACAAACAGGTGAGTTATTCTCACCAGACAATATGTACCTATATAACTAGTAAATTGACACCCTGCGAATCTGTAGAAATATATTATCGTTGTAACGACCCCGAATTTTATAAATATTTAAAATGATAATTTATTAATTTTTGAATTAAATTTGTGAAATAAAACGGTAAATAAATTGCGAGTTTCCCCGAGACGAATAAATTTGTATTAAATCAATTAAATTTAAATATTGTATAAATATGGTATATATGTGAATATATATGTATACGAGCATATATGAGCGAATTTGAAATAATAAATATATATAGATATATATTTGACTTGAATTTAAATTGTAGACGAATGGTTTAATAATAATTGAGTTTATAAAATATATACAAGTAAATTCCATAGTTTTGTAAATAATAAAACGAATGCATTTTATAATCAAACAATATGTTAGAATAACACCCACTTACATTCATTTGCCTTTAAACCAGTAACATATATTTGTATAGGACATAAGAAGATTGGCCAGTCCCTAATAAAAATCTGCAAAGTCAAAAATAATAACAACTTGTTAGAAAAGCTTGCATAGAATAATTATGAAAACAAATGGCTCGAATATGAAATGGGTATGCAGACTTAAGGACAACAAAATAAAAATATATGCAGGCAAGATGTGAAAATATAACACATCTAGGAACATAAAGTACATGAATCATCTTCACCCACCATAACAAATATCACTTCAGCCGAAATGAAGATAAGTAGATAACCAAATATAAGTGTGCTTGTAAAAGAAGATAGCAAATATAATATTTAAGTAGAAATGTAAAGTACTTTCATTTAATGCCAATCCTCTCAGCACAAAAGAAGTAAGCCTATACTAGTAAAAACAATATAATACCCTGTAACATCCTTTCTTTATATCATCTTTGCATCTCAGTTCGTTCATCCCTTCAAAACTGAGAAAATATAAAGCACGCATCACTTAAGAATTCAAACTGCAAAATCAAGTATCAGATCATCTCAAACCAAAACAAATCCAATCAAGGCAAACAAGGGAAAAACAAGAAACTTGTCCTTTGATTCTTTCTTTTTAAGGTGAGCAAAATTTCCCACCTTAATCCTTTGTTTTCTGTGAGTAAACATACAATTTTTAACATTTAAGTTTTGATAATTAGTTCATGAAATCGTATGGTTGCTATATATATTGAAAACAAATTGTTATGTGATGATTGGTTGTTTACTGGAAGCTCTGTTATGTGGTGTTCTTCAACATTTCAAGTTGCTGAACAAAGTAAAGCAGAGAAACTTTTAAATACTCCTTCATATAAATAATTTAAACCTAAGAATTTAAGCTAATTAAGTTGTTTAACTTAATTTATAAGCCTGGAAGTTTATTTTGAAGCATGATAGTATAAAATAGATACTGTTTATCTAAGTACCAGCATAAAGAAATCAAAAGTTAAATTTTGAATGTTTTAAATTATGGATTTGATTTCATATCTTATTTAAGTATACAAAGGAAAGATTTTTAAAACAAAAACGAAGATTTTAGGGTGAGTATACATGAGGCAGTTCCTGTATGAACTCAAAATGCAATTTAACCAATTTCTATTGAATTAACAAATATTAGCTACTAAAACTTGTTGTATAGCTAGCTTAATGATCCACGAGCACGGGAAAAATAATAGAATTTTTTTTCAATGCAAGTAAAATTTGGACGAATCGAAAATAGGGTTTAGGGTTCTTGTTTTATGGGGTCTGCATTTTTGATGATTTCGTAGCCATGGATTAACCGAGCTTCACGAATTTCTGGGAGAGGGTAGAAGAAGATGTGGATGTGCTATGGCCGAAGTTCTGGCATTTCCGGTGGACTGAGGAGGGTTGACGAAGGGGTTTTGCGTGGTGGTGTTTGGGCGACAGTTCGACTCGAGATGCTAAAATTTGATTTCGTATCATTTTCTTCGAGTCGAGTTTGGGTTGCGAATGTACGGAGGTACTGCGACTTGTTGGAGGTGCTGAAGTTCGCCAGAACGTTGGCGCGGTGGCGTGCACGTGCACGAGGGCAGTCTCGTGTCAGTGTGTTGTTCGTGTTCGTAGGGGTTGTTTTCAGCGGTTACACTAAGTTTTAAAAAGAAAACGATGCGTAGAAGAAGAAGAAGGTACAGGAGTTTGCTCGCGTGTCGCTTCGAGGAGAGCATGGGTGTTTGCTCGAGTCTGGGTTGAACCGGCTTTAAGAAATGGTTACATGAAGTTTTAAATAAAGGAACTTGATTGTCAAAAGGATTTCTAAATTTTAAACAAAAGTAAACCAAGTCTTACTTATGGAAGTAAATGATTTTCAAGAAAAAATTGTTTTAGCAGGGTGTCCAAGTTTTAAAAACAAAGAAATTTGAATTTGTAAATAATTCAAGTTTTTAAAACAAAGATAAAAGAGTTTTAAAATATGAAATATCTAATTAAAAGTTATTCATTAACTTAGAAAAGTTTTAAAAAGTTAAAAGTTATATCTGAATGCTTAATTAATAAAAATTGATTTCTAAAGTATTTTATTTAAAATAAAGTTAAAAATTAAGATTCAGAAATCAATCACGATAGAAATTTATCTTACGTAATTAAGACCTTGATTAAATAAAGGTAAATAAATATGAAGGTAATTAAACCAATTCAATTATTATTGATAATTTAAGAGTGTTGGTTAATGTAGCTAATTTAATTAAAGTTGATTAAGTGATTAGGAATAATCACGTATTGTAATTCACTAAGAATAATTAATTAAAGGGTAATAAATTAGGGATTGATTAATTTCTTAATGAACTAATTAAGGGAAAGTGATTAAAGGACAATGGAATAATTAAAGGTTAATTTTTTTTAATTAAAAGTTGATTAATTTATAAATGATTAAAGACAATTAATTAAATGATTTGAAATCAATGAAAAGTTAATTAACCATGATTGATGACCCATCTGATTTAAATTAATCAGATAATTAATTGAGTTCACTTATGGATGTTTTGAATTCTATTGATTGTTGAATTGTTTGATATTCCTTGATCTGTGATGCTTTGTAATATATTCTGATTTGTGTGTAATCTTTACTGCAGTTTATTTATCTGAAATTATATATATCTAGGATCTGTGAATAAAACATAAGCGATATAGTTTATATCGTTTATCAACTATATTTCTGTATTCTGATCTGTGATGTTGCACTATTGTATGTGAAACCCCTGGACCACACCATACACACACAAATATGGATTCCACGAGGAAATTGGTTAAGTCACAGATAATTTAAATTTGATGTTTTTGAAATTGAAATTTTTAATTTCATTTGATTTTGAAATTAGAAATTCAGGTTTAAAGTGAAAAGCTTTTGAAATGGAATTTCAAAGATAAAAGTTATTTTGAATAACTTAATCGAGTTTTGAAAATTTAAATAATTAGATTTAAATTTGAATTCAAGATTTGAAATTAAATCTATGATTTGGAAACTAGGGATAAAAGATGATATAAATGTGTTTGTATGAATTAAACCATTTCAAAGTATTAATTTTGGGAATTGAATTTAAACCAAGGATTTCAACTCGTATGAATGAATCAGATTTCCAAATTGAAAACTGTTTGTTTTCAAATGATAAAAGCTTTTAGATAAGAAAAGAAATTCCAGTTTAAATTAAAGGAATTTCAAGTGAATTGAAAAATGGATTTTCCAAGTTATGAATGAATTCTTTTTGAAAGCTATGAATTAAATCTGTCTATTTTTAACAGATTTAAAATGATGATTTATTTAAACCCTTCGAAATGAAATTGTTTTGAAAGCTATGAGTTAAATCTTTGATTTAAAGATTTAACGAATTAATCAAATTGAAATGGAAATTGATTTGGAAAATCTGTGAATGAATCTTTGTGAAATTAAGTGAACTTTGTGAATTGAATCTTTTTGTTTAAAAAGATTAAAATGGTAATTTGTTAAACCATTTGAAAAGAAAGTTTGGGTAATAAGTTGTGACTTAATTGAAATCCCATTATCCATTTGTTTTTGAATATTGCGCTCACTATTCGGGTTAGCCGGGAAAAGACAATTGTGTCGTTTAACTCATTCCGAATAGTGATACGTCGTATATGGATAGCATTTGAAGACCGGTGTTGAAGACCGGATATTTTTCGAAAATGAAAGGACAACTTGTCGAATGTCTCTGCACTGAGTCGCGCCGGTATAGAGATTTATATCACTCTTTTGTGACGGGAAGTCCGGACGTGATTGGAAATTATCCGGAATTGCAAGGGCTTCGTGAGAAGTGCCTTCGGTTTTGTTCGAACCCGGAACAGACTTGTATGGATACATGTCTGACATTACACTTTGAGATATAAAGCTGATTTCTTTCAAATACATTTCTGTTGGTGGCGGAGAATTTATTCTCTTAGCTTAACACCCTTCTCTGAGACGTACGAGCTCAGAGGTTATGTAATTGAAATTTATCAGCGATATATCCCAATTTGGTAATGTGGCATGCTGAGTGTTACTGTGTGATGATCAGTGTTTGATCATTTGCGATATGATCATTTGTTTGATCTTATATCTTTGTGATCATAGGTTGATCATTTGTTTTACCCGAAGCATGGCTTTGTGAACAAAGCGTAGCTTTGTGGACGAGACTTCGTCGGACCTCACACCCCGGAAATGGTCAAAACAGGAAGAATGCGGCAAGGTTCTAGGGAGTAGCGCCCCTTAGTGTATGTCATTCCTTCTGGATAAAGGTGGTATCATGGTATGGAGCCCAGATACTTAACCTCTGTGGTTGCTGCAAGTTTATTACTTTGTGGTTGTTGGAAATCGAGGATCCTCGGGAAGATCGGTGACGATCGGGGGATGGCATACGCGTGTCAGTAGTTACCTATTTTTGCAGAGGTAACCCGGCCTTGTGTTGGCAGAGATCCGGTTAGGTTCTCGGGTCGTCTATTCCAGGGACGTACCCATCGTGGAAGAGGAAGTTCCTTAGCCTGACCATTTGTTGGAAATCCAAAGAAACAATACGAGACTTGTACGGTATTAGTTGTAGAACCTGCCATTCACTTATGGTGGCGCCCCACTGTTTGGATGGTAGCTATAGTAGGCATACGATACTGGTCGTATGTTGGCTAAGATTAATATTATACTTTCGAAATGTTTTCTACACTATGCACTAATAATAATATCAAAAATGATTTGATTTTGCGTAGTAAGCATCTTTGACTAACATAAGAAGAAATCTCCTCCAAGTCTGCGTTTGCATTGTGTGTGTGGTGGGAGGTCTTATGGTAGTTTCATTTTCCAAAAACATTGCGAATTGACTTTAAAATTCTCTGCTATTTGTTTTTAAAAAGATAAACTGTTTTTGTTGCTCACACTAGTCCCATGACTGATCCGGAGTTTATTGTTTCTTTTCTAAACTCTGGATGCTCAAAATTTTCTACACGAGCAGTCTAGAGTTTGGTTTTTCAGATATTCAGATTTAGTAGATTATCTGGAGCTAGTTCAGTCTTTAGATCGGACTGCACTTGCTCATCTTTGTGCATCGTTATTTGGAGTTCAAGCTATATCTGGATTGGCGTTTTGAAGATGGAGATTATCCGCTGCTGATGTTATCATTTTCTTTTCCGCTGCTATTTGTTGTATCATACTCTGATGTATATTGATATTCATTGTATCACTCTGTTGTATCAGATATTATATATCAATGTATTATTCATTTATTCCGCTGTGTTATTTACTTAATGTTGTTATAAGCTCCGGCGACTCGGATTTGAACGGTCGAATCTGCGGCATTCGAGTACGATGTAAAGTATGGATGTCGATTTTCGAGCGGGCAAAATCCGTATCGTTACAATCGTGTTATATATGCTTATATTATTATCATATGATGTTCACACCTGTTATTACACCTGTTATATCATATGTTACTATAATTTAATGTTATTCTGTTATTTATATCTGTTATCACCATTGCAAGTTCCCTGTAGACTAGAATCACTATGGGTTGAAATGATACATACCCGAACGGACTTTAGAATAGGGAAAAATCGTTATGGGCTGAAATGATAGGCCTGAACGATTTTTATTTAAATTATTTTAACTTGGGATTGCGTGTTTGAAATGATAGAACCCGGATTTTTCTTTTTTTTAACTGCGGATTGAAATGATACATATCCGTATCACTTGACCTAAGTTAGAAAATTATATACAGGCCCGTGGTTATTTTATAAAGTGTTTTGGATATTTTTAAGTATTTTAAAAATTATAAATTTATGAAATTTGATTTAAATAGATTTTGAAATGTTTTAAAATAAAGAAATTATGATTTTTCTATATGTTAAAAATGTAATAAATGAATGGTTTAACTGGATTTTTGAAATATAGCTTAAGTTGGAAATTTGGAATTTGGTTAAAAATGATATTTTAAGTTATATAAATAAAATGGATATTAAATTTTATTTGGAAATGGTAAATATGATAAATTGATTAAATTTTAATTTAAGTGATTTATTAAAGTATTATTGATTTTTCTATGAATTTAAGTGGTTAAATAAATGAATGTTTAAAAGAAACGTTAAAAATATGAACTTGACTAGGAAATGTGAAATTTGGTTTTAATTAAAGTTTAAGTAAATTAAATAAAATTGGAAATTTTGTTAAATTGTGAAATGGTAATTTAAATTTGAAGTGTTAAGTCTATTTGTTGGAATGTGAAGAATTGGAACTTTTACATTTAAACTTATTAAGTAAATTGTTGAAAATTGGATTTAATTATAAGAAATTTATTGTGAAAAAAAAAGATATATGTTAAATGATAGGTAAATGAACATTTTAAACGTTAAAATATGATTTTTAAAATGTTTATGTGTTTTAAATTAAAGTTATTTAATTGCTGGAAATACACTAACACCTGAAATTAACTTTTAATAGCATTCGGAAATGCTATAGATTCTGTTTTGAACTAAAATTGTGTAAAAAGAGCTATTACAGCATTTCTGAAATGCTGTAGTTGCTGTAATTGAACTTATAGTCTAATATTGAACTCAGGTCTATTATAGCATTCTCTGGAAATGCTATAATGGTCTGCAGTCTTTGCTGAAACCAAATTTAACCCTTGTTTTGAAATCTAAACTACCGCAGCACTTCTGAAATGCTGTCTTTTCTGTTTTAAACTATAATTCAACTAAAACTGAGTTTTAACAGCAGTTTTAAGTGCTATCTTTGCTGAATTAAAAATGTTTTCAAATATAACTTATAGCAGTAATTTTTAAATGCTGTGAAATGCTGAAATTTTAATAATTAGGGTTTTTGACTTAGTAAACGAACTCAGAATGGTCTGAAACTTTGGAAATTGAATACTTGATTTGAAAATATAATAATTACACTTTTAAAAGGTTTAAATGAATTATTTTGATTGGAATATAAACTATTTAAAGGTGATTTGAAATGATAGTAAATGAACGATATCTTTGAATTTAAAAGGTATTTAAAGTTGAATATTTGGATTTGAACTGATAGGATATTTTATTTTATTAAAATGATTTGGAATGAAGTTTTGTAAGGATATGATATTTTATTATATTAAAATGATTTGAAATGAAGTTTTGAAATGATATGAAAATTTAAATATATGGAAATGGTTTGGAATTGATTTAATCTTTATTTTGATAAAGATATGGTTTGAAATGATATTTTATTTTGAAGTAAAGTATTGTTTTTAAAAGTTATAACCACGGGTTATAATAACGATTGGTTGGCAAAGAGACCGGGATCGGATATGGACATACTCTCTGTCGATACCGAAAACCACTTTGACAACCGTGTACGCGGTGGAGATTCCAGAATGAAGTAGGATGGTGGCGACGTTCATAAGGTATGTTACATGGACCCAACTCCCGTGAGTTGGCATAAGGTGGCAAAAACAGGAGCGATCTCGGACCAGTGAGGTAGCACCTCTTCTCGGACACATTTCTTCGATATTATACTCTTACTTGTGATTGATTAGATGGCCATCCTCCGATTTGGGAGTGTTGTTCGAGGTGGACGATAGTGGCTGCTATGCGCTCCATCAGTCCGTGTGCGCAATTGGTATATCTACCCTGGCATTGCCTAGTTGTGCCGTGTCACCTACCATATCGAGCTTTACTACGATTATGATTTTAAGATCCGACCGCGTTAAGGTTCTCCATCCCCTTAACGCTATTTTCTATATGATTATACTTTACTTATTTAGACACTATTATAATAGCGAATATTACTACATAGTAGATATTTTAACGGATCCTTAGAGGATGGGCGGTCCCAAGCATCTTCTAAGTTACTTGTACCCTTATTACAGTTCACTTGAGTTGGTTTACATTATATAAGTATATATTGTCCTGACTCCAGTGTTTTGTGTTTTGCTTTACGCTCGGGTCAGCCTGAGTTATTCACAGATTTGGATTTCCACTCGCTCGGAGATTTGAATCGCTGGAGATTATCTGCTTGTCTTGTCCTATCTATTTAAGTTCCGTTGTCCTACTCAGCTTGTACTTGGTTATTTTATTGAGACTTTTGTTGTACTCTATTTCTTCTGTTGTATCTTATGTAACTCTGACATATTTAGATAGTAGCTTCATGAACTACTATTTCTTTTACTTCCGCTGCATTATTTTACTCTTTGTCTGTGATCTGTGATTATATTTATTTACTGTATATTCTGAGATTTGCCAAATTTTAATTAGAACGCGGTATTTTGAGCAATTCAACTCCGGCATGAGTGTCTACCTATACATTTATAATGGATGCGAATGGTTGAAAATATCGGGTTGTTACACCAACAGTATCGAACCTTTGACCGGAAATTTCGACCACCTCCGACCATCGTTCGACGTGCCGCCACCTCCGTTCAACTCGCCTTCGACTCATGCACCACCGCCTTGAAATCTGCCACGCCCGGTTCCCCCATGTAGTGCCACCGCCTCCTTCAACGTTGGTGATTTTGAACCCAAATTCAGAAATTTAGATCACCTCGGGTCGAATTGGATGACTCGACCACCACCAACAGACTCCTGACAGCACCCTCCTCACAACCCAGAAACCGATTTCCCAATTGACGCTCCAGTCAAAAACGCCCAATTCAATTTTGACCGCGATTTCAGGTCAAACGATGCATCGAATTGAAAAACGAATTACACCATTGAATTACGCTAGTCGAGAGCTTCAACATATATTATTTTCAAATTTTTCTAAGGACTTTAAAATTTTTGCTTTTGATTTGATTTGCAATTGGATCTGAATCAGAGTTTGTTTGTCTACCATTGAGGATGAGAGAGCTGAGGAAGAAATATACGTACAGACAAATGAGAATAGAAACAACCTAGGGTTTATAACAAGCTATTTATATGTAGGGTTGAAATAGAGTAGATAGACCGAATAGATGAACGTGCGGAACAAACTATGGCCTAAAAAGCCCGTTCTGTCTCCGGAACAAAATTTGGTAAACCCATATATCACAATAGGTATTTTAAACTATTCTGAACGCGATGGAAAAAGTTTCACGTCCAAATTCCATCGTATGAAGAAGTTATGCTGAAATCAATAATTTCAAATTGATTTCAAATTGATCATTAATTAAATCAATTTCAAGACGTTTCGCGTTCGTACGATCAAACGACAAGTCCGATCTCTACGAAACTTGAAACCCTACAATAATTCACTAATACGGATCCGATGAAACTAGTTTCGTCGAAATCCGAGTCAGTGGCCAAAATGGCTATTTTTATATTATTTAAATAAATTAAGAATTTGTAAATAAATCCAATTTTTTATTTCAGTTTCAGAATTTGAAAATTTTATCACTTATGATTCCTCAATCATTTACAATGATTCTAAACAAATTAAAAATGTAAATTTAGATGATTCATTTATAAATTTCAATATTAATCCTCGATTTCATTAAATTCAAAATTATAAATTAACTTTCTAACAATTCTATTAAATTAAATGAATCGATGATTATTCCATTCATATTTCAAATAGGAGGGCTTGCCATTGGATTTAAAATTATTACATAAATATTTCCCATTATTCAACTTAATTTGTAATTTAACGTAATAATTAAATTTTGATTTCATTTATTTCAATAAGTCCAACTATTATAAATTAACAAATTAACTCATTATTAAAGATTCAACTTCAATAATTCATAAAGTTCATCATCTTGATTTACTTATTAATTAATAATTCTTTAAACCAATTCCCTTCTAAATTTTAAAGTAACTAAATTTACCAAATCATAGTAATTATTTTAATTTCTTAAAATAACCCCCTTCATTATAAATTGAATCTAATTTATTAAAATAAGTTTCCAAATTTAATGTATTAGATTCAATTTCACTTTTTAACTTACACTTAAATTTAAGTCATAATCAATTTATACGTATTCCTTTCTTAGTTACTATTTCACATACTTCTTGCATAAATTTCACAATTAACCATTATTATTAAAGTAACGCTAATAATAAATACGACCTTACTATTACTCAACATTTAAACGAACGTTACTTCATTTCCATTAGTGTAACATTTATTTCCTTTTCACTTATTACCAATTCAAATTTCATTAACAAATAAGTAGGTAATTTATAATATATGTTTACAAATTTTGAATTTATCGTTATTCAACCACTATTCATTATTATTTACTTAAATTTAGCATTAATTACCTTGCATTACATTGTTGCTTAAATTCCCAAACCGAATGTAATTAATACTCTAAATAAATACGCTTACTCATTTCGTTATTTATTAATTGTCACAAGAAATGTTTAATAATTTCAACAACATTGTAATTACTAATTACCTACATTGATTGTATACGTTTTCCATTATTATCATTTATTAGAATTCTGTTCAACTTTCCATCTTATGCATATAGTTAACCTTTATATTGATTTTACCTTCAAAATTTCCAATTATTCTCTTAACTTACAAAAAAAACAATTATTAATTTCATTTTAATCGCTATTAATTACATGCATTGTTAACGGACAATAATTGTCACCATTTTAAATTTTTTTAACATTTGAAATTTATTCTCTACAACAATTATTACCTATCAATATTAATTTTCCCATAAATACAAAACTTGCAATTGTTCGTATTATCATATTCCATTTACTGTTAAGAATGGGTTTATTACATTATATCAGTTTAATATTTTCCTTAAATCCTTATATTCAATTCATATACAGGTAAAATTCTTTTCACTGCTAAAAACCATTTGAATTAACTTCGAATTACTATAAGTAGTTTTTTTTTCTTCTAAATTTAATTACAAACTTATTAATTTAACCAAATTAAATCCATGAAATTACGGGTCGTTACAATTTCAATTCGCAATTTAAATATATATGGGTATATATCGTTTCAACCTGCAATCCCAAATTCAATTCAATGAAAATTGCTTGGTTTTATCTTTTCAACCCATAACGATTTTCTTCTATTCTACAAGATCGTTCGGGTATGTATCATTTCAACCCATAGGGAATTTTATATGTGGAAATTAGCCACAAGGGCCTCTTTAGCAGGTGGAATTAGTTTCTAGGACACACAACTGAAATAATTACTTTCAAGGACAAAACGCCAAATAATTAGTTTCTAGGGCCTAAAAACCTATGAAATTATGTCATTGAAAGTAATTGGACTACTGACTTTGTCCTTGAAAGTAATTATTCTGCTGACTTTGGCCTAGAAAGTAATTTCTTTGAATGTGTGTCCTAAAAACAAATTGGACTGCAAAGTTTGTCCTTCTGGTAAAATGCCCCATTTTATACTAACAGGGAACTTGAAGAGTGAGAACAGTTATGATAATAATACAACATATCAACAACAGAGATATATCATCAATAACAAATTAAATAAAATATAAACAATAGGATATGGTGTCATATCTCACAGGTGAACAATTTCAGTTAATAGCATATCATATGTAGCAATTAAAAATTAACAGTTAAATTTAGCAGCATATTTCAATTGTCGTTTCAATTGAAATCAAATTTAATAAATATAAGAACGTTAATCGTGAGTGATTTCTCACCTTTCAAGGCCAGAGATGAACGAAAATGAGATGAGTTACGAATCCAAGCACGAATTCCAAAGAAAAGCTAGGTTGGCATTAATTTAACGGACAAACTGATAAATATGAATCAATGAGAATGAGTCAAATTAGCTCGATGCAAATGGAATATATATATAGACTGTTATTATTATTATTATTTTCTTAAAACCAATATTAAAAATCTGAAATTTCAAAATCATTATTCTTAAGACTCAAGTTATTAAGAATCAAAGATATATATTATATTTAAAACCAATACTTACCTATACAAATTAATATATGAACATATACGACTCACCTACATGTTATAATTTAAAATCAATATTTATTATAAAATCAATATTAATAGTTTATTTTTGATATATATATATATAACTTATACCATGTACATGAACTAGCTGTAAAGCAACATTTCAAAATTTTCGTATATACACTTTAGCAACATATACGCCTATATATATATATTATGTCATATTAACATATATATCAAACTAATAAATAAAAAAACTTACATACGTATATACTTGGAATCAACAATCTATATATATTCTAATATATAAACAAATGTGTATAACTATATATATAAACTAACATATATTTGTAATTTAATATATAATATGTAAACAAAACATCATACTTTTATATAGATACCAGTACATCATTAGTAAACATATTAGAACAGAGAAACATGGATTTTATGCACATAACAGTTCAGATCTAATATATTACACATATTTTACAAAATATATACTTTGAAATCAATATATATAACAGTTATAAACTGATATCTCATCTTACTTATATATATACTAAATATATTTACCTCTAAAATTTTTGGAAATAAAAGTATACATTGATATAGAATATATATATATGTGACGCCCCACCTCTATACTCACGCTAGCCAAGAACACTACTGGGTAATGCTGTCGACTAGCACGAAGAATACGGCTGTTGAGGAGCGACCATCTGTGTAATTGCTTTGTGCGAGTACCGATATGTCAGAAAATATAACTTACACTTCATTTCAAGAGGAAATCCGACATACCGATACAAACCCAAAGCTACCACACAGTGGCTAGGTGGACCTCGGAAACAAATATAGAAATAAACATAACATAAATCAGTCATAGACATTCATATCACAAAGGCAGAAACAGATATGAATATAACATATAAAACTGTACATCAAAATAGTGGTCATAGAAGAGCCACTACATCACAAAAGAATAGATACAAGTGCTAGAAAAAAGAATAATTATACATTAAGGAGTCTCTATCTCAAATGTATAATACCAAAAACTACTAAGCTAAAGTAGTAAGCCAAAAGAATCCATACGACAGACCCTGATAAGAAGTCAAGCAGAAGTACCTGAAATACGTCGGTCTGACCCAAGTATTATTTAAGAAGAAAATAATAAACGGATCAGTCTAGCTATAAATATCAGATAAAATGATATTGGATAAGAGATATGACCAAAAACGTATGATAACAAAAATGTCATATAGTGACAAGTATACTTTAAACATCAACAAAATCATACAATATCTCAAGAATCTCAAAGCATCAAAAAGAAGGTCATATTCTTTATTTTATTCACCAAACACCAAATATTGACAAACATATAATTTCCAATCACAAAAAGAGGTGAAACACAAATTCCAGAAATCACAAAAGGGGGAAGGCCTATCATAAACGGGAGCATGAAAACTCCCAAACACGTGCAATATTAACGGAACGCTATTCCATGGTCGCTAACCATCAAATTTTGAGCCGAGGCTCCATAAACGGCCCGAAGACCATGGGTCGCTACCCCGCCAAATTTGAGCCGAAGCTCCATAAAACGGGGTTTAGTCTCTCTCGCAGACAAAGAGACATCGCACATCGCCAGTCTAAATCACAAAATGATCATCAATAATCGACAAGTGTAACTTACACTAAGCTAGTAAATATAAGAATTTAGCTTCATGTCCCATAACCACTAGCTTAACTCAAATATTTATGAACAGATTGTAGACTTCCACTCGAAAATAAGTGTAAATTACACTAGGCCAGTAAATATAAGAGTTTAGCTTCATGTCCCATAACCACTAGCTTAACTCAAATATTTACGAACAAATTGTAGATTTCCACTCGAAAATTGTCACAAGAGTTTCAATCGAACAAGTCCCAAAATTAACCGACGAAGTAAACACAAGTGTTTCATACCACTTGTTTTGCTAAGCCGTTTAATTAGATTTTCTCATACGAATGAGGTAAAGGTTTGTATATACTAATAGATTAGAAAACGGTTTTGTAAAAGAGCTTTGTATTAAAAATAGGGTTGAAATCATCTTTGTAAAAGAGTTTGAATATTTACTACTAGTATAGAAACCTTTGTATTTAGAAGTGACAAATCACAAAATGATGGTAGAAACAATCAATCATAAAAATCCACATTCGAAGATGTGAAATAAATCCAAAGAAGTCGATACCGAATCCATCAAAATCGATATTCTCAAAATCCCGAAAAAGAAGTCAATAATAAATGATAACAATAAATCGGATAATCACGAATCGATAAAAGTTGGAATCTCAAGTTTAATAGGCAAAATCAAGCAGGTCAGTCGACTGGCCTACTGCAGTCAGTCGACTGAGCCAGAACCCGAGAGTTTTCAGACCCTGCAGTCAATCGACTGACTACAGAGGCCAATCGACTGGCTGTAGCTGAAAATGTTTTCCAGTCTATCAAATGGAAGATCAAACTATCACATTTGCAACCGGTCGAGCATTGGACTTTAGGGGCTTTTGCCAATCGACAAACCAGCCCTATAGGCTCTCCGATTCACCACCAAAAACATGTTCACAAATCAAAGCAATGATTTTCAATGTTTTGACTTCAAAACACAAAAAATTTGAAATGTTCACCAAATCAATCAAAATCAAAAACAAAAGAACATGTGAAGATGATAGGAATTCATACCTAACAATCAAGGATAGTTATAGACATAGATGTGAGATAGAAATCTCACCTTTAAACCCAAAACAATGAATTAGAAGCTTGAAAGCAAATGAAGATCAACCACTCTACCACTTCAACTCAAGAAACTAGAATCTAAGCTCAAAATAAGAACATTTCCTAAGTTAGGTTTAGGAAATTTCTGAAATTAAAGAGAGAATGAGTTGGAGAAGAAGGAGGGGTGCTTACCAAAGATTCATCTTGAATTTGGAGCAAGAATTTGAGTTTGAAAGAGGAACTAGGGCATGGAAATTCCTATTTCCCATTCTCCTCCCCAATTTTCAGTTTTGCTAGAGTTTAAGAAAATAGAAATGAAGTGAAGATGAGAGGTGGACTGAGCTAGGGTGTTATGTTAGGTTATTAGGCTAAAACCCAAACCCAAAGTCCTAAGTGAAAAGTAGTAAAATTCACCCAACTCCAAACATATCGATGTTTATACTCAAAAAAGTCGCAAACACCATTTTGGACTCAATGGAGGTGGTCTAGAGTCCCAATTCGACTGTTTACAAAAAGTAGCTTTTCGAACTTCAATTCGATTAACGATTTTATATTTAAATAAAACATTTAAATATTCAATCGTAAAATATGCGGGTTGTTACAGACTCCCCTCCTTAAAGAAATTGCGTCCTTGCAATAATTAAGAGGAAAATAAAAAGTAACAAAAAAAAACATATTAACACAAAAGAAAATTGAAATAAGAAGTTCACCATAAAGAGCACGAAAGAGTAAGTCCGGATGTGTTTGCTCGATGAATTCTCAAGATTCCAAAGAGAAATCCTTAGGATTTGAGGACCATTGAACTTTCACAAGAAGAATATCTTTATTTCGAAGGCGTTTAACCTCCGAAGTAATGATACGAATAGAATATTGCTCATAAGTCAAATTTGGTGAAGCTTCAATTCCTTCAATTACACCGGGCTCAAGAATAAAAATCGGAATCCCTAAAGTATTTCCGTAGTAGAGAGACGTGGAAAACGTCATAAATAGCAAAAGATTGAGCCGGTAATAAAAGGCAATAAGCCACGGAACAAATACGTTCGGCGATGGGAAATGGACCAACATATCGAGGTGCTAACTTTTCCCGACCGACTGAAATGCAAAACACCCATCATAGGTGAAACACAAATGAACTCCAATAAAATCTGGGCCTAAAACCAGCTTCTCACCGGCTTCAAGCAAACACGAAGGAAATCGGCATGGCCTTCCGTAAAGAGCCTCGAAAGGAGCCATCCCAATACTAGATTGGAAGCTATTATTATAGGAAAACTCAACAAGAGAAATATGATCCTCCCAACTTCCACCAAAAACAAGAACACATGCACGAAAGAAGATCTTCAAGAGTTTGATTCACTCGCTCGGTTGTCCATTGGACAAAGGATGATAAGCGGTGCTAAAATTTAGCTTTGTTCCCAAAGCTTTTGAAGACCTTACAAAAATCCACTAGCAAAATAATGGATCACGATTGCTAACAATAGAAGTAGGAACTCCATGCAATTTAACTAGACATAGAGTTCAGTAAAAAGAGATACGGTCCGATTGGAACGAACGGGAAGAAAATGGACGGAGTTTGTAAGTCTATCTACAATCACCCATAGATTGTCATGACCCAAACGAGAATGGGAAAGACAGTCAATACAGTCCATGGAAATATGATCCCGCTTCCAAATTGGAATGTCCAAAGGTTGCAATAACCCATCGGGCCTTTGATGCTTGGCCTTTATGAGTTGGTAAGCCATGCAATGCTTAATGAAGTTAGCAATATCAGGTTTCATTCCATCCCAATAATAAAGTCGCTACTATTACCGGGATGACTGGTAAATTTAGAACGATGAGAATCTTCTAAAATATCTTTACGAAGATCAATAATATTTGGCACAATAAGTCTACCAAATTTTTGAATACCGCCACGAGCATAGATTTCAAAACCTTTCAAACCATCAACCTTATTTTGATCCCTACAACTTTGGCTAAGAAAAGCCAATTCGGGATTTTAATATTGAGCTTCACGGATGCGGTCTAAAAGAAAAGGATGAGCCTCAAGGCTACACAAAACAAGAGATGAACATAAATTGGATTCACGATCTCGAATCTCACAAGAGGATAAAGTCTCGAGATCATTCCATTCGGATATCAACAAAGAAACATCCGCTTGTTGCTTACGACTAACAGCATTGGCAACAAGATCATAAGATGCAAAGAACTCGAGCAAACGCTGTTGACGCAAATTAAGTTCCTTTTTGAGAAAATAAATATTTCAAAGATTTATGATCGGAGTAGAGAACAAATTTCTCTCCCAAAAGATAATGAACCAAATTCTAAGAGCGAAAACAATAGTCGCGAGCTTTGGATCATGAGTGGCATATCTAGTCTCGACAAGCTGTGATTGTCAAGAAGCATATGTGATAACACATTCCCATTTTTCAAGAGAACGACACCAAAACCAATACGACTAGTACCGGTACAAACAATAAAGTCTTGGTTCCCTTAGGGAAACACAAGAATAAAAGTATCGGAAAGGAGCTCTTTTAAATGATCATCTTTCCCGAAAAGCAAAGATATTCAAAATTATAATTAACTTTGCGTAATCATCTTTTTTAGAAAAATTTACTTTTTACAAGTCAATTTATTGTGTCTAACTGTCTCATCATAGCGTTTAGGAGATTCCTATCGATAACGTTGATCAAGCGCATCGACTAGAATTCTTAAAGCACTCAATGGGCAAAACAACACAAAATAATTTTCTATATGATAAACATGCCTCTTAAAAATTTCACAAATATTCTTTGTTCGATTTAAGAACAAAATCCAATTATACTTATAAATATCTAATTAAAAAGATTTGCAAATTTTAAGTTGTTGTTTTCATCCACAATCAATAAATACAAGAATAAACTAATCGAGATATTCGTAGAATACTCGATTCACAAAATGGATGAAATAAGGTAGAAGGTTCGTCATACCGAACGACATAATGAACCAAACACAAAAATCATAACGAGTGCAGAATGCGTTAAGGGGATGTTACCCTCCGCAACTCGTAGCTGAAGAAAACCGGTGGCAAGGTCGAGCTGAAAAGACCTTAGCGCCACACAAAAGATTGCTTAGGTGATAACCTTAAGACAAGCTTAAATATACCGGAAAATTCACAAATTACTTGAATAAGAGAAATAATACTTTCCTCATCAAGTGGGTTTAAAGAATTAAAATGATATCACCGAATTTGGAGATCAAAATCTTTAAAAAAAATAGAAATCTGCTTAACAGATTGGGAATGTCGAAGATAAATAGTCCACATTGGACATAGGATATAGGCTTCATAATGATTAAGTCAATCCTTTCCCAAAAATCAATTTCGAAGCCTAAGTAACGCATAACGTGAAAATCAGCTCGTAAAGAATAATCACATAAAATAATCTTGACATTTTCACAAAGTAAACTGAGTGTTGCGGATCCACCAACCGGATTCGCAATTCTCAATGAAGTAATCAAGCCAAAAATATTTAAAGAAAAATAATCAACAAATTCTTTTGATATAAAAGAAGGAGATGCACTCATATCAAAAGAAATCAAATAGGATAATCACAAAACAAATTAATGTCATCGAGGATAGAAGGAGAATTACCTTGACCAAGAAAAGTGTCAGTAGAGGCTTGCACAACCTTTAGCTTTCCCTCTTTCTTGTTTGGAAGTTTGGGGCATGAAGAAAAAGATGACCCAAACCTTTGCAATAGCGACAAGTAAGAGGCTTCAGACACTTATTCGCATAGTAGTCTGTAGAAACACAATTGTAGCATCGTCCACGACTAGTGGTAAGAGTCTTTGCTACCGAAATTGCGTGCTTCCCTTTTTTGTTGGGATTAGGACTTTTGAACTTAATATGCCTTTTCTTGTTGATGTTGAAGTTTTGTTTAGCATCCACAACTTCAACATTATTTTCTTTATTGGCCTCTCCAAGTTGAAGAGTGATATCTACAAACTGATCGAAAGGCACTTCAAGTTTCAGAGGTAAAACCTTTTCGGGGTTCTTACTCAAAGCACGGATAAACCTTTGATTCTTTATAAGATCCAAAAGTTGTTGGGCAGACATGTATACGCCATCCAGAGAAGGACTACTGGATTGATCGGCGCTGGGACTGCCAGATCTAACCATCTCTTCTTCTTTAAGAAAGAAAGAAAAAGAAAGAAGAGGAAAAAGGTTATTCACAAAATGAATATCAAACAATCTTGATTGATAAAACAAGGTATCATAAAAAGAAATAGGATAGAATGGTACGAAGACTCGAATTAAATCCTATGGCATGATTCCTAAGAAAGACTTAGGACAATGATCATTGCTGGATTATTCTACATTGTTCCAAAGTTTGGCTCCGATACCATGGTGTGACGCCCCACCTCTATACTCATGCTAGCCAAGAACACTACTGGGTAATGCTGTCGACTAGCACGAAGAATAAGGCTGTTGAGGAGCGACCATCTATGTAATTGCTTTGTGCGAGTACCGATATGTCAGAAAATATAACTTACACTTCATTTCAAGAGGAAATCCGACATACCGATACAAACCCAAAGCTACCACACAGTGGCTAGGTGGACCTCGGAAACAAATATAGAAATAAACATAACATAAATCAGTCACAGACATTCATATCACAAAGGCGGAAACAGATATGAATATAACACATAAAACTGTACATCAAAATAGTGGTCATAGAAGAGCCACTACATCATAAAAGAATAGATACAAGTGCTAGAAAAAAGAATAATTATACATTAAGGAGTCTCTATCTCAAATGTATAATACCAAAAACTACTAAGCTAAAGTAGTAAGCCAAAAGAATCAGAAGACAGACCCTGATAAGAAGTCAAGCAAAAGTACCTGAAATACCTCGGTCGGACCCGAGTATTATTTAAGAAGAAAATAATAAATGGAACAGTCTAGCTATAAATATCAGATAAAATGATATAGGATAAGAGATATGACCAAAAACATATGATAGCAAAAATGTCATATAGTGACAAGTATACTTTAAACATCAACAAAATCATACAATATCTCAAGAATCTCAAAGCAGCAAAATGAAGGTAATATTCTTTATTTTATTCACCAAACACCAAATATTGACAAACATATAATTGCCAATCACAAAAAGAGGTGAAACACAAATTCTAGAAATCACAAAAGGGGGAAGGCCTATCACAAACGGGAGCATGAAAACTCCCAAACACGTGCAACATAAACGGCCCGAAGACCACGGGTCGCTACCCTGCCAAATTTGAGCCGAAGCTCCATAAAACGGGGTTTAGTCTCCCTCGCAGACAAAGAGACATCGCACATCGCTAGTCTAAATCATAAAATGATCATCAATGATCGATAAGTGTAAATTACACTAAGCTAGTAAATATAAGAGTTTAGCTTCATGTCCCATAACCACTAGCTTAACTCAAATATTTACGAACAGATCATAGACTTCCACTCGAAAATAAGTGTATATTACACTATGCCAGTAAATATAAGAGTTTAGCTTCATGTCCCATAACCACTAGCTTAACTCAAATATTTACAAAAAAATTGTACATTTCCACTCGAAAATTGTCACAAGAGTTTCAATCGAACAAGTCCAAAAATTAACCGACGAAGTAAACGCAAGCGTTTCATACAACTTGTTTTGATAAGCCGTTTAATTAGATTTTCTCATACGAATGAGGTAAAGGTTTGTATATACTAATAGATTAGAAAACGGTTTTACAAAAGAGCTTTGTATTAAAATAAGAGCTGAAATCATCTTTGTAAAAGAGTTTGAATATTTACTACTAGTACAGAAACCTTTGTATTTTGAAGTGACAAATCACAAAATGATTGTAGAAACAATCAATCATAAAAATCCACATTCGAAGATGTGAAATAAATCCAAAGAAGTCGATACTGAATCCATCAAAATGGATATTCTCAAAATCCCGAAAAAGAAGTCAATAATAAATTATAACAATAAATCGGATAATCATGAATCGATAAAAGTTGGAATCTTAAGTTAAATAGGCAAAATCAAGCAGGTCAGTCGACTGGCCTTCTACAGTCAGCCGACTGAGCCAGAACCCGAGAGTTTTCAGACCCTGCAGTCAGTCGACTGACTACAGAGGCTAGTCGACTGGCTGTTGCTGAAACTATTTTCCAGCCTATCAAATGGAAGAGCAAACTCTCACCATTTGCAACCGGTCGAGCATTGGACTTTAGGGGCTTTTTCCAATCGACAAACCAGCCCTATAGGCTCTCCGATTAACCACCAAAAACATGTTCACAAATCCAAGCAAGGATTTTCAAAGTTTTGACATCAAAACACAAAAAATTTGAAATGTTCACCAAATCAATCCAAATCAAAAACAAATGAACATGTGAAGATGATAGGAATTCATACCTAACAATCAAGGATAGTTATAGACATAGATGTGAGATAGAAATCTCACCTTTAAACCCAAAACAATGAATTAGAAGCTTGAAAGCAAATGAAGATCAACTACTCTACCACTTCAACTCAAGAAACTAGAATCTAAGCTCAAAATAAGAACATTTCCTAAGTTAGGTTTAGGAAATTTCTGAAATTAAAGAGAGAATGAGTTGGAGAAGAAGGAGGGGTGCTTACCAAAGATTCATCTTGAATTTGGAGCAAGAATTTGAGTTTGAAAGAGGAACTAGGGCTTGGCAATTCTCCTCTGACGCAGCGGATTAATCAAAACGATCTTCAATCGGTGAGAGTAGTAATCGGTGGATTGGAAGATACTGAAATGCCCAAATTCGTTGATCCGAAGATACCGAATTCTAGCTATCTCTGACTCGTTGATCCGAAGATACCGGGAAAGAGATCTACGATTCTTCGACGTTGATCTTGCGCACAAGATACCGTGAATCGGCTTCAACAAACGATGATTCGAGCGCACTCGAATGACGTAAGTGGAGATAGGAGATACACTTGACTACCAATTGAATTTGAGAGCACAAAGCTAACAAAAGAGAATTTTATTCAATATTCAACAACCCTTACAAATGAGAGACCCGGCCTATTTATAGGCGTTTTACAACTCACACAAAAAAACAACAAAATTCACCAACTCCTAAGTCGGTTCCGACTTAACAACATCTCTGACTTAACATAAGTCGTACACGACTTACTACTTAAAAGAATACAGACATCATATGATTTACAACAAACGACATACGACTTATAAAATATACGACTTAAAAACAGGTACGAGCTACGAGTTAACAAATACAAACAGATTACATCACTTAAGTCGTAGACGACCTAGCAGCTTCCCACGACTCAATCTTCAGACGACTTAATATGAGGCGACTTACGACTTAGTATAAGTCGGTGGCGACTTAACAGCAGTTTCTTCACGACTTAAAGAATCAACGGTTCAGATGGACGCGGCATCAAGATCTTCGGCTACAAGTTTCTGCGACTTAAGAAACAGAGAATACAAACAAATCACTTAGGTCGTTGACGACCTAACAACTTCCACGACTTACGACTTATAACAGTTGCGACTTAACAATAGCTTCTTCACGACTTAAAGAACCAACGGCAGAGATTGACTCGGCAGAAAATTAACGGTAACAAGCCTTCAGCGACTTAAAACATGCGCATCTCAGATCAGCTACTTACAGATATCAATGGTAGAGATTAACTCGGCAGACGAATCAACGGCATCCAGTGCTTCTCGACTTAAAACATGACTCGTTAGGTCGTTCAGACGACTCAAAGGACTTGTTAACTCGCAGGTATCTTCCTTAAGTCGTTGCCGAGTCACACTAGGTCGTTGATACGACTTAAAGACTTCGTTAGGTCGTGAACTCAACGTACTCTCTTCCTCTGGCTTCCAACTAAGTCGTGGACGACTTAAAATCTTCCCTTTAGGTCGTAACCGACCTCGGTCTTTGTTATCTCGTGGCTCTCCCTTAAGTCGTAGGCGACTTTTGTCAGTTTCCTTAAGTCGTGACCGACTTATACCTTCTCCTCTAGGCTGAGCTGCATCATCCTCCCTAGGTTGAGAAAAATTCGACCTCGAATTTGTAAATTCTTCTCCATCAGCTCGTTCATCTCCGTGAAATGGTACGAGATGTTTAACATTGAACACGTCAGACGTATACACATCACTTGGCAGCTTCAATTTATAAGCATTTTTATTAATTCGTTTCACGACTTCTACCGGACCAATTTTCCTGGCTTTCAACTTGTTGTAAGCGCCCACTGGAAAACGATCTTTTGTTAACACTGCATAAACTAAATCACCTTCGTTAAATTCAACACTTCTTCGTTTCAAATCTGCAGATTGTTTATACTTCTCATTTGCTTTCTCTAATCGTTCTTGAACGATTTTATGACATTCCGTCAGCCCTTCAACAAAATCAGCAGCTTTCTTAATTGTCCCCTTTGGGTGTGGTATCACCGTTAAATCCAACGGTCCTTTCGGTAAGCTCGAATAGACAATCTGGAATGGACTGAACCCAGTACTTCGATTCACAGCATGATTATGGGCAAACTCTGCCTGGCATAACTTCACATCCCAACTCTTTAGATTATCTTGAACAATACACCTCAACAAGTTTCCCAACGATCTGTTCACAACCTCGGTCTGTCCATCTGTTTGCGGATGATAAGCACTACTAAATTTCAGCTTCATTCCCACCATTTTCCACAAACTCAACCAAAAGTGACTCAGAAATCGAGTATCTCTATCCGACACAATAGATTCTGGCAATCCATGAAGTTGATAGATCTCCCTGAAAAACAACTGAGCAACATGAACTGCATCCGCCGTCTTCTTACAAGCAATAAAATGTGCCATCTTCGAAAATCGATCAACTACCACATAGATGGAATCGTTTCCTCGCTGTGTTCTTGGCAGTCCCAACACAAAATCCATACTCACATCAACCCATGGTTTAGTCGGTACCGGTAACGGCATATATAAACCAGCATTAGTCGCAGTTCCTTTCGAAACCTGACAAATATGACATCGTTCCACAAACCTCTCCACCTCTTTCCTCATTGATGGCCAAAAATAGGATTGTGAAATCAACTGTAATGTACGGTCTCTACCCACGTGTCCTTTTTTAATGTAGCTCCTTGATAATCTTCATTCTCAGACTACCCTCTGGTATGCACAATTGATTTCCTTTAAAAAGAAAACCATTAACCATCACGAACTCATCCGTCTTTCCCTCCTTAACTTTATCAATAAACTTTGCAAAGTAAGGATCATTGAAAAATAATTCAGGTAACACATCAAACCCCGTCATTTCAACCTTTATTGTTGTCAACAAATGATTCCTCCTACTCAAAGCATCAGCCACACGATTCGTCACCCCTGACTTGTGTTTAACAACAAAAGTAAACTGTTGCAGATATGCAATCCACGATGCATGCCTCGCTGAAATCTTGTCCTGCCCTTGTAAATGCTTCAATGCCTCATGATCAGTGTAAAGGACAAACTCTTTCTGAAATAGATAATGTCTCCAGTGTTTGATAGATTGTACAACAGCATAGAATTCCACATCGTATGTACTGTATCTCATCTTCTCTCCTGACAACTTCTCACTGAAATATGCAATTGGATGCCCCTTCTGACTCAACACCCCTCCAATCCCAACCTTGGATGCATCAGTATGTAGTTCAAACACTAACTGAAATTCAGGTAGCACTAGAATTGGTGCAGAGGTCAAAAGATCTTTGATTCGTTCAAAAGCAACCTCGGCTTCCTCCGTCCATGCAAATTGTTTACCCTTCATGCAATCAGTAACAGGTGCCATCACACTACTAAAGTGTGGTATAAACCTTCGATAGAATGAAGCCAACCCATGAAAACTACGAACTTCCGTTATCGTCTTGGGCTGCGGCCAATCTCTAATTGCTTCGACTTTACTTTGGTCAACCTGTATTCCTTTTTCCGACACAACATATCCTAGAAATAAAACGCTATGCGTCATGAACACGCATTTCTTCGTTGCAGCATAAAATTGTTCTTGTCGCAATACCATCAGCACTTCTTTAAGATGATTCAAATGTTCCTCTGGACTCCCACTGTAAATCAGAATATCATCAAAATACACCACCACAAATTTCCCAATGAACGGTCGAAAAATCTGATTCATCACCCTCATAAATGTACTCGGTGCATTGGATAAACCAAATGGCATGACCAACCATTCGTATAGACCCTCCCTGGTTTTAAAAGCAGTTTTCCACTCATCGCCTGGTCTGATACGAATTTGATGATATCCGCTCTTCAAATCAATCTTCGAAAAGATAGTAGCTCCGCTTATTTGATCTAGCAAGTCATCCAACCTCGGCATTGGAAATCTATATCTCACAATAATCTTATTCAATGCTCGACTGTCAGTGCACATCCTCCACGTTCCATCCTTTTTTGGTACCAATAAAGCTGGTACAGCACAAGGACTTAAACTCTCCTGCACACGCCCTTGTTCAAGCAATTCCTCTACCTGCCTTCTCAATTCTTCATGTTCCTTCGGACTCATTCGATAATGTGGTCTGTGTGGCAACACAGCACCTGGAACAAGATCTATCTGATGTTGTATATCCCTCAACGGTGGCAACTCCGTTGGTAACTCCTCTGGAAATACATCGTCAAATTCTTTCAAAACTGGTTTAACTTCCTTTGGAATCTCAACCTCTTCACTGCTCTCTCGCCCAATTAACAAAAACACTTCAGGTTCCTCCTCTACTTCCTTCACAAACTCCTTCAACGATAACAAAGTTTTGAGCTCTTCAATCTCCTCCAACTTGTTTTCCTCCGGCTGTCGCTTCTTTGGAACTAGAGTAATCTTTGTGTGTAACAACCCGGTATTGCGTACCAATTATTTATCATCTTTGGACGGTCATCTTTCCTATTCGATTGCTGTTTGCAAATTTGTTAAGTGTTTAATCAGTTACAAACTCTAGTATCAATTTGATTAAGGAATTAGGTGGGCCTTAAAAATCATCTCGGCCCATGCTTTGTGATGCTATGATTTTTATTAAGGGTTGATAACCCGTTCCTCCATTTTTCACTTCCATTCGTGAACCCTAAGCCAAAATCAAACGAGTAAAAATATTGGCGGCCACGAGAAATTCTCGTGTTCGTTCATTTCCTGTTCGAAGCTAGGGCTTCTAGCAAACAAGAAGTGATGGCGGCCTCGTCCTCGTCTTCGTCCCTCCATCAGTTAGGGCTTTCGGGAATTCGAAGAGTGGCGGTCTCGTCTTCTCCGATGTAGGGCTCCGATCGAATCGTGATGCCGCGTATTCGAGTAGTTCGAGCGAACATGATTATCGTTCAACTTCAGCCCTTCGATCAACACTCGCAAACAAAGGTGAGTGATAATCTCGCTCACATCTAGTTCAACTTTATGTTATTTCTGAGTCGAGACCTTGTTCTCGTTCATATCAGTTTATTCTTTTTCCATCGCATGTGTATTTTATTGAACTTAGCAGATGTTGAGGTGATTTTGTCGACTTCATGTGATTTTCTGAATTGTTTTGGGTTTTGCTGATTTGAGTTACATTGTAACATTCGCTTTGAAATACCGTTGTTTCATTGTTCTTGACTAGTGCTAGTTCGATTGAACGTTGCTTGACCTCATCTCGGTCACTCGAGTATATTTTAGTGTTGATGATTTTTGGGTTGTCGACTTTGGCCATTCTTCGGCCACTTGATTTTGTTAAAACTGTACCCTGATCTTCAATTGCTTTGTTGTCTTCAGCCTTAACTCAAATTTTGTTTTCATCCGTGACTTCGGCAGTATCACTAATAGTGACTGTTCCCTCTGTCTTTGTTCGAGACTGCTAGGACTGGTTGGTATTGTTGCTTTGTCTATATGTGTTGTTGAGACTTTCAATTGCATTTGAGTTGCAACTATCATTCGATTTCGGTGGGTTGCTTATGACCTCAATTTTGAACTAATTTGATCTGTAGTACTGTTACATTTGAGATAGGTATGTATGTGTATGCACATATATATATATGCATACATGTAAAAAAATTGCATCTGTGTAACTTCGAATTTTCCTGACCTTTGCTCTGAGCATTTTTGTGTTCTTCCCTAACCTTTTGGCAGCTCTGGCTTTGTCTTAACTTTATCATTTTCTTGGCAAACCTCGACCATCACCATTGCTTAGATAGTAATGATGCTCTGTCCAGTTTGGTTAGTCTGCATTTGGCATTGTTCTATTCTTTAAGGCATGACTCAGTTGCATTTAGTAGTTAGTATTCCACTTGAGTATTTGGAATTGTATAGTCGTATAGTTCATGTTGCTATGGTTTCTGTAACCTTTGTACATTCTTGTATTACCATTGTGACTGGGCATGTGTACCTCCATATTTTGTAGACACTGTTACATTTGTTCATCTGGTTAGTTGCAGCTGTGCACTTGTGTACTTTGTGCATTAAATTGTTGCCAGTTCCTTGGTTTGTTGGTTTTGCTTAAGTCTGGGTATTTTTTTATGCTCTGGTCTCCACAGTAGCATCCATGCTTTAGCTTCTGAACTATTGCATTGCTTCATTGTATTCATTGTGTCTAGATTTACCATGTTGATCCCACTGGCCTGGCTTGTGTGATTCTTTGAGTTGGCTCTATTGTTATCTGGTTTATGACTTCGCTTATTTCAACCTTAATCCTTGAACACTTCTGAGTTGTTCCTTTTTACAGTGGTATTTGCTTGGGCATAGTTGCCTTGTTCCTTTGTTTGCGCACTTCATATTTTCACTGTTTCTGTAGTGGTGTAGTATATATCCACTATCTTCTTGAACTTGTTTCATCAGAGATGTTCTGTACATCTACTATTCTCACTTGCCATCCTCGTCTGCATATGGCTGCTGCCTTGATCCCTGTTCTTGGCTCATGTAGTCTTGACTTCGAGTACTTATGTTTATGTGCACTTGTATCTGGTGCCTGTTATATGTCCATTTGAGTCTATACTTGTGATATCCATCTGGAGTTTGCTGCCTGACCTGATTTATCTTGAGTTGCTTCCCTTTATTTTGAACTGCCCTTATTCCTTCGTGCTTGGTGCCTCTGTGCTTTTGTGACTGTGTGAAAATTGCAATTTGATTTATTGCACTGTGTTATAGCTTGAACTATGTAGCTTGATGTCTATTTGCTTTTGTCCTAGAGTCCTGTACACTTGAGTTGAACCCGACATGATTTGGGTTTGACCTTGTGTTGGCTTTTATTTTATCGTGAAGTGGCGAGGCAGTACACGCGTGCGTGTACTGCAGCCACACTGATGTGTCGTTTTAATTGATATTTCAATTAATTGAATTGTTTGCGTTCAATTCGATATTTGGGAAGTGTATTTGATTTCATTCGATGGATCATTTTGTTGTGTCTAATTATCTATTCGATAATTAGATTCTGAGTTTCTATTTACTATTTATTGATTAGATTTTGTTGATAATTGCCGTTTAGGCAATTCTGATGTTTTTAAGATTATCTTCATTGGTATTCTTTTCAATTATCTTTGTTGATGATTTAAACTTGCTGATTTGTTGTTTAACACTATTTAGTGTTATATCTGCCGTTATCCGATTCTTTTATCGAAGAATCGGATATACGAGATTTCTGTGACTGTCGTCAGTTTGATATTCGATTATTATTGCTTCTGTGTATTAATAACTGAGTTTGAATTAGACTGACCCGTGTATTATTTTCTTTTGAATTTAATACTCGGGTCAGACCCGAGTTATTTCAGGTTGTAGATTTTCTTCTTTGAGTTGCTGTTCAGGATATGAAGACTTTTCACATCTTCTGAAGTTGTCAGTGTCATTTTGTAGTAGTCGTATCATTGTATAGAACGATATGTATTCATGTATATTAGTCGATAATGTACTTGTATATATAACTTCTAGAGTCGACAGTTGTAGTTGTATCATATGTATCGTGTCAACTATATTGTAACTGACATCGGTTATATATATATGAGATTTTTGTTAATCTGTGTTCCGCATTTATAATATCTGTGTTATTGTTATATCTAATGTCCTAAACTATTATGAACTATCGTAGTTTGTTTTACACTGATAATTGGATATGTCGATGGGAGTAAATAAATAATAGATGAAAAATAAAAAGTATATACCACTCCTACCGAGATAACCAATATTTGTGTAAGGCCAATTACGGATGGTCGCTGCTATCCAGCCTTATTCTTCGTAATAATAGACAGTATTTCTTTTAATACTCTTTGTTATTATGAGCATAGAGGTGGGGCGTCACATTGTGCCTTCAAACATGAAACTGTAACTGTTGGTACGCCCATCATGTTGCACCGCCCTATCATACTGCCACGGTCTCCCCAGCAACAAATGACAAACGTCCATGTCCACAACATCGCACCAGATTTCGTCTTTATATTTCTTCCCAATGGAAAACTTCACACGAGCCCTTCGTCCAATCTTCACCTCCTCGCCTTTCCTCAGCCAAGCTAGCTTGTACGGTTTCGGATGTTTCTCAGTCTTCAATGCCAACTTCCTCACAGCTTCTGATGAAATTATATTATCATAGCTTCCAGCATCAATAACAAATTTGCAAACTTTCCCCAGAATAGTACATGTTGACTGAAAAATATTGCTCCTCAACCAATTACAATCCTCCTCTTGCTTTGGTGTTAAACAGGACCTCTTCATCATGAGATTATAACCTTCGTCTCCCGACACTTCTTCTTCCTCCTCATCAGGTGGTGAATTGGAACATTCAGCTTCTTCATCCTCATCCTAAACCTCTGTTATCATAGCTCACTTCTTCGGTTTTGGACATTCGCTACTTTTGTGACCAAATTCCTGACAATTGTAACATTTGAAACCGTTGTTAACCTTTGTCTTCTCAGCCTCCTTCACTACTGGTCTACTGATAGGTTTAGAAACATTAGAACTTCCACCAACACCCTTCACTTGATTGTTAGAATTATTAAACACACCACTTCCTCGTCGTCCCTGTTTCTCCCAAGCCAACGCTTTCTGATGTGCTTCCGCTACAGATCTTGGATCGAACATATTAACCATCTCCTGAATCAGCATTCGCAATCCTCCAACAAATCTGGCTGTTAACTGTTCTTCGGTTTCCATAATATCATTCCTTGCAATTAGTTGATAAAATTCGTCAGCATAGTCATTCACAGATTTCGTCCCTTGTCTCAAGTTTTGCAAACGTTGATACATCAAAGATTGATAATTGTAAGGTAAGAACGTTGCTTTCATCAATTTCTTCATTTTCTCCCAAGATTCAACTTTTGACTTTCCCATCCGTTCACGTGTAAGTTTAGTTTGCTACCACCATGCTAAAGCTCTACCCCTCAGCCTCGTAGCAACCAACTTCACTCTACGATGTTCTGGAACTCCTTTGAAGTCAAAAATCTCCTCAACATTAGCTACCCAATCTAGAAACTCCTCCGCTTGCATACCACCTTTGAATTCAGGAATTTCAGTCTTCATCCCCGTCTCCTACTTGTGATCATACTCAGAGTAATTTCTTCCTTGTCCTCGTCCTTGTCCTCGAACACTACCCCCATCATACTCCTCTTCAAAATCAGATGTATATCGTTGTCTATCTCGCCCACCCACATCTCTACTACCTTCTCGTCTTCCACCATCATTCCTTCTATCTACATTCCTCCGTTCACGATCATTCACGTTCCTCCCACGCCCTTGATTATTTTCAACACTTCTGTCTCGATTGGAATGTGGCAAGAATCTACTACCCCCATGGTTAGATTCAGGTGAAACCCTTCTCCGATTTTGATTCATCTCCGTCATAAGCTTCTCTAACCGGCCAATTCCTTCGTTAAGCTTTTCACTAAAGTTTTCATTGATTCTTTGTTCCATCTCATCAGCTTCTTCTCTTCGATACAAAGCTTCTACGTTTTGTTGGCGATTAGCTCTTCTTGGCGGCATACTTGAAATCTTTACAAACACTTCAACACTTCAAAATTAAAACACTTTTCGGACTTTGATCCAAAATGAAACGGATCGAAAACTTCCACTTTGTAGAAAATCGCGATGAACACGATGGACAAAGTTTCGGCCTCCAATTCAAATCCGAACAAACAACTTCAAACAATGATGAACACTTCTTCCTCTCGGCCACGGCTCAAACTTCAAACTTCTCGGCCAAACAACTTCAGCTTCAAAATGATTAGGCTCCAAGTCTCGATCTAACTATGATTGGTTAGAACAAGCTCTGATACCAAACTGACGCAGCGGATTAATCAAAACGATCTTCAATCGGTGAGAGTAGTAATCAGTGGATTGGAAGATACTGAAATGCCCAAATTCGTTGATCCGAAGATACCGAATTCTAGCTATCTCTGACTCGTTGATCCGAAGATACCGGGAAAGAGATCTACGATTCTTCAACGTTGATCTTGCGCACAAGATACCGTGAATCGGCTTCAACAAACGATGATTCGAGCGCACTCGAATGACGTAAGTGGAGATAGGAGATACACTCAACTACCAATTGAATTTGAGAGCACAAAGCTAACAAAAGAGAATTTTATTCAATATTCAACAACCCTTACAAATGAGAGACCCGGCCTATTTATAGGCGTTTTACAACTCACACAAAAAAACAACAAAATTCACCAACTCCTAAGTCGGTTCCGACTTAACAACATCTCCGACTTAACATAAGTCGTACACGACTTACTACTTAAAAGAATACAGACATCATATGATTTACAACAAACGACATACGACTTATAAAATATACGACTTAAAAACAGGTACGAGCTACGAGTTAACAAATACAAACATATTACATCACTTAAGTCGTAGACGACCTAGCAGCTTCCCACGACTCAATCTTCAGACGACTTAATATGAGGCGACTTACGACTTAGTATAAGTCGGTGGCGACTTAACAGCAGTTTCTTCACGACTTAAAGAATCAACGGTTCAGATGGACGCGGCATCAAGATCTTCGGCTACAAGTTTCTGCGACTTAAGAAACAGAGAATACAAACAAATCACTTAGGTCGTTGACGACCTAACAACTTCCACGACTTACGACTTATAACAGTTGCGACTTAACAATAGCTTCTTCACGACTTAAAGAACCAACGGCAGAGATTGACTCGGCAGAAAATTAACGGTAACAAGCCTTCAGCGACTTAAAACATGCGCATCTCAAATCAGCTACTTACAGATATCAATGGTAGAGATTCACTCGGCAGACGAATCAACGGCATCCAGTGCTTCGCGACTTAAAACATGACTCGTTAGGTCGTTCAGACGACTCAAAGGACTTGTTAACTCGCAGGTATCTTCCTTAAGTCGTTGCCGAGTCACACTAGGTCGTTGATACGACTTAAAGACTTCGTTAGGTCGTGAACTCAACGTACTCTCTTCCTCTGGCTTCCAACTAAGTCGTGGACGACTTAAAATCTTCCCTTTAGGTCGTAACCGACCTAGGTCTTTGTTATCTCGTGGCTCTCCCTTAAGTCGTAGGCGACTTTTGTCAGTTTCCTTAAGTCGTGACCGACTTATACCTTCTCCTCTGGGCTGAGCTGCATCATCCTCCCCCATTATCCTCCCCCATTTTCAGTTTTGCTAGAGTTTAAGAAAATAGAAATGAAGTAAAGATGAGAGGTGGACTGAGCTAGGATGTTATGTTAGGTTATTAGGCTAAAACCCAAACCTAAAGCCCTAATTGAAAAGTAGAAAAATTCACCCAACTCTAAACATATCGATGTTTATACTCAAAAAAGTCACAAACACCATTTTGGACTCAATGGAGGTGGTCTCGAGTCCCAATTCGATTTTTTACAAAAAGTAGCTTTTCGGACTTCAATCTGATTAACGATTTTATATTTAAATAAAACATTTAAATACTTAATCGTTAAATATGCGGGTTGTTACAATATGTAACATACTACAATATAGAAACTAATATATTTACAATAAATAAATTACTTATATAACTTTCTTTTTGGCAAATACAAATGCAACAGACGTGGACCACATATATAAACCAACAGTATATAAAATATACTTATAACCTGAGATTCGAAATATATATTAAAGTTTAATATATATATATATATATATTTATATCAATAAATAACTTATATACGAAATTAAGCAACAGATTAAACAAAACTCATATAACTATATATATGTACATGCAACGCTTCTTTTAAAAAATATAGTATGCAGACAAACTTGTATTAAACTATAAGTATATATATATATATATCTGTGTGTGTGTGTGTGTGTATAACTAAACTAATTATATATATGAGATCACGGCTGCCACTTATGTAACAAATGTTATAGGCAACAGACCTGAAACTTACATATATATCAAACCAAGTATAAAACAAAATATAAAAGGGAGATAATGGAGGCGGAGATGGTTTGTTCTAGGCAGACGGCAAGGAGGAGACGAGGCCAGGTGGAGGGATGCGAGTGGACGGAGATAAGGCTGTGGTGGAGGATGGCTGTCGACATGAGATGATGGTCAGGTACAGGAGTTTGCTGTAACAGCCCGCAAACTCGTACCCCTTGAATTGACATTAATCTCCATCAAATCAACTCAAGAAGAACGGAAATATGAACCATTTGGGTTAAAGAAGAAAGAGGTAGAAGAAAATAGAAGACAACATCAGAATCTAACCATCGCAGTGGAATAAAATATAATAGAGAATAACTAGTCTTTACACAAAAACAAATCTGTTTATACATTACATCATCAGAGTACATATAACACACAACTGGACAGTAATCACAACCTGTCCTCACAAAACTGAATACATAGTACACACAACACAGCGGAATATACATCAAGTACGAGTGATACGTCTCGCCATCCAGCTCGTCTCCTGAGCTCCACAGCATCTTATCTTGTAATCTATAATACTCGGTCTGACCCGAGCATTATAATAAAATAACACCCTAGCCAGTCTGGAAAACCAACGTGAAAAAACACACTCAATTGGATTATTAAAGTTTTCCAAACCCTTTGAAATCAAAAGCATCTCGTAAGACCATGCCACAAATAAACATGTCGGGTTTTTACCTTACGATAGCCAAAACACTTTTATCAAATCCGTCTGATATTATAATAGTGTCTATGTACAAATACTTATTCAAATAGCTGAAATTGTTACATGATTAAATTCTAGCATACTAGCCACAAAGTGGGTTATACAAACAAAAACCGTAAAAGGCACGTAGGGAGAATGGATTTCCAACTAATGACTAAGCACTGGGGTACCACCTGTCACAGTACCTGGTCTAAATCAGTGTACCGAGGACCACGCCCGATCCACTGCAACACAAGATCGGAACAACCTAAGGGTAATTTCGACTAAGTTCACCCCTCGGTTGGCGCGACCAACCGCCACACAGCCGAAATAAAAAGGGACATCTAGATAGGGATGATCTCACCCTAATGGGCACTACCCACATAGCCTTGCTGCATAACCCCTGATTTTCAGTCATTCCCGGTTGATGAGGCTTGAGGCTAAGCGTTACCTTTATAGAACATATCCCTTAGAATGCCCATCGTCCACCTGGTGATGTTCCGAAAGCATTCATCCATACAAGTCCGTTCCGGGTTCGAACGGAACCGAAGGCACTTATCCTACTACATCCATTTTGGAATCACCCTCAGGATTAGTAGCGGTTAGCCCTTGCACTTCACTGCTCCATCTTCGATTCAAACTCGTTTCCCCACGAAAACGTACAAACCAAATCGAAGTGGTTTTCGAGAAATAATTCCCGATCCCGGTCTCTTCGAAACGATCAGCGCATTGGCTAATATTGATAGTCGGTTATTTAACTATCAATTTACATTCACAATCAACCATCAAACAATAAATAATTTTCCAAATTATTTATTAACCTCAAAATATCTTCGCAAGATATATTTCCATTTTCAATCCTTTGAATACCGTCTCAAACCATCTTCCTCTCACGGAATAAATTTCCCAAATATTTTCTATTTCCACTGAAATCACCAAGTAAAAACACTAGATTTTTAAAATAATTTAAAACACCATATTACAAAATATACTTTAAACAAAACATTTAAATTAAAACTACTGTAATACTTTCTTCAAAGATATATACTTTAAGAATATTCAAAATAAAGCTACTTAATAAAATATAAAACTAGATTTTTATCATTTAAAACATAATACCAAACCATCTTTAAATAATTACTATTAAAATAAATTTGAAAAATATTTGCTTTAAAATTTAAACATTTAAGAATAATAAATTTTCTAAAACATATTTTAAATCAACTTTAAATTTTTTAGCTTATACTTAAAAGTTTTCTTTGGAAACGTACTTGGCTATCCGAGGAAATACACTTCTCTATCACATCTTTAAAAATAAATCACTATTTATTTTTAAACAAATTTACCCATTTCTTTAATAAATTCCCACCGTGAATTTATTCTTCCAAATATCCACTAATATATTACTTCACCTTTATAAACCCAGTTTATAAATTCCAAAATCTCACTTCTCTTTTAAATTTCAATTCCAAACACTTAAATCAATTTACAATTGATTTCCAATTTACTTCACTTTGAAATAAATTTCCTTACTTCATTTATTTCAAAATCCATTAACTTTCAGATTTTATTTCTTTATTATGATTTAAAATCTTTAAACTGAAAATTTAAATTCCAGATTTTCGAATTCCCTCTTTTCCTTTTAATTAAATTTAAACCTTGAATTGAAATAAATTCTTTATAATATATCACTTAAGTTTTAAAATTCATTATTCCTCTGTTTATTCAAATTCCCTCTTCCATACTCGGAATTTTATTTATTAGAATTTTAAAACCACCTTCATTCTTTTCCAATTAATTCTTAAATTTATTTAAATTCTCTATAATTATTTTACTTAAAAATTCACTCCTTTATTTTCTTTCCAAAACTCTAATTCTATATATTTTGGTAACTCAGTGCACCGAAATATATTCAAACAACCCATAGCATTTAATAGTCAAATTATCAATATAATCAATCACAGAATATCAAATATTCATACACAGAATATTAAACAATCTAAATAAATTTGAGGAATCCAGTTGGATCCCTCCAACTTGTTTTCCCTACATCCACAGATGTTAGCATAATACCAATTCCACTTCGAGGTGGAATATCGCGGTATATGGGATTAATATAATATCATCCGCTATTATGCGGCGCATAGGGTCTCATCCGCTATATAATGCGGGAAATCAATCACTCCAATATATATATACTACTATATAATATCTATCACATCCAATCAATTCAACCATTCAACCAAATATCTAAATTTAACCATTTAAATTTAAATAACCCAGATGAGTGAGATTAACTCACTTTAGATTTTTTTTGTTGGCAACCCATTTCCATCTCGCCTATTTTCTTCACGATTTCAGACCTGTATAAACATTAGGTGATTTATTAATATTCGAACAATCCATTACCGTTTAATAAATTTATTTTAATCTAATAATTTAAATTTAAACTAATATTTTCCTTTAAAAATCCTTTAGTAAATAAAATAGTTGAATAGGTTAATAAAACAAATTAATCACCCAAAATACATTGTTTTAAAATAAGCTAGTAGATTTTTAAAAATGTGTATGTGTATATATATATTACTATTTTTTTGAAACTACATAATATATATATATAAATATATATATATTTATTATTTCTGATCTATACTTATATATATTAATTTTAAACTAAAAACACCAAAACAAAATGTTACCTTACTGTTAATAATTTTTTTTCTTCTGATTTACTGACCTAGATGTGTTTATATCAATTTGTATTTATATTTTTTTCTATATAAATAGTAAGCTAGAACATATATGTATTCATTTAATTAAACATAATAGTTAACTAAAACCCCATCTCTATATACATTTAAATTAAACAGGTAAGAGTACTTATACATACATATATACATACATACATATATATATACATACATATATATATACATACATATATATATACATACATATATATATATGTGCATATATATATATATATATGTTTATTACTTCCTTCTTTGTATATACATATATTTTAAATTAAAAGAAAAAGAAAAAGTGGACAAGATAGTAGATACCTCACGACATCGCCACTGCTCGAGAACGAAGCCTCCATCGCCATCGTTCTACTGTTCGATGCCACGCCTTCTCCGCGCATCGCTTGTAACGAACCCCACACATTCGCGAGCTCCATGCACAAAGCGACCAAAACAAATAACTGCTCTCCGCTCGCCTCCACTTAGTGAACGTCACTAGGTCGCGCTGCTGACCTTCAGCACACGCCTCCCGAAGCGTGGCCGGAAAGCTCCAAATCTAGCCCACAATAATGCGACCCAGACCGCCTCTGACAGTATGTCGCCACCCTGATTCGCGATTCGCCTTGATGCTCGATTCGAAAAAATTCGAGACCCGATCGTGGTTAACTTCGTGTATATATATATTTTTTTCTTTCTGTTTCGAATTTGATTTTTCAAATAAGAGAAGGCTCAGTTTTATTTTAAACAAAGGAGCTGCCATTATATTTTTTTGTGGATTGGGAAAGAAGAGTGAAGGCTCGGCTTTGATTTACTTCTCCTTGTTCAAACTGCTTGCATTGGAAGATTGCAGAGAAGATGGCGTGTTTCGACCAACTTGCTACAGTGACTGAAAGGAAAGCAAAAAGTTTAGATGTGAAAGAATACTGCTGAAAGTTTGATTAGATATACAAATATATGTATATATATATTAATTCAAATTCAAATTATCTCAAAAAATGCAACTCAAAATCTTGACCTCCTATCGAGGTGTGCCGCCAGGCGTTTATAATGTTATACCCCTATTCCGAATGCAATGGAAAAGGTTTCGAGTCCTAATTCGATCGTACGAAGAAGATATCTTTTTGAACCCAGTTATTACATTGAATTTCGAAATATTTTTTAGCGCGTTTATCTACCGTACGATCACACGATAACTCCAAGCACTACGAAAATTGAAATCAGATAATAATACAATATTACGGATCCAATGGAACTGGTTTCGCTGAATTCCGAGACTGTGCCTTGGAAGGTTATTTTTAAATATCGATTTAAACAATATATTTTCAAAACCGAACGAAACACTTTTAAATTCAATTTTAAAAGTTCTATCACCTTCAGTATTATTAATATGAATTTTATAAGTCTTTGAAATATTTTTAACAAGCTTAAAATTTTAGATTCAGCAATTCACCCAATTTCCAATTATTTAATTTAATAAATAAATTACCCAATAAATAGTGATATTTGAAATTCGAGTCAAAAATTCACCATTGAATATTAAAAATCAATTAAATATTCCAATTTCAAATATCCAAAATGTGACGCCCCACCTCTATACCCACGCCAGCCAAGGACACTACGGAGTAATGCCGTCAACTAGCGCGGAGAATAAGGCTATTGAGGAGCGACCATCCATGTAATTTCTTTGTGCGAGCACCGATATGTCAGATAGTATAACATGCATTTTATTTTAGAAGGAAGTTCGACATACCGATACAAACTCAAAGCTACCACACAGTGGCTATAATATCTTCAGATACAAATATAGAAATAAACATAACACAAATCAGTCACAGACATCCATATCACAGAGGCGGAAATAGATATGAATATATAACACTTAAAAGTGTTTATCAGAGTAGTGGTCAAATAAGATCCACAATATCACAAAAGAATAGCTACAAGCTACACAAAAGAATAAGTATACATCACGGAGTCTATATCTCAAATGTATACAACAAAAACTACTAATCTAAGTAGTTAGCCAAAAGTCAGAGTAATCCCAGAAGAGACGTCAAGCAGAAGCACCTGTAACATCTCGATCTGACCCGAGTATTATTTCATAAGAAAATAATAAACGGATCAGTCTAGCTAAAAATATCATATGACATGATATAGAATAAGAGGTATGTCATAAACATATAATATCCATAATGGCAAACTACTATAAGTATGTAATTGAAAATCAACAAGAGATTAATCAATATCACAAGAATCTTCTCAAAGATAGAAAAGGGTATCAAACCCAAAACTTGTATTCACAACAAGTCAATGACACACGAATTCGCCAATACACAAAATTTGATAAAACTTATCAATAGAAATCATGAAAACCGGTGAATCATAAATTCCAGAAATCACAAAATTCGGGGCAACGACGTCGTACATCGTAACGTCCGATGATCCAGAGACACAGTAAATAGGAACAACAACGTCATACATCGTAACGTCCGATGAACCAAAGCACAATAAAAAGGAACAACGATGTCTTACAGCGTAACATCCGATGAACCAACACATAGAAAAATGGGACAAAGACGTCGTACAGCGTAACGTCCGATGAACCAACACATAGGAAAATGGAACAACGACGTCGTACAGTGTAACGTCCGATGAACCAACACACGATAAAAAGGAACAACGATGTCGTACAACGTAACATCCGATGAACCATCACATAGTAAAATGGAACAACGACGCCGTACAGCGTAACGTCCGATGAACCAAATCACGATAAAACGGAACAACGACGTCGTATAGCCTAACGTCCAATGAACCGAATCAAAGACACAACGCATAGTTGCTAGTCTAAATCACAAAAATGACTGTCAATGATCATCAAGAAGTGTCAATTACACTAAGCTAGTAAATATATGAGTTTAACTTCATGTCCCATAACCACTAGCTTAACTTAAATATTTACGAACAAACTGTAGATCTTTACTAGGAAATTGTCACAAAAGGTTCAGTCGAACAAGTCCAAGAATTAACCGACAAAGTAAACGCAAGAGTTTCATACCACTTGTTTTACTAAGCCGTTTAATTAGATTTCTCATCCGAGTGAGGTAATGGTTTGTATATACTAATAGATTGGAAAACGGTTTTTTAAACGAGTTTGGTATTGAAAATAGAGTTGAAATCATTTTGATGAAAGTGTTTGGATATCTACTACTAGTATTGAAACCTTTATATATTTAAAGTGAAAATCACAAAAATGATTGTAGAACAATCAATCACCAAAATTCACATTCAAAGACGTGAATAAAATCCAAAGAAATCGATACTGAATCCATCAAAATGGATATTCCCAAAAATCACGAAGAAAATGTCATCAAAGCCAATAATAAATGATAACAACAAAAAGGGATTCGACACGAATCGATTAAAGTTGGAAATTCAAGCTCAATAGGCAAATAGGCAAAAGACTGCAAATTCAGACTTCTGAAATCAAGGATTCAGACGTTTGAATCTGGAAAATAAAATATTTTCCAGAACAGAATTCAGATGTCTGAATCCTCGATTTCAAACGTCTGAAATAGGCACTTTATAGCCTATTTCCTTTTCGGTTCAAAACGAATCAATTCTGGCGTCTGAAGCCTTTGATTCAGACGTCTGAATCTGGGAATAGAAATTTTCCCAGAATCATATTCAGACGTCTGAAATATCAATTCAGACGTCTGAAACTGGAATTTCAGGCATTTCCTGAACCTGGACCAATGATTGCCAAAACAATATTGATAACGATCGGACGAGCAACAACGACTAAGGAATTATGCCATGTGACAACCTAGCCTTAACGGCTCTTCGATACGCCTCGAATATCAATGTCCAAATATCCATAATAGGATTATCACAAAAATTGAACCAAAACACCAAAAATTGGAATATACCCAAAATCAATCCAAACCAAAATCAATTACACAAGAATAAGTGTTAGGAATTCATACCTAACAATCGAAGATAATTATAGACTAAGATGTCAGATATAAATCTCACCTTTAAACCCAAAACAAATGAAGAAGAAGCTATAGAGCAATTGCAAGAACAACCACTCTTTAATTCCAACCCAACAAGCTTGAATCTAAGCTTAAAAGAGAAACACTTCCCAAATTAGGTTTAGGAATTTTTTTGAAATTGATAAGAGAATGAGTTGGAGAAGAAGAAGAGGAGTCTTACCAAAGCTTCTTCTATTGATTTGGAGCTAGAACTTGATTTGCAAATGGAAACTAGGGCTTGGAGTTTTAATTTCCTATTCCTCTCTCCATTGTTGATGAAGCTTAAGTGTTAGGAAATGAAAGTGAAGTAATGAAGAGGAGAGGGAGTGGAGCTTGAGATAATGAAACCAGAATTGGGCCAATGGGCTGAACCAAACCCAAAGTCCAAAGTGAAAAAGTAGCAAAATTCTACTAACTCCAAACATATCGAAATTTATACTCAAAAAGGTCGAAAACGGCATTTTGAACTCAATGGAAGTGGTCTCGAGTCCTAATTTGACAGTTTGCAAAAAGTAGCTTTTTGGACCTTAATCCGATTAACGATTCTATATTTAAATAAAATATTTAAATTTGCAATCGAAAAATATGCGGGTTGTTATAGACTCCCCTCCTTAAAGAAATTGCGTCCTCGCAATACTTAAGAAGAAAATAAAGAGTAACAACCATAAAAGCATATTAACACAAAAAAGAAATTTGAAATAAGAAGTTCACCATAAAGAGCATGAGAAAGCAAGCCCGGATGTGTTCGCTCAATGAATTCTCTAGATTTCCCAAGAGAAATCCTTGGGATTTGAGAACCATAGAACTCACACAAAGAGAACATCTTTATTTTCGAAGGCGCTCAACCTCCGAAGCAATGATGCGAATAGAATGTTGCTAAAAAGTCAAATCTGGTGAAACTTCAACCCCTACTATAACACCAGGCTCAAGAATAAAAATAGGAAACCTAAAAGCATTTCCATAGTTAAAAAACGTGGAAAACGTCAAGAATAGCAGAAAATTGAGCCGGAGCAACGGCGTAGTACAAAAACGGTACGCTCGAGAAAAGAGAATCTCGAATAATTTGGAACACCGACGTACTACAAAAACGGTACGTCCAAGTGAACCGAAAAGCCGGGACATCGATGTAGTACAATAACGGTACATCCGATGAACCGAACACCATAAAAGAACATCGGATGCTAGTCCATAAAGGGAATGAGATGAAACTCAATAAAATGAAGTATATCGAAACGTCCGATGTTGGAAAGATGATCATTCCATTCGGACATCATCTAAGAAACCACCACTTGTTGTTTACAACAAAGTGCATTGGCAACACGATTCCCCTTTTTGGGAATATACAAAGAATATCAAGATCATAAGATGCAAGGAACTCGATCTAATATTAAGTTCCTTATGAGAAAATAAATATTCCAAAGATTTATGATTAGGGTAGAGAACAAATTTCTCACCCAAAAATAATGATGCCAAATTTTTAAAAGCGAAATTGATAGCCACGAGCACTAGATCATGAGTGGCATATCTAGTCTCAATAGGCATTAATGATTTAGAAGCACAAGAGACAGCACATTCTCTTTCGCCGGAGAACGACACACAAACCAATACGACTAGCATTGGTATAAACAATAAAGTCTTGGTTCCCTTCGGGAATCACAAGAATAAGAGTATCGGAAAAGAGTTCTTTTAAATAACCTTCTTTCCCGAAAAGCTAAAACTTTTAAAATTACAATTATCTTTATGTAATAATCTTTTTCAGAAAAACTTTTATTTTATAAGTAAATTTACTGTGTTTGATTGTCTCATCAATGCGTTTAGGAAATTCCTATCGATAACGTTGATCAAGCGCATCGACCAGAATTCTTAAAGCAGTCAATGGGCAATACAATCACAAAATCATCTTCTATATAATAAACATGTTTCTTAAAAACCTTTAAGAATATTCTTTGCTCGTTTAAGAACAAAATCAAATTGTATTTATAAATAAATCTTATGAAAAAGATTTACAAAATTTTAAATTGCTATTTTCATCCAAAATCAATATATACAAGGATGGAGCCTGTGACGACCCGAAATTTTTGTATATTTGAAATGAAAATATTTAATTTATTTTAAATATTTATTTTCAAATATACAGTATTTATTGGATGATAGATTATTGAATTAACATGAGGATAATGAATTGAATTTAAATAAAATAATATCGGTCAACTCAAATTTTCTTTCAGCTGTAATTGCATCCCGTCAATACTTTTTCGTTCATTTCAAATTACTATAGCTAGATATTTTCCACGCAAAGCTTTCTTTACACGCTACCTTCGAAAATATATAATAAACCCGTCCTTATCCTTATCTTCGTTCACGAATATACCAGAACCAATTTTCAAAAGAAAAGAACGAAGCTTCCCCAGTTCAAACCCATTTCTTTCCCTTCCGTTTTTTTTCGAAATCAAATCGACAACCTCGTTCTAGGCGAACTCGAGCCACTCGCGTTCGAATTTACAAGCAATGGGGGAGGTCGATGCAGCGGTTCTGGGCCCAAGCTGAGATCGGAGGGATTGAGGCAACTAAGTGGTGGCGGAAGTCGGGGTTCCTCGCGATAGTTTGAGGCGCGAAATCGACAAGGTCGGCAACGCGAAGTGAGGCGGTAGGGGGTCGCGCGTGAGTAAAGGCGGAAGTCTCAATCTGGGGTCAGGGGAGCATCGCGATCGATTGCGATGTGGGTTTCGTTTTCGAGACCTACGGGCTTAGTGCTGCAGCGATTTGGAAGCGTGGCAGTTTAGGTCGAATGTGGAGTCGAAGATCGAGGCAAGGAAAGCGAGGCTTGGGATGAAGGTTGCGAAACAAGTTGGGTGCAACGAGGGGTCGACTTCGTGTGCTGTCGAGAATCGCGATCGTGGGAGTTGGTCATGCTCGAGTTTACAGCGCCTTAGTTGGAATAAGGCGTGGTGGTGGTCGTGATCGGTGGGCCATCATCAGTAAGGTATAAATATTTATATATGATTTCGTTTTCAATTTAAAATTTTATAACATATAGAGGAAGAGATATATTCACAGAGAGATATTTATGCAGTATTTATATATATATATATATATACTTGTTCAGAGAAGTTTTATATAATAAATTACAGTAAGGTAATTTAATTCTAAAACATCTTAATCTATTGTGCATGGGTTTAAACTTTTAATTAATTGTGAGATCATTTCCCGTATCTGATATTAACCGCAGGTATATATATACTATTTACTCACCTTCATGTTAAATCTAATATTATATGAATATGTTAAACTGGAAACAGAACAGAAAGAGAAAAAGGAATATAGGGTTTATATAAAACGAGATTTTAAAACCCATGTGAATTATTTTGGAAATAAAATAAAATGTATGTACATTTTTATAATCTACTAGTTTATTTTTTTAGATAATATACTTAGATGATTAATGTGTTTAATTGACTTATTTAATTATGGTCATTAAAGATTTGTCAGAGGAAATTAGTTAAATTAAATTAATAGTAAATTAAATTAGACAATGGAAATTAATTGATCTATTATTCCAAATATTAATAAATCATATGACATTTATACAAGGGTTAAAATCTTGGAGACTCGAGCTGGATTGGGTCGAATTGCACAACAAAAATCAAAGGTGAGTTAATCTCACTCAGTTAAATTATAATTTAAATTTAATTGGTTAAATTTAAATATTGATGGATGATTGAATTGATTGATTTGATGGATTTGATTGATATGGTATATAGTAGTATATAGCAATATATACATATTGGCATATGTATATATTTGAGTTGTTGATATTCCCGCATTTATATAGCGGATGAGACCCTATGCGCCGCATAATAGCGGATGATATTTTATAAACCCATATACCGCGATATTCCACCTCGAAGTGGAATTGGTATTGTGCTAACGTCTGTGGATGCAGCGAAACAGGTTGGAGGGATCCAACTGGATTCCTCAAAATATTTAATTTTATTTAAATATTCTGTGATATGATTGTTGATATCCTGTGATGATTTATATTGGATAATCTGGTTGGATTGAATTTCCCAGTATAATGAGTTATCAAAAGAAATTGAATTGGATTTTTGGAAAGAAATAAAAGAGTAAAATTCAAGTTAAATAATTCTAGTGAATTCGAATAAATTAATAAGGAATTGTAAAAGAAATAAAGAAATTTCTTAATTCGAACAAATATGGGGAAAGAGGATTTTGAATTTAACAGGGAAGAAATAAATCTTTAATTAAAGTGATATTATTTAAAAATATAAAAGAATTGATTTTATTGAAATTTAAAGATTTAATTTAATTAAAATATAAATTGAAGAAGTTGGAAATCCGAAATTGGTATTTTAGTTAAAAGGGTTTTAACGCATAATAAAGAAATAAAAGATAAAAGTTAATGTATTTGAAATAATTAAAGTAAATGGGGAAATTTACTTCAAAGTGAAGTAAAATGGAAATCAATTGGAAATTGATTTAAGTGTTTAAAAACTTGGATTTTTAAAAGAGAAATGAGATTTTGGAGATATAAACTGGGTTTATAAAGTAAAATAAAATATCATTGGATATTTGAAGATATAAATTCAAGGTGGGAATTTATAAAAGAATATGGATTGGTTTAAAAATAAATGTTAGTTTATTTTTAAAAGATGGGAGTGAGAAGGGTATTTCTCTGGATAGCCAAGTACGTTTTCCAAGGCAATTTTAAATATAAGTTAAAAGTTTTAATATGTTTTAAAAAGCATATTTTAGAAAATTGATTATTTCTAAATGTATAGTCTAACGTAGTACTTTCAAAAATCTATTATTGTAGTAATTATATAAAAGTGATTTGGTATTATGTTTTAAAGAGGAAATTTAGTTTATATTTATAAAGTGGTTTATTTTAAAGTATATATTTTTAATAAAGTATTAAAGTAGTTTGATTTCAATGTTATAAAGTATATTTAAATAAAATGTTTTTAAATTATTTTAAAATTAAAGGTATTTTGTACTTGGTGATTCAGTGGAAATAATTATTTGGGAAATGTATTCCGTAAGCGGAAACTGTTTGAAATTGTTTCAAATGAGTTTTGAAATTTGAAAATATATCTTGGAAAGATATTTGGGTAAATAAATAATGTGGGAAATTATTTATTGTGTGATGGTTGCTTGTGGATGTTAATTGATAGTTAAATAACCGACTATCAATATTGGCCAAATGCGCTGATCGTTTCGAAGAGACCGGGATCGAGTTTCCGTATACCGGGATTCTAGGTCTGGAGATTCGAATACCACTTCGATCCGGTTTGTACGTTTCGTGTAACGTGTTCAGAGTCGAAGATGGAGCAGTGAAGTGCAAGGGCTAGTCGCTACTAATCCTGAGGATATTTTCAAATGGATGTAGTAGGAATAGTGCCTTCGGTTCCGTTCGAACCCGGGACGGACTTGTATGGACGAATGCTTGCGAAACATCGTCAGGTGGACGATGGGCATTCTAAGGGATATGTGCTATAAAGGTATCGTTTAGCCTCGAGCCTCATCAACCGGGAATGACTGAAAATCAGGGGTTATGCAGCAAGGCTTCGTGGGTAGCACCCACTTGAGAGTAAAGTCATCCCTGTCTAGATGTCCCTTTTATTTCGGCTTAGTGGTGCGGTTGCTGATCCCAACCGTGGGGTGATTTTATTTGGAATTATCCAGTAAGGGATGATTCCGGTCTTGTGTTGCAGGGGAGCGGGCGTACTCCTCGGTACTGTGATCTAGGCCACGTACTGTGACAGGTGGTACCCCAGTGCCTAGTCATTCGTTGGAAATCCATTCTCCCTACGTGCCTTGTACGGTATTTGTTTGTATTACCCACGTTGTGGCTAGTATGCTGGAATTTAATCAATTAACAATTTCAGCTATTTTAATAAGTATTTGTGAATAGACACTATTATAATATCAGAGGATTTTGATAAAAAAGTGTTTTAGCTATCGTAAGGTAAAAACCCGACATGTTTATTTGTGGCGTGGTCTTACGAGATGCTTTTGTTTTCAAAAGGATTCTTGAAACTTTAATAATCAATTGAGTGTGATTTTCTCACGCTGGTATTCCAGACTGACTCGGGTATTGTTTTATATGATGCTCGGGTCAGACCGAGATAAATAGGTTCAGATTGTAGCTGTGGAGCTCAGGAGACGAGCTGGATGGCGATACGTACTTTCGTATTTGTTTATTGTTCCGCTGTGTATTTGGATGTATGTCATTGATGTGATGAACTCTGATGATGTATTCTGTAAATATATTGTATAAACAGATATATTTTTCTGTTGAGTAAAGATCTGTTTTGTATATATTATATTTTATTCCGCTGCGATGTGAGATTCTGTTGTTGATTTTCTGTTTCTTCTTCTTCTACCTCTTCTTCTTTAACACAAATGGTTCGATTTTCCGGGACTGGAAAGTCGGGTCGGTACAAGTGGTATCAGAGCTTAGGTTGGCGATAACCTTGGCTCTGGTGGGAATTTTGAGAGTATTAATAGATATGAGCGCGTATTTGTTAGTGAATATAAATTGGTTTTATATTGTGTTGGTTGATTTATTGAGTGGCATATGAACCTTCGTCGGCACAGTCTGCGCAGCTGTATCGAAGGGGTTTCTAAACACTCGAATAGAGCAATTCGACACAATATTGTTTTGAAACGGGTAGATGAAATAATTTTACCCGAAAAATGTATTTTGATATAAAAGAAATATTTCTTTAAATTATTATATATTTGGATGTTTGGATGAAAATATTCTGACAAATTAAAATTAAAAAAATATGGTAAGATTGTAAAATCAGAATGATTTACTTAACCAATGGATATTTGTATAAATATGAATTGTACAAATGAATTATAACTAAAAATTTGATTTCATCAAACGGTAAAGTTAAACCCTGGATATTTGGAAGTGTTTTCAAAGTGTTTTGAAGATAAACACTAGCATTATTATTTTGGAAAGTATTTCTGGAAGGGAAATTGTTTCAAATAAATTTTTGAAAGGGATATAGCAATAAATTCATTTCAGTTGCTGGAAATAATTCGGAGGATGACGGCCGCATCTTCAGAATTTATTTTCGAACTCCTGAGTGACGAATTGCTGCCAAATTGATTTATTCAGAAAAGCTAGTTGTTTTTGAAATTTCCAAAGGAAATTTGTTTGAAATAAAGCCAGGATTGGTTTAAGAATCTGAGAAATGTGATTTGGAGATGTTGGAGATTTCAAATAATTTGAAATTTAAAAAGCCGGGTGTTTAAAAAGGGAAATTCTGACGAAATTGGTGGTAAACTTATAATTTGAGATGATTTTTAAATCAGAGAAATATAAGCTTTGAATGTTGATATTTAAAACTTGAATGGAATCTTTGGAAAGAATTAAAAGAATAAAATTCTCGTAAGATTTTGACTGGATGAAAATTTATTAAATAAGTTAAAAATAATATCCAGTCGTATTTGAATAAAATTGAATCAAATTAATCCAGTTGTATTGAATTGGAATAAGTAAGTTTTGACAGTTTATAATAAAATTGAAACAGTATTAGAATAAAATATATACTTAACTAAATAAAAATGTATAAACGGAGTTAAGAGGTAAATTGTGAATAAAATTTATTTTTAATAGAAGGAAGTGTGAATATAAAAGAAGGTGACTTATAAAATTTGAAGTAAAATAAATAACCCAAATAGAATTGTTTGTAATAAAAATAGAATGAGATTTTAATTGAGTCAAGTTGAATTGGTAAAATGAAAAGTGAATTGTGTGTTGAATAAGAGATATGAAGTTTGGAATAGAAATCCGAGTTAAGATAAATTTAGCTTGGATAAGGGTAAATAAATTAAATTTATTGGAAAAATTAAATTAATTGTGGCTTGAATGGGAAGTTATAGCTAAGTAAATAAATTTGTTTGGTATTTTGGGAATGGATAAGATCCAGTACTTGAATTATAAAACCCGAGGAGATTAACTAGGGTGATTTGTAAGGATAAAAATCAAATATTGTATTGGTTAAAATGGAAGTAAACTAATTTGGAATAAATTAGTAAATCAAATATGTTAATGGAATTTGGATTTGGTAATAAAAGTGAAGGTGTGAATGAATAATGGAGTTGAAGTATAATAGTGATAATTTGAATTGTAAATAATTGCAAGTAAGTAGAAATGGATTGAAGTAGACTTGTTAGTAATAAAATACAATTCAGAAATAAATTATCAAATGCGGATTAGAATTTATATTGGATTCAGTGAATTTACCAATTAAATTATAAGTGTAATGGGATTAAAATAAATTGAATTGGAATCAATTCAAATTGGTTGTAAAACCCAAATAATCATTTATTCATATGGATATGGACGAGGCTGCATTAAATAAATCGTCGTTTGACGTAAACAAGGAAGTTAAAATTCTATAAGTTGATAGAAGTTAAATAGATTGATTTTGAGATCAACTGAATTAAATATGAGTTTGTTTTGCTAAAATGAATCGAATGTGAGAATTGAGTTGTAAACAATTTAAATTAATGGTGGAACCCTATAAATTGCTTATAAGTGTTGTTTAACTTGCATTGCTTATTAAAACGCTTATGTTGCTAGTTAAATATGAAAAATGTTGTTAAGTTGCATGATTTTGGCAGTTACATCTTTAAATTAAGTAAGTACAGGTTCGGGGAAGCCGTATAGCTGATTTTGGGTTGCACTAATTGCTAAATAATAAGCCGCTTGCTTTAAAATGCTAAAAATGAGGTACGCTTACGCAAAAGAATTCAAAATAGGAAATATGAACTGTTTATATTGATATATTGTGATTTCCGGCCTGAGGCCGATGTATATATACATATTTGTGCATCCTGCGATATCGCAGAAGTCCCTCCGTACAAGGGAGACTCTGCCAAAAAATTTCGTAAATTTTGGGAGTTAGAAAATTTTTGAAATTTTTGAAAATTTTCATTAACGATAAATGATTTAAATTTGCTAAGCAAATAAAATTGGATCTGGATATTGAAATCTAATTCAAATGTGAATGTAAAGTGAAGTGAAATCGAAGGAACTAAAGAAGTGAAGTTTGCGAATAAACTGTTAATTGAAATTTAAATTAATTAGTAAGTGCAACTAATTAAATATTCGAGTGGAAGCCAAATTTAAAGTAAGTGGAATTGTAAAGGCAAAAGTGAATAGAAATGGATATGAACTTCAATAATGAAGTGAAAATAAGTATAAGCAGTATGTAAAATATTTATTTTGAACTTAAGGAATATGGTGAGATTCTTAAGTAATTTGGTATTGAGGAAAGTTATTCTAGATGAATAATTCAATGACAAGTAAAATTTGAAATTGTGAAATGAGAAAATTGTGGATAAGTGAAGGTAAGCAAACTGAATGGGAATAAAAAGGGAATTTATACGTAAGATGTACGTATATTATTTTATTCGCATAGCTATTTGGTCCAGATGTCGAACACAGAATTTCGAGATAGATATATCGATCCGAATTGGAATTTTTCACTCGATTTTCAACGGCGAACCTGGATATGGATTGTTGATTGATTTTGGATATTCTCTATCATAGTTTGTGGCTATGCAAGGAGAATGACGGTTTCTGATCAAGAAACCAGATCTGAGTCCGCACTAGGAAGTCGGGTGGACGATACTAGTTCGGAAGTGAAATTGTGTGATCGATTGAGCGATCGAATGTGATATTGCGTACGGATGATATATGTGCATCGTACGGGCTTAAGTAAAACAAATGTTGAAAATTTGTAAGGAAAGTATAAAATGACTTTGGAATTGTGATGAGATATTATTGCTTAGTAGGATATACAGGTGTATAAAAGCAATGGATAATTGGGATTTTTGATTTTAGAAGATAAATTTAATGGCCCGACAAAAAGGTATGTATTTGAATTTCTATATGAAATTTGATTGGGTTTTTTTTATCCAGCCACTTGGCTTTTTGTTTTTTTTTTGAGATTGGGAGGCCATAGAGCCATTTTGTAGTAGTACCGAGCTAGCCGCGCAAAGGAGACGCTGGCAAAATTTATCGAAAATTTAGGGAGTTAGAAAAATTTTGGAAAATTTTGATAATTCAAAATTTTGAATTCAGATTTAAATTTGAATGGATAAGTAGGTGGTATGGGTTGAACTTATAAATAAGTTTGGGAAGTTAAAAGATGATTAGTGTATCATTAATAAAAGATTGTTTGGGTATTGTTAAAATTGTTTGAATTTGAGAAATAGTTAACGGGGATTGAATCATTCTTCCTAACTAGTAATTTCGGGGACGAAATTCTTTTAAGGGGGGAGGAATGTGACGACCCGAAATTTTTGTATATTTGAAATGAAAATATTTAATTTATTTTAAATATTTATTTTCAAATATACAGTATTTATTGGATGATAGATTATTGAATTAACATGAGGATAATGAATTGAATTTAAATAAAATAATATCGGTCAACTCAAATTTTCTTTCAGCTGTAATTGCATCCCGTCAATACTTTTTCGTTCATTTCAAATTACTATAGCTAGATATTTTCCACGCAAAGCTTTCTTTACACGCTACCTTCGAAAATATATAATAAACCCGTCCTTATCCTTATCTTCGTTCACGAATATACCAGAACCAATTTTCAAAAGAAAAGAACGAAGCTTCCCCAGTTCAAACCCATTTCTTTCCCTTCCGTTTTTTTTCGAAATCAAATCGACAACCTCGTTCTAGGCGAACTCGAGCCACTCGCGTTCGAATTTACAAGCAATGGGGGAGGTCGATGCAGCGGTTCTGGGCCCAAGCTGAGATCGGAGGGATTGAGGCAACTAAGTGGTGGCGGAAGTCGGGGTTCCTCGCGATAGTTTGAGGCGCGAAATCGACAAGGTCGGCAACGCGAAGTGAGGCAGTAGGGGGTCGCGCGTGAGTAAAGGCGGAAGTCTCAATCTGGGGTCAGGGGAGCATCGCGATCGATTGCGATGTGGGTTTCGTTTTCGAGACCTACGGGCTTAGTGCTGCAGCGATTTGGAAGCGTGGCAGTTTAGGTCGAATGTGGAGTCGAAGATCGAGGCAAGGAAAGCGAGGCTTGGGATGAAGGTTGCGAAACAAGTTGGGTGCAACGAGGGGTCGACTTCGTGTGCTGTCGAGAATCGCGATCGTGGGAGTTGGTCATGCTCGAGTTTACAGCGCCTTAGTTGGAATAAGGGGTGGTGGTGGTCGTGATCGGTGGGCCATCATCAGTAAGGTATAAATATTTATATATGATTTCGTTTTCAATTTAAAATTTTATAACATATAGAGGAAGAGATATATTCACAGAGAGATATTTATGCAGTATTTATATATATATATATATACTTGTTCAGAGAAGTTTTATATAATAAATTACAGTAAGGTAATTTAATTCTAAAACATCTTAATCTATTGTGCATGGGTTTAAACTTTTAATTAATTGTGAGATCATTTCCCGTATCTGATATTAACCGCAGGTATATATATACTATTTACTCACCTTCATGTTAAATCTAATATTATATGAATATGTTAAACTGGAAACAGAACAGAAAGAGAAAAAGGAATATAGGGTTTATATAAAACGAGATTTTAAAACCCATGTGAATTATTTTGGAAATAAAATAAAATGTATGTACATTTTTATAATCTACTAGTTTATTTTTTTAGATAATATACTTAGATGATTAATGTGTTTAATTGACTTATTTAATTATGGTCATTAAAGATTTGTCAGAGGAAATTAGTTAAATTAAATTAATAGTAAATTAAATTAGACAATGGAAATTAATTGATCTATTATTCCAAATATTAATAAATCATATGACATTTATACAAGGGTTAAAATCTTGGAGACTCGAGCTGGATTGGGTCGAATTGCACAACAAAAATCAAAGGTGAGTTAATCTCACTCAGTTAAATTATAATTTAAATTTAATTGGTTAAATTTAAATATTGATGGATGATTGAATTGATTGATTTGATGGATTTGATTGATATGGTATATAGTAGTATATAGCAATATATACATATTGGCATATGTATATATTTGAGTTGTTGATATTCCCGCATTTATATAGCGGATGAGACCCTATGCGCCGCATAATAGCGGATGATATTTTATAAACCCATATACCGCGATATTCCACCTCGAAGTGGAATTGGTATTGTGCTAACGTCTGTGGATGCAGGGAAACAGGTTGGAGGGATCCAACTGGATTCCTCAAAATATTTAATTTTATTTAAATATTCTGTGATATGATTGTTGATATCCTGTGATGATTTATATTGGATAATCTGGTTGGATTGAATTTCCCAGTATAATGAGTTATCAAAAGAAATTGAATTGGATTTTTGGAAAGAAATAAAAGAGTAAAATTCAAGTTAAATAATTCTAGTGAATTCGAATAAATTAATAAGGAATTGTAAAAGAAATAAAGAAATTTCTTAATTCGAACAAATATGGGGAAAGAGGATTTTGAATTTAACAGGGAAGAAATAAATCTTTAATTAAAGTGATATTATTTAAAAATATAAAAGAATTGATTTTATTGAAATTTAAAGATTTAATTTAATTAAAATATAAATTGAAGAAGTTGGAAATCCGAAATTGGTATTTTAGTTAAAAGGGTTTTAACGCATAATAAAGAAATAAAAGATAAAAGTTAATGTATTTGAAATAATTAAAGTAAATGGGGAAATTTACTTCAAAGTGAAGTAAAATGGAAATCAATTGGAAATTGATTTAAGTGTTTAAAAACTTGGATTTTTAAAAGAGAAATGAGATTTTGGAGATATAAACTGGGTTTATAAAGTAAAATAAAATATCATTGGATATTTGAAGATATAAATTCAAGGTGGGAATTTATAAAAGAATATGGATTGGTTTAAAAATAAATGTTAGTTTATTTTTAAAAGATGGGAGTGAGAAGGGTATTTCTCTGGATAGCCAAGTACGTTTTCCAAGGCAATTTTAAATATAAGTTAAAAGTTTTAATATGTTTTAAAAAGCATATTTTAGAAAATTGATTATTTCTAAATGTATAGTCTAACGTAGTACTTTCAAAAATCTATTATTGTAGTAATTATATAAAAGTGATTTGGTATTATGTTTTAAAGAGGAAATTTAGTTTATATTTATAAAGTGGTTTATTTTAAAGTATATATTTTTAATAAAGTATTAAAGTAGTTTGATTTCAATGTTATAAAGTATATTTAAATAAAGTGTTTTTAAATTATTTTAAAATTAAAGGTATTTTGTACTTGGTGATTCAGTGGAAATAATTATTTGGGAAATGTATTCCGTAAGCGGAAACTGTTTGAAATTGTTTCAAATGAGTTTTGAAATTTGAAAATATATCTTGGAAAGATATTTGGGTAAATAAATAATGTGGGAAATTATTTATTGTGTGATGGTTGCTTGTGGATGTTAATTGATAGTTAAATAACCGACTATCAATATTGGCCAAATGCGCTGATCGTTTCGAAGAGACCGGGATCGAGTTTCCGTATACCGGGATTCTAGGTCTGGAGATTCGAATACCACTTCGATCCGGTTTGTACGTTTCGTGTAACGTGTTCAGAGTCGAAGATGGAGCAGTGAAGTGCAAGGGCTAGTCGCTACTAATCCTGAGGATATTTTCAAATGGATGTAGTAGGAATAGTGCCTTCGGTTCCGTTCGAACCCGGGACGGACTTGTATGGACGAATGCTTGTGAAACATCGTCAGGTGGACGATGGGCATTCTAAGGGATATGTGCTATAAAGGTATCGTTTAGCCTCGAGCCTCATCAACCGGGAATGACTGAAAATCAGGGGTTATGCAGCAAGGCTTCGTGGGTAGCACCCACTTGAGAGTAAAGTCATCCCTGTCTAGATGTCCCTTTTATTTCGGCTTAGTGGTGCGGTTGCTGATCCCAACCGTGGGGTGATTTTATTTGGAATTATCCAGTAAGGGATGATTCCGGTCTTGTGTTGCAGGGGAGCGGGCGTACTCCTCGGTACTGTGATCTAGGCCACGTACTGTGACAGGTGGTACCCCAGTGCCTAGTCATTCGTTGGAAATCCATTCTCCCTACGTGCCTTGTACGGTATTTGTTTGTATTACCCACGTTGTGGCTAGTATGCTGGAATTTAATCATGTAACAATTTCAGCTATTTTAATAAGTATTTGTGAATAGACACTATTATAATATCAGAGGATTTTGATAAAAAAGTGTTTTAGCTATCGTAAGGTAAAAACCCGACATGTTTATTTGTGGCGTGGTCTTACGAGATGCTTTTGTTTTCAAAAGGATTCTTGAAACTTTAATAATCAATTGAGTGTGATTTTCTCACGCTGGTATTCCAGACTGACTCGGGTATTGTTTTATATGATGCTCGGGTCAGACCGAGATAAACAGGTTCAGATTGTAGCTGTGGAGCTCAGGAGACGAGCTGGATGGCGATACGTACTTTCGTATTTGTTTATTGTTCCGCTGTGTATTTGGATGTATGTCATTGATGTGATGAACTCTGATGATGTATTCTGTAAATATATTGTATAAACAGATATATTTTTCTGTTGAGTAAAGATCTGTTTTGTATATATTATATTTTATTCCGCTGCGATGTGAGATTCTGTTGTTGATTTTCTGTTTCTTCTTCTTCTACCTCTTCTTCTTTAACACAAATGGTTCGATTTTCCGGGACTGGAAAGTCGGGTCGTTACAGAGCCATCGAGATCATAGAATACTCGATTTATAAAATGGATGAAATAAGCTGGACAAACTGAATGACATAATAAGTCATTCATAAGTTTCATAACGAGTGTGGAATGCGGTAAATGGAATGCTAATTCCCGCAACTCGTAGCAAATGAAAATCGGTGGCAAGGCCGAGCTAAAAAGACCTTAACACCACTCAAAAGATTGCTTAGGAGATAATCCTAAGACAAACTCCTAAATACCGGAAAATTCTCAAACTACATGAATGAGAGAAATAACACTTTCCTCATCATGCGAGCTTAAAGAATAAAATGATGCCATCAAATTGGAATCAAAATTACAAAGGAAAAACAGAAATCTGCTTAACAGGTTGAAAATGTCAAAGATGAATAGTCCACACGGGACAAAGGTGAAATGACCCACTTTAAAAAAATATTTTTTTTAAAACAGTGGCCATTTAATCAAGAAAATATTTAATTCCAATTTTCTTCTATCCAGGATTCTTATGCCAATAAGAATATTGGTTTGCTTAAATTATCTTAAGCTTATATATATGAGGATATATAAGCTACTTCTTACTTGAATCAGAGTACAAAAGTTTGGAAGAACAAAATCTGTTTGGGGATCATTTTAAAGAATAATCCCTAAATAGCAACTATGTTTCAAAATAAACCAGATCTTCTAAATATACTTAGAGTATTGCATGACTATTGGTTTCATGTCTCAAGACTTATCATTTTGCATGAATTTTCATAATTTTATTACTGTATACACAGTGCTTTTGCTTGTGCATGCGTGTGTGCATGTTCTGTGCCTATGTGTGTCAGTGGGAAATTCAGGTGCATTGTTTTTTTTCTCTTGTTAACAAAATGTCTGAGTCTACCCTATACTTGGGTTATAAAACAGAGCTGAAAACTTAACTTAAAATTCTTTAGTGCTGGCTTAACCCAGGCTCAATAAAATGGTTAGGATAGCCAACTTCAGTTTGTACTGTTTCATAACAAAATACATGCTATTTTGTTTTCTTTTCAAAGCAACTCAAACCTCTTACTCTGTCAGATCTCATATCACCTAATCATGATTTTTCCTATGCCAACCACTTGATATATGTTCAATCCTTAAACCCTTTTAATCTCAGATTTTTCTACCATTTAAACTAACTGTTCTTAAAGTTTTAGAGTTTCATTTCTTAACAAATCAATTGCAAAACAAAGCACATAATTTCAGCTGATACATATAAGTTCAACACTTACAAAACAGTAAATAACAATACATTGGTTTTTCTAAGCAACTTAAACAAAACATCTTAATATAGTTCAACATGAATATGTAATTTAACTTCAGCAAAGTCTTTAAAATAGCATCCAATTCCCTAAGAAGTTAACTCATCCAAGCTTGATCAATGAAATTCCTATTTCCATGCATAATCACCATGAACTGCCTCATACAAATATGAGACACCCAATGGTGCATAAACACACAAGGGTCAGACTAATGCCTGGTATGAGTAATCTACCTGAAAACTTGATTTTATATGACTTCTATTTATGTCCAAATGCCTTGAATTAATTAAGAAACTCAGTATCATTCCTGTGCATGTTTTTGTGAGGCATGTGCATACATATCAGTACTAAACAAATTATATATATGATCACAGTGATTTAGTTCAAAGAAAACAATCATAAGATTCACCAATAAACATCATAAACCAACCGATGCAATCATCAATTCAGTCATCATGCCCCCTTTACAATTTTACTGGCCATCAGGGATTTTGCCCAAGCCTCTCCTGAACCTATTTCTATATTTCACGATCAAATATAATAGGGTCTTTAGCTACTTTCTCTTTTTAAACACACACTGTCTGGGACATTTCTCTATTAACCCGGCACACTCAGGTCCCTGGGTATAAACATACCATGTGTGAGCTTGCAATGTTCCCCTTGCCAAGCTATATTTTGTAGCCCTAAGATCCAAAATCCTTAGTTAAGTTACTAAGTATTATTTCCTTTTTCATAATTGTGCTAATCCCTTCTGCATCCCACTTTTCAATCAGAGAAAAATAAACAATTCAACCAACATGTATTTATCCAGAGATTGGTAAGTCATGTTCTAAGAAGTAAACATTTAATCATGAAAACATATGTGATTTCTTAGCAAATTATCTTGCCTATGGGTTTCAATGGATCAAGTTATAAACATATGGTCATAAGTAGTTTACTAGTTATCTTCTCTTACCTCTGGTTCAATCAGATCTTATTAATCTTGAAGCTCTGGCTAAACCATAAGTATTAATTTTGATTTGGGTGGTTCATAAAACATAGGAGCTCGGCACATGTATAACATTGCACTTCTACATTTTCTTTTATTTCAGATAACATGAGACATAAGCAACAACACAATGTTGCATCCCCATATTTCTTTTCATTTTCAGACCATATTTCTACCACATGGATCCTGGGATTTTATAAATAACTTTATGAAGAGAACCCATAAAAAGAAATCACTCCATCTCAAAGTTAATTCACAGCATAGATAAACAATTTAAACATGAAATCCATGACTCTTATTTTTGGGTAAATCACTCTAAAGGGTTTTATACCTGAACAGGTCATTAACAAACCAAAGTCATCAAATCATAAAATTAACCTAACTTGAAAAAGTGAATTATTAATTCAAATAGGCTGCCTCAATATTCAGGACTTAATGCCAAAGTTTTCAGTGAGGTTACTCACATTAGTTCCTTTTTCCTAAGCCTTTCTTTTCTTTTGATCCTCTGCCTTCCTCTAACTCTAATAGCCGGTGCTCCTTATTTTCTCTGGCTTATATATTTTTTTCTTTAGGTTATGAAGTGCAAATGGGTATGATCTCACTACACTAAACCTCTTTATATAAATCCTGGCTGTTACTAGGGTTTGTGGAATTACCCAATGTCAGTTCTACCCCATAATATGATCTGCCTTACACTTGATTCATGAAAGAAAAGGGTATGTGGTGTTATATTTTTCAGAAAATAAACCTCATTCTTTTAATTTTTCCCCGGGTCATGTTATATGCATGACTTCAGTTTTGTCCTAAGCAAAAGAATTGCTGGAAATGGATAAAGTTTTTATTTAGGGGTTCATACCATTTCCATGCAAGCTTTATTTCTTTCTTCTCTCTCTTTTCTGCAATGTTTGCCTATGTACATGTATAACATAGGTATGCCTATTTTTTTTTGCCTAAGTCTTTTTAAATAATTTTTAACTATCCTATGCCCTCTGTATTTACTATTTCTGCCTATATATATATATGTATATTTGTTTCCTTTAGGCCAAACCTTTTTAAAGACCTGATCATATCTGCCTACATATGTATTTGTAATTTATTTATCCTAACATATATTAATTGTTGCCTATTTTATCACACAGAAAAATGTGTGCATGTGTGTGCACTGTCTTGTGCACATGTACATGCTTAAGGCATACATTTGCAATCAGTTTCCATTTCCTATCTTTTCAATATAATTTTTAAACAAATATGAACTAAATTAAATCATGAATATGCTCATAAAAATCAGGGTTATCACATATACCCCTCCTTTTAGGAATTGTGTCCCACAATTCTTTCATACTTAACTTAAGTATCATTACTCCAGAAAATCAATTTTCTGACATCAAACCATTATCAAGCCAATCACTTGATTAAACACTATGCATAAAAAAAAATTATAATGCATATTCAATCAAAACATTCATCAATATATATAAATTTACCTTTCACTTAATTAAACATTTGTGGATAATCACTTCTGATTTTATCCTCCACTTCCCATGTGCAATCATTTGGGTCAAGACTCCATTGCACTTTCACTAATCTAATTTCTTTGTTTCTCAATTTCTTGGTTTCTCTAGAAACTATGCCCACTGGCTCCTTTTCGTAAATCATCCTAGGGTCAATCTGCACATCCTTAGAGGATTCTAGGAGTGTCTCCTTATCATGAACCCATCTTCTAAGTTGAGACACATGAAAAACATCATGCATTGCTCTCATTTCTTCTGGAAACTCTAGCTTATAGGCAACAGTTCCTATTTTTTCTAAAATTTTATATGGTCCTATATATCTAGGAATCAACTTTCCTTGTTTCCCAAACCTTAGAACCTTTTTCATGGGTGATATTTTAATAAATACATAATCTCCAACATCATATTGTACTGCCTTCCTTCTCTGATCTGCATATTTCTTTTACCTATCTTGGGCAAAAGCAATTATTTTTTTGATCAAAGCTATCTTCTCATAAGTTTCCTTCACATTTTCTGGTCCTAAGACCACTTTTTCCCCAGATTCAAGCCAACTTGAGGGTGATAAACATGGTCTCCCATAGAGAGCTTCAAAGGGTGCCATGCCTATGCTACTATGATGGCTATTGTTGTATGAAAATTCAGCTAAAAAGATATGATCCTCCCAACTTCCTCCCCAATCCAATACACAAGCTCTTAACATGTCTTCAAGCAATTTGTTCACAATTTCTGTTTGGCCATCAAATTGAGGATGGTATGCTGTGCTTAAGCATAAATCAGTCCCCATTGCCTTGTGAAAACTTTTCCAAAACTTTGAAGTGAAGATGGTATCTCTATCACTTACTATAGTCTTTGGTATACCATGCAATCTGACTACTTCCTTAATAAACAACCGGGCTAGTGTATTTGCATTTCTTTCTGATTTTACTGGTATAAAGTGGGCTGACTTGGTTAACCTATCAACCACTACCCAAATACTATCATTTCCCCTCCTAGTTCTAGGCAAACCATCAATGAAATCCATTGATATGTCTTCCCATTTCCACTTTAGTATTTGCAAAGGTTGAAGCATCCCTGAGGGTTTTTGATACTCAGCCTTCACTTGTTGGCAAACCATACACTTAGATACATAGGTTGCCACTGCACTCTTCATACCACTCCACCCGTAATCACTCTTGAGGTTGTGATACATTCTTGTGCTTCCTGGGTGTATAGTGTATTTGCTTTTGTGGTAAGCATCCAAGATCTCTTGCTTCAACTCATCAATTGCTGGAACACATATTCTTTTTCCTTTCTTCAAATGGCCTTGATTATTCAACTGAAAACCTTCCAATGCCTCACCATTTAATATTTGAGTCTTCTTTTCAAATAAAAGTGGATCTTGGTCTTGTAGCATTCCAACTTTATTCTTCAATTCTTACCCAGAGTAATAAAACTTAATTTTCCCATTTCTACATTTTCACTGCATAGGCTCATGTTTTCTATATTATCACTTTCTATTTCTGAATCAATTAACAATGATAAAGTGTTAAACTCTTTTACCATCAATCTAGCCATGTTAGCATATTGTCTACTTATACTTTATTAGCCTTACCGGGGGTGTATAATGTCTCAAAATCATATGAGGCTAGGAGTTCAATCCATCTTTGCTGCCTCATATTTAATTCATTTTTTGAAAACAGATATTTAAGTGATTTATGGTCTGTATAAACTTCAAATTTTGATCCTAACAAGTAGTGTCTCCATAACTTAAGAGCATACACTATAGCAGCCAATTCAAGGCCATGAGTAGCATACCTTACCTCACTTGGTTTCAACTGCCTAGACGCATAAGCTATCACTTAATGTTGTTACATCAACACTGCCCCAAGCCCTTGTCCACTTGCATCAGTGTACACCACCAAGTTCTCATTTCCTTCAGGCACTTTAAGAATTGGAGCTTGTACTAGTGCTTCCTTTAGTTTCCCAAGAGCTTTCTCACACTCTTCTGTCCAAGTGAACACTTGATTTTTCCTAGTCAATCTGGTTAATGGAATTGAGATTTTTGCAAAATCTTTTATAAATCTCCTATAGTAACCAGCCATTCCCATGAATGATCTGACTTCAGTGACATTAGTAGGCCTTTTCCAAGCTTGCACTGCAATGACTTTATTGGGTCCACAGATATTCCTTTTTCTGATATAATATGGCCTAGAAAATTCACTTCATTTTGCCAAAAAGTGCATTTTGAAAATTTGGCTTTCAAGTCTTCCTATCTCAATTTCTCAAATACCATGTGCAAATGATTTTCATGCTCTCTGATTGACTTAGAATAAATTAGTATATCATCAATAAATATCAATACAAACTTATCCAAGTATTCTCTAAAAATCTTATTCATCAAATCAACAAAATAGGAAGGAGCATTTTTCAAGCCAAATGGCATTACTAAAAATTCATAAAGTCCATATCTTGTGTTAAAGGCTGTATACTTAATGCTTTCCTCTTCTACTTTCATCTGATGAAAGCCTGAAGCTAAATCAAGCCTAGAGAATATTTTTGCACCACTCAATTGATCAAAGAGATCATCAATTCTTGGTAAGGGATATTTATTTTTAACTGTGACTTTATTTAATTCCATATAGTCAATACATAACCTAAGGGATCCATCTTGTTTCTTAACAAAGACTACCGGTGCTCCCCATGATGAGCTACTGGGTCTAATAAAAACTTTTTCTTCTAGTTCAACCAATTGCTTTTTCAGCTCCATCAACTCCTTAGGCCCCATTCTGGTTGGTCTGTTAACCACTGGGCTAGCTCCTGGAATTATTTTAATTGAGAACTCAACTGGCCTGTGGTTTGGAATTCCCCTAACTTCACCAAACACATCAACATATTGATTCACTATGGGGATTTCTTCTAATGCAGGCATGGGTTTTTCATTAGACAATGTAAAAAGGTTGGCTATACTTCTATTCTTGTTTGCCTAACAAAGAACAACTATTCTTTGTCCATCAACAACTTTCAGTCATATGGTGGATGTCTCCATATTTATGATAGCCTTATTTCTACTCAACCGATCAACTCCTAAAATAATCCCTATGCCCGGATATTGCAACACATATAGGTCTGACTCAAACACATGTCCTCCTATATTTAACCCTAGTTGCATACATATCATACCCAGAACACATGAACTACCTATAGGGCTTCTAATTAACAGTGGCTTATCAACAATCATACAATTCAATTTTAATTGTTGTGCAATATCATGGGAGATAAATGAGTGTGTAGCCCTAGTATCATACACTACTGCAAAAGGTATTGAGTGAATAAGCAAAGTACCTTCAACTTGACCATGCTTTTCAACACTTGATCCCTCAGCTGCCTTGCCTTTTCCTTCCAAAGCCCCTAATTTTCCTTGCTTAAAATCTGGACAATTCCTCTTTATGTGACCTTCCCTCCCACAATGGTGACATTTGAAGGATGCAGGCCTAACATTTGTGCATCTATTTTTCATATGTCCTTCTTGGCCACAGTTATAACAAGTAATCTTCTTCTTAATTTCAGCAGCACTTACTTCTTCTGGTTTCTTGGTGGAAGCCATGTCTGTTTTCTTCTTATCATAAGGATGAAATTTACCCTTTCCCTTCTTGTTTTGGTTATTCTTGAATGCCCTTAAATTCTCTCTAGCTTTATCATGTTGTTCAATGCTCAAAGTTAAATCCAAAACTTAATCAAAATTCTTGTCCTTGTATGGTATCATGGCTCTACTAAGGCTAGGGTTCAGCCCTTGAATATATCTGCCATTCTTAGCCTCCTCAGTGGTGATGAGTACTGCACTATACTTTGCCAATGATTCAAACTTCTGAGTGTACTCAGTGACACTCATAGTCCCTTGCCTTAATTTGATAAATTCCTCAAGCAAAGTTTCCTTGGCTGATGCAGGGACAAATCTACCTTCCATCATTGCTTTACATTGATCCCATGTCACTTCTCCTTCTGGTCTTCCAGCTATGATAACCTCCTACCAATCCAAAGCTGCTCCTCTCAATTGCCTGGATGCAATTTGCCTCTTTTTTTGGTCTTCAACTTGCATGTCTGCAAAGATTCTTTCCAAAATTCTGAGCCAATTTTGAACTCCCATAACTCCTTCTGTGTCATCAAAAGTTTTACCTCCAAGATTGGTAAAAGTCTTGAGTAGTTTGGAAAGCTCCTCATGTGGATTTTCCTGCCTGTTTCCTACTCCATCCCTTATGGCTCTCATGAATTCTTGCATATTCACCATAGGTGGTTCACTTGTTCCTACATTTTGATGTCTGGGTCCTACCATAGCTCTATGGATATAATACTTAGGTTAGTCTGTTTTTCCTAATACTCTAGAGATTAATTTCATTTTTAATCTATTACTTATTCTGTCATAATAGATATTAATAGTGTAAACATTAACAAACAAAGCATCCAAAGCAGCCAACACTTCAATACATCCAATGCAAACAAGTCCATACAAAATTTTTGCTATGTTATTTTACAACATAGCTCTGATACCAAATGAAATGACCCACTTTAAAAAAAAATTTAAAACAGTGGCCATTTAATCAAGAAAATATTTAATTCCAATTTTCTTCTATTCAGGATCTTTATGCCAATAAGAATATTGGTTTTCTTAAATTATCTTAAGCTTATATATATGAGGATATATAAGCTACTTCTTACTTGAATCAAAGTACAAAAGTTTGGAAGAACAAAATCTGTTTGGGGATCATTTTAAAGAATAATCCCTACATAGCAACTATGTTTCAAAATAAACCAGATCTTCTAAATATACTTAGAGTATTGCATGACTATTGGTTTCATGTCTCAAGACTTATCATTTTGCATGAATTTTCATAATTTTATTACTGTATACACGGTGCTTTTGCTTGTGCATGTGTGTGTGCATGTTCTTGTGCCTATGTGTGTCAGTGGGAAATTCAGGTGCATTATTTTATTTTCTTTTGTTAACAAAATGTCTGAGTCTACCCTATACTTGGGTTATAAAACAGAGCTGAAAACTTAACTTAAAATTCTTTAGTGCTGGCTTAACCCAGGCTCAATAAAATGGTTAGTGTAACGACCCAATATTTTCAACCATTCGCATCCGCACATGTCGAACTTGAATTGCTCAAAATACCGCGTCGTAAATAAAAATTTGGCAAATCTCAGAATATATAGTAAATAAATAATCACAGACACAGAGTAAAATAATGCAGCGGAAGTAAAAGAAATAGTAGTTCATGAAGCTACTATATAAAAATATCAGAGTTACATAAGATATAACAGAAGAAATAAAATACAACAGAAGTCTCAATATGATAACCAAGTACAAGCTGAATAGAACAACAGAACTGAGATAGATAAAACTAGATAAGCAGATAATCTCCAGTGATTCCAATCTTCAGAAAGTGGAATCTAAATCTGTGAATAACTCAGGCTGACCCGAGCGTAAAGCAAAACAAAAAACACTCGAGTCAGGACAATATATACTTATATAATGTAAACCAACTTAAGTGAACTGTAATAAAGGTACAAGTAACTTAAAGAATGCTTGGGATCGCCCATTCTTTAAGGATCCGTTAAACTATTTACTATGTAGTAATATACGCTATATACAGTAGTCTCTAATTAGTAAAGTATAATCATATAGAAAATAGCGTTAAGGGGATGGAGAACCTTAACGCGGTCGGATCTTAAAAATCAAAATCATAGTGGGTTTGATATGGTAGGTGACACGGCACACAAGGCAATGCCAGGGTAGATATAGCAATTACGCACACGGACTGATGGATACGCATAGCAGCCACTACAGTTCCACCTCGAACAACACTCCCAAATCAAGGGTGGCCACCAAAAATCACAAAGTAATATAATGGTATCGAAGAAGTGTGTCCGATACGAGGTGCTACCTCACTGGTCCGAGATCGCTCCGATTTTAGCCACCTTATGCCAACTCACGGGAGTTGGGTCCATGTATATACCTTAGGATCATCGCCACCTTCCTACTTCATTCTGGAAACTGCACCGCGTACACAGTAGTCAAAGTGGTTTTCGGTATCGATAGAGAGTATGTCCATATCTGATCCCGGTCTCTTTAACAACCAATCGTTATTATAACCCGTGGTTATAATTTAAAACAGTTTATACTTCAAAATAGAATATCATTTCAAATCCAAATCTTAATCAAAATAAAGATTAAATCAATTCCAAACCATTTCAATATATTTAAAATATCATATCATTTCAAAACTTCATTTCAAATCATTTCAATATATCAAAATATCATATCTTTCCAAAACTTTATTTCAAATCATTTAATATATCAAAATATCATATCTTTCCAAAACTTCATTTCAAATCATTAAAATATATCAAATATCATATCCTTTCAAAACTTCATTTCAAATCATCATTTGAGTACAAATCCAAATATTCAAATTTAAATACCTTTTTACTTCAAAGATATCATTCATTTATTATCATTTCAAGTCACCTTTTAAATAGTTTATATTTAAATCAAAATAATTCACTTAACCATTTAAAAGTGTAATTATTATACTTTCAAATCAAGTATTAAAATTTCCAAAGTTTCAATTCAATTCAATCATTTATTTCAATTAAATTTCCATAGACCATTTCAAATCTTATAAATTTCAAATATAGATTTAATCCACAAAATAACTATCCAAATTATAAAATAAATTCCAAAGCTTTATTATCCTATATTTCATAAGTCCAATGTCTTTTAAATAGATTCAAATTACAAGTAAACCAAATATTTTTCATACTAATATAAACTTCAATTATTCATTCCAAGATATAATATCATTTCAAATTCCATTCAAAATATCAAAATATCATTTCAAAACATCATTTATTAAATTTAAATTTAAATACCATTTAATCACATTTCAAAATAGTTGTATTTCCCAAATCAACTATTCCATTTAAATCATTTAAAGTCAATTCATTATATTAATAATTAAATATTTAATTTCCAAAACTTAATCTTTTTCAAAGATCATTTATTCATTTGAATTTATTAATCAAAGAAAATTCAACTTTCTCAGTACTTAGAAAATGCTACGAAATGTTATGTTTAACAGTTCATTAACAAAAGACAGCATTTAAAATGCTGTAATATCTTAATTTAGTTTCAACTAAAATTTTAGTTAAATTTAACAACTATAGCACTAACAAAGTGCTATAATAACACTTAGTTCAAGTTTGCTATTTGGTTCATTTAAAACAATTACAGCATTTTCCAATGCTGTAATATCTTTACATTTCATTTCAAAAAAATGCTGTCAAATCAAATTCAGAGTTTTATTTACAATTTCACACATAATTAACATTTAATATAAATCATTTAACTTATAAAATCATATATTTTCACAATTTAAAAACAATCATTTAAATACCTTTATTTCTATGATTTTATAAAGTCAAATTTCCATACAAAAATCAAATTAAATAACAATTAAATTTTCATTTCTTTAATTAAATTCTTAACTTAACAACTAAGTTTAAATTCCCAAAGTATAACTTATTTCCATTTATTTTACTTAATTAAAATTTCACTTTTGACAAAATTCATAATTTCCCAATTTAAGTTATATTTCAAAAATTTAACTTAAACATTCATTTATTCCATATTTTAATTTATACAAAATCATTAACACCTCTAAAACATTATTATTACTTAATAAAAATCATTAAATTCATCTTTAAATCAAATTTGTCATATTTTCTTACTTTACAAAATTTCCATTTATAAACAAAATCATAAATTTCAAAATTTACATATATTTCAAATTCTACTTCACCATTTACTTAATTCATTATTTAATTTGCAGAAAATCACAAATACTTTATAAAAATCATTTAATAAAATTTAAATCAAAATATCATAATATTTACATTTTTTAAAATAATTTAAAATTTTTAGAAAAATACCTAAACCACGGGTCTGTATAAAATTTTCTAACCTAGGTTAAGTGATACGGATATGTATCATTTCAATCCGCAGTTTACAAGGAAAACCGGGTTTTATCATTTCAAACCTGCAATCCCAAGTTAAATAAAATAAATAAAAAATCGCTTAGGCTTATCATTTCAGCCCATAACGATCTTTCCCTATTCTAAAGTCCGTTCGGGTATGTATCATTTCAACCCATAGTGAACCTAATCTACAGGGAACTTGCAGTGTGATAAACTGGTAAAATAACAGAATAGCATGAAATAACAGTAATAGATGATATAACATATATAATAACAGGGGTAAACATTATATGATCATAATATAACAGTTATAACAGGATGATAAAATTTTACAGATTCAAATGGTGTCAGTTTACTAGTTATATAAGTACACATTGTCTGGTGAGAATTACTCACTTGTTTAAGCTGGAGATGACGACCAAAACACACGACACAGAATCTTCAAAGACACGACAACACGAATATGATTTGAGAGTGGAGAGCCAAAGCAATTAGCCTTGAATACATTTATTCAAAACAATACAATTTATATAAGTTTCAAAACAATTCAACACTAGACAATGTTAGAAATCAATGCCCAAAACAAAGACAAATGTTTTGCACTTGTTCTCAACTTCATATACTTCAGTTATGGACTGAAATAGCACAGAAAAGACATGAATTAAGGTCTGGTTTGGGTCCCTATAGGGTTGGCCTAGCATGGGTTTGATGGTGAAGAAATGTATAGGTGCAACAAATCTACACTACAAGGCAAATACAAGGCAAATTACAACATCTCTATGCCATAATAGGTTCGACCAGAGGCTATGGGGCATGACCAGTGGGTCCAGGTGGTGTTGGGTGATGTGGAAGAGGGTGGAGGTCAGGTCAGAGGTGGTGGTGGTGGAGGAAGTGGCGGCAAGTGGTGGGTAAAGGTGATGATGCAAAACTAGGTCTAGGCTTTCATGTAAGTGATGGATTTTTTGGGTTTTTGTGGTGATGCATGCCATAGGGGTGCTCGGCCTGGAGTTGGTGATGGACTAGAGGGGTGGTTGATCAGAGAAGGAGGTGGAGGTCAGCCTAGATCTGGTTGAGGAGGAGTGGAGCCATGAAGTAGAGAACAAGTTGCAAAATCACATAGAAAAACTAGAAAACAAGAGAAGAGAAGAAGATCTTTACCAAATTTTTTTCAAGATGGAGGCCATGATTTTTTTTTAGGGTTTGAGAAGCTTTAAAAATTAGTGAAAAAGATGAGGGAGTCGGCTGAAAAAGAATGAGGAAAAGAACGGCAAAAATAAAATAAAAGATGTATTGATTAAAATGAAACGGTGGAATATAAAAGGCCTTAGAAAATCAAAAGTCATAAACCTTTTCAAATTTCTTTAATTTTTTTTTATAACTTTACATTTCTGGAAATAGTAATAATCCCAGATAAAATTTCGAAAATTTATCAAAATATAATAATTTATATAAATATTTATCAATAATATAAAGTTAAATTAAGAAAATAGCTAAAAATAGTAAACTAGTCTAGAAAATTTGAAGTTTAATATAATAAATTTTAGAAAATTCATATGAGCTTGAAATAAATTTTTAAACATAAATATTAACATAAAATAAAAATACATTCACAAAATAAATATTTAAAATTTAATTTAAATATAATTTTTAATGAAGAAAATAGCAGAAAATAGGAAAACAGCCTTTAAAAATTGAAATAAATTCTAGTAAACTTTAGAAAAATTATATTATCATTTTAAAAATAATAAGAGACATAAAATAACCTATTAACACATATTAAAACAAAATATGACAATAAAAATATAATATATATGATTTAAAATAAATAATATTGCAAAATAAACAGTTTATACACAAAATTGAAAATTACAGAACTTCTACAATATAATTCCGTTTTCAACGAAATGAAAAGCAGTATTAATGGAATTAAATCTAGTTTCATAATAAAAGATAAAATTTAAGAATTTGAAATATTTAAATATAAAGTTTAAAAGTCAAAGTTTGACAAGTTTGAACAGAAATTCAGTTTTCAGTGAAATATCCAATTTATATCAGTTTGAAACTATAACTCACATAATAATCAACATTTATTTTTAAAAATGAAATGTTTGAAATCAAATAAGTTTAAAATAATTTAAAAATAAAAGAAAGTCCAATTTAAATAATATACAAGAATCTAGGGTTGTTACACTCTCCCCCACTCAAAACTTTTCGTCCCCGAAAAGGAATGAGGTACGGGAAAACACAGAAAAGATAGAGTGAAATAGGATTAAGACAAGATGACAAGGATATTGAAATTATACCTGATAACTATTGTTATAGGTAAGTTTAACAAGGTGGAGGTGATCTTTCCAAGATTTCTCAAGAATTAAGAACTCAAGAACGAAAAGATCCTCTAAAATCTGATTCACTCTTTCCTCTTGACCGACGGTCTGTGGATGAAAGCTATGCTCAGATTCAAAATGAGTAGCAAAGATTATTAAAGATTATAGAAAGATTTCTAAACAGAAAGATTATAGAAGGAAAAAATGTCTACACCAGTCTGTAGCAAGATAAGGAAAATAAGGACAACTAAAAGATAGTTTGAAAACAAAAGAAGATAATAAGTTTGAAAAACAAAATAAGATAATAGGTTTGAAATTTCCATGGTTTCAGCTTAAACTGATAATTAATTTTACACAAGTTAAATAAATCTTAACTACCTCTAATTACATTATCTTATCATCCAATTTTCATAAACTAACAATTTCAGAAATCATGGATTGAAAAAATCATTATTATACTCATAATGTACTTAATAAATTTAATTCCTCTTTATTCCTAATTAAAGTTAAATTTATTCCTCTCAGTATATTTTATCATCTATGTTAAATATACTTACACTTATTATAACCGTTTTAATTTATTTTTAGTTCCTTAATCATCATTTTGTATTGTAAGTTATTCAATTAACCTTTTAGTCTATTTACCTCTGTTAATCTTTTATAACTAAAATTTAAGTGTATAACATTTATTATAACCACTCAAATTTTATTTATAAAAACGTTTTATATTGTATATTATGTAATTACATTGTTAACTTCTAAAAATTAAGGTAAGTTATATTGGAATGCAATTGAGAATTATACAAATAAAACTTTCTAAAATTAATATACACTATAAACATCCTAATTCAATCATTTCAAGCTTGAATCATCTATTCAAAAATTTTGATTTTCTTTTTATACTTGAAGTTATTATTTAAGGTAGAATTTAAGAATAAAATTTCTGATTCCTCTCAAACCATTTAGAGATAAATAAATGTATGTACATAATTTGTCAAATCAAATTTAAATCATATATCTATATATTTTGTAAATCAAATCATATTTTAGAAATTTATATCAATCAAGTTTCCCAAAACAAAGCTGTAGCAAGACTACAGAATGGTTTCTTCACTTCGAAACTCGAAAATGAACGTCGATGATGCTGCAGTCATCACCGAAATTATTTTCCAGCGACAATGAGAAGAGCACTGATTTTTAAACTTTAAAATTCTATGGAAAAAAATTTCTATTCAAAAATACTTTAAGTAATGTATCCTTTTAAAGCATTAAACACAAAGTTTGGAACCATCGGAAATTAAATTCTCAAATTCTTGATTTAAATTCATTTCAATTCCCAAATCAAATTTATAAACAACTATTTATAAATTCATTTATAGAATGATAAATCAAGTATTATCATTTCAAATAATCAATTTAAATCAATTTATTAAGTTCCATAAATTTACTTATATCAAAATTTATTTCATTAACCAAATTTTAAAATAATATTGTGTCAGTTTGTTCTGTCAAAGTGTTTTAGAAATCCTATCGATAGCGTTGATCAGACGAATCAATCGGAAGCCCAAATCAACATCAACAACTCAAACAACACAATATATAAAACAAATATAGATTTACAAGTACAATTCAAAATGTTTGGGGATATTTTGGAAACAAAACAAGATGATTAATTAACAAAATATGAAGATGGATAAGCTTAGATAAATCGCGGGCAACCTTAACCAGGTCAACCGTGACTTAATGAATAAGATCAAATGTGTATTTTTTTTCTGGGGTAAATCTACATCCGATCTCAAGAGATAGAGTTTGGAATAACAAAAGATATTAACATCTAAACATCTAAACCAAGGATAGATATAAATCTCTGGTGAATCGATGCAAATTTGTAAAGGAGTTTCCCCCTTTACTAGAAAATTAGAATACTGGTGAGACAGCAAATTCACTATAAAGATCATTCGAAGTGGAGTTATGTGATACTCCAAAATCAAAAGAAGATGAATAGTGAGGGACAAGAATGAATTTTGGAACCGTAGGGAACGTTCCAAAATTCAAAGGAAATTCGAATCAAGAGGAAAAGATTCAAACTCGAATGAAAGTGATTCTGTAAATAAATCTACTCCATATGCTGAGTTTTGCCTCAAAGCCAAAGCTCTGATACCAACTGTAACGACCCGATATTTTCAACCATTCGCATCCGCACATGTCGAACTTGAATTGCTCAAAATACCGCATCGTAAATAAAAATTTGGCAAATCTCAGAATATACAGTAAATAAATAATCCCAGATCACAGACACAGAGTAAAATAATGCAGTGGAAGTAAAAGAAATAGTAGTTCATGAAGCTACTATATAAAAATATCAAAGTTACATAAGATATAACAGAAGAAATAAAATACAACAGAAGTCTCAATATGATAACCAAGTACAAGCTGAATAGAACAACAGAACTGAGATAGATAAAACTAGATAAGCAGATACTCTCCAATGATTCCAATCTTCAGAAAGTGGAATCCAAATCTGTGAATAACTCAGGCTGACCCGAGCGTAAAGCAAAACAAAAAACACTCGAGTCAGGACAATATATACTTATATAATGTAAACCAACTCAAGTGAACTGTAATAAAGGTACAAGTAACTTAAAGAATGCTTGGGATCACCCATTCTTTAAGGATCCGTTAAACTATTTACTATGTAGTAATATACGCTATATACAGTAGTGTCTAATTAGTAAAGTATAATCATATAGAAAATAGCGTTAAGGGGATGGAGAACCTTAACGCGGTCGGATCTTAAAAATCAAAATCGTAGTGGGTTCGATATGGTAGGTGACACGGCACACAAGGCAATGCCAGGGTAGATATACCAATTACGCATACGGACTGATGGATACGCATAGCAGCCACTACCTTTCCACCTCGAACAACACTCCCAAATCAAGGGTGGCCACCAAAAATCACAAAGTAATAGAATGGTATCGAAGAAGTGTGTCCGATACGAGGTGCTACCTCACTGGTCCGAGATCGCTCCTGTTTTTGCCTCCTTATGCCAACTCACGGGAGTTGGGTCCACGTATATACCTAGGATCGTCGCCACCATCCTACTTCATTCTGGAAACTCCACCGTGTACACAGTTGTCAAAGTGGTTTTCGGTATCGACAGAGAGTATGTCCATATCCGATCCCGGTCTCTTTAACAACCAATCATTATTATAACCCGTGGTTATAATTTAAAACAGTTTATACTTCAAAATAGAATATCATTTCAAATCCAAATCTTAATCAAAATAAAGATTAAATCATTTCCAAACCATTTCAATATATTTAAAATATCATATCATTTCAAATCATTTCAATATATCAAAATATCATATCTTTCCAAAACTTTATTTCAAATCATTTAATATATCAAAATATCATATCTTTCCAAAACTTCATTTCAAATCATTCAAATATATCAAATATCATATCCTTTCAAAACTTCATTTCAAATCATCATTTGAGTACAAATCCAAATATTCAAATTTAAATACCTTTTAACTTCAAAGATATCATTCATTTATTATCATTTCAAGTCACCTTTTAAATAGTTTATATTTAAATCATAATAATTCACTTAAACCATTTAAAAGTGTAATTATTATACTTTCAAATCAAGTATTAAAATTTCCAAAGTTTCAATTCAATTCAATCATTTATTTCAATTAAATTTCCATAGACCATTTCAAATCTTATAAATTTCAAATATAGATTTAATCCACAAAATAACTATCCAAATTATAAAATAAATTCCAAAGCTTTATTATCCTATATTTCATAAGTCCAATGTCTTTTAAATAGATTCAAATTACAAGTAAACCAAATATTTTTCATACTAATATAAACTTCAATTATTCATTCCAAGATTTAATATCATTTCAAATTCCTTTCAAAATATCAAAATATCATTTCAAAACATCATTTATTAAATTTAAATTTAAATACCATTTAATCACATTTCAAAATAGTTGTATTTCCCAAATCAACTATTCCATTTAAATCATTTAAAGTCAATTCATTATATTAATAATTAAATATTTAATTTCCAAAACTTAATCTTTTTCAAAGATCATTTATTCATTTGAATTTATTAATCAAAGAAAATTCAACTTTTGCAGCACTTAGAAAATGCTACGAAATGTTATGTTTAAAACAGTTCATTAACAAAAGACGGCATTTAAAATGCTGTAATATCTTAATTTAGTTTCAACTAAAATTTTAGTTAAATTTAACAACTATAGCACTAACAAAGTGCTATAATAACCCTTAGTTCAAATTTGTTATTTGGTTCATTTAAAACAATTACAACATTTTCCAATGTTGTAATATCTTTACATTACATTTCCAAAAAATGCTGTCAAATCAAATTCATAGTTTTATTTACAATTTCACACATAATTAACTTTTAATATAAATCATTTAACTTATAAAATCATATATTTTCACAATTTAAAAACAATCATTTAAATACCTTTATTTCTATGATTTTATAAAGTCAAATTTCCATACAAAAATCAAATTAAATAACAATTAAATTTTCATTTCTTTAATTAAATTCTTAACTTAACAACTAAGTTTAAATTCCCAAAGTATAACTTGTTTCCATTTATTTTACTTAATTAAAATTTCACTTTTAACAAAATTCACAATTTCCCAATTTAAGTTATATTTCAAAAATTTAACTTAAACATTAATTTATTCCATATTTTAATTTATACAAAATCATTAACACCTTTAAAACATTATTATTACTTAATAAAAATCATTAAATTCAACTTTAAATCAAATTTGTCATATTTTCTTACTTTACAAAATTTCCATTTATAAACAAAATCATAAATTTCAAAATTTACTTATATTTCAAATTCTACTTCACCATTTTCTTAATTCATTATTTAATTTGTAGAAAATCACAAATACTTTATAGAAATCATTGTAATAAAATTTAAATCAAAATATCATAATATTTACATTTTTTTAAAAATAATTTAAAATTTTCAGAAAAATACATAAACCACGGGTTTGTATAAAATTTTCTAACCTAGGTTAAGTGATACGGATATGTATCATTTCAATCCGCAGTTTACAAGGAAAACCGGGTTTTATCATTTCAAACCCGCAATCTCAAGTTAAATAAAATAAATAAAAAATCGCTCAGGCATATCATTTCAGCCCATAACGATCTTTCCCTATTCTAAAGTCCGTTTGGGTATGTATCATTTCAACCCATAGTGAACCTAATCTACAGGGAACTTGCAGTGTGATAAACTGATAAAATAACAGAATAGCATGAAATAACAGTAATAGATGATATAACATATATAATAACAGGGGTAAACATTATATGATCATAATATAACAGTTATAACAGAATGATAAAATTTTACAGATTCAAATGGTGTTAGTTTACTAGTTATATAAGTACACATCGTCTGGTGAGAATTACTCACTTGTTTAAGCTGGAGATGACGACCAAAACACACGACACAGAATCTTCGAAGACATGACAACACGATTATGATTCGAGAGTGGAGAGCCAAAGCAATTAGCCTGAATACATTTATTCAAAACAATACAATTTATATAAGTTTCAAAACAATTCAACAGTAGACAATGTTAGAAATCAATGGCCAAAACAAAGACAAATGTTTTGCACTTGTTCTCAACTTCATATACTTCAGTTATGGACTGAAATAGCACAGAAAAGAAATGAATTAAGGTCTGGTTTGGGTCCCTATAGGGTTGGCCTAGCATGGGTTTGATGGTGAAGAAAGGTATAGGTGCAACAAATCTACACTACAAGGCAAATACAAGGCAAATTACAACATCTCTATGCCACAATAGGTTTGACCAGAGGCTATGGGGCATGGCCAGTGGGTCCAGGTGGTGTTGGGTGATGTGGAAGAGGGTGGAGGTCAGGTCAGAGGTGGTGGTGGTGGAGGAAGTGGCGGCAAGTGGTGGGTAAAGGTGATGATGCAAAACTAGGTCTAGGCTTTCATGTAAGTGATGGATTTTTTGTGTTTTTGTGGTGATGCATGCCATAGGGGTGCTCGGCCTGGAGTTGGTGATGGACTAGAGGGGTGGTTGATCAGAGAAGGAGGAGGTGGAGGTCAGCCTAGATCTGGTTGAGGAGGAGTGGAGCCATGAAGTAGAGAACAAGTTGCAAAATCACATAGAAAAACTAGAAAACAAGAGAAGAGAAGAAGATCTTTACCAAATTTTTTTCAAGATGGAGGCCATGATATTTTTTAGGGTTTGAGAAGCTTTAAAAATTCGTGAAAATGATGAGGGAGTCGGCTGAAAAAGAATGAGGAAAAGAACGACAAAAATAAAATAAAAGATGTATTGATTAAAATGAAACGGTGGAATATAAAAGGCCTTAGAAAATCAAAAGTCATAAACCTTTTCAAATTTCTTTAATTTATTTTTTTTATAACTTTAAATTTCTGGAAATAGTAATAATCCCAGATAAAATTTCGAAAATTTATCAAAATATAATAATTTATATAAATATTTATCAATAATATAAAGTTAAATTAAGAAAATAGCTAAAAATAGTAAACTAGTCTAGAAAATTTGAAGTTTAATATAATAAATTTTAGAAAATTCATATGAGCTTGAAATATATTTTTAAATATAAATAATAACATAAAATAAAAATAGATTCACAAAATAAATATTTAAAATTTAATTTAAATATAATTTTTAATCAAGAAAATAGCAGAAAATAAGAAAACAGCCTTTAAAAATTAAATAAATTCAAGTAAACTTTAGAAAAATTATATTATCATTTTAAAAATAATAAGAGACATAAAATAACCTATTAACTCATATTAAAACAAAATATGACAATAAAAATATAATTTATATGATTTAAAATAAATAATATTGCAAAATAAACAGTTTATACACAAAATTGAAAATTACAGAACTTCTACAATATAAGTCCGTTTTCAATGAAACGAAAAGCAGTATTCATGGAATTAAATCTAGTTTCATAATAAAAGATAAAATTTAAGAATTTGAAATATTTAAATTTAAAGTTTAAAAGTCAAAGTTTGACCAGTTTGAATAGAAATTCACTTTTCAGTGAAATATCCAATTTATATCAGTTTGAAACTATAACTCACATAATAATCAACATTTATTTTTAAAACTGAAATGTTTGAAATCAAACAAGTTTAAAATAATTTAAAAAGAAAAGAAAGTCCAATTTAAATAATATACAAGAATCTAGGGTTGTTACAGTTAGGTTAGCCAACTTCAGTTTGCACTGTTTCATAACAAAATACATGCTATTTTCTTTTCTTTTCAAAGAAACTCAAACCTCTTACTCTGTCAGATCTCATATCACCTAATCATGATTTTTCCTATGCCAACCACTTGATATATGTTCAATCCTTAAACCATTTTAGTCTCAGATTTTTCTACCATTTAAACTAACTGTTCTTAAAGTTTTAGAGTTTCATTTCTTAGCAAAGCAATTGCAAAACAAAGCACATAATTTCAGCTGATACATATAAGTTCTACACTTACAAAACAGTAAATAACAATACATTGGTTTTTCTAAGCAACTTAAACAAAACATCTTAACAAAGTTCAACATGAATATGTAATTTAACTTCAGCAAAGTCTTTAAAATAGCATCCAATTTCCTAAGCAGTTAACTCATCCAAGCTTGATCAATGAAATTCCTATTTCCATGCATAATCACCATGAACTGCCTTATACAAATATGAGAGACCCAATGGTGCATAAACACACAAGGGTCAGACTAATGCCTGGTATGAGTAATCTACCTGAAAACATAATTTTATATGACTTCTATTTATATCCAAATACCTTGAATTAATTAAGAAACTCAATATCATTCCTGTGCATGTTTTTGTGAGGCATGTGCATACATATCAGTACTAAACAAATTATATATATGATCACAGTGATTTAGTTCAGAGAAAACAATCATAAGATTCACCAATAAACATCATAAACCAACCAATGTAATCATCAATTCAGTCATCATGCCCCCTTTACAATTTTACTGGCCATCAGGGATTTTGCCCAAGCCTCTCCTGAACCTATTTCTATAGTTCACTATCAAATATAATAGGGTCTTTAGCTACTTTCTCTTTTTAAACACACACTGTCTGGGACATTTCTCTGTTAACCCAGCACACTCAGGCCCTTGGGTATAAACATACCATGTGTGAGCTTGCAATGTTCCCCTTGCCAAGCTATATTTTGTAGCCCTAAGATCCAAAATCCTTAGTTAAGTTACTATGTATTATTTCCTTTTTCATAATTGTGCTAATCTCTTCTGCATCCCACTTTTCAATCAAAGAAAAATAAACAATTCAACAAACATGTATTTATCCAGAGATTGGTAAGTCATGTTCTAAGAAGCAAACATTTAATCATGAAAACAGATGTGATTTCTTAGCATATTATCTTGCCTATGGGTTTCAATGGATCAAGTTATAAACATATGGTCATAAGTAGTTTACTAGTTATCTTCTCTTACCTCTGGTTCAATCAGATCTTATTAACCTTGAAGCTCTGGCTAAACCATAAGTATTAATTTTGATTTGGGTGGTTCATAAAACATAGGAGCTCGGCACATGTATAACATTGCACTTCTACATTTTCTTTTATTTCAGATAACATGAGACATAAGCAACAACACAATGTTGCATCCCCATATTTCTTTTCATTTTCAGACCATATTTCTACCACATGGATCCTGGGATTTTATAAATAACTTTATGAAGAGAACCCATAAAAAGAAATCACTCCATCTCAAAGTTAATTCACAGCATAGATAAACAATTTAAACATGAAATCGATGACTCTTATTTTTGGGTAAATCACTCTAAAGGGTTTTATACTTGAACAGGTCATTATCAAACCAAAGTCATCAAATCATAAAATGAACCTAACTTGCAAAAGTGAATTATTAATTCAAATAGGCTGCCTCAATATTCATGACTTAATGCCAAAGTTTTCAGTGAGGTTACTCACATTAGTTCCTTTTTCCTAAGCCTTTCTTTTCTTTTGATCCTCTGCCTTCCTCTAACTCTAATGGCCGGTGCTCCTTATTTTCTCTGGCTTATATATTTTTTTCTTTAGGTTATGAAGAGCAAATGGGTATGATCTCACTACACTAAACCTCTTTATATAAATCATGGCTGTTACTAGGGTTTATGGAATTACCCAATGTCAGTTCTACCCCATAATATGATCTGCCTTACACTTGATTCATGAAAAGAAAAGGGTATGTGGCCCTTGTTATATTTTCCAGAAAATAAACCTCATTCTTTTAATTTTTCCCCAGGTCATGTTATATGCATGACTTCAGTTTTGTCCTAAGCAAAAGAATTGCTGGAAATGGATAAAGTTTTTATTTAGGGGTTCATACCATTTCCATGCAAGCTTTATTTCTTTCTTCTCTCTCTATTCTGCAATGTTTGCCTATGTACATGTATAACATAGGTATGCCTATTTTTTTTGCCTAAGTCTTTTTAAATAATTTTTAACTATCCTATACTCTCTGTATTTACTGTTTCTGTCTATATATATATATATATATATATATATGTATATTTGTTTCCTTTAGGCCAAACCTTTTTAAAGACCTGATCATATCTGCCTACATATGTATTTGTAATTTATTTATCCTAACATATATTAACTGTTGCCTATTTTATCACACAGAAAAATGTGTGCATGTGTGTGCACTGTCTTGTGCACATGTACATGCTTAAGCCATACATTTGTAATCAGTTTCCATTTCCTATCTTTTCAATATAATTTTTAAACAAATATAAACTAAATTAAATCATGAATCTGCTCATAAAAATTAGGGTTATCACAAAAGGATATGGCTTCATAACAATTAAGCCAATCCTTACAAAAGTCAATTCCGAAGCATAAGTAAAAAAAATCGGCTCGGAAAGAAACATCGCATAAAATAATTTCGACATCAATAAAAAGCAAATTGAGTGTTGCGGATCCACCAATCCGGATTCGCAATCCTCAAAGAATTCATCAAGCCCAAAAACGTTTGAAGAAAAAGGAATCAGCAAGTTCTTTTGATATAAAAATAATGAGATGAAACCCATATCAAAAAGAACTCGAATAAGATAATCAAAAAACAAATATCGTCAAGGATAGAAGGAGAATTACCTTGACCGAGAGAAGTATCACTAGGGGCTTGAACAACATTTAGCTCTCCCTCTCTCCTACTTTGGAGTATGGGGCATGTAGATATAAGATGGCCCAAACTTTTGCAATAACGACAAAAAATGGTTTCGGTCACTCATTTGCATAGTGGTCCGTAAGACCACAATTATAGCATCGTCCACGACTAGAGGTAGGAGTCTTTGCTACCGAAGATTCTTGCTTCCCTTTCTTGTTGGGATTGGGATTGGGGTCTTTGAACTTAATAGGCCTTTTCATGTTGTTGTTGAAGTTTTGTTTAGCACTCTCAAATTCAACATCACACTCTTTATCGGCCTCTTCAAGATGAAGAGCGATATCAATAAGCTGATCGAAAGAAACTTCCAATTTCAGAAGTAATGGCTTCTTGAGATTCTTGTTCAAGCCAGAAACAATTCTCTGATTTTTCTTCAATGGGGTATTAATGTATTCAACCCCGTATTTAGAAAGAGATTCAAAAGATGCAACGTAGTCCATCATAGAAGATTCACCTTGAACAAGGTCGATAAAACGCCGGGCCAAAGTTACTTTCTCAACCTCCGGCACAAATTTCAATTCGAATCTTTCCTGGAATTTCTCCCAAGTGAGATCCGCTTCAACAATTTCAGAAATAAGAAGCTCATACTAATCCAATGTTCTTTCTTGGAGCATGCTAGAAGCCACTTGGACTCGGTGGAGATCAACAAGATTCATGCGAGAAAAAATGCGGTCGCATGATCTAAGCCAAGCTTTGATTTCAATGATACTCTCGGATCCCCGGAATGGCCTTCCACCCAAATCGGTATAATCTCTACACAAGCGTGCAAAACCGGATCTAGGATGAGTAGGCTCTGGAATGGGTCCGATAGCTTGAGCATTCTTAACAAGATCTAGAAGCTGCTGGGCAGACATAAATACTCCTTCCTGTGGAGTAGCACTGGATTGACCGACGTTGGTATGGATAGATCTAACCATTTCTCTTCTTTAATAAAGAAAGAAGAATAAAAAGTTATTCTCAGAATGTATATCAAACAATCAAGATTGATAAAACAAGGAATCATAAAAGAAAATAGGATGGAATGGTACGAAGACTCGAATTAAATCCTAAGACACGACTCCTAAGAAAGACTTAGGACAATGATCCTTGTTAGATTATTCTACATTGTTCCGAAGTTTGGCTTTGATACCAAGCTGTGACACCCCACCTCTATACCCACGCCAGCTAAGGACACTACGGAGTAATGCCGTCAACTAGCATGGAGAATAAGGCTGTTGAGGAGCGACCATCCATGTAATTTCTTTGTGCGAGCACTGATATGTCAGATAGTATAACATGCATTTTATTTTAGGAGGAAGTCCGACATACCGATACAAACTCAAAGCTACCACAGAGTGGCTATAATATCTTCGGATACAAATATAGAAATAAACATAACACAAATCAGTCACAGACATCCGTATCACAGAGGCGGAAATAGATATGAATATATAACACTTAAAAGTGTTTATCAGAGTAGTGGTCAAATAAGATCCACAATATCACAAAAGAATAGCTACAAGCCACACAAAAGAATAAGTATACATCACAGAGTCTATATCTCAAATGTATACAACAAAAACTACTAATCTAAGTAGTTAGCCAAACGTCAGAGTAATCCCAGAAGAGATGTCAAGCAGAAGCACCTGTAACATCTCGGTCTGACCTGAGTATTATTTCATAAGAAAATAATAAACGGATCAGTCTAGCTATAAATATCAAATGACATGATATAGAATAAGAGGTATGACATAAACATATAATATCCATAATGGCATACTACTATAAGTATGTAATTGAAAATCAACAAGAGACTAATCAATATCACAAGAATCTTCTCAAAGATAGAAAAGGGTATCATACCCAAAACTTGTATTCACAACAAGTCAATGACACACGAATTCACCAATACACAAAATTTGATAAAACTTATCAATAGAAATCATGAAAACTGGTGAAGCATAAATTCCAGAAATCAACACACGAAATCCAGAAATCACAAAATTCAGGGCAACGACGTCGTACAGCGTAACGTCTGATGATCCAAAGACACAATAAATAGGAACAACAACATCGTACATCGTAAGGTCCGATGAACCAAAGCACAATAAAAATGGAACAAAGACGTCGTACAGCGTAACGTCCGATGAACCAACACATAGGAAAATGGAACAATGACGTCGTACAGCGTAACGTCCGATGAACCAACACACGATAAAAAGGAACAACGATGTCGTACAGCGTAACGTCCGATGAACCAACACACAATAAAAAGGAACAACGATGTCATACAACGTAACATCCGATGAACCATCACATAGTAAAATGGAACAACGACGTCGTATAGCGTAACGTCCGATGAACCAAATCACGATAAAACAGAACAACGACGTCGTACAGTGTAACGTCCGATGAACCGAATCAAAGAGACAACGCACAGTTGCTAGTCTAAATCACAAAAATGACCGTCAATGATCATCAATAAGTGTCAATTACACTAAGCTAGTAAATATATGAGTTTAGCTTCATGTCCCATAACCACTAGCTTAACTTAAATATTTACGAACAAACTATAGATCTTCACTAGGAAATTCTCACAAAAGGTTCAGTCGAACAAGTCCAAGAATTAACCGACAAAGTAAACGCAAGTGTTTCATACCACTTGTTTTACTAAGCCGTTTAATTAGATTACTCATCCGAGTGAGGTAAAGGTTTGTATATACTAATAGATTGGAAAACGGTTTTATAAACGACTTTGGTATTGAAAATAGAGTTGAAATCGTTTTGATGAAAGAGTTTGGATATCTACTACTAGTATTGAAACCTTTATATTTTTAAAGTGACAAATCACAAAAATGATTGTAGAACAATCAATCACTAAAATTCACATTCAAAGACGTGAAGAAAATCCAAAGAAATCGATACTGAATCCATGAAAATGGATATTCCCAAAAATCACGAAGAAAATGTCATCAAAGCCGATAATAAATGATAACAACAAAAAGGGAATCAACACAAATCGATTAAAGTTGGAAATTCAAGCTCAATAGGCAAATAGGAAAAAGATAGCAGTTTCAGACGTCTGAAATCAAGGATTCAGACCTCTGAATCTGGAAAATAAAATATTTTCCAGAATAGAATTCAGACGTCTGAATCCTCGATTTCAGACGTCTGAAATAGGCACTTTATAGCCTATTTCCTTTTTGGTTCAAAACGAACCAATTCAGGCGTCTAAAGCCTTTGATTCAGACGTCTGAATCTGGGAATAGAAATTTTCCCAGAATCATATTCAGACGTCTGAAATATCAATTCAGACGTTTGAAACTAGAATTTTAGGAATTTCCTGAACCTGGACCAATGATGGCCAAAACGATATTGATAACGATCGGACGAGCAACAACGACTAAGGAATTATGCCATGTGACAACCCAGCCTTAACGGCTCTTCGATATGCCTCGAATATCAATGTCCAATTATCCATAATAGGATTATCACAAAAATTGAACCAAAACACCAAAAATTGGAATATACCCAAAATCAATCCAAACCAAAATCAATTACACAAGAATAAGTGTTAGGAATTCATACCTAACAATCGAAGATAATTATAGACTAAGATGTGAGATAAAAATCTCACCTTTAAACCCAAAACAAATGAAGAAGAAGCTATAGAGAAATGGCAAGAACAACCACTCTTCAATTCCAACCCAACAAGCTTGAATCTAAGCTTAAAAGAGAAACACTTCCCAAATTAGGTTTAGGAATTTTTCTGAAATTGATAAGAGAATGAGTTGGAGAAGAAGAAGAGGAGGCTTACCAAAGCTTCTTCTATTGATTTGGAGCTAGAACTTGATTTGCAAATGGAAACTAGGGCTTGGAGTTTTAATTTCCCATTGCTCTCTCCATTGTTGATGAAGCTTAAGTGTTAGGAAATGAAAGTGAAGTAATGAAGAGGAGAGGGAGTGGAGCTTGAGTTAATGAAACCAGAATTGGGCCAATGGGCTGAACCAAACCCAAAGTCCAAAGTGAAAAAGTAGCAAAATTCTACTAACTCCAAACATATCGAAGTTTATACTCAAAAAGGTCGCAAACGACAATTTGAACTCAATGGAAGTGGTCTCGAGTCCTAATTTTACAGTTTGCAAAAAGTAGCTTTTCGGACCTCAATCCGATTAACGATTCTATATTTAAATAAAATATTTAAATTTGCAATCGAAAAATATGCGGGTTGTTACACAAAAATTATGGGTCGTCACATTCCTCCCCCCTTAAAAGAATTTCGTCCCCGAAATTACTGGTCAAAAAGAATGATCCATAATCCATTAACTATTTCTCAACCCAAATAGTTTTTAACAACTTGCCAAAACAAATCTTTTTATCAAAGACACACTAACCCTCTTTCTAACTTTTCAAACTTATTCATAAGTTCAAACAATGTTTCTTACTCAACAATTCAGATTTAAATTTGAAACCAAATTTTGAATTATCAAAATTTTCTCAAAATTTTTCTAACTCCTTAAATTTTCGAAAATTTTGCCAACGTCTCCTTTGCGCGGCTAGCTCGGTACAACTACAAAACGCCTCTACGGGTCCCCAAATTTCAAAAGAAAACAAAAGGCCAAGTGGCTAGACAAGAAAGCAATCAATTTTCATACAGAAATTTAAACACATACCTTTTCCGAGCAAATTTCAATTTATCTTCTGAAATCAAAAACATCAATTTCCTTTCGCCTTTAAACCACCTGTATATCCTACTTAACAATAATGTCCAATCACATAATTTAAAGTCATTCTATACATTTCCTTTACAAAATTTCAATATTTGCTTTACTTAAGCCCATACGATGCACATATATCATCCGTACGCAATATCAAATTCGATCACTCACTCGATCACACAATTTCACTTCCGAACTAGTATCGTCCACCCGACTCTCTAGTGCGGACTCGGATCTGGTTTCTTGATCAGAAACCATCATTCCCTTTGCATAGCCGTAAACTATGATAGAGAATTTGTAGAATCAATAAAAATCCATATCCAGGGTTGGCCGTTGAAAATCGAGTGAAAAATCCCAACTTGGATCGATATAAATATCTCGAAATTCTATGCTCGAATCTGGATCAAATCGCTATGCGAATAAATAATATACGTACATCCTACGTTATTAGCCCCAATTGATTTTTAACTATATCAATTCTCTTTTTTATTCACATTCATTTTGATTGTTAATCACTTATCCACAATTATCCCATTTCACAACTTTCAGTTTTAATCTTCATTCTATTATTCACTTAGTATATTTCTCCATTCCAAAATTACTTAGTATATTCCCAATACCAATTTACTTAAGAACTTCATTCTTCATTTCTTAAGTCCAATATAAATTTTTCTTATATTTTTTTTACTTCTTCATTGCCGAAGTTTATATTCAAATCGAATTCCAATTCCCTATAAATTTCAATTTGCCTCAATTCATTAATTATTTTCAAATCTCAATACTTTTTCCCAATTTCCATTCAGAATTCCATCTTCAATTCTACTTGAATTCAATTTGTCTTCAAACTTTTAATATTGAATTTTATTCACCTTATTTTACATACACCATTTTAAATTAGATTTCAATATTCAGTTTCAATTCTATTTGCTTACAATTTTTAAATCATTTGTCGTTAGTGAAAATTTTAAAAAATTTCTAACTCCCAAAATTTTCAGAAAATTTTGGTAGTCTCCTTTGTACGGAGGATCTTTTGCAGTTTGACAAGAGATATAAATATATATACATCGACCCACATGGCCGAAAAATAAAAAAAACAAACAACAGTTCATATTTCCTATCTTTTTATTGCATTATCGTACCTTTATTTAGCATTTTTAAGCAAGCGACTTATTTATTTAGCATATTGCGCAATCAAAACCAGCCAAACGGCTTTCCTGTACCTGTACTTACTCAATTCAAACATGTAAGTGCCAAATATATGCAATTTACAAGCATTTCACTAATATTCAAATAGCTAACACATAGATTTCGTAAGTAATGCATGTGGTATACAGTCATAAGCATATATGCAAGGTTTCGACACTAGTTTTAAATTGTTTGCAACCACATCACATACCATTCCATTCAATCCGAATAGTTTCCAACTTAATTTCTCACATTCAATTCATTTTTAAACGAAACGAACTCATATTCATTTCAATTGATTCCAAAATCAATTTATTAAACTTCTATTGATTCATATAATTTTATTTACTTCCGTTTAAGTTGAACGACCAATTTTCTTACGAAATTTGACACTATTCATTCAAATAAACCATTGGTTTTGTTCATAACCAATTTAAATTGATTCCAACTCAATGTATATAAATTCCATTCCAATCTAACTTATTTACAACCCATATAATTGCATTCCATTTCGTTCCCAAACATTTTATTATGCCTGACATAATCCCATGCTTATATATTAATAAGTATTTCCAAATTTATATAAGCCCATGCTTCTATTAACTTTAAACTTAAGTCAATTTACTTTAATTCACTCCCATTTCATAACTTAAGTTCATTCTCATTTTAATTAGATTGAAGTTAAATCAAATCCCGTTAAATTCAATTAGCCATTCACTTAATCCATTTTAAATTTTGATTCACATTCATTAAAATAATATCCAAAGCCATATTTAATTTATTCATACTCGAATTTGATTTATTTTCATCTCAAATCATTTTTATTTTAATCCAATTCCATACAACTTCAATTTATATTTACTTCACTTACAATTCCAAGTTGAATTTCTATTTATAACTCAAGCTTCATTTCCAAACTCTATTATTTATCCACAATTCAACTTTAAATTAACAATTTCGAGTTCCATTTCCATATTTCATTAACTAATTTACTCCAAATTTAGTTTATTTCCCACTTATAATTCAATATTTGATTTTTTATCTTCAAAAATCACTTTATTACTTTACTTGAATTCAATTCTATTTTGCAATTCAAGTTTGGATTTCTATTTTATTCACCAAAATGTCAAACAATTCTAATTTGGCCTTTATTTCTCTCAATCCAAATTTAATTTCTATATTTCCATTCCAATCACTTTCAAGATTTACCAATTTATTTCTTCCAATCATCAATTAATTTCAAAATTAAATCTTAATCCAAGTTAAATTCTCATTTTTAACTTTCACCTTTAATTTCAATTCCAAAATCCAATCCCCATATTCCTCATCGAGATCATTCACCATTTATAAGCTTATAACTCATCTCATCAGGATTTTCAATTCAAATAAGGATTTAGGATTTTTTTATCACCCGGCTTTTAGTTTCAAATCATTTTAAAATCATCATTATCTCAAAATCACACTTCTCAGATTTTTAAACAAATCCTGGCTTTATTCCCGACAAATTTTCTTTGAAATTTCAAAAACAAAACTAATTTTTCTGAACAAATCAATTTGGCAGCAATCCGTCACTTAGAAACTCGAAAATGAACATCGATGATGCTGCAATCATCACCAAAGTTATTTTCCAGTGACTGAAGTGAGCTCAATGCTATATCCCTTCCCAAAATTTATTTGAAACAATTTCCTTTCAGAAATACCTCCCAAAATAATAATGCTATTATTTATCTTCAAAACACTTCGAAAAACACTTCCAAAATCTCCGAGATTTTAAATTTACCAATTTGATTAAATCAAATTTTAACTATAATTCATTTTTATAATTTATGCTTATACAAATTTTCAGTGGTTATACAAATCATTCCAATTTTATAATCTTATTTGTTTAAGATACTATCATCCACATCCAAGTTATATAAAAATTTAAGGAAATATTTCTTTTATATCAAAATACATTTTTGGATAAAATTATTTCATTTACCCGCTTTCGAAAACAATATTGTGTCGAATTGTCCTATTCAAGTGTTTAGAAACCCCTTCGATACAGTTGTCCAGACTGTGCCGACGAAGGTTCTTATGCCACTCAATAAATCAACCAACACGATATAAAACCATTTTATATTGACTAACAAATACGCGCTCATACCTATTAATACACTCAACTCATTTTAGAGTACTATAGACTCTATTTCAATGAGTAATCCCACCAGAGCCAAGGTTACCACCAGCCTAAGCTCTGATACCACTGTAACAGCCCGCAAACCCGTACCCCTTGAATTGACATTAATCTCCATCAAATCAACTCAAGAAGAACAGAAATACGAACCATTTGGGTTAAACAAAAAAGAGGTAGTAGAAGAAAATAGAAGACAACATCAGAATTTAACCATCGCAGTGGAATAAAATATAATAGAGAATAACTAGTCTTTACACAAAAACAAATCTGTTTATACATTACATCATCAGCGTACATATAACACACAACTGGACAGTAATCACAACCTGTCCTCACAAAACTAAATACACAGTACACACAATACAGCGGAATATACATCAAGTACGAGTGATACGTCTCGCCATCCAACTCGTCTCCTAAGCTACACAGCATCTTATCCCGTAATCTATAATACTCGGTCTGACCCGAGCATTATAATAAAATAACACCCGAGTCAGTCTGGAAAACTAGCGTGAAAAAACACACTCAATTGGATTATTAAAGTTTTCCAAACCCTTTGAAATCAAAAGCATCTCATAAGACCACACCACAAATAAACATGTCGGGTTTTTACCTTACGATAGCCAAAACACTTTTTATCAAATTCGTCTGATATTATAATAGTGTCTATATACAAATACTTATTCAAATAGCTGAAATTGTTACATGATTAAATTCCAGCATACTAGCCACAAAGTGGGTTATACAAACAAAAACCGTAAAAGGCACGTAGGGAGAATGGATTTCCAACTAATGACTAGGCACTGGGGTACCACCTGTCACAGTACCTGGTCTAGATCGGTGTACCGAGGACCAAGCCCGATCCCCTACAACACAAGTCTGGAACTACCTAAGGGTAATTCCGAGTAAGATCACCCCACGGTTGGCGCGAACAACCGCCACACCGCCGAAATAAAAAGGGACATCTAACTAGGGATGATCTCAGCCTAATGGGCGCTACCCACATAGCCTTGCTGCATAACCCCTGATTTTCACTCATTCTCGGTTGATGAGGCTTGAGGCTAAGCGTTACCTTTATAGAACATATCCCTTAGAAAGCCCATCGTCCACCTGACGATGTTCCGAAAGCATTCATCCATACAAGTCCGTTCCGCGTTCGAACGGAACCGAAGGCACTACTCTTACTACATCCATTTTGGAATCACCCTCAGGATTAGTAACGATTAGCCCTTGCAATTCACTGCTCCATCATCGATTCAAACTCGTTTCCCCATGAAAACGTACAAACCGTGTAACGACCCGTAAATATTAACTGTTTTAATAACGTAATTAGTTGAAATTTTGTGAAATTTAAAACGATAAATTTTGAAATAAAATTTGATATTTGGAATGCGTCTAATTAATCATAGCAACTTGTAAATTTTCATCAGATAATTTGGAAGTTTATTTTCTAGTGTAATGTTATTCCAATTTATATTTGTTAAAATCGATGATAATAAAATGTTTTCTAAAACTAAATATTTTTACATAGAAAAATTCTAATTCATCTTCTAACTATGACGTCATTTTTCGTTTTTCCAAATTCGGACTTTTTTAGCTCCGTCGATCTTATTTTTCTGCGTTTTTGCTGCATTTTCCGCAAGTAGAAAATTCAAAATTTTATAATTCAATCATACCACTGATATCTATATATCGTTTTGATCATATCGTCGTGCTGATCTATATTTCTATATTCGATTGTCAATTTTGAAGTCCGGGAGACAACGAAATCTACGGAACGATGTCCGTATCGATTCCACGATTTGACTTTTAGATTCCTTATATTCTATAATTTATCTGCCGTGTAAAATTCAAGCAGCCACTTGCTTTTTCAAATACCCAGAATTCAATTGTTGCCTGTTGCCATTCCAGATCTGTTCCCTATACTTTTGGGTTCCATATATTGTTTCACATATAGAATAATAAATAATAAAATAAAAACTTTGTTCTCTTACTTCCACCGTCTATTTTCTTCCCAGATCTGTTCCATTTTATTTCCAAACTCTTTCTCTGTTTCAACCATCGGCTGAGAACTTTCATCAAAACCCATGTCATCCACCATTCTCGACCTATCACCACCCTTCCCCCTCCATACACGACCGAGCACAGGAACCCACAGCCAAATCTGGACTTGCAGCCAAACCATCATCTGCCTCTTCCGTGTCCATTACCACAAGTCCCCGCCACCCTCGGCCACGACAGCCCACGTCCACAACTGCGTGCTTCTCCACTCTACTAGCCGACAGCATCTCCAGCCACCGACCCTCTTGCTCCTACCCGACCACCGCATCCTCTGCATATATGGCTGCCACCTTTCCAGTTGTTGATACCGAGCCATTTCCTGCCCTGTCTCTCTCGACGTCCCTCCACTTCCAACTGTCACGTGCCCCACTTCCACGTGTGGATTAACCTCCCCACCAAACGTCGGTCAACAGCATAACTCTTCTCTTCTTCTTTCTGGTAAATCTTATTTATGCGTATGTATTATATATATATACTCTTGCTATTATATGCATTCTTACTGACGCAGCGGATTAAACAAAATAATCTTCAATCGGTGAAAGTAGTAATCGATGGATTGGAAGATACTGAAATGCCAAAATTCGTTGATCCGAAGATACCGAATTCTATCTATCCCAAACTCATTGATCGCGCACGATACTGGGTTCAAAGATCTTCAATTCTTCTAGCGTTGATCAAGCGCACTTGATTCCGCGAATCGGCTTCTACAATCTTTGAATCGAGCGCACTCGATTAACCGAAAGAGGAGATAGGAGATACACTCGACTACCTATTGAAATTGAAAGCACAAAGCTAACAAAAGAGAATTTTATTCAATATTCAACAACCTTTTACAAATGAGACTCACGCACTATTTATAGTAGTTACAACTCAACACACACAAAAACTTCAAAAATTACAAGTACTTAGGTCGGAAACGACCTATAGATGACGACTTATAAAACAGGTACGAACTAAAAAAAGACACAAATGACTCAAAGATAAAACGGCTCATCATCAACGGTTCAGATTGACGCGGCATCAAAATCCTCGGCTACAAGCTTTCGCGACTTAACTCCCAACGACTTAAGATATCAGCGGTAGAGATTAACTCACAGAAGAACCAATGGCAACAAGCTTCAGCGACCTAAAATGAGACTTTGCGACTTAAGAAGTATAACTCCGCGACCTAAGTCTGTACGACTTAAAACTTCGCGACTTAAGAACATAGCATCTTTCCGCGACTTAAGAACCCTGGCATCTGAACCCTCTTTATGCGACCTAAGTTCTTGCGACCTAACTTAGGTCGAGACATTTTCCTTCGACTTAGTATAAGTCGTTTCATTTTAACCCGTAGCACTTTTAACTCGGTAAGTCGTTCGAGCGACCTATCTTCCAATTCGTTAGGTCGTACACGAGTTAACTCGTTAAGTCCTTCCTGCGACCTATCTTTCAACTCGTTAAGTCGTACACGAGTTAAAAACATGTTAAGTCGTATCTCCTTTATCTTCAGACTGTTAGGTCGTAGCCCTGACCTAAAAGATACGTTAGGTCGCTCGCGACCTAACACTTCAGCTCCCCGCCAATCCTCACACACTGCTAACTCGCTAGCCTCCTTGTTAGCTCGTAGTTCTTCAGTAGATCGTTGGTGATCTTTACTAGGTCGTTGGTGCGACCTAAAGGCCTTGTTAGGTCGTTCGCGACCTAAAACTTTACCAATTTTTTCTTCATCAACCAGTAACGACTTAAAAGCTTCGTTAGGTCGTACGCGACCTAACCCTTCATCATTCTGGGCATCCTTCTGGGCTACATCATCCTCCCCAGGTTGAGAAAAATTCGACCTCGAATTTGTACTCTCTTCCGCCACAACAAATTCATCCTCGTGATATGGTACGAGATGTTTGACATTGAATACGTCAGACGTATACACATCATCTGGCAGTTTCAATTTGTAAGCATTTTCATTAATTCGCTTCACAACTTCCACCGGACCGATTTTTCTAGCATTCAACTTGTTATAAGCGCCCACCGGAAAACGATCTTTTGTTAACACTGCATAAACCAAATCACCTTCTTGAAATTCAACACTCCTTCGCTTCAATTCTGCAGATCGTTTATACTTCTCATTTGCTTTCCCCAATCGTTCCTGAACGATTTTATGACATTCTGTCAATCCCTCAACAAAATCAGCAGCTTTCTTAACTACCTTCTTTGATTGTGGCACTACCATTAAATCCAACGGTCCCTGAGGTAAGCTTGAATAAACTACCTGAAATGGACTAAACCCAGTACTTCGATTTACAGCATGATTATGGGCAAACTCTGCCTGGCATAACTTCACATCCCAACTCTTCAGATTGTCTTGCACAAGACATCTCAGCAAATTTCCCAATGATCTGTTTACCACCTCAGTCTATCCATCTGTCTGTGGATGATAAGCACTACTAAACTTCAGCTTCGTTCCCACCATCTTCCACAAACTTAGCCAAAAATGGCTCAGAAAACGTGTATCCCTGTCTGACACAATCGATTCTGGCAATCCGTGAAGTCGATAGATCTCCTTGAAAAACAATTGAGCAACATGAACAGCATCCGCCGTCTTCTTACAAGCAATAAAATGTGCCATCTTCGAAAATCTGTCCACCACTACGAATATCGAATCATTTCCCCTTTGAGTTCTAGGCAAACCCAAAACAAAATCCATACTGATATCCACCCATGGTTTTACAGGTACGGGTAATGGCATATATAAACCAGCATTAGTCGCAGTTCCTTTCGAAACCTGACAAATATGACAACGCTCCACAAACTTCTCTACCTCTTTCCTCATTGATGGCCAAAAGTAAGACTTTGAAATCAACTGTAAGGTACGGTCTCTCCCAACATGTCCCTCTTCGTGTAACTCCTTGATAATCTTCATTCTCAGACTACCCTCCGGTATGCACAATCGATTTCCTTTAAAAAGAAAACCATCAACCATCATAAACTCATCAGTCCTCCTTTCATTGTCCCTTTCAACAAATTTCTTAAAATAAGAGTCTTCTGCAATCTGCTCCGGCAATAATTCAAACCCAGTCACCTCAACTTTCATTGTCGTCAACAAATGACTCCTCCTACTTAAAGCATCAGCCACTCGATTCGTCACCCCTGACTTGTGTTTAACAACGAAAGTAAACTGTTGCAGATATGCAATCCACGATGCATGTCTTGCTGAAATCTTGTCTTTACCCTGCTAATGCTTCAATGCTTCATGATCAGTATACAGAACAAACTCTTTCTGAAATAGATAATGTCTCCAGTGTTTAATGGCTTGTACAACAGCATAGAATTCCACATCATATGTACTGTATCGCATCTTCGCTCCTGACAACTTCTCACTGAAATATGCAATAGGACGACCCCTTTGACTTAACACTCCTCCAATCCCAACCTTTGACGCATCAGTATGTAATTCAAACAACAACTGAAAATCAGGTAATGCTAGGATTGGTGCTGTCGTCAACAATTCCTTGATTCGTTCAAAAGCAACTCCTGCTTCCTCCGTCCATGTAAACTGTTTACCCTTCATACAATCAGTCACAGGCGCCATCACACTACTAAAGTGTGGAATAAACCTTCGATAAAATGAAGCCAACCCATGAAAACTACGAACTTCCGTTATCGTCTTGGGCTGTGGGCAATCTCTAATCGCTTTGACTTTACTTTGGTCAACCTGTATTCCTTCTTCCGATACAACATATCCCAGAAATAAAACCCTCCTCGTCATAAAGACACACTTCTTTGTAGCAGCATAGAATTGTTCTTCATGAAGAATAATTAACACTTTCTTCAAATGTTGAACATGCTCTTCTGTACTCGCACTATAGATCAGAATATCATCAAAGTAAACCACCACAAATTTTCCAATGTACGGTCTGAAAATTTGATTCATCGCCCTCATGAATGTACTCGGTGCATTCGATAGACCAAACGGCATTACCAGCCATTCATACAATCCTTCCCTCGTCTTGAATGCTGTCTTCCATTCGTCCCCTGGTCTAATGCGAATCTGATGATAACCGCTCTTCAAGTCAATCTTAGAAAAGATTACGGACCCACTGATCTGATCCAATAAATCATCAAGCCTCGGCATCGGAAATCTATATCTCACAGTAATCTTATTCAATGCTCGACTGTCAGTCCACATCCTCCATGTTCCATCCTTTTTGGGTACCAATAAAGCTGGAACAGCACAAAGACTTAAACTCTCCTGCACACGCCCCTGTTCAAGCAATTCCTCTACCTGTCTTCGCAACTCTTCATGTTCCTTCGGACTCATTCGATAATGTGGTCTGTGTGGCAACACAGCACCTGGAACAAGATCTATCTGATGTTGAATATCCCTCAACGTTGGCAACTCCGTTGGTAACTCCTCTGGAAATACATCGTCAAATTCTTTCAAAACTGGTTTAACTTCTTCTGGAATTTCAACTTTTTCACGGTTCTCTCTCCCTATCAACAAAAACACTTCAGGCTCTTCCTCAACCTCCTTAACAAACTCCTTTAAAGACAATAAGGTTTTCAGCTCTTCAATCTCTTCTGACTTACTTTCTCCTGGTTGTCTTTTCTTTGGAACTAAAATAATCTTCGTGCCTTCAAACATAAACCTGTAGCTATTGGTCCGACCGTCATGTTGTACTGCTCGATCATACTGCCATTGTCTTCCCAATAATAAGTGGCAAACATCCATCTCTACTACATCACACCAAATTTCATCTTTGTATTTCTTCCCAATAGAGAATGGAACACGAACTCGTCTATCCACTTTCACTTCTCCTCCTTTTCTCAACCATGCTAACTTGTATGGATTCGGATGCTTCTTTGTTTTCAACTTTAACTTTGTCACAGCCTCGGTTGAAATGATATTGTCACAGCTTCCTGCGTCGATCACAAACTTACACACCTTCCCCAGAATAGTACATGTCGACTGAAAGATATTAATCCTCAACCAACTAGCTTCCTCCTACTTCGGTGTCAAACATGATCTCCTCAGCATTAGATTACAACCTTCATCTCCTGATGCAATATCCTGCTCATCCTCCTCAACTGGACTAGAACAATCTCCATCAACATCCTCATCCTCAACTTCTGCAATCATGGTTCTCTTCTTTGGCTTTGGACACTCATTGCTTTTGTGACCCAATTCCTGACAATTGTAACATTTGAAACCATTGTTAACTTTTGCCTTCTCAGCCTCCTTCACCACTGGTCTACTGATTGGTTTAGAGACAATAGAACTTCCACTAACTCCCTTCACTTGATTGTTGGCACTAGTAAACACACCACCTCCTCGTCTACCCTGCTTCTCCCAAGCCAACGCTTTTTGATGTGCCTCTGCCACAGATCTTGGATCGAACATATTAACCATATCCTGAATCTGTATTCTCAATCCTCCAACAAATCTGGCTGTTAACTGTTCTTCTGTCTCCATAATATCGTTCCTTGCAATTAGTTGATAAAATTCATCAGCATAGTCATTCACAGATTTCGTTCCTTGTCTCAAGTTTTGCAATCTCTGATACATAAGCGACTGATAGTTATAAGGTAAGAATGTCGCTTTCATCAATTTCTTCATCTTCTCCCAAGATTCAACCTTTGACTTCCCCATCCGTTCACGTGTAAGTTTGGTTTGCTACTACCACGCCAAAGCTCTACCCCTCAGCCTCGTAGCAACCAACTTCACTCTACGATGTTCTGGAACTTCTTTGAAGTCAAAAATCTCCTCAACATTAGCCACCCAATCTAGAAACTCCTCCGCTTGCATACCACCTTTGAATTCAGGAATTTCAGTCTTCATCCCCGTCTCCCACTTGTGACCATACTCAGAGTAATTTCTTCCTTGTCCTCGCCCTTGTCCTCGAACACTACCACCATCATACTCCTCTTCAAAATCAGATGTATATCGTTGTCTATCTCATCCGCCCACATCTCTACTACCATTACGTCTTCCACCATCATCCCTTCTTTCTACATTCCTCCATTCACGATCATTCACGTTCCTCCCACGCCCTTGATCATTTTCAACACTTCTGTCTCGATTGGAATGTGGCGAGACTCTACTTCCCCCATGGTTAGATTCAGGTGAAACCCTTCTTCGATTTTGATTCATCTCCGTCATAAGCTTCTGTAACGACCCGTAAATTTCAACCGTTTTAATAACGTAATTAGTTGAAATTTTGTGAAATTTTAAACGATAAAATTTTGAAATAAAAATTTAATATTTGGAATACGTCTAGTTAAACATAGCAACTGGTAAATTTTCGTCCGAAAATATGAAAGTTTATTTCGCGCGTAAATTCACTTCGATTTAACCAGTTAAAAAGCGATGAAAATAAAATGTTTTCAAAACCAAAATATTTTTACATAGAAAAATTCTAAAACATCTTCTGAGCAAGATGTCAGTTTGTCGTTTTTCCAAATTCGGACATCTTTGGCTCCGTCGATCTTATTTTTCAGTGATTTTCTTGCATTTTTCGTAGTAGAAAAATTCGAATTTTTATAATTCAACCGTACCACTGACATCTGTATACCATTTTGATTGTCTCGTCGTGCTAATCTCCGCGGTATATCCAATTGTCAAATTCGATGATCGGTGCACAGCAAAAATCTGTAAAACGATTTAACCGTACCGGTATCTAATCTATAACCTTTTGGACTTTTGGTCTTTCCATCTATCTACCTATGGAAATCAATAGCCAGTTGGCTTTCATAATTCCTGAATCCCCGTGCTAGACTTTCACTATTCCCATTGCTTTTATTGATAATGGTGCACGTTTCTTATTCCCAAGATGAACATGATACGTTGGTTCATATCTTATCCTCTGCCACTAAAGTATGTTGCTCATTTTTTTTCTATCTTCTTAACTTTCCTTCAAAAATTTCAAAGCCTCTCTCTCACCATTTCAGGCATGCTCGTCTCTTCCTAAAACAAATGTTGCTTGGCCACTTTTCTTCCACTTTATGTCTTCCCAAGAAAATATCGTGCGCATGCTTCCCTCCCCATCGAACTCCTCCACTCCCATAGCCACGCCAGCACGGCAGCTGCTCCGCTTCCTTTCCCTTCCATCGCCTCCCATCCCCTTCCACCGCAGCCTGCCACACCTCGCACCGTTGAACACATAGCCGACCACCCACTGCACACAGGCCTAGCACAGTCCCACTCCGCCAATTGCAACACTTCTCTCGCCTGAAACCCGCGTGCAACCATGCCACCCTCACCCGTGAAAGCCTACCACGTTCTGACTCTTGTCCCACTCTACCACCAGCCCTTCCTCCGCCGTTTACTGCAAAACCCGCCACCTGATCCTGAAACCCCAGCAAACCTCCTAAGCCGAGCGCCTCCGCCACATCACCATGGCCACCGACGCTCCGCCTCTTGCCGAGCTTCCCACGCATTTCTCCTCCCGCCCTCTCGCAGTGGCCAGCCTCCATCACTTTGTAACCGCGTGAACTTTTTGGGTAAGTTTAGTCTATATATAGGGTATATATTATAATAAAGTATGTTTTGAATCAATGTTTAAAATTTCGAAAGGTATAGATACAGTTGGTAGCTTTTCCACTTACATATATACAAAGTTAATTCGTTTATATGTATACTTGGCTTTCAAATGTAGTTTATTTGGGTTATAATTTGGACAGTTTATGTAAATATAAGAAGGTTGGATTTAATAAGTTATACATATATATTATAAAGTTATAAGTTGTCTCTACTATATATGTTATTCTTATACATATTTTATACAATCTGGTATTTCTTTTGTCATAGTTTTGTTTCTGTTTCATATATTATTGTTTTGTAAGTGTAGTAAAATTTTATAACAGTTTTTTTTGTATATAACAATTAAGTATATATAAATTTATATTGAGTCCGGCCTATTTATATAAGTTTATTTATATGTTGACTATTCATACATACAAAGACTTTGTAGTATTATGTATTATATATAACTTATATTTTCTGTTTGCATGCATATAAACATATGTAGTATGTAGGGTATGTTCGGTTATAGATATTATAGTGTGCTGGCATTATATAAGATGTTCTCTGATTTATGTTAGTTGAACCTGTAGGGTATATATGATGTAAGTGTAATCTAGTCTAGGCTCTTGATCTATTACACGTCATTATTATACTTGTAGACTTTATAAAATATATATATAAGTGTAAATGAAGTGTATGTTACAGTAGGTTATGTTATAAATGGTTATAGTTATAGTACAAAGTATGAGTCATAATAGTGTTATATAGGTTACTATATAACTTATACTAGTATGCTGTTGGGTCTGCATACATTTGAGTAACATGAATGTAGTTGGTGGCATATAGAAATAGCTTACATATATTTGTTTATATATGTATATACTATTTTGGGTTTGAGTTGATTTCGTCGATACTAAATCTATAACAAATATTGTTTTAATTATAACATATAATTTATTTTTATATGATAACTTTAGTATTTGAGTTTTAGTTTAAAACAATGGATTGTGAAATTTCCATATATATATTTTATTTAATATGTGGTTGAACTTAGAATTTGATTTTATATATAGTTATATATATATGTAATTCACTTTTACCACTTGTCATCATCGATCGTTTCTAATTCGATTTCGTCAATCCTTTATTTTTTCAGCTTTGTCCGTCGTGCTTGTTTCTTTATCGAATCGTATCCATCTAGCGTTGCTTGGAATTCGTAGCTCAGTTCGTTGTCAAATTCCTCTAGCCTCGAAAGGTGAGCACTCACTCACGATTAACGTTCTTTTATTTATTAAATTTGATTTCAATTGAAACGACAATTGAAATATGCTGCTGTTTGATATTTACACTGTTATTACCTGTATCAGTTCACCTGTGACATCTGACACCATTATCTGTTAATTATTTATGTGATGATAATACAGTTTGGCTGATAATTGATTGATTGTTGATGTTATATTGGACGTTAAATTGTTAATGTTAAAATGTTAAACAGTATGAAATTGAACTTGATATAGGATAATTAAATGTTAAATTTGATTAACTGATATTTGTATAATATGAGCCCTTATAATTGTTAAATTTATTGACATGTAGAATAGTGATAATTACACTTTGAACCATTGACGTATATTGGATAAATTGTTGTAGTGTTAAAATTGAATTGAATGACAAGTGAAAACGGTAATGTAATAATCTTTAATCTACATGAAATGATAGTGTAGATTCTAGAAATAATTATATTAATTCGTACAATTAACAATGCGAATTAATACGATTATTTCGGGATTATTTGAATTGATTATTGGATTGATATTGATTGTTGTTATTGCTTGTTTATTTACTTTGACACCATCCCAGTTATCACACTGCAAGTTCCCTTTGTTATGCTTTGAATTTGAATTTAATTGGAATCGGGTTGAAATGATAAATACCCAAATTGAACTTTGACCTAGGATAGAGAATTAAATAAAACCCGATTGGTCAATAATTTGATTTAAAAATAAAATGAAGTTGAAATTTGAATTTAAGTGAAAGGAAAATGTTAATGTTTAATAATCTGAAACAAATTATTAAAAATGTAATTGATGAAAGAATGTTGTTTAATTTGAGGAATTGTTGAGTTAAGTTTGAAATTATGATTAAGTTTGAAATTATTAAACTTTGAAAATTACTTAATAATTAAGTTTTGAATTATTTAATAATTAAATAAGATTGAATTATTTAATGATCAAATTGAATGGAATTCTTTAATAAGAAAAATTGAACTTTTGAATAAGTGAATTTTACTTCGTAAATGATTGAAATCGAGTTTTCTTTATTAATTAAGTTTTGGAAAATTATTTAAGGAAGTAAATAAGTGAAATTGGATTTCTTTAACAAAAATGAAATGTGATATTTTTGGAATTAATGTAAGACTTGTAATTGGAGAATTGATTTGACGAATTTAGTTTAATTCAAAATTGTAAGTTTTGTTTTAATGAAGTTGAACTTAAGAATTGATTAAATGAATTGGAAATTTAATAGAAATTGTTTTGAATGATAAAGTAACTTAACGAATATTGAATGAAATCGATAAATGAGTTTAAATTGATTTGAACGTTAAATAGAATTTATTTAAATGATTTCGGAATGAAACTTATATACGAACTTGAATCAATATTTGAATTGTTTTAAATAGAAATTGAAATTGAATTATAAGATTTTGAAACGGAAAATTGGAAGTTTTGAAACGAAAATTTGGAAATTGTTTTAGAAAGACAAATGAAATGTTGATTTACGAATTCTATTTGAAATTGAAATTGATTTGGTTTTTGAAATATATAAACGACCAATCGGTGTAATAATTACGAAAGTTATTAAAGAGACCGGGATCGGTAATGGATATACTCTCTATCTGAACCGAAACCACTTTAATAACTATACGCGGAGTGTTGATCCAGAACGAAGTGGATGGTTTTGATGAACGCGTTGACTGAAGAAAGAGAACGATTTTGGATGACCCTTGACATGACTAAAACAAGAGCCACGCCGGGCCATTGAGGATCGCCATATCTAGCGGACACACTTCTTCGTTACCATATCTATTACTTTTGTGATTCGATTTGGGTGCACCCCTCGATTATGGGAGTGTTGTTTCGCGGTGTTGGGGTAGTAGCTGCTATGCCCAACATTAGTCCGGATCAGGCAACTACTAGTATCCTAGTTGGTATCGCCTCATGTACCTTGTCATACTGATTATCCTATGCGCGACCACTACGATTTTGATTTGTACCTTTAGTATATGGATTGCCCTCTGGTGACTTCCGGTTTTGGGGAAACTACGGTCTTGTATATGCTTTTGGGAATAAAAATGTGTTAAGGGTGGAATGGGCCATGACTTAACGCTATTTTGATATCTTCTTATATTACTGATAGACATAATCTACTTATCGTACACTACTACATAGTAGATAGTTTAACGGATCCTTAAAGGATGGTTATTCCAAACATCCTTTAAGTTACTTGTATTTCAATTACTATTTCACTTGAGTTGGATTTATTAATATAAGAATGTTAATCCTGACTCGAGTGTCTTGTGTTTTTGCTTTACGCTCGGGTCAGACTGAGTGTACCAGTATTCGAGACTCACCTTTGGAGTTGGAGCTTTGCTTGAAGATCCAGTCATCTATTCTGCTTTCAGTATTCGATGATTCCAGTGATGTATTCTGATTTGTATCTGATGTATCGTATTACTCTTCTGTTGTAAACTCCGATGTATCTTATATATTCATATAGTAGCTTCATGAACTACTATCTCTTTTATTTCCGCTGCATTTATTACTCTGTGTCTGTGATCTGTGATTATTTATTTACTGTATATGTTCAGTTTTGCTAAATTTAAAATAACAACGCGGTATTTTGAGCAATTCAATTCCGGCATGAGTGTCTACCTATACACTTATAATGGATGCGAATGGTGCAAAATATCGGGTCGTTACAGTTGGTATCAGAGCTCTGGTAGCTCTAGGCAAAACTTAACATATAAGGTAAATGTATTTACAGAATCACTCTCATTCGAGTTTCAATCTCTTCCTTTGACTCGATTCCTTTGAATTTTGGAACGTTCCCTACGGTTCTAAAATCCATTCGTGTCCCTCACTATTCGTCTTCTAATTCCGGAGTATCTCATAACTCCACCTTGAATGATCTTTATAATGAATTGGCGGTCTCGCCAAACTTCGAATGATTTTGTAAATGGGTGAAACACCTTTACAATAGGCATTGATTTACCGGAGATTTCTGTATCCCCGGTTTACAATGCTATCTATTCCCTGCTATATCTGAATTCCATCTCTTGAGATCGAGTGTCGATTTACCTCGGAATTCTACATCGATCTTATTCTTGAAGTTACGGATGACCCGGTTAAGGTTGCCCGTGAATTTAATAAACTCATCCATCTCCCGATTGTGATAATTGAATTATCTTATCTTGTGTTTCAAACTTATTTTCGAATCAAAATTCTCTTTGATTTGAGCCCATCAAATTTGAAACCCTATCCTTATTTTGAAAATTCATTCCTGTATCGTCGAGCAAAGAAATGTATTTGTAAACTAATATATATAAATGTTTTAATATATTCTGTGTTGTTTGAGTTGTTGATGTTGATTTGGGTTTCCGATCGATTCGTCTGATCAACGCTATCGATAGGATTTCCAAAACGCTTGAACAGAGCAAACTGACACAATATTATTTTAAATTGGGTAAACGAAATAAATTTTGAATAATTATATTTTATATATAAGTATGATTTTCTGAATTTTGATAGTTAATTGAATTGTTTGCTAATAAATAATATTGGATTTTAAATATGTCATCTAAACCATTGTCTTTTGTCTCATACATAAATAATTGAAATAAAAACATGGTTTATAATTTATTTGAAATTTTAATGAATTTACAACAAGAAATTGGGAATTTAAATTTCCGGTGATTTCAAACTTTGATTTGAAAATTTTAAAGTGTATAATATTTAAAATATTTTCAAATAGAAATCATTCCAAAGGAATTTTGGATGTTTAATAAGGGCTCTTCTCTTTGTCGCTGGAAAATAATTTCGGTGATGGCGGCCGCATCATCGACATTCATTTTCGAGTTTCGAAGTGGAGATACCATTCTGTAACTTTGCTACGGTTTTGTTTTGAAAAATATTTTGATTTGAATTTCTTCAGTATAATTTGATTTTTATATATATAGGTATCTTATTTAAAATTTTAATTTGATTTGATATAAATATATTATATATATCTCTAAATTGTTTAAAGTGAATCGGAAATCTAATTCTTAAATTTTGTTAAAGGATGATTTTAATTATAACTAAAACCAAAATTTGGAATAAATATTTAAACTTGAAAAATTGAATTTGGAAATTTTTATTTGTATATTGTTCAACTGCATTCTAATACAACTTACCTAAACCATTCAGAAGTTGAATATGTAATTGGATAATATATAATATAAATTGAATTTATAAATAAAATTTGAGTGGTTATAATAAATGTTATACACTTAAATTTTAATTATAAAATGTTAATAGAGATAAATAGAATAATAAGATAATTGAAAAATAAATTTTGTTTTGAAGGTCAATAAATAAATTGAAATTAGATCAACTTATGGAAATACCTTAAATTTAAACCAATTAGTAAATGTAAATTAATTTAAATCGAGACTTTTTAAATTAATTTACATGGGTTAAACATATGTGAGTAGATATATTAAGTAGAATAAATTTAACAGTAATTTGGACTAAAGAAGAATTTAAAATTGTTAAAGAAAATATGATTATAATAAAAGACTATTCAAATTTGTGGTTTTAGAAATTGTAAATTGAAGAAATGGGATAATAAAATAATGAATTTAGAAATAGTTGAGATTTATTTCAGTAAAATCAAATGGATTAAATCAATTATTGAATATCAATTAATTTAAATTGAATTTATATGGTTTAAATTAATTGTTATTTTGTATTTCAAATATGTTTTCTTTCTGGTTGTTTCTATTCTCCTACCTCGTTCCTTTTCGGGGACGAAAAGTTTTGAGTAGGGGAGAGTGTAACGACCCGTAAATTTCAACCGTTTTAATAACGTAATTAGTTGAAATTTTGTGAAATTTTAAACGATAAAATTTTGAAATAAAAATTTAATATTTGGAATACGTCTAGTTAAACATAGCAACTGGTAAATTTTCGTCCGAAAATATGAAAGTTTATTTCGCGCGTAAATTCACTTCGATTTAACCAGTTAAAAAGCGATGAAAATAAAATGTTTTCAAAACCAAAATATTTTTACGTAGAAAAATTCTAAACCATCTTCTGAGCAAGATGTCAGTTTGTCATTTTTCCAAATTCGGACATCTTTGGCTCCGTCGATCTTATTTTTCAGTGATTTTCTTGCATTTTTCGTAGTAGAAAAATTTGAATTTTTATAATTCAACCGTACCACTGACATCTGTATACCATTTTGATTGTCTCGACATGCTAATCTCCGCGGTATATCCAATTGTCAAATTCGATGATCGGTGCACAGCAAAAATCTGTAAAACGATTTAACCGTACCGGTATCTAATCTAAAACCTTTTGGACTTTTGGTCTTTCCATCTATCTACCTATGGAAATCAATAGCCAGTTGGCTTTCATAATTCCTGAATCCCCGTGCTAGACTTTCACTATTCCCATTGCTTTTATTGATAATGGTGCACGTTTCTTATTCCCAAGATGAACATGATACGTTGGTTCATATCTTATCCTCTGCCACTAAAGTATGTTGCTCATTTTTTTTCTATCTTCTTAACTTTCCTTCAAAAATTTCAAAGCCTCTCTCTCACCATTTCAGGCATGCTCGTCTCTTCCTAAAACAAATGTTGCTTGGCCACTTTTCTTCCACTTTATGTCTTCCCAAGAAAATATCGTGCGCATGCTTCCCTCCCCATCGAACTCCTCCACTCCCATAGCCACGCCAGCACGGCAGCTGCTCCGCTTCCTTTCCCTTCCATCGCCTCCCATCCCCTTCCACCGCAGCCTGCCACACCTCGCACCGTTGAACACATAGCCGACCACCCACTGCACACAGGCCTAGCACAGTCCCACTCCGCCAATTGCAACACTTCTCTCGCCTGAAACCCGCGTGCAACCATGCCACCCTCACCCGTGAAAGCCCACCACATTCTGACTCTTGTCCCACTCTACCACCAGCCCTTCCTCCGCCGTTTACTGCAAAACCCGCCACCTGATCCTGAAACCCCAGCAAACCTCCTAAGCCGAGCGCCTCCGCCACATCACCATGGCCACCGACGCTCCGCCTCTTGCCGAGCTTCCTACGCATTTCTCCTCCCGCCCTCTCGCAGTGGCCAGCCTCCATCACTTTGTAACCGCGTGAACTTTTTGGGTAAGTTTAGTCTATATATAGGGTATATATTATAATAAAGTATGTTTTGAATCAATGTTTAAAATTTCGAAAGGTATAGATACAGTTTGTAGCTTTCCCACTTACATATATACAAAGTTAATTCGTTTATATGTATACTTGGCTTTCAAATGTAGTTTATTTGGGTTATAATTTGGACAGTTTATGTAAATATAAGAAGGTTGGATTTAATAAGTTATACATATATATTATAAAGTTATAAGTTGTCTCTACTATATATGTTATTCTTATACATATTTTATACAGTCTGGTATTTCTTTTGTCATAGTTTTGTTTCTGTTTCATATATTATTGTTTTGTAAGTGTAGTAAAATTTTATAACAGTTTTTTTTTATATAACAATTAAGTATATATAAATTTATATTGAGTCCGGCCTATTTATATAAGTTTATTTATATGTTGACTATTCATACATACAAAGACTTTGTAGTATTATGTATTATATATAACTTATATTTTCTGTTTGCATGCATATAAACATATGTAGTATGTAGGGTATGTTCGGTTATAGATATTATAGTGTGCTGGCATTATATAAGATGTTCTCTGATTTATGTTAGTTGAACCTGTAGGGTATATATGATGTAAGTGTAATCTAGTCTAGGCTCTTGATCTATTACACGTCATTATTATACTTGTAGACTTTATAAAATATATATATAAGTGTAAATGAAGTGTATGTTACAGTAGGTTATGTTATAAATGGTTATAGTTATAGTACAAAGTATGAGTCATAATAGTGTTACATAGGTTACTATATAACTTATACTAGTATGCTGTTGGGTCTGCATACATTTGAGTAACATGAATGTAGTTGGTGGCATATAGAAATAGCTTACATATATTTGTTTATATATGTATATACTATTTTGGGTTTGAGTTGATTTCGTCGATACTAAATCTATAACAAATATTGTTTTAATTATAACATATAATTTATTTTTATATGATAACTTTAGTATTTGAGTTTTAGTTTAAAACAATGGATTGTGAAATTTCCATATATATATTTTATTTAATATGTGGTTGAACTTAGAACTTTAGTATCATCATCGATCGTTTCTAATTCGATTTCGTCAATCCTTTATTTTTTTAGCTTTGTCCGTCGTGCTTGTTTCTTTATCGAATCGTATCCATCTAGCGTTGCTTGGAATTCGTAGCTCAGTTCATTGTCAAATTCCTCTAGCCACGAAAGGTGAGCACTCACTCACGATTAACGTTCTTTTATTTATTAAATTTGATTTCAATTGAAACGACAATTGAAATATGTTGCTGTTTGATATTTACACTGTTATTACCTATATCAGTTCACCTGTGACATCTGACACCATTATCTGTTAATTATTTATGTGATGATAATAAAGTTTGGCTGATAATTGATTGATTGTTGATGTTTATATTGGACGTTAAATTGTTAATGTTAAAATGATAAACAGTATGAAATTGAACTTGATATAGGATAATTAAATGTTAAATTTGATTAACTGATATTTGTATAATATGACCCCTTATAATTGTTAAATTTATTGACATGTAGAATAGTGATAATTACACTTTGAACCATTGACGTATATTGGATAAATTGTTGTAGTGTTAAAATTGAATTGAATGACAAGTGAAAACCGTAATGTAATAATCTTTAATCTACATGAAATGATAGTGTAGATTCTAGAAATAATTATATTAATTCGTACAATTAACAATGCGAATTAATACGATTATTTCGGGATTATTTGAATTGATTATTGGATTGATATTGATTGTTGTTATTGCTTGTTTATTTACTTTGACACCATCCCAGTTATCACACTGCAAGTTCCCTTTGTTATGCTTTGAATTTGAATTTAATTGGAATCGGGTTGAAATGATAAATACCCAAATTGAACTTTGACCTAGGATAGAGAATTAAATAAAACCCGATTGGTCAATAATTTGATTTAAAAATAAAATGAAGTTGAAATTTGAATTTAAGTGAAAGGAAAATGTTAATGTTTAATAATCTGAAACAAATTATTAAAAATGTAATTGATGAAAGAATGTTGTTTAATTTGAGGAATTATTGAGTTAAGTTTGAAATTATGATTAAGTTTGAAATTATTAAACTTTGAAAATTACTTAATAATTAAGTTTTGAATTATTTAATAATTAAATAAGATTGAATTATTTAATGATCAAATTGAATGGAATTCTTTAATAAGAAAAATTGAACTTTTGAATAAGTGAATTTTACTTCGTAAATGATTGAAATCGAGTTTTCTTTATTAATTAAGTTTTGGAAAATTATTTAAGGAAGTAAATAAGTGAAATTGGATTTCTTTAACAAAAATGAAATGTGATATTTTTGGAATTAATGTAAGACTTGTAATTGGAGAATTGATTTGACGAATTTAGTTTAATTCAAAATTGTAAGTTTTGTTTTAATGAAGTTGAACTTAAGAATTGATTAAATGAATTGGAAATTTAATAGAAATTGTTTTGAATGATAAAGTAACTTAACGAATATTGAATGAAATCGATAAATGAGTTATATTGATTTGAACGTTAAATAGAATTTATTTAAATGATTTCGAAATGAAACTTATATACGAACTTGAATCAATATTTGAATTGTTTTAAATAGAAATTGAAATTGAATTATAAGATTTTGAAACGGAAAATTGGAAGTTTTGAAACGAAAATTTGGAAATTGTTTTAGAAAGACAAATGAAATGTTGATTTACGAATTCTATTTGAAATTGAAATTGATTTGGTTTTTGAAATATATAAACGACCAATCGGTGTAATAATTACGAAAGTTATTAAAGAGACCGGGATCGGTAATGGATATACTCTCTATCTGAACCGAAACCACTTTAATAACTATACGCGGAGTGTTGATCCAGAACGAAGTGAATGGTTTTGATGAACGCGTTGACTGAAGAAAGAGAACGATTTTGGATGACCCTTGACATGACTAAAACAGGAGCCGCGCCGGGCCATTGAGGATCGCCATCTCTAGCGGACACACTTCTTCGTTACCATATCTATTACTTTTGTGATTCGATTTGGGTGCACCCCTCGATTATGGGAGTGTTGTTTCGCGGTGTTGGGGTAGTAGCTGCTATGCCCAACATCAGTCTGGATCAGGCAACTACTAGTATCCTAGTTGGTATCGCCTCATGTACTGTGACGCCCCACCTCTATGCTCATAATAACAAAGAGTATTAAAGGAAATACTGTCTATTATTACGAAGAATAAGGCTGGATGGGAGCGACCATCCGTAATTGGCCTTACACTAACATTGGTTATCTCGATAGGAGTGGTACATTCTTTTTATTTTTCTTCTATTATTTATTTACTCCCATCGACACACCCAATACTAGTATAAAACGAACTACGACGGTTCATAATAGTTTAGGACATTAGATATAACAATAACACAGATAATATAAATGCGGAACACAGATAAAAACAAAAGTCTCAGATATATATAACTGATGTCAGTTAATACATAGTTGACACTATACATATGATACAACTACAACTGTCGACTCTAGAAGTTATATATACAAGTACATTATCGACTAATATACATGAATACATATCATTCTATACAATGACACGACTACTACAAAATGACACTGACAACTTCAGAAGATGTGAAAAGTCTTCAAATCCCGAACAGCAACTCAAATAAGGAAATCTACTACCTGAAATAACTCGGGTCTGACCCGAGTATTACATTCAAAAGAAAATAATACCCAGGTCAGTCTAATTCAAACCAGTTTATTAGTGCATATAGGCAGTAATAATTTAAATAGACGACAGTCACAATAATTCCCGTCTATCTGATTCCTTAAACAAAGAAACCGGATAACGGTCAATATAACACTTAACAGTGTTTAACAAAAATCAGCAGATTTAAATCATCAACAGAGATAAATAGACAATTTATCAAATCGACTAAATCAATTTAAAGCCATTGAAATTGTCACTTTAAAACCATCAAAACTCGATTGGCTGCCGTACACGCACGCGTGTACGGCCTCGCCAATACAGCATAGAAGATCAATGCATCAAAAACAAAAGAAAATCAAATCAAAACTGTCGAGTTAGGGTGGCTGCAGTGCACGCACGCGTGCACCGCCTCGCCACCATCGCAAGAAATACGCAAAAGCTCAGTGGAAGTCATAGGTGATCACCAGGTCAAACCCCGAAGTGCCGGATTCAACTCAAGTGAAAATAAACTAGATCACAAGGGCAACAAGTAGCAGTAAGCAAGTGCAGACCCAAAGTCAAGAACAACAACTACAACTCACATGCCAGCTCAACTAAATCAAGTGGAACAATATGCAAACTGTCTCAAAGAGTGATACCAGATTCAATGCAAACTACAAGTGAAACTGTACAATTCAAAGACCATCAGCATGTAATACAAGGTAAAACAGATGGGAGTGCAGACATACAATGAAGACTACATATTCAGACTTAACAAAATGATCAAGAAGCAACATGTCAGTACAAAATTACACAAGTATAGATTCAAGTTCACAGTGGCAACTGTAACAGTATGGTATACAACTCAAAGTATCAAGCTGCATGTACACAAGCAAATGTCCATACTCAATAAATCAAAGAGCATGTGCAAAGGTCTGGACAACATGGCATGTTGGAGACAGAATGCAACTTAAAATGAATCAGTGAAACAAACAGTTGTCAAATGGAAGAATACAACAGCAATGAAGGCACCAAATCGATAGGGATGAACGAGACAGTGGTATAATGCAAATGTAACTGTACATGAAGCATAACCACAGTAATTCAAATGACAAGACTAGATGTGCAATACCATACGAGGCAATGCATCAGAAAACTCAAGTGAAGCTACAGATAATTAACACCTCGAAGACCATCAATACAAAAGTCAACAGGATCAATAACAAGTGCAGTAGCTACAACTACAACCATACATGTATACAGAGTTGTACATGTACTCGAGGCAATAGGATTGCAATAAAGACTCAAGAGTGTGCAGACATGCCCAGTGATATGAACACAGATGCACCAATGACACCAATGAAATCAAGACTTAAATAAAGTGCCAACAGAATGCATGCTAAAAGGACAGAGTGAACCAAGACATGAATGTCAAGACTCAGCAACTAGCAACAAGTAATACCACAACAAGTATGCAGCCATGAACTCTATCAAGACATGAATATCAATATGGTATGCAACCTGAATCGTAAACTACAGAACTACCCAGTGAAACTGTACCTCAAAATACACATGAATGGAATACAACAGGTTTAAGATGAACAGCTATAATTCAAATGATCAGATCAAAACAATGATCACTAGTACAAGAATGCAGACTTAAGTCCAATTGAACAAGTGACAGTGCAACTTAATATGGCAACACAGCTCACAAGGGAAGCATGTACACAGAAGTCATACAATGCAAGATTACAGCAAAATGCACAAGACAGACATACATGAAAACTGTCAATACAAAAGTCAGCTATGATCAACAGAGGCAAGATAGTGATCAGTGAAGTAAAACAACATCAGGAATACTGAACGATTCACGCAAACTATATCAGTGAAGGTCACAGAAGAAACAAGTCGGAGGTACTTAGATAGGTTCGACTGTATTAATTCGAAAATCACAAGATCGAACGTTCAAGAATCAAAGCCGTGGGTTAAAAGAAATTTCCCAACATATCACACATAATAAAGGAAAGAATCAACAACCTCAACAATTGAATACGAACGAAAATCAATGAGAGCAAAATCAAGACAAGCCAAGAGATCACACAATCAACAGCCCAACAATCGCAACTTTAAACAAGGCACAAATCATCCACAATAATTCAAGTCGAACGACATAAGCACAGTGGGGATTCTCATAACAACATCGAACGAAAACCATTGGCCAACATAGTCAATATCGAATCAAAATTGAACTTCAGAAGCACCAAAACGAGAATGAATTAGATGTGAGAATTACTCACCTTATCCACGCGACTCGGAGGAACTCGAACGAAGTTAACCCTAGCAGGCCCTCTTCGATTCCTTCCATGCCCTAAGTCTGCCGAGAGAACGAACGAGCATGCCCTATCTTTGAAAAGAGGGACGAACGACAGTAAACGCGGCGGCCATTTTCCTTTCGTATACTAGGGTTTTTGTTTCTTTTTGTAAAATGAGAGGGACGGTTTGCGAATGATTTTGAAAGGGGAACGAACGAAAGAACGAGACGGAGCCACCATTGTTATCTTTCGTTTAGATCTAGGGTTTTCACAAAAATGAGATGGGGAATGGACTTCTGATCGACAAAAGAGAACGACAACCAAGGGATGTAAATGTGGGCTAGATTCTCAACACAAAGCCCATTTCAATCATTAAATAAATTGTTTAAAAGAATTTCAAATTGATTCAAATTCCAATAGCGACATGATAGAAATTTTTAATCGTCTAATGACAATAACCGACTAGGTAAAACGCCAGGTTGTTACAGACTCCCCTCCTTATAGAAATTGCGTCCTCGCAATCATAAGGAATAAATGGGTGAAAGGTAACAACCATAAGAGCATGACAATGTCGAATGCATAAGCAAAGAAAATGTCAACGGGGAAGTATCAGATAAGAAATCAAAAGGTTCGACTGCTTCAAATCAAAAGAATCAACATCGAGGGAATCAGGGATCAAAATCAGACGACTATTCCAGCAACTAAAAGAGAAGGAAAAACAGAGCAGAAATCCCATACAGAGCACGAAGTGAATGTGAGTAAATCAATTTACTCACCTGAATCGCCAGAAAAAAACGAAGCTCAATTCTCAAAAATTGCAAATATTCAATCATCAAAACGATAATTGAATTTTCAAATCGCAATTATTTACTTATCTCAAACGGTAATCAGAAGACAAATCAAATATCTGATTATCTCAAACGGTAGTCAGAAAACAAATATTCAATTATCAAAAACGATAATCAAATTTCTCAAATCAACAAATATTCGATTATTACCAACGATAATCAAATTTCAAATTCAACAAATATTTAATTATCTGAAGCGATAATTAGAAGCAACAAATATCCGATTATTGGAAACGATAATCAGAACTCATATCAACAAATATCTAATTATCACAAGCGATAATTAGAAACAACAAATATCCGATTATCAAAAACGATAATCAGAACTCATATCAACAAATATCTAATTATCACAAGCGATAATTAGAAACAACAAATATCCGATTATCAAAAACGATAATCAGAACTCATATCAACAAATATCTAATTATCACAAGCGATAATTAGAAACAACAAATATCCGATTATCAAAAACGATAATCAGAACTCATATCAACAAATATCTAATTATCACAAGCGATAATTAGAAACAACAAATATCTGATTATCAAAAACGATAATCAGAACTCATATCAACAAATATCTAATTATCACAAGCGATAATTAGAAACAACAAATATCTGATTATCAAGAACGATAATCAGAACTCATATCAACAAATATCTAATTATCACAAGCGATAATTAGAAACAACAATTATCTGATTATCAAAAACGATAATCAGAACTCATATCAACAAATATCTAATTATCACAAGCGATAATTAGAAACAACAAATATCTGATTATCAAAAACGATAATCAGAACTCATATCAACAAATATTTAATTACCTAAAGCGATAATTAAATCTCAAATCAACAAATATTTAATTATCTAAAGCGATAATTAAATTTGAAATCAGCAAATATTTAATTATCTAAAGCGATAATTAAATTTGAAATCAACAAATATTTAATTATCTAAAGCGATAATTAAATCTCAAATCAACAATTATTTAATTATCTCAAGCGATAATTAGATCTAAAATGAACAAATATTTAATTATCTGAAGCGATAATTAGAAGCAACAAATATCCGATTATTGGAAACGATAATCAGAACTCATATCAACAAATATCTAATTATCACAAGCGATAATTAGAAACAACAAATATCCGATTATCAAAAACGATAATCAGAACTCATATCAACAAATATCTAATTATCACAAGCGATAATTAGAAACAACAAATATCCGATTATCAAAAACGATAATCAGAACTCATATCAACAAATATCTAATTATCACAAGCGATAATTAGAAACAACAAATATCTGATTATCAAAAACGATAATCAGAACTCATATCAACAAATATCCAATTACCTGCAGATAATTGGAAACAACAAATATCTAGAAATCAATTAAGAAGACTAGAAAATCAACATAAAAGTTTGGATCGATCCCATCAGATGGCGAGTTTTTAATTCGCCGCACGTGCAACAACATATGGCCGAAGCCTACCAAGTACTCAACATAATTTTGGCGCCCATCAGATTGACCCGGAGGTCCGCAGAGTGACCCGAAGGTCTAGTACTGGTATTTGACCCGAAGGTCCATCATATGACCCGAAGGTCCATCATAGTGGCTCGAAAGCACACGAAAGCATCAAATATTTCAATTAACGAGTCCGGAATTAACCGAAATAGCAAACGCACATGTCCCATACCACGGGTTTTACTAAATCGTTTGATTCTCTTCATCGTTTCCTTGAAAGTGTAAAATTCATCAAAATCATCAAAACAACAGATATTCAATTAACGAGTCCGGAATTAACCGAAATAGTAAAAGTGTGGTTCCATACTCCGCACTTTTGCTAAATCGTTTAAATCTCTTCATCGTTTCCTTGAAAGTGCAAAATTGTGTATTTTGTAAAATACATTTCACATTCTCAAACGGACATGTCCGGAATTAAGCGAATCAGTAAAAGAAAGGGGTCATAGTGCTCGATTTTGCTGAAACGTTTAAATCGCTTCCTCATTCTTTTGAAATCGCAAACTATAAAATTTTAGAAAACAATTTTATTTATTTTGTAAAAATAACAATTCGCATTCTCAACTGGACAAGTCCGGAGTTAAGCGAATCAGTAAAAGAAAGGGGTCATAATCCTCGATTTTGCTGAATCGTTTAAGTCGCTTTCTCATTCTTTTGAAAACGTAAACTGTTAAAAATTTATAAAACAATTTTCATTTTAAAACGATTTTCCAATCACGTGATTAAAGCAGCAAATCAGTAACAATTTCGATAAGGAAATTGTACTTCTCAAAATACCGTAAAAACGGTTGCAAATCAGCATTGCGGTATAACCGCTTGAAAATCCACTTTTAAAAGGTTGACTGTTACTGAAATCAAAGCAACAGTAATTTTAAAACATCAAATATCTCATCAAAATAATTCACATCTAAATGTGACATCAGTGAATTTTCATTCATTAAAATTGTCAACAAAACACCGTGCTTCAAAAATCTAGCATTGGTGTAAAAATCCCGTTACAAAAATAACGGCAACAAAATACGTCTCATAACCAAGCATCGGTTCAACGTAAATAAATGCAGTAACGTGCAATTCAAATTTTTGCACGTACTACAGAATGAACAAAGAAATCATTCAAATGTATCTTCAATGAAGATAATCCAAAACAGCAAAAATCTAAACAATAGATGATTAATACAAAAGAAAGCCAGCGGAAATTTCAGCAAAAATCACATAACTGCAATTTCTTCGAATCTTCAATTCGGATTCGAAACTCTCAAAGAAACAAAATAATTACAGCTATGTAAACAACAATTGAAATTCATATCGATTTCGTATTTTGATTTTTAAATCAAAAAGATTATCAGTTGTACTCAGCGAAGACGGTTTCACTGTTTCCGCTGCGCACTCTGATAAATAGAACACAAATCAATCATATCATCAAAACACAATTTCACTATTATTTTTAAATAAAGATATTTAAAAATTTCATCCCAATTTCAAAACTTTAGTTTTGACTCAAAGTACAAATAAAACATCGACCAATAGTTGTACATATGTTCCATCCAAGTTATGTTTTATATTATGTCCATAAACCCCAAGCTCTGATACCAACTGTGACGCCCCACCTCTATGCTCATAATAATAAAGAGTATTAAAGGAAATACTGTCTATTATTACGAAGAATAAGGCTGGATGGGAGCGACCATCCGTAATTGGCCTTACACTAACATTGGTTATCTCGATAGGAGTGGTACATTCTTTTTATTTTTCTTCTATTATTTATTTACTCCCATCGACACACCCAATACTAGTATAAAACGAACTACGACGGTTCATAATAGTTTAGGACATTAGATATAACAATAACACAGATAATATAAATGCGGAACACAGATAAAAACAAAAGTCTCAGATATATATAACTGATGTCAGTTAATACATAGTTGACACTATACATATGATACAACTACAACTGTCGACTCTAGAAGTTATATATACAAGTACATTATCGACTAATATACATGAATACATATCATTCTATACAATGACACGACTACTACAAAATGACAATGACAACTTCAGAAGATGTGAAAAGTCTTCAAATCCCGAACAGCAACTCAAATAAGGAAATCTACTACCTGAAATAACTCGGGTCTGACCCGAGTATTACATTCAAAAGAAAATAATACCCAGGTCAGTCTAATTCAAACCAGTTTATTAGTGCATATAGGCAGTAATAATTTAAATAGACGACAGTCACAATAATTCCCATCTATCCGATTCCTTAAACAAAGAAACCGGATAACGGTCAATATAACACTTAACAGTGTTTAACAAAAATCAGCAGATTTAAATCATCAACAGAGATAAATAGACAATTTATCAAATCGACTAAATCAATTTAAAGCCATTGAAATTGTCACTTTAAAACCATCAAAACTCGATTGGCTGCCGTACACGCACGCGTGTACGGCCTCGCCAATACAGCATAGAAGATCAATGCATCAAAAACAAAAGAAAATCAAATCAAAACTGTCGAGTTTGGGTGGCTGCAGTGCACGCACGCGTGCACCGCCTCGCCACCATCGCAAGAAATACGCAAAAGCTCAGTGGAAGTCACAGGTGATCACCAGGTCAAACCCCGAAGTGCCGGATTCAACTCAAGTGAAAATAAACTAGATCACAAGGGCAACAAGTAGCAGTAAGCAAGTGCAGACCCAAAGTCAAGAACAACAACTACAACTCACATGCCAGCTCAACTAAATCAAGTGGAACAATATGCAAACTGTCTCAAAGAGTGATACCAGATTCAATGCAAACTACAGGTGAAACTGTACAATTCAAAGACCATCAGCATGTAATACAAGGTAAAACAGATGGGAGTGCAGACATACAATGAAGACTACATATTCAGACTTAACAAAATGATCAAGAAGCAACAGGTCAGTACAAAAGTACACAAGTATAGATTCAAGTTCACAGTGGCAACTGTAACAGTATGGTATACAACTCAAAGTATCAAGCTGCATGTACACAAGCAAATGTCCATACTCAATAAATCAAAGAGCATGTGCAAAGGTCTGGACAACATGGCATGTTGGAGACAGAATGCAACTTAAAATGAATCAGTGAAACAAACAGTTGTCAAATGGAAGAATACAGCAGCAATGAAGGCACCAAATCGATAGGGATGAACGAGACAGTGGTATAATGCAAATGTAACTGTACATGAAGCATAACCACAGTAATTCAAATGACAAGACTAGATGTGCAATACCATACGAGGCAATGCATCAGAAAACTCAAGTGAAGCTACAGATAATTAACACCTCGAAGACCATCAATACAAAAGTCAACAGGATCAATAACAAGTGCAGTAGCTACAACTACAACCATACATGTATACAGAGTTGTACATGTACTCGAGGCAATAGGATTGCAATAAAGACTCAAGAGTGTGCAGACATGCCCAGTGATATGAACACAGATGCACCAATGACACCAATGAAATCAAGACTTAAATGAAGTGCCAACAGAATGCATGCTAAAAGGACAGAGTGAACCAAGACATGAATGTCAAGACTCAGCAACTAGCAACAAGTAACACCACAACAAGTATGCAGCCATGAACTCTATCAAGACATGAATATCAATATGGTATGCAACCTGAATCGTAAACTACAGAACTACCCAGTGAAACTATACCTCAAAATACACATGAATGGAATACAACAGGTTTAAGATGAACAGCTATAATTCAAATGATCAGATCAAAACAATGATCACTAGTACAAGAATGCATACTTAAGTCCAATTGAACAAGTGACAGTGCAACTTAATATGGCAACACAGCTCACAAGGGAAGCATGTACACAGAAGTCATACAATGCAAGATTACAGCAAAATGCACAAGACAGACATACATGAAAACTGTCAATACAAAAGTCAGCTATGATCAACAGAGGCAAGATAGTGATCAGTGAAGTAAAACAACATCAGGAATACTGAACGATTCATGCAAACTATATCAGTGAAGGTCACAGAAGAAACAAGTCGGAGGTACTTAGATAGGTTCGACTGTATTAATTCGAAAATCACAAGATCGAACGTTCAAGAATCAAAGCCGTGGGTTAAAAGAAATTTCCCAACATATCACACATAATAAAGGAAAGAATCAACAACCTCAACAATTGAATACGAACGAAAATCAATGAGAGCAAAATCAAGACAAGCCAAGAGATCACACAATCAACAGCCCAACAATCGCAACTTTAAACAAGGCACAAATCATCCACAATAATTCAAGTCGAACGACATAAGCACAGTGGGAATTCTCATAACAACATCGAACGAAAACCATTGGCCAACATAGTCAATATCGAATCAAAATTGAACTTCAGAAGCACCAAAACGAGAATGAATTAGATGTGAGAATTACTCACCTTATCCACGCGACTCGGAGGAACTCGAACGAAGTTAACCCTAGCAGGCCCTCTTCGATTCCTTCCATGCCCTAAGTCTGCCGAGAGAACGAACGAGCATGCCCTATCTTTGAAAAGAGGGACGAACGACAGTAAACGCGGCGGCCATTTTCCTTTCGTATACTAGGGTTTTCGTTTCTTTTTGTAAAATGAGAGGGACGGTTTGCGAATGATTTTGAAAGGGGAACGAACGAAAGAACGAGACGGAGCCACCATTGTTATCTTTCGTTTAGATCTAGGGTTTTCACAAAAATGAGATGGGGAATGGACTTCTGATCGACAAAAGAGAACGGCAACCAAGGGATGTAAATGTGGGCTCGATTCTCAACACAAAGCCCATTTCAATCATTAAATAAATTGTTTAAAAGAATTTCAAATTGATTCAAATTCCAATAGCGACATGATAGAAATTTTTAATCGTCTAATGACAATAACCGACTAGGTAAAACGCCAGGTTGTTACATGTACCTTGTCATACTGATTATCCTATGCGCGACCACTACGATTTTGATTTGTACCTTTAGTATATGGATTGCCCTCTGGTGACTTCCGGTTTTGGGGAAACTACGGTCTTGTATATGCTTTTGGGAATAAAAATGTGTTAAGGGTGGAATGGGCCATGACTTAACGCTATTTTGATATCTTCTTATATTACTGATAGACATTATCTACTTATCGTACACTACTACATAGTAGATAGTTTAACGGATCCTTAAAGGATGGTTATTCCAAACATCCTTTAAGTTACTTGTATTTCAATTGCTATTTCACTTGAGTTGGATTTATTAATATAAGAATGTTAATCCTGACTCGAGTGTCTTGTGTTTTTGCTTTACGCTCGGGTCAGACTGAGTGTACCAGTATTCGAGACTCACCTTTGGAGTTGGAGCTTTGCTTGAAGATCCAGCCATCTATTATGCTTTCAGTATTCGATGATTCCAGTGATGTATTCTGATTTGTATCTGATGTATCGTATTACTCTTCTGTTGTAAACTCTGATGTATCTTATATATTCATATAGTAGCTTCATGAACTACTATCTCTTTTATTTCCGCTGCATTTATTACTCTGTGTCTGTGATCTGTGATTATTTATTTACTGTATATGTTCAGTTTTGCTAAATTTAAAATAACAACGCGGTATTTTGAGCAATTCAATTCCGGCATGAGTGTCTACCTATACACTTATAATGGATGCGAATGGTGCAAAATATCGGGTCGTTACAGCTTCTCTAACCGGCCAATTCCTTCGTTAAGCTTTTCACTAAAGTTTTCATTGATTCTTTGTTCCATCTCATCAGCTTCTTCTCTTCGATACAAAGCTTCTACGTTTTGATGTCGATTGGCTCTTCTTGGCGGCATACTTGAAACTTTACAAACTCTTCAAATTCAAACAAAATTCGAACTTTGATCCAAAATGGAATGGATCAAAACTCCCACTCGTGTTACTACTTGATGATGAACTCTACGAACACAACTCTCGGCCTCTAACACAAATCCGATCCTCCAAGCTTCAAAAATGAATGCAAATTCCCTCAACTAGCTCGAGCGTCTCAAACTTCTTCAAATTTCTTCAATTGATTGGCTCCAAGTCTCGATCTAGCTATGATTGGCTAGAACTTGCTCCGATACCAAAACTGACGCAGCGGATTAAACAAAACAATCTTCAATCGGTGAAAGTAGTAATCGGTGGATTGGAAGATACTGAAATGACCAAATTCGTTGATCCAAAGATACCGAATTCTAGCTATCCCGAACTCGTTGATCGCGCACGATACCGGGTTCAATGATATTCAATTCTTCTCGCGTTGATCAAGCGCACTTGATTCCGCGAATCGGCTTCTACAATCGTTGAATCGAGCGCACTCGATTAACCGAAAGAGGAGATAGGAGATACACTCGACTACCAATTGAAATTGAAAGCACAAAGCTAACAAAAGAGAATTTTATTCAATATTTAACAACCTTTTACAAATGAGACTCACGCACTATTTATAGTAGTTACAACTCAACACACACAAAAACTTCAAAAATTACAAGTACTTAGGTCGGAAACGACCTATAGATGACGACTTACAAAACAGGTACGAACTAAAAAAGACACAAACGACTCAAAGATAAAACGGCTCATCATCAACGGTTCAGATTGACGCGGCATCAAGATCCTCGGCTACAAGCTTTCGCGACTTAACTCCCAACGACTTAAGATATCAGCGTTAGAGATTAACTCACAGAAGAACCAATGGCAACAAGCTTCAGCGACCTAAAATGAGACTTTGCGACTTAAGAAGTATAACTCCGCGACCTAAGTCTGTACGACTTAAAACTTCGCGACTTAAGAACATAGCATCTTTCCGCGACTTAAGAACCCTGGCATCTGAACCCTCTTTATGCGACCTAAGTTCTTGCGACCTAACTTAGGTAGAGACATTTTCCTGCGACTTAGTATAAGTCGTTTCATTTTAACCCGTAGCACTTTTAACTCGGTAAGTCGTTCGAGCGACCTATCTTCCAATTCGTTAGGTCGTACACGAGTTAACTCGTAAAGTCCTTCCTACGACCTATCTTCCAACTCGTTAAGTCGTACACGAGTTAAAAACATGTTAAGTCGTATCTCCTTTATCTTCAGACTGTTAGGTCGTAGCCCTGACCTAAAAGATACGTTAGGTCGCTCGCGACCTAACACTTCAGCTCCCCGCCAATCCTCACACACTGCTAACTCGCTAGCCTCCTTGTTAGCTCGTTGTTCTTCAGTAGATCGTTGGTGATCTTTACTAGGTCGTTGGTGCGACCTAAAGGCCTTGTTAGGTCGTTCGCAACCTAACACTTTACCAATTTTTGCTTCATCAACCAGTAACGACTTAAAAGCTTCGTTAGGTCATACGCGACCTAACCCTTCATCATTCTAGGCATCCTTCTGGGCTACATCACTTACACACACACACACACACACATATATATATATATGTCTGTATATGACATTTCAGAATATATATAAGTTTAAGCGTTTTGTTTACATTGTTCTGTTATCGGATATATACATATTTGTATATAAGATTTGTAGGGTATTTATATGTTTACAAACTTTTATTTTACAGTTTCAATTATATTTTTATGTATAAGTTAATTTTACATATATATATACACCTGCACATTTTGACTGCGAGGCTTTGCTATGGTTTATAATATGATAGTTAAAACATGTATATCTTAAACAATATGTGTATATATGTTATCAGTTTCATATGGAAGGAATGTCAGGGTCAGTTAGTTTATATATATTTGTCCCATTGTTCTGATTCTTTTTTAGATTTATATATTGTATAAAGTATATATATGTATCTGTAATATATATTATACAGCATGCAAGTTCTTTATATTGTTATAATATTATACGTCAGAAGTAATGTTTTTCGGTTGCTGTAGCCATATTTACATTCATAGTTATTTCGATTTAAGGGTATAGTGGATTTTAGTAATATTGATTTTCATTGTGTGTAATATAATGATTTCGATAAAGCTGTATATATATATATATATTTGTTACAGTGTTTTGCATATCTCTTGTTTATTTAATCCTACCTTATATATATATATATGTATATAGGTTGCGCTGTTACTTTATTATGTGTCAGTTTAAAATGTTGATATTTTAGTTGTACAGTATTTACATCATATGTCTAAAGTATTATTATATATATTTAAAGTTTCCTTATTAGTTCATTTCTATAGCCTGTATACATTGGTAATATATATGTCTTAGTTATTTCGAGTATATTTGTATATATTGTATAAGTCTGGTATATGCTTTAAAATATATATGTGTACAAGTTGGATGTTTGCTTTATAATTGGTAGATTGACTACATACAAGCCTATATATAACTAAGTCATATATATATTATTGTATATATATTCTGTCGGAAGCTATACATGTTAATATTCATATATGATGTGTACAGTATATTATTTATGTTAGTTTAATTTATATATAATCTGTTTCAGTTAGTATATATGTATTATAAAGTAAGTTATACATATATTTGATTACATCTGGTATTGATCTTGTTGTTTGAACATATTATGCTAGTTCATATATATGGATAAGTTTAAAGTTGCAACTGCTGTTATTTATATGTGCATATATATATATATATATAAAAGTTTTGAAATTTATTTGTTTATTTTAAAGTATAAGTTGTATATGATTTAGCAATAACCTATATATATATATATGTAGTTATTTCAAAGGTAAAAATGTATATATGTTTGATTTTAATATATATGTTTTAATTTAAAACAATGATTTTAACTATATATATATTTGATTCTTAATATATGTGTTTTAAAATACTGATTTCAAAGAAACAATATTAATATATTTTGTTTCAGTCATATCTAGATGATTCTGATTTATTTCATCAATTCCTATTTATCAACTTTTATCATCGAACTCTTGTCCATCATGCTTTGTTCTGAAATTCGTGCTTGGATTCGTAACTCATCTTATTCTCGTCCATCTCTAGCCTTGAAAGGTGAGCAATCATTCACGATTAACGTTCTTTTATTTATTAAATTTGATTTCAATTGAAACGACAATTGAAATATGCTGCTGTTAGTTATTTACATTGCCATATATATATATATGCTGTTATCTGTATCTGTTAACCTTTGACATCTAACACCATTATCTTTTATTTATATTGATGATATATGCCTGTTATATTATTATCATATTTGTTATCACTCTGCAAGTTACCTGTTAGTATAGAATTCACTATGGGTTGAAATGATACATACCCGAACGATTTGTAGAATATGAGAAAATCGTTATAGGTTGAAATGATAAACCCAAGCGATTTTCATTGAATTGAATTTGGGATTTCGGGTTGAAAAGATATATACCCGAATATATTTTAAATTGCGGATTGAAATGATAAATATCCATATCACTTGACCATAGGATAGAAAATTATATATAGACACCGTCGGTCTATATATATATATATATTTTGAAATGATTTCTATGGTTTTGAAAAGGAATATACGGTTTTAATAAATATCGATTTTTAAGATTTATTAAATTTGATTTAATAAAGTTGATATATAATATGTTTAAGTATTTATTAAAAATATATATTTTCAAATATAGAATTTACATTGATACAGGTTGGAAAGATAAAATTAAAATTGATTTGAATTGTTATTTATTTAAGAATTTTACTTAAATAAGTTTGATTTAAAATTTATTAAATATGAGATTTTAAAGATATGTTTTATAACTTAAATTTGATTAAAAGTGACTTAAATGAATATTTCAAATTTATATAAATTTAAATGGGATATTTTGTTTATTTAAATTTGTAAATTGAAATTGTATTTAGATGTTATTGAAATGATTAAGTAAACATTTCAAAACTAAATAATAGTAAAGTGAATTAAATATATATATATATATATGAAATTATCGAATTTAGTTTTGATATGCTGAATATTTAAAGCTTTGAAATATATTGAAATTGAAATCGCTTATTTTGTGGTTCAAATATGTATTTGAAATTGATAATTTGAAATGGTCTATTTAGAAACTGAATCGAATTGTGATTGATGATTTGAAATTTGATTAAATTTGAATTTGGAAGTCGAGTTAATTTGAATGGATTTGTGAACTTGTGGAAGCTATTTTATTTTATAAGTATTTTCAAACTATATCTACAACTATTTATATTTTACTTTATAAATTATTTTAATATAAACTATTTTATATAAATCATTTTCAATATATATTATTTTATTATAAACTATTTTAACTTATAACTATTTCACATAAACTATTTTTATCTTATAAACTATTTTATTTTATACACTAATTTTAATATCTAAACTGTTTAAGAGGAAAGTGTTATGGTTTCCAAAATGTTATGATTTCAAGCTATAGTTTCAAAGTGTTATGAATTTCAAGGTTTTGATTTCCAAAGTGTTTTGATTTTAAAAGACTTACAATTTCGAAAGCGATATAACTTTGGGAGGTGATATGATTTTGGAAATGGTTTTATTTGAATTGGAAAAGATTTCGTATGGATATGGTTTTGGAATGGCAATGATATTTCGGTTTTGAAATATGAACTATTTTGAAAGTTATTAAATGACCAATCGGTGTAATAATTACGTAGTTATTGAAGAGTCCGGGATCGGTTAGGGACATACTCTCTTTCAAAACCGAAACCACTTTAATAACTATTATACGCGGAGTGTGAACCAGAATGAAGTGGTTGGAATGATGACGTTGCTGAATTTGAAGAAAGAGAACGATAATGGATGACCTTGACACTTGTGTCAAATTAGAAATGACTTAAACAGGAGCCGTGCCAGGCCAGTGAGGTTAGCTACCTCTAGCGGACACACTTCTTCGTAAACTACTCATTACTTGTTTTTGATTGGTGCGCACCCTTGATTTGTGAGTGTTGTTTCGCGGTGTTGCGATCGTTGCAGCGATGCGTTCTCACCAGTCCGGATCAGGCAAACGGTAGTTTCACTACCTTGGGTATTGCCTCATGTGCCTTGTCATACTTATATCCCTATACGCGACCACTATGATTTGTTTTGTGTTATACCTATGGAGTACTCCCTAATAGTCCACTAGTTTATGGTGGAGTTTACAGTGCTGTATAGAGTATGATGCTTATATAAAATGTGTTAAGGGGGATAATGGTAACGCCTTAACGCTATTTTGATACTTTATATTACTGATAGGCATTATCTACTTAGCGTACACTATTACATTTTAGATAGTTTAACGGATCCTTAGAGGATGGTTATCCCAAACATCCTTTGAGTTACTCGTATTTCAGTTGTTATTTCACTTGAGTTGGATTTATTGATATAAGAATGTTAATCCTGACTCGAGTATTTTGTGTTTTGCTTTGCGCTCGGGTCAGACTGAGTGTACCAGTGTTCGAGGCTCACCTTTGGAGTTGGAGCTTCGCTTGGTGATCCAGCTATCTATCGATTCTACTATTAGTTATCCAGTTGATTCCGGTGATGTATTCAGATCTTGTATTTGACTATTGTATTGAGATATCTATGTATTTGAGACTTCTGTTGTATCTTGTTTAACTCTGTTATATATATATAGTAGCTTCATGAACTACTATTCTTTTGTTTCCGCTGCATATTGTTTTATTACTCTGTGTCTGTGATTCTGTGATTATTTATTTACTGTATATGCTGAGTTTTGCCAAGTTTAAATTACCAATCTGATATTTTGAGCAATTCAAGTCTGACATGTACAGATGCGAATGGTTGAAAATACTGGGTCATTACAGTTGGTATCAGAGCTCTGGTTTTAGGCAAAACTCAGCCTATAGAGTAAATTTAGTTACATAATCACGTTCGTTCGAGCTTGAATTCCTTCTTCTTTGACTCGGTTTCTTTGAATTTTGGAACGTTCCCTTCGGTTCCAAAGTCCGTTCGTGTCTCCCCTATTCGTGCCTTTTTAATTCTAGAGTATCCCATAACTCCACTTCGAATGATCTCTATAATAAATCGGCGGTCTCGCCAATATCTGAATAATTTGTAAAAGAGTGAAACTCCTGTACAACCAGCATTGATTCATCGAATATTTCTGTATCCTCAGTTTACGATGCTGTTATTTTTTTGCTATACGCGAATTATATCTCTGGCGATCGAATGTCGATTTGTCGCAGAATTCGACATCGAATTTATTCTGGAATCACGGTTGACCTGGTTAAGGTTACCCGCGATTTATATATGTTTGTCCATCTTCTATTTGAAAACTTAATTATCTTATCTCTCTATCGAGTCTACCTTTTAGTTGAATTCTTTTAGTTAGAGTTTCTCTAATCTGAATCTCTATCTTTGTTTTGAACTCCATTCGAGGATATCCGAGTGAGGGAGTGTATTTGTAATTAATATAAAATATTTTAATGTTTTACAGTGTGTTGTTTGAGTTGTTGATGTCGATTTGGGTTTTCGATCTATTCGTCTGATCAACGCTATCGATAGAATTTCCAAAACACTTGAATAGAGCAAACTAACACAATATTATTTTCAAATTTGGTAAATTGAATAGATTCACATGATTATATTATATATATATAAGTATAGGATTTTCTGTAATTAAATAGTTAATTAAATTGGTTGTTTGAAATGATAATATTTGATTATCATTTATTGTTCTAAATGAATTTATAAACATGGTTTATAAATTGATTTGGAATTGAAATGAATTTAAATCGGAAATTTGAGAATTTAATTTCCGATGATTTCAAACTTTGGTTTTAAAGTTTTAAATGTGTATAATTTAAAGTATTTTCGAATATAAATGATTTTCAAAGAATTTTAAAATGTTTAAATCAGTACTCTTCTCTTTTGTCGCTGGAAAATAATTTCGGTGATGACGGCCGCATCATCGACATTCATTTTCGAGTTTCGAAGTGAAGAGACCATTCAGTAGCTTTTCTACACTTTTGTGTTGGAAATTGAATTTGATTTGAATTTCTGTGGTATGACCTGATTTATTATATATATATATAAATTAATTTTGATCTGATATATACTATATATATTTATCTTAAAATTGTTTGAAGTAAATCGGAGATTTAAATTCTTAAGTTTATAATTTAAAGATGATTTAAATTATAAACTGAAGTCAAAAATTTTGGATAAATATTTGAAATGATTGAATTTGAAAATTTTATTTGTATAGTACTAAATTGCATTTCAATATAACTTACCTAATTTATTCAGAAGTTAAAATGTAATTGGATAATATACAATATAAAATGATTTTATAAATAAAATTTGAGTGTTTATAATAAATGTTATACACTTAGATATTAATTATAAAAAAATGCTAATAAAGATGATAGAATAATAAGTTAATTTAATGAGATGAATATAATAAATTTTGTTCTGAAAGAATTAACAAATTGAAATTAGATCAACTTATGGAAATAACTTAAATTTAAACCAATTATTGAATATAAATTAATTTAAATTGAAATTTATATGGTTTAAATTAATTTATATGGTTTAAATATATGTAATAAGATATATTAAGTGGAATAAACTTAATAATAATTTGGAATAAAGAACTAAATTTGTTGAATAAAATATGAGTACAATAAATGATTATACAAATTGATGATTTAGAAATTGTTAATTGAGGATGACTAGATAAAAAGATAATGAATTTAGAAATAGATAGATTGATTTAACTTAAGTGAACTCAAAGGGATTTAACCAAATTGTTAAATATTAATTAATTTAAATTGAAATTTATTTTGTTTAAATTAATTGTTTTACTTGTATTCCAATCTATTTTCTTTCTGGTTGTTTCTATTTTCCTACTTCTTTCCTTTTCGGGGATGAAAAGTTTTGAGTGGGGGAGAGTGTAACGACCCGTAAATTTTAACTGTTTTAATAACGTAATTAGTTGAAATTTTGTGAAATTTTAAACGATAAACTTTGAAATAAAAATTTGATATTTGGAATGCATCTAATTAATCATAGCAACTGGTAAATTTTCATCAGATAATTTGGAAGTTTGTTTTCTAGTGTAATGTTATTCCAATTTATATCAGTTAAAATCGATGATAATAAAATGTTTTCTAAACCTGGATATTTTTACATAAAAAAATTCTAATTCATCTTCTGACTAAGACGTCATTTTTCATTTTTCCAAATTAGGACTTCTTTAGCTCCGTCGATCTTATTTTTTTGCGTTTTTGCTGCATTTTCCGCTAGTAGAAAATTCGAATTTTTATAATTCAATCATACCACTGATATCTATATATCGTTTTGATCGTATCATCGTGCTGATCTATATGCTATATTCGATTGTCAATTTTGAAGTCCGGGAGACAACGAAATCTACGGAACGATGTCCGTATCAGTTCCGCGATTTGACTTTTGGATTCCCTATACTCTTCAATTTTTCTGCCGTGTAAAATTCAAGCAACAACTTGCTTTTTCAAATACCCAGAATTCAATTGTTGCATGTTTCCATTCCAGATCTGTTCCCTATACTTTTGGGTTCCCTATACTATTTCACATAAAGAATAATAAATAATAAAATAAAAACTTTGTTCTCTTACTTCCACCGTCTATTTGCTTCCCAGATCTGTTCCATTTTATTTCCAAACTCATTCTCCATTTCAACCATCAGCTGAGAACTTTCATCAAAACCCACGTCATCCACCATTCCCGACCTATCACCACCCTTCCTCCTCCTTACACGACCGAGCGCAGGAACCCACAGCCAAATCCAGACTTACAGCCAAACCATCATCTGCCTCTTCCGTGTCCATTACCACAAGTCCCCGCCACCCACGGTGATGCAGCTCAAGCCAGGGTCGAAATAGTGAGAGCTACAAAATTACAAGGCTTAAGTCGCCCACGACTTAACGTAGAAGCTTTAGGTCGTTCACGACCCAACGAAGATTGGCGAGTTAACAAGACTTTTAAGTCATTTGTACGACTTAGTGATGATCGGCGAGTTAGCAAGCTAAAAGGAAATACACTCATACGACTTAGCGAAGCTGAAGTAGAAGTTTTAATTTGTCCACGACCTAACGAAGGAGATTTAAGTCGTCCACGACTTAAGGAAAAAAGGCTACGACTTAAGGAAAAAAGGCTACGACTTAAGGAAAAAAGGCTATGACTTAGGGGAAGTGATTTAAGTCGTCTACGACCTAACGAGTGCTGAAGAGGGGAGTTCAAGACCTAGTTAAGTCACTCATTCTGTTAAGTCGCGGGAAGTTGGACCGAAGTTTATCTCTTGGGTCGCTGCTGTCATAAGTCGTTGAAGAGTTAGGTCGTGTGAAGATGCTATTGTGATATTGTTAAGTCATTTGTTGTTGAGTCGTGATGCTGTTGAGTCGTGAGTCGCGGCACATGTTTTTAAGTCGTTAGTCGTGAGCATTGATAAGTCGTTAGATTTTAAGTCGTATGTTTTTAAGTCTTTCTGTAAAAGTCGTGTGAGTTGTATAGGACATATAACTGTTGTAATGTTGAACCGGGTGAGTCTGTTAAGTCGCGTACGACCTAAGTTGAGTCGAGTGGAACTGTTAGGTCGGCGACGACTTATGTGTTGCACATTTTTGTTTTGCATGAGTTGTAACTTCTATAAATAGGCCGGTGGTGCCATTTGTAATAGTTTAGTTGATTTAAATAAAACTCTTGTTTTGTTAGCTTTGTGCTTTCGCCAAATTGGTAGTTGAGTGTAATCTCCTATCTCCACTTTCGGTTAATCGAGTGCGCTTGATTCAACGATTGCTGAAGCCGATTCGCGGTATCAAGTGCGCTTGATCAACGCTTAAAGAATTGAAGATCTTCTTTCATGGTATAGTGCGCTATCAACGTGACGAAGATAGCTAGAATTCGGTATCTTCGGATCAACGAATTTGGGCATTTCGGTATTCTTCATTCCATCGACCGCTACTTTCACAAAATCATTATTTTGTAATTTCCGCTGCTGCACCATTTGGTATCAGAGCTTGTTTTGGCCAATCATAGCTAAATCGAGTCTTGGTGCCAATTCTTTTTGAAGAAGTTTGAAGAGTTAGAAAGGCCGAGCTACATCGAGCAAAGCCGAGTTGAAATCGAAGAAGTTTGTGTTCATCGTGTTCATCGCGAAGTTGCAACAAGTTTGGAGTTTTCGATCCATAGCATTTTGGATCTAAGTTCGAATTGTGTTTGAATTTTGAAGTGATTGTGAAGTTTTCAAGTATGCCACCGAGAAGAGCTAACCGACATCAAAATATTGAAGATTTGTACAAGAGGGAAGATGCCGAGCAAATGGAACAACGCATAAGTAACAAATTCAATGAAAAGTTCGATGAAGGCATTGGGAGGCTAGAGAAGCTTATGATGGATATGAATCAACCCCGACGAAGAACATCGCCAATTTCAAACCAAGGTGGAAATAGGGTTTCGCCATCGGTTTCGGGTGGAAGAAGAATGTCGCCACATTCTAATCAAGGTTGAAGATAATCGTCCGTTTCGATAAGAAGAGAGTTCCATGAGTATAGAAATGAAGAAGGAAGAGCTCAACGTGAGTTTGAGTATTACCCATATCGAAATGATGATCGAAGAAGTGATGGTAGTAGAGATGTTGGTGGTCAGGATCGACATCGATATACATCTGATTTTGAAGAGGAGTATGACGGTGGTAGTGTTCGAGGATAAGGACGAGGTCAAGGAAGAAATTACTCTGAGTATGATCACAAGTGGGAATCGGGGATGAAAACTGAAATTCCTGAATTCAAGGGTGGTATGCAAGCTGAGGAGTTTTTGGATTGGGTGGCTAATGTTGAAGAAATTTTTGACTTCAAGGAAGTTCCAGAACATCGTAGAGTGAAGTTGGTTGCTACAAGGTTGAGGGGTAGAACTTTAGCATGGTGGCAGCAAACCAAACTTACACGTGAACGAATGGGGAAGTCAAAGGTTGAATCTTGGGAGAAGATGAAGAAATTGATGAAAGCAACGTTCTTACCTTACAATTATCAATCCCTGATGTATCAACGTTAGCAGAACTTGAGGCAGGGCACAAAGAATGTTAATGATTACGCGGATGAGTTTTATCAGCTTATTGCAAGGAATGATATTATGGAAACAGAAGAGCAATTGACAGCTAGATTTGTTGGAGGGTTGAGAATGCAGATTCAAGACATGGTGAATATGTTTGATCCTAGATCTGTCGCTGAAGCACACCAGAAAGCACTTGCTTGGGAGAAACAAGGGAGACGAGGTGGTGGTGTGTTTACTAATTCCAACAATCAAGTGAAAGGGTGTAGTAACAATGTGAATGTTCCGAAGGCTGTTGCAAAACCAATTGTTAATGAAGTTGCGAAGACCAGAGTCAATAGTGGTATCAAATGTTTCACTTCTCAGGAACTTGGTCACAAAAGCAATGAATGTCCAAAGCCGAAGAAGCGAGCAATGATTGCTGAGGTTGAGGATGAGGATGAGGAGGCTGAATGTTCTAATTCATTACCAGTTAAGGAGGAAGAATTATTGTCTGGAGATGACGGATACACATTAATGATGAGGAGGAATTGCTTAACACCGAAGCAGGAGGAAGAGACTAGCTGGTTAAGGAGTAACATCTTTCAATCAACGTGCACTATCTTGGGAAGGGTTTGCAAGTTTGTCATAGATGCGGGAAGCTGTGATAACATTATCTCTATAGAAGCTGTAAAGAAGTTATCATTGAAGACAGAGAAGCATCCGAAACCGTACAAGTTAGCTTGGTTGAGGAAAGGTGGGGAGGTGAATGTTAGTCGAAGGGTTTGTGTTAATTTCTCAATTGGAAAGAAATACAAAGACGAAATTTGGTGTGATGTTGTGGACATGGACGTATGCCATTTGTTATTGGGGAGACCGTGGCAGTATGATAGGGCGGTACAACATGATGGGCGTACAAACAGTTACAGTTTTATGTTTGAAGGCACGAAAATTACTTTGGTTCCCAAGAAACGACAACAAGAAGAAAGTAAGTTGGAAGAGATTGAAGAGCTTAAAACTTTGCTATCTTTGAAGGAGTTTGTTAAGGAGGTTGAAGAGGAGCCTGAAGTATTTTTATTGATCGGACGGGAGAGTCATGAAGTGGTGGAAATACCAGAAGAAGTAAAACCAGTACTGGAAGAGTTTGACGATGTATTTCCAGAGGAGTTGCCAACGGAGTTACCGCCGTTGAGGGACATTCAACATCAAATTGATCTTGTTCCAGGAGCTGTGTTACCTCATAGACCACACTATAGAATGAGTCCAAAAGAGCATGAGGAGTTGCAAAGGCAGGTGGAAGAATAGCTTGAACAGGGGTGTGTGCAGGAGAGTTTAAGTCCTTGTGCTGTACTAGCTTTATTGGTACCCAAAAAGGATGGAACGTGGAGGATGTGCACAGATAGTAGAGCATTGAATAAGATCACAGTCAGATACAGATTTCCGATGCCGAGGCTTGATGATTTATTGGATCAAATCAGTGGGTCTGTAATCTTTTCTAAGATTGACTAGAAGAGCGGTTATCATCAGATACGAATTAGACCAGGGGACGAATGGAAGACAACATTCAAAACGAGGGAAGGATTGTATGAATGGTTGGTAATGCCGTTTGGACTATCGAATGCACCAAGTACATTCATGAGGGTGATGAACCAAATTTTTAGGGCATACATTGGGAAGTTTGTGGTGGTTTACTTTGATGATATTTTGATTTACAGTGCTAGTCCTGAGGAGCATGTTCAGCATTCGAGAAGAGTGTTAATTATTCTTCATGAAAAGCAATTCTATGCAGCCACAAAGAAGTGTGTTTTTATGGCGATGAGTGTTTTATTTCTGGGGTATGTTGTGTCGGAAGGAGGAATACAGGTTGACCAAAGTAAAGTCGAAGAAATTAGAGATTGGCCACAAGCCAAGACGATAATAGAAGTTTGAAGTTTTCATGGGTTGGCTTCATTCTATCGAAGATTTATTCCGCACTTTAGTAGTGTGATGGCGCCTGTTATAGACTGTATGAAGGGCAAACAATTTTCATGGACGGAGGAAGCAGGGGTTGCTTTTGAACAAATCAAGGAATTGTTGACGACAGCACCAATTCTAGCATTACCTGATTTTCAGTTGTTGTTTGAATTACATACTGACGCATCGAAGGTAGGAATTGGAGGAGTGTTGAGTCAAAGGGGTCGTCCTATTGCATACTTTAGTGAGAAGTTGTCAGGAGCGAAGATGAGATACAGTACATATGATGTTGAATTTTATGCTGTTGTACAAGCCATAAAACACTGGAGACACTATCTATTTCAGAAAGAGTTTGTTCTTTACACTGATCATGAAGCGTTGAAGCATTTACAAGGGCAAGACAAGATTTCAGCGAGACATGCATCATGGATTGCATATCTGCAACAGTTTATTTTTGTTGTCAAACACAAGTCAGGAGTGACGAATCGTGTAGCTGATGCTTTGAGTAGGAGGAGTCATTTATTGACAACGATGAAAGTTGAGGTGACAGGTTTTGAATTGTTGCCAGAATTATTTGTCGATGATCCTTACTTTGCGAGGTTTGTTGATGAAGTCAAGGAGGGAAAGACGGATAAGTTTGTAATGGTGGATGGGTTTCTTTTTAAGGGGAATCGATTGTGCATACCGGAGGGTAGTTTGAGAATGAAAATTGTGAAGGAGCTACATGAAGAAGGCCACGTGGGTAGAGACCGCACCTTACAGTTGATTTCGCAATCATATTTCTGGCCGTCGATGAGGAAAGAAGTGGAAAGGTTTGTAGAGCGATGTCATATCTGTCAGGTTTCGAAAGGAACTGCGACCAATGCTGGATTATATATGCCATTACCTGCACCAACTAAGCCTTGGGTTGATGTGAGTATGGATTTTGTTTTGGGGTTACCGCGAACTCAAATGGGGAACGATTCCATTTATGTGGTGGTTGACCGATTTTCGAAAATGGCACATTTTATTGCTTGTAAGAAGACGGCAGATGCTGTTCATGTTGCTCAGTTATTTTTCAAAGAGATATATCGACTTCATGGATTGCCAGAATCTATTGTGTCGGATAGGGATACTCGTTTTCTGAGTCATTTTTGGCTAAGTTTGTGGAAGATGGTCGGAACGAAGTTGAATTTTAGTAGTGCTTACCATCCTCAAACTGATGGGCAAACAGAGGTGGTTAACAGATCGCTGGGAAATTTATTGCGATGTCCGGTGAAAGATAATCTGAAGAGTTGGGACATGAAGTTATGCCAGGCAGAGTTTGCTCATAATCATGCGGTAAACCGTAGCACAGGTTTCAGTCCATTCCAAATTGTATATTCAAGTTTGCTAAGGGGACCGTTGGACCTAACGGTAGTACCACAACCGAAGGGGACGGTAAAACGAGCTGTAGATTTTGTTGATGGATTGACGGAATGTCATCAAATCGTTTAGGAACGATTGGAGAAGGCAAATGACAAGTATAAACGATCTACAGATTCGAAGCAAAGAAGCGTTGAATTTAATGAAGGAGATTTAGTATATGCTGTACTAACGAAAGATCGTTTTCCAATAGGAGCATACAATAAAATGAAAGCACGAAAGATTAGTCCTGTAACGATCGTGAAACGGATCAATGAAAATGCTTATAAATTGAAGCTGCCAGAGGATGTGTACACGTCTGACGTATTCAATGTTAAGCATCTTGTACCTTATCATGGGGATAAACAATCCGATGTGGAAGAATGTACAAATTTGAGGACGAATTTTTCTCAACCTAGGGAGGATGATGCAGCTCAGGGCAGGGTCGAAACAGTGAGAGCTACAAAACTACAAGGCTTAAGTCGCCCACGACTTAACGAAGTAAGTCGCCCACGATTAACGTAAAAGCTTTAGGTCGTTCATGACCCAACGAAGATTGGCGAGTTAACAAGACTTTTAAGTCGTTTGTACGACTTAGTGAAGATCGCTGAGTTAGCAAGCTAAAAGGAAATACACTCATACGACTTAGCGAAGTTGAAGTAGAAGTTTTAATTCGTCCACGACCTAACGAAGGAGATTTAAGTCATCCACGACTTAAGGAAAAAAGGCTACGACTTAAGGAAAAAAGGCTACGACTTAGGGGAAGTGATTTAAGTCGTCTACGACCTAACGAGTGCTCAAGAGGGGAGTTCACGACCTAGTTAAGTCGCTCATTCTGTTAAGTCGCGAGAAGTTGTACCGAAGTTTATCTCTTGGGTCGCTGCTGTCTTAAGTCGTTGAAGAGTTAGGTCACGTGAAGATGCTGCTATGATATTGTTAAGTCGTTTGTTGTTGAGTCGTGATGTTGTTGAGTCGTGAGTCGCAGCACCTGTTTTTAAGTCGTGAGTCGTGAGCATTGATAAGTCGTTAGATTTTAAGTCGTATGTTTTTAAGTCGTTCTGTATAAGTCGCGTGAGTTGTATAGGACATATAACTGTTGTAATGTTGAACCGGGTGAGTCTGTTAAGTCGCGTACGACCTAAGTTGAGTCGAGTGGAACTGTTAGGTCGGCGACGACTTATGTGTTGTACATTTTTGTTTTGCGTGAGTTGTAACTTTTATAAATAGGCCGGTGGTGCCATTTGTAATAGTTTAGTTGATTTGAATAAAACTCTTGTTTTGTTAGCTTTATGCTTTCGCCAAATTGGTAGTTGAGTGTAATCTCCTATCTCCACTTACGGTTAATCGAGTGCGCTCGATTCAACGATTGCTGAAGCCGATTCGTGGTATCAAGTGCGCTTGATCAACGCTTGAAGAATTGAAGATCTTCTTTCATGGTATAGTGCGCTATCAACTTGACGAAGATAGCTAGAATTCGGTATCTTCGGATCAACGAATTTGGGAATTTCGGTATTCTTCATTCCATCGACCGCTACTTTCACAGAATCATCATTTTGTAATTTCCGCTGCTGCACCACACGGCCACGACAGCCCACGTCCATAACTGCGTGCCTCTCTCCTCTGCTAGCCGACAGCATCTCCAGCCACCGGCCCTCTTGCTCCTACCCGACAACCACCTCCTCCGCATCCATGGCTGCCACCTTTCTAGTTGTTGAAACCGAGCCATTTCCTGCCCCGTCTCTCTCGACCTCCCTCCAACTTCCAGCTGTCACATGCCCCACTTCCACGCATGGAGCAGCCTCCCCACCAAACGCCGGTCAACAGCACAACTCTTCTCCTCTTCTTTTTGGTAAATCTTATTTATGCGTATGTATTATATATATATACTCTTGCTATTATATACATTCTTACATATATATATATATATATACAAAATTTCAGAATATATATATGTTTAAGCGTTTGGTTTACATTGTTCTGTTATCAGATATATACATATTTGTATATAAGATTTGTAGGGCATTTATATGTTTACAAACTTTTATTTTACAGTTTCAATTATATTTTTATGTATAAGTTAATTTTACATATATATATATATATACACCTGCACATTTTGACTGCGAGGCTTTGCTATGGTTTATAATATGATAGTTAAAACATGTATATCTTAAACAATATGTGTATATATGTTATCAGTTTCATATGGAAGGAATGTCAGGGTCAGTTAGTTTATATATATTTGTCCCATTGTTCTGATTCTTTTTTAGATTTATATATTGTATAAAGTATATATATGTATCTGTAATATATATTATACAGCATGCAAGTTCTTTATATTGTTATAATATTATACGTCAGAAGTAATGTTTTTCGGTTGCTGTAGCCATATTTACATTCATAGATATTTTGATTTAAGGGTATACTAGATTCTAGTAATATTGATTTCGATAAAGCTGTATATAATGATTTCGATAAAGCTGTATATATATATATATATATTTGTTACAGAGTAGCCATATAATGTTTTTCGGTTGATGTAGCCATATAATGTTTTCGATAAAGCTGTATATATATATATATATATGTTACAGTGTTTTGCATATCTCTTGTTTATTTAGTCCTACCTTCTATATATATATGTTTGTAGGTTGCACTGTTACTTTATTATGTGTCAGTTTAAAATGTTGATATTTTAGTTGTACAGTATTTACATCATATGTCTAAAGTATTATTATATATATTTTAAGTTTCCCTATTAGTTCATTTCTATAGCCAGTATACATTGGTAATATATATGTCTTAGTTATTTCGAGTATATTTGTATATATTGTATAAGTCTGGTATATGCTTTAAAATATATATGTGTACAAGTTGGATGTTTGCTTTATAATTGGTAGATTGACTGCATACAAGCCTATATATAACTAAAGTCATATATATAATTGTTGTATATATATTCTGTCGGAAGCTATACATGTTAATATTCAAATATGATGTGTACAATATATTATTTATGTTAGTATAATTTATATATAATCAGTTTCAGTTAGTATATATGTATTATAAAGTAAGTTATACATATATTTGATTACATTTGGTATTGATCTTGTTGTTTGAACATATTATGTTAGTTCATATATATGGATAAGTTTAAAGTTGCAACTGCTGTTATTTATATGTGCATATATATATATATAAGTGTTGAAAGTTATTTGTTTATTTTAAAGTATAAGTTGTATATGATTTAGCAATAACCTATATATATATATGTAGTTATTTCAAAGGTAAAAATGTATATATGTTTGATTTTAATATATATGTTTTAATTCAAAACAATGATTTTAACTATATATACATTTGATTCTTAATATATGTGTTTAAAAATATTGATTTCAAAGAAATAATATTAATATATTTTGTTTCAGTCATATCTAGATGATTCTGATTTATTTCATCAATTCCTATTTATCAGCTTTGATCGTCGAACTCATGTCCATCGTGCTTTGTTCCGAAATTCGTGCTTGGATTCGTAACTCATCTTATTCTCGTCCATCTCTAGCCTCGAAAGGTGAGCAATCACTCACGGTTAACGTTCTTTTATTTATTAAATTTATTTCAATTGAAACGACAATTGAAATATGCTGCTGTTAGTTATTTACATTGCCATATATATGCTATTATCTGTATCTGTTCACCTTTGACATCTGACACCATTATCTGTTATTTATATTGATGATATATGCCTGTTATATTATTATCATATTTGTTATCACTCTGCAAGTTCCCTGTTAGTATAGAATTCACTATGGGTTGAAATGATACATACCCGAACGATTTGTAGAATATGAGAAAATCGTTATGGGTTGAAATGATAAACCCAAGCAATTTTCATTGAATTGAATTTGGGATTTCGGGTTGAAAAGATATATACCCGAATATATTTTAAATTGCAGATTGAAATGATAAATATCCGTATCACTTGACCATAGGATAGAAAATTATATACAGACACCGTCGGTCTATATATATAAATATTTTGAAATGATTTCTATGGTTTTGAAAAGGAATATATGGTTTTAATAAATATCGATTTTTAAGATTTATTAAATTTGATTTCATAAAGTTGATATATAATATGTTTAAGTATTTATTAAAAATATATATTTTCAAATATAGAATTTACATTGATACAGGTTGGAAAAATAAATTTAAAATTGATTTGAAATGTTATTTATTTAAGAATTTTACTTAAATAAGTTTGATTTAAAATTAATTAAATAGGAGATTTTAAAGATATATTTTATAACTTAAATTTGATTAAAAGTGACTTAAATGAATATTTCAAATTTATATAAATTTAAATGGGATAATTTGTTTATTTAAATTTGTAAATTGAAATTGTATTTAGATGTTATTGAAATGATTAAGTAAATATTTCAAAACTAAATAATAGTAAAGTGAATTTGTTATATATATATATATGAAATTATCGAATTTAGTTTTGAAACGTTGAATATTTAAAGCTTTGAAATATATTGAAATTGAAATCGCTTATTTTGTGGTTCAAATATGTATTTGAATTTGATAATTTGAAATGGTCTATTCAGAAACTGAATCGAATTGTGATTGATGATTTGAAATTTGATTAAATTTGAATTTGGAAGTCGAGTTAATTTGAATCAATTTGTGAACTTGTGGAAGCTATTTTATTTTATAAGTATTTTTAAACTATATCTACAACTATTTATATTTTACTTTATAAATTATTTTTATATAAACTATTTTATATAAATCATTTCCAATATATATTATTTTATTATAAACTGTTTTAACTTATAACTATTTTACATAAACTATTTTTATCTTATAAACTATTTTATTTTATACACTAATTTTAATATCTATACTGTTTAAGAGGAAAGTGTTATGGTTTCCAAAATGTTATGATTTCAAGCTATAGTTTCAAAGTGTTATGAATTTCAAGGGTTTAATTTCCAAAGTGTTTTGATTTTAAAAGACTTACAATTTCGAAAGCGATATAACTATTGGAAGTGATATGATTTTGGAAATGGTTTTATTTGATGTGAAAATGATATCGTATGGATATGGTTTTGGAATGACAATGATATTTCGATTTTGAAATATGAACTATTTTGAAAGTTATTAAATGACCAATCGGTGTAATAATTACGTAGTTATTGAAGAGTTTGGGATCGATTAGGGACATACTCTTTGTCCAAACCGAAACCACTTTAATAACTATTATAGGCTTAGTGTGATCCAGAATGAAGTGTGTTAACGTAAAAATCGATGCTAACACCCCGGTGTGTGTATTAGTAATGTGAAAGCACCACCCGTTGGTACGGGAACTAGAAATAAGCAGAAAAGTAAGGAGACGGAAGTTTTATAGTGGTTCGGCTTGAAATTAAGCCTACGTCCACTTTATCTTCTTTATTGCTGATTCAATTACAACTTTCACAACAATTCTTCGATTACAATATGATTTCAACACAATTGAGATGAGTAGCTAGAAATTTGATGTAAGAGAGCTCTTCGAATCCATGTCGGATGTGTTAGATCTCCTCTTGAAGTTCCTTGGAGCGTCTTTGGCGTTTGAAGTGTCGGATGAGTCGAGAAAACAGTAGAGTATAGGCATTCCAGAAATGAGCCAAAAGTCCAAAGTCCTCTCTCAGTTGGAGCTGGTGCTGTATTTATAGGAGAATTCTGGACAGGTGATAGGTCATGAACGACCTAAGATAGGTCGTAGGTCCCCAGCGACCTAAGAAGACATGGCTTTATGGCTTGATAGGGTCGCACTTGATCTGTCTGAACGAGGTGATAAGTTGTAGGTCGTGAGCGACCTAGGGAGTAGTTGGCGACTTAACTGGTTGAGTTATCTGGTGGAGCGACTTAAGTTGGCGCGACCTATAACTTAGGTTGTTTAGTTGTTAAGACGCTGGGTCTCTAGGTCGTTGAACTGTTCTATCCTTAGGTCGCTGGAACTTTAGGTCGCTAAGTCGCTTGTGAAGTTAGGTCGCTAGGTCGCCGCATCTATCTGTTGTGGTACTGTTGCCCTACGTTGATAGTTAGATCGCTAGGTCATTCCGTCATTTAGGACGCTAGCTCGTTAGTTCTTGTAGGTCGTTAGGTCGCTTATACTTTTATGTCGTTAGGTCGCTTATACTTTTAGGTCGTTAGGTCGCTGTTTCTTTTAAGTCGTTAGGTTGCTTAAAAGAGGAGTTAACACTTGCCCCTCAAAGTGCATGCCTATGTCATAGGTCCTGTTCTTCGACATAACTCCGCTAGGTCGTGAGCAACCTAAGAGATTCGTTAACTCACGTGCCCATTCGCCTTCCTCTTTTTACCTCATATAAACTGTTAGCTCGTTTCTTCCTCTTTACTTAACTGCTTTGACGACCTTCTCTGCCATTAACGAACCTTCGAGCTTCCAAAGGCGAATTCAATCTATCCAATCGTCAATTCATCTTTACCATCATATTGCGTAAGTGAATTCGATCTTTATCCAACCATGATCATCGCCGAATTACGAATCCCCATCCTCTTACCCCAGTCCAACTCCATACGTCGCGCTTCACCTTTGAGTTATGTTGCGATCGATTTTCGATCGCCATTAGCTATGTCGTCGTTGTGATGCACGAGAACACAGCAGGGTGTTGGACGAATTAAAGATCTGAGATGATTTGAATTAGTTTTGGGTGATTTAGTGGTATGGAGAGATAACAGATTCCACTGAGAGAGTGATGGATTCCATTGAGAGAGTGATGGATTTCATTGTGTAGATGATAACAGGTTATCGGGTCACGGTTTAACGAGATAGAGTGCTATTGAGTGGAGAGGAAGTTAGCGATTTATTGAATCTGAGCGACATAGAAACCTTCGCGACCTAAGAAGCCTGGCCGACCTAACGAACCAACCGACCTAAGAATTCTCACGACCTAAGGATCCTCGCGACTTAACTTTTAGGTTGCGCTGGGATTCAAACGACCTAGGACTTAGGTTGATTTGCACATAAATTTCAAGCAGGACGACTCAAAGAACCCGACCTATGCTAGGTCGCTTGAAAACAGTTTGGACGACCTAGGACTTGTAAAATACTAAAAACTTGATCGAATTGTTTGAACCTGAACTTGTTTGAACTTTGTTGCACTTCTTTACAGATTATATAACTTTAACGCTAATAACTTGTTGAACACAACATTTGCAGAAAAATGGGACGAATATACTGCCATTGACTGCCCACATTGAATGACAGATTAGTCGATAAAGAATAATCAACTTAAATGAACAATGTGAATGAAATGCTGTGAATCAACAAGTTCAAGTGAAGTATTAAAGCAAAGCTGAATTAATCAACTAAGCTGATTTGTTTGCATCAACACTGTACTTGGACTTAAAACAACAAGCCCTGAAGCTTTATAATTGACAAATATCAACTAGTTTAATTTCAATTACATTTTCTTGTCATTTTATTAGTTTTGCACAACACTTCACACTTTTTAGGAAACGTGCACCTTCATATTTGAATATCCAGTTTCTTACGTAGAATGACTTCTCAACAAGAAGAAATAGGACAAGCTGGAGAAGTCTTTCCAATTGCTAACCCGTTGAATGATCCTCCGGAAAGAACTCCGACCTCCTTGAATCATAGAGTCTTTAGTCAGTTGCGCATTTAGTTTGGCATTGCTGAAGCAGATGCTCAGCTTCTAGGGATAAACGATACTGCTGATAGGCCACCTCACGGCTTCATTGCAGTCAACCGACAAATGTGCTTGAATGGAGCTATTCCTCCTTTCAATGATTTTCTTCGAACGTTCCTTCTCTGATTAACCATCTCTCCTTTCCAACTACACCCCAATGGCTACGCCATCTTGATGGGGTTGTGTGTGATGTTCAGGAGGACGCTGGATCGTCTTCCGAGCTTCGAAGAAATCTGCTACTTGTGCACATTTGCAAAGAATAAAGATCATCCCTCTATTATACTTGTGAGGGGCGCACGGAACCGAAAACTGATTCTAGACTTGCCCGAGAGTGCACATGGGTTTTTAGTCAATTCTTCTTCATTCGCTGCCCCCCGGAGTTCTATGCCTTCTGGAGAATCGGAAGTAAGATTGCTTATTTCCGCGCACTTCATTTTTCTGAATTTCTTGAAACTTGAATTGTCAAGTACTGAACTTCATTCTTTACTTCTGTAGCACTCCCTCCTCCGCTTAAAGATCCCAGCCACAAGCCAACCTTTGAAACATTAAGTGCCGTGGCGGCTGAAGAGAGAAGCGTTAAGTTTTTGCTGAAAGATGAATTTCTTCACCAATTCAGACTTTTACATCCTTCTCAATCTACTCAGATTCATGAAGTTTCTAGTTCTAAGAATGAAACATTAGTTGCCCCGGTTTCTACCGAAGAAGCTGTATCGAAGGAACTTGCTGTTGAGGCGGCATTGGTGAAGTGTTCTACTCCCGTTGATATTGCAGGATCGTCTAGCAAGCTTACACTTTCCCCGGTGATTGAAGAAGAGGAACCTCCTCAACACTCCGGGAAGGCTGATGATAAAGGAGTTGAAAGAAAGAGTCCCGCTAAGCGTGACAGTGACGACACTTTTGAGGGATTGAGCGATCCGATGATTACTTCACATGAGCTCTTCAAAGACGAAACTTCCACAACTAAAGTTACATCTCCAGCAACTGAGGTGACATCTGCCTTGTAGCAAATTTCGTCAGCCCAAAAGTTGACTCCTACTTCACAATCTGTTATCACTCCCCAACCAAAGAGTGGTTTGTAGTTTGACGCGCGTAGCTTGCACATTACACACACTTAGGATTTTTGGCACTTATACGCACTTAGCTTCTTTACTTCGAAGATTTTTAAGACTTGTCTTTTTCACTTTCAGGTTCTCCGATGGGGCGCAGCAGCTCGTACTACGACAACTTTCAACGCTATGGGAAACGCGATTCTTATGATCCCAGGCGCTATCTTCCTGCCTCGACGGAAACCGATGAAGAAAGAGCTGCCAGAAAAGCTCGTGAAAGACAAACTTATGAGGAGTGGCAAAGAAGAATGGATGATAACTCTCATAAAAGAAAATCATATGATGTTAAAGGGAAAGGTCATGTTGCTGAAGATCCGAGCAAACGGGCCAAACTTAGTGAAAAACCGGCGTCTGCAATTTCTGAAAAGACCGCTGCTCCTATCCCTCTTGACATCCCCTCTGGTTCTCCTGCTCTCGAGAAAACGGACATTCAGACTATTATTAACAGGCCTCAGTATCAAGTCAGGGATACTCCACCTACACTCCAAAGCCGATTCCCAAATTGGTGCTTAAGAGGAGTGCGCTTTGACTTGGATTTGGTTCCCATTAATAAGCAGGCTATGCTAAGGAATCTTGACGCTGTTAAGCTTGACATCGATAGAATGTCTGGATGGCAAAAGCTGGTTGACGAGCTTCAAAGGGTTAATCGTGCAAATCTCGAAGCCATGTTAACCATGGAAAATGATCATTCTAAATGGAAGAAAGTTCTTGAGCAGCACGATACAGAGATGAAAAACATTTCCGATCATAATGAGGAGCTCGAGGCTAAAGTCAAGAAGCTTGAAGACGATCTTGCTGCCTCTTCCACCTCTTTTACTCAAAAGGAAGAGGTACTTCAAAAGCAAGTACAGGATGCTCATGCTAGTCAACGAGACGCTGAGGCTAGATATGAGAAACAAGAGAAAATTGTAGAGAGTTACCTCACTGATGTTGCTCGGTTGCGAGAAAGAACTAGCTCCCAAGACATGGAAATTGAAATGTTAAAAGCTCGACTTCTTAAAGTTGAAAAAGAGCATGATGAGGCAGTTGCCGGCAATGTTGCAGCCGAAGAATCTCATGATGCAACTAAAGCCAATATCAGCTCTACTTAATTCGAGTTTATTTGCACAGCGTCCTGGGGGGTGGTAGTCTCTCATTTTTGGGCCCTAAGTATGAGATTACTTTGGCCGAAGTGTGGGAAGCCGTAATTGATATGCTTGGAGGTGCGGGTTACGCAGAAGCAGATCTTGAGGCTCATTATCTGGATGATGAGGCACATACTTCCCTTGCCAGGGGAAAAGAACAACTTGCTAGGGAGCGAGCAGAAGTAGCAGGAGGAGAGCGTTTGGAGAAAGCGCCTTTAACTGACCCCGCTCGTCCTCCGGCTTCGGTTGACCCTGACACCATTGGCTCTAGTTCTTATTCTCCACCTCCTGCAAAAGCCGAAGTTAAAATCGCAACTACTGAGCCTCCCACTGTTCAAGTCGAGGAGAAGACCCAGGACGACATTGAAGCCGAAAAATTCAAAATTGATGTGATTAAACCGACTTCTCCAGGTAACTCCAAGTCTGACCTAGCTCAAGTAGACTACTCGTTCGATTCAACTGAGCTTGATGAACTCCTCGCTTATTACCCAAGTCTTGATGAGTCAATATCTTCTCTTTCTTTGGAGAATACTGATTTTAACTTTTCTTCTTCTATAGCGGAAACACTGAGTGCTGCACAGACCTCTCCTCTTCCAGTTGTTCCTCCTCCATCCCTTCAAATCAATCCTACTTCTCAGTCAGGGTCACAGGAAGAACAAATAGAAGCCCTTCAAGGCTTGGACGATCCACCCGCTTCGCAAGAGCAGAAGGCTGAGGAACTTGGAGGAGGCGAAAAGACTCCGAAGCAACTTTATGATGATGACACAAAGCTTTCTTCATTGATTACTCTAGGAAGTGAGTCTTCTTCAAAGAAGAAAGGGAAACGTGCAGCAACGAAGAAGAAGAAGAAAAACTCTTCTACTGGTGAAGAGAAAGTGGAAGTAGATACGGCTACACCTCCCTCTCCTTCTTCCCCAACCCGTCCACACCGGCTTTAGAAATTAATCATCAAGCCGGGCAAGAGCTCTAAAGGTGGCGGGAAGAAGGAGTAATGAGCTTACTTCACACTTATTGTTTTGCTTTTTTGCTTTTTGCATGTACTGACCGGAGATTGTGCGGGTACCGGCCCCCGCTTGTTCAAACCTGCATATGTACAAAAATTTCATAGTATGGAATAAAATGGTTCTTTTTACTTGTACAATTTCTTATTAGTATATGTGTGAACGCATTTATTCCTTGTTTTTGCACAAGTTTCTTTATTTACTTTATATGATACTGCAGTGAGCTCGTGGTATGATGTTTGAGCGTTGTTTTTATTAATATAGCTATATGCCCCCATACCATTGCTTACTGCAATATTCTGAAAAGACTTGTACTCTTATTTTAGAGAATAATTCTTCCATTTTGAGGAAATATTATTCTGCTTTTAATAGAATACGCTTTGTATCGGAGAAGTTTTTCTTTCTCTCTCTTTTTAAAGAACACTTCTACTTTCGGGGATGATCACTTTTACTTGTTGAAAAGTGGATTCCCCTACGCAGTGAAGCGGGCTTCTGAAGAATGCTTCAATCTATTTGCCAGAAAATTATATTTCATCATTGAATGGGCCCACGGAACAGACGTCAGCTGTTTGATCGGATATTTATTTGTACAAATAATCATAAGTATTCAGCCGTGGCCTGGAACCTTCTTTTTTGAGAAGGTGCCCCTTTAGTGGTTCCATCAACGAAGTTTTTGGATGTGCCTCGTTAAAGGGCTTCATTGTTTAGTGCTTCCGAAGAAGGTTTGTGCCTCCGAAGCAGTTTTTTGCCTACGAAGAGGTCATTGTTTGTGTGCCTTCGAAGAGGGCTTGTGCCTTCGAAGTAGTTTTTCACCTACGAAGAGGTCTTTTGGCCTCCGAGAAGGAGCATTTGGCCTCCGAAGAGGAGCATTTGGCCTCCGAAGAGAAGCATTTGGTCTCCGAAGAGAAGCATTTGGTCTCTGAAGAGAAGCATTTTTGCTTGTGTCCTTTCACCATCTGCTTCCTACCGACTCCTCGTTATCACTTCGAGTACATGTCCCATTCTTTTGCTAGTTGTTTGCTTTTTTGCCAGAGAAGTGTACTTTATCATTGAGTGAATCCACGGGGCAGACGCAAGCTACTTTACCGGATGTTCGTTTGCACAAACGATCGCGATTGGATAGCAAGGGTCTGGAACCTTCTCGTTAGGAAGGTGCCCGCTTTGGTGGAACCATCAACTGTTTGTAAATAGCACTTCTTTTGTAAGAGTCATTTGTTCTTCGAGTGATTTGTAGGAATCGCTTGGCTTCGTGATGTGTTGAATAAGTAAGCTTTACTTTGATAGCCTGCAATATTAAATCGACATTTTAGCAATATTTTAAAGATACTTGCATATCGAAATGAGACAGGCATTTTATAGTATTAAAGAACACAAGATTCATAGTTCTTTATTATTGATTCGCATTGATTTCTCAGTGGTTTACAATACAAGAGTTATACATCCATTATCATTTTAAAAATTTAAGCAATGCTTTTTAAGTAAAATATGGATGCAAGCGATTGTTGTTCCAGAATCTCGGGATTGAATTTCCATTTCCACTGGATTCATAGTTTTGGATCCATATGCCAGAGAGAATGAAAGGTGCCCAGTTGCAGTTTTGTGGGTAGTTAGCAGTCGTCCCAACTTCTGCCTGCTGGGTAAGGACCCCCTGTGACAACATTAATGACAAGCCTTTCGGATTCCTACACTACTGTGATAACCCTGATTTTTGTGAGCAGATTCATGATTTAATTTATTTTATATTTGTTTAAGAATTGCATTAGAAAAGATGGGAATAGGAAACTAATTTGTAGAGACATGGTTTAAAACATGTACATGTGCACAAGATAGTGTACACTCATGCACACAGTTTTCTGTGTAATAAAATTAAGTAGAAATCAATATATAAATTAAAATAAGTAATTCAGAAATACATATGTATAAAGATAGGATAATGTCCTTAAGTTAATCTAGCACAGAGAAAAATAAAAGCTAGGCAGAAATAAAAAAAAGGTATACATATACATGTGCACAAGCAAACAATTTCTGGAAGAAAACAGAAATTGCATGGAAATGGTATGAACCTTTAGATAAACCCTTTATCCATTTCCAGCAATTCTTTTGCTTAGGACAAAACTGAAGTCATGAATATAACATGACCCGGGGGAAAAATTAAAAGAATAAGGTTTATTTTCTAAAAAATTTAACAAGGACCACATACCCTTTTCTTTTGCGAATTAAGTGTAAGGCAGATCATTGCATGGGGTAGAACCGACATTGGGTAATTTCATAAAACCCTAGTAACAACCAGGATTTATATAAAGAGGCTTAGTGTGGTGAGATCATACACATTTGCTCTTCATAACCAAAACGAAAAATAGAAAATAAAAATAAGCCAGAGAAAATAAGGAGCACCGGCCATTAAAGTTAGAGGAAGGCAGAAGATCAAAAGAAAAGAAAGGCTTAGGTAAAAAAGGAATTAAGGTGAGTAACCTCACTGAAAACCTTGGCATTAAGTCCTGAATATTGAGGCAGCCTATTTGAATTAATAATTCACTTTAGTAAGTTATGTTCATTTTATGATTTGATTATTTTGATTTGTTAATGATTTATAGTAATTTACCCAAAAATAAGAGTCATGGATTTCATGTTTTAAATGTCTATCTGTGCTATGAATTAACTTTGAGATGGAGTGATTTCTTTTATGGGTTTTCTTCATAAGATTATTTATTAAAATCCTAGAGTTCATGTTGTAAGTATATGGTCAGAAAATGGAAAGAAATATGGGGCTGCAACATTGTGTTGTTGCTTATGTCTCATGTTAACTGAAACAAAGAAAAATGTAGAGGTGCAATGTTATACATGTGCTGAGCCTCTATGTTTTAAGAACTATCCAAATCAAGAAAAAAAATATACTTATGGTTTAGCCAGATCTTCAAGTTAATAAGGAGCTGATTGAACTAGAGGTAAGAGGGGATAACCAGTAAATTATTTATGACCATATGTTTATAACTAGATCCATTGAAACCCATGAACAAAATAACATTTATACCGAGAACTCAAATCTGCTTGTTTGATTAAATGCATGTTTATGAGAACATGATTTACCAACCCTTTAATAAATACTTGTTGGTTGAATTGTTTTACTTTTCTCTGATTAGACTGAGATGTAGAGGGGATTAGCACAATTATGGAAAAAGCGAAGAATAACACTTAGTAATTTAACTAAGGACTTTGGATCTTAGGGCTACAAAATATAGCTTGGCAAGGGGAACTTTGCAAGCTCACACATGGTATGTTTATACCCAGGGGCATGAGTGTGCTGGGTTAATAGAGAGATGTCCCAAGCAGTGTGTGTTGAAAAAGAGAAAGTATCTAAAGACCCTATTATATTTGATAGTGAACTTTAGAAATAGGTTCAGGAGAGGCTTGGGCAAAATCCCTGATGGCCAGTAAAATTTGAAAGAGGGCATGATGACTGAATTGATGATTGCATTGGTCGGTTTATGATGTTTTATTGGTGAATCTTATGATTGTTTCCTCTGAACTAAATCACTGTGATTATATATAATTTGTTTTGCACTGATATGAATGCACATGCCTCTCAAAAATATGCACACAGATGATACTGAGTTTCTTAATTAATCCAAAGTCTTTGAATATAAATAAAAGTCATATAAAATCATGCTTTCAGGTAGATTACTCATACCAGGCATTAGTCTGACCCTTTTGTGTTTATGCACCATTGGGTGTCTCATATTTATATGGGGCAGTTCATGTTGATTATGCAGGGAAATAGGAATTTTGTTGATCAGGCTTTGGATGAGTTAACTGCTTAAGGAATTGGATGCTATTTTAAAGACTTTGCTGAAGTTAAATTAGACATTCATGTTGAACTATGTTAAGATGTTTTGTTAAGTTGCTTAAAAAAACCCATGTATTGTTATTTACTGTTTTGTAAGTGCTGAACTTATATGTATCAGCTGAAACTAGGTGCTTTGTTTTGTAATTGCTTTGTTAAGAAATGAAGCTCTAAAACTTTAAGAACAGTTAGTTTAAGTGGTAGAAAAAATCTGAGATTAAAAGGGTTTAAGGATTGACCATATATCATGTGGTTGGCATAGGAAAACTCATGATTAAGTGATATAAGATCTGACAGAGTAAAAGGTTTGAGTTGCCTTGAAAAGAAAACAAAATAGCATGTATTTTGTTATGAAACAGGGCAAACTAAAGCTAGCTAACATAGCCATTTTATTGAGCCGGGGTTAAGCCAGCACTAAAGAATTTTAAGTTAAGTTTTTAGCTCTGTTTTATAACCCAAGTATAGGGTAGACTCAGACATTTTGTTAACAAGGAAAAAAATAATGCACCTGAATTTTCCACTGACACACACATGCACAGGAACATGCACACACACATGCACAAGCGTAAGCACTATCCATACAGTATTGAAATTATGGAAATTAATGCAAATTGATAAGTCTTGAGATATGAAACCAGTAGTTATACACTATCCCAAGTATACTTTAAGAATCTGGTTTTTAGATGCACTATTGCTATGTAGAGAGTATTCACTTAAGTAATACCCAAACAGATTTCTACTTACAAATTTCTGTACTCTGATTTAAGTAGAAGATGACTTATATATCTTCATATATGTAACTTTAAGATTTAATGAGTAAACCAATATTTATATTGACAAAAGGTCCTGGATGGAAGAAAAATTGTAATGCAATGTTTTCTTGATTAAATGGCCACTGTAAAAAAAAACTTTTTAAGTGGGTCATTTCATTTGGTATCAGAGCTATGTTGTTAAATAACATAGGAAATTTTTGTATGAACTTGTTTGCATTGGATGTATGGAAGTATTGACTGCTTTGGATGCTTTGTTTGTTAATATTTATACTATTAATATCTATTATGACAGAATAGTGATAGATTAAAATGAATTAATCTATAGAGTATTAGGCAAAACAGACTAACCTAAGTATTATATCCATAGAGCTATGGTAGGACCCAGACATCAAAATGTAGGAACAAGTGAACCACCCATGGTGAATGTGCAATAATTCATGAGAGCCATAAGGGATGGAGTAGGCAACAGGCAGGAAAATCCACATGAGGAGCTTTCCAAACTACTCAAGACTTTTACCAATCTTGGAGGCAAGACTTTTGATGGCACGGAAGGAGTTATGAGAGTTCAAAATTGGCTCAGAATTTTGGAAAGAATCTTTACAGACATGCAAGTTGAAGACCAAAGGAAGAGGAAAATTACATCTAGGCAATTGAGAGGAGAAGCTTTGGATTGGTGGGAGGTTATCATAGCTGGAAGACCTGAAGGAGAAGTGACATGGGATCAATTTAAAGCAATGTTGGAAGGCGGATTTGTCCCTGCATCAGCCAAGGAATCTTTGCTAGAGGAATTTATCAAATTGAGGCAAGGGACTATGAGTGTCACTGAGTACACTCAGAAGTTTGAATCATTGGCAAAGTATGGTGCAGTACTCATCACCACTGAGGAGGCTAAGAATGGAAGATACATTTAAGGGTTGAACCATAGCCTTAGTAGAGCCATGCTACCATACAAGGACAAGACTTTTCATCAAGTTTTGGATTTGACTTTGAGCATTGAAAAACATGATAAAGCTAAAGAGAATTTCAGGGCATTCAAGAATAATCAAAACAAGAAGGGAAAGGGTAAATTTCACCCTTATGATAAAAAGAAAACAGACATAGCTTCCACCAAGAAACCAGAAGAGTCAGGGCTGCTGAAATTAAGAAGAAGATTACTTGTTATAACTGTGGCCAAGAGGGGCATATGAAGAATAGATGCACCAATGTTAGGCCTGCATCCTTCAATTGTCACCATTGTGGGAAGGAAGGTCACATAAAGAGGAATTGTCTAGATTTTAAGCAAGGAAAATTAGGGGCTTTGGAAGGAAAAGGCAAGGCAACTGAGGGATCAAGTGTTGAAAAGCATGGTCAAGTTGAAGGTACTTTGCTTATTCACTCAATACCTTTTGCAGTAGTGTATGATACTGGGGCTACACACTCATTGATCTCCCATGATATTGCATAACAATTAAAATTGAATTGTATGATTGTTGATAAGCCACTGTTAATTAGAAGCCCTATAGGTAGTTCATGTGTTCTGGGTATGATATGTATGCAACTAGGATTAAATATAGGAGGACATGTGTTTGAGTCAGACCTATATGTGTTGCAATATTCGGGCATAGGGATTATTTTAGGAGTTGATTGGTTGAGTAGGTATAAGGCTATCATAAATATGAAGACATCCACCATATCATTGAAAGTTTCTGATGGACAAAGAATAGTTGTTCTTTGTGAGGCAAACAAGAATAGAAGTATAGCCAACCTTTTCACATTGTCCAATGAAAAACCCATGCCTGCACTAGAAGAAATCCCCATAGTGAATCAGTATGTTGATGTGTTTGGTGAAGTGAGAGTAGTTCCAAACCACAGGGCAGTTGAGTTTTCAATCAAAATAATTCCAGGAGCTAGCCCAGTAGTTAAAAGACCAACCAGAGTGGGGCCTAAGTAGTTGATGGAGCTGAAAAAGCAATTGGTTGAACTAGAAGAAAAAGGTTTTATTAGACCCAGTAGCTCATCGTGGGGAGCACCAGTAGTTTTTGTTAAGAAACAAGATGGATCCCTTAGGTTATGTATTGACTATAGGGAATTAAATAAAGTCACAGTAAAAAATAAATACCCCTTACCAAGAATTGATGATCTCTTTGATCAATTGAGTGGTGCAAAAATATTTTCTAGGCTTGATTTAGCTTCAGGCTTTCATCAAATGAAAGTAGAAGACGAAAGCATTAAGTATACATCCTTTAACACTAGATATGGACTTTATGAATTTTTAGTAATGCCATTTGGTTTAACAAATGCTCCTTCTTATTTTGTTGATTTGATGAATAGGATTTTTAGAGAATACTTGGATAAGTTTGTATTGATATTTATTGATGATATACTGATTTATTCTAAGTCAATCAGAGAGCATGAAAATCATTTGCACATGGTATTTGAGAAACTGAGACAAGAAGACTTAAAAGCCAAATTTTCAAAATGCACTTTTTGGCAAAATGAAGTGAATTTTCTAGGTCATATTATATCAAAAGAAGGAATATCTGTAGATTCCAATAAAGTCATTGCAGTGAAAGCTTGGAAAAGGCCTACTAATGTCACTGAGGTCAGATCATTCATGGGAATGGCTGGTTACTATAGGAGATTTATAAAATATTTTGCAAAAATCTCAATTCCATTAACCAGATTGACTAGGAAAAATCAAGTGTTCATTTGGACTGAAGAATGTGAGAAAGCCTTTGGGAAATTAAAGGAAGCACTAGTCCAAGCTACAATTCTTAAAGTGCCTGAAGGAAATGAAAACTTGGTGGTGTATACTGATGCAAGTGGACAAGGGCTTGGGGCAGTATTGATGCAACAACATCAAGTGATAGCTTATGCTTCTAGGCAGTTGAATTCAAGTGAAGTAAGGTATGCTACTCATGACCTTGAATTGGCTGATATAGTGTATGCTCTTAAGTTATGGAGACACTACTTGTTAGGAGCAAAATTTGAAGTTTATACAGACCATAAATCACTTAAATATTTATTTTCACAAAAAGAATTAAATATGAGGCAGCAATGATGAATTGAACTCTTAGCCTCATATGATTTTGAAATATTGTACACACCGGGTAAGGCTAATAAAGTAGCAGATGCCCTAAGTAGACAACATGCTAAAGTGGCTAGATTAATGATAGAAGAGTTTAACACTTTATCATTGTTAATTGATTCAGAGATAGACAATGATAACATAGAAAATATGAGCTTATGCAGTGAGAATGTAGAAATGGGAAAATTAAGCTTTATTACTCTGGGGTCAGAATTGAAGAATAAAGTTGTAAGGCTACAAGACCAAGATCCATTTTTATTTGAGAAGAAGACTCGGATATTAAATGGTGAGGCAGTGGAAGGTTTTCAGTTGAATGATCAAGGCCATTTGAAGAAAGGAAAAAGAATATGTGTTCCAGCAATTGATGAGTTGAAGCAAGAAATCTTGGATGCTTACCACAAAAGCAAATACACAATACACCCAGGAAGCACAAGAATGTATCACAACCTCAAGAGGGATTACTGGTGGAGTGGTATGAAGTGTGCAGTGGCAACCCATGTATCTATGTGTATGGTTTGCCAACAGATGAAGGCCGATGTGACGACCCGGGGTTTATGACAATACATAATTAATCTAATAAATTAAAATACAGGCTTATCACTTTAAAAACAAATACGTATGTGTGTATTTGGAAGGAACTGTGATTTGAAGATTTGGAATAAGGCCTTTCAAAATATTTAAAATAAAACCTATCTCATTTATATTAAATTAAAGAGAAGAAACTCTATTTATTTACATTTGATCTAAAAATATTTCATGTGTAATTTATAATAATAGTTATAATAAAATAAATCTTATCAATATTTAAACACAAGTATAAAAAAATATATTGTTATAAGCATAAGTATGATTTCATAGTTTTGTAGAAAATAAAACAAACTCATTAAATAAGCAAACAAGCAAAAACATGCATAAGTAAATTGGATAGCTGTAAATTATAAAACAAACATTAAACGTCTGAATAATATTTCAATCACAATTTAAAAGAAAATAACATTCATTAATATTCCAGTCACATTTCAAAGTAGAAAAACAAGAAGTATAGTTTATAAAAATGGTGCCAGACTTTAAGAAGAAATCTACATAGCAAAGTTGAACAAAGAGAAAAAAATATAAGTATGCAGGCAAGAATAAGTACGAAGACGAGCATGAAAACATCAAAGCAAACCAAACTTGAAAATGTAAAAGAGAATACAAGCAAAATAGATATATCTATGACATATGAATATAAAATAGTTAAAAGGGAGACACAAGTACTTAAGCATTTAATGCTTCATTTTTCACCAGCATACAAAGTCCATTCGAACTGGTTCATATATCATTTCAGCCTCCTATTTTAAAAAAAATATTCTCTGGCAAATATGAGATGCTTGTATATGAAGACTTCTCAAACCAGATATCACCTACCCCTCTTACAAACTCTCCTATATTATTTCATATTTGCGTTTTGTTTAACATTGCAAACCAGAGGAAAAATATAGCAAACTTTTCTTTTGAAAAATAAAATAACAATTCCAAAACCACAAAAGCAAGATGCATAGGAAGATCAAGCAAAGCATTTCCAGTTTTTAAAGGGTCAAGCTGTTTTCAAATAACTGTTCTGCTTTCTTAAATTGGTGAGTAACTTAAATTTAAAATCTATTTAAGTATGTTCACTATGTTCTTATGACTGAAAAGAAGTGTGTTTGTATGAATATATTTATGTAATTCTTTATGTGTATTGATGTCTGACTGTTTGTAGTTTGGAAAACATCTCTGTGATAAAACTTGAAGCTCAAGTTCAAAACAAAATCAACTTACCTAATCTATTTATTTTTGTACATAGTATCTGAACAAAACCTGTCTGTTTAATCATGACTTAAAGATAAATTTGGTTTAAGTGAATCAAAATTGGAATTTGCTCTAGAAATCACAAAGTAAAACAGGAAAGCTTAAGTTTGCTAAAATTCAAACTTTTGAATTCACCAGCTCAGGCATGTAAACTGAATCAGTAACCAAAAACTTGATTTTTAAAGATGAAATCATAATTTTTAACATCGAATTGAGGGAGCAGTTCGAGTTTGATGAGTTTTGGAGTTATGGGTGATTTTCGATGATCTAGTAGATCGGAGAGGTCGAAATCTTCTCTGGTGGTAGAGGTGTAATAAGGGAGGCCGTGAAAAATGGTGGAAGGCGCCGTAGTTCGTCGTGGTGGAAACGGCGACGAAATCTTTTCTATAAACCTAGTTTTTGTTATGGTTTTATATTAGACTCGTTCGAATGCCACAGGGCATCGAGTTTAACCGGAGTTTGGGATTGCATGGAGGGGTCGTAGGTGGAGCTGTGGCCGGAGACGCTATTGTTCAGGCGATCGGAGAGTCGGAAACGAGGCGATGACCGGTTGTGGAATGGGTTCTGTCTCAAGTTCCAGGATGACATAGGATGCTCGATTTTGATTCGAGCGAAGGTGGTGGGTTTTGGGGGTTGCGATGTGGTCGTGGGTCGATCGCCGTTGGATGGCGATGCTGGTGAGTGACCGGAGGCACGGTGCACGTGCACGTGCAAATTTGTGATGGCTGTCGATTTTGGAGAATGCAGTTTGAAGTGCTCGGGGTTCACTCGGGTTTATGAACGATTTTCTCGAGTCAGGAGGGAAAGAAACTCGAAGTAGTTTAGTTGCTACAGGTCAAAGCTAATATATGTTTGCGTGGATTGTTCTCGGGAACACTCGGGTAAAATACGAACTATACTCGAAGCAGGGGCGTAAAAACTCGGAGCAGGCTGGGTGTTGTCGCGAGACAGAGGAAGATTCCAGTTTTTAAATAAACTTGATTTTTTTCCAGGTTTAAAATTTTAGTTTAAAAATTCAAACAGGATTTTAAATAGTGGTTTAAAATCAAGATAAGTGGATGGATTCAAATTTACTTTGAATCCAAATCTGGAAATTTAAATTAATTTTTAATTCTGAATGTTTAAGTAAAATATAGTTTAAATAAAACAGTTTTAAAAAAGAGTAAATTTTGTTTCAAACAAATGTTAACGGAATTTGAGAAACTCTTCATAAAAGTTTTGAGTGAAAGAAATGAATTTGCAAGTTAAAAATAGCCGGTTGATTATATATATCAATAAGTTCGAAAATTTTGAATTGAAATTGCTTTTAAATAACTTGGAATGTTTAAAGTGTATTTCTAAACTGATTGGAACATAAAAATGAATTGGGTTTAAAATTTCTTTAAAACCTCTTTATAAGTGGATATTTCATTAACCTGTGGGAAAAAGGGTTTGAATTGTTTTTAAACTTCGTTAGATAAACTTATATTCATTTTAAAATCTTAAATTAAAAATGAAGTTTAAAATGGGATTTAAAGTAAATTAGATGATAAATCGTTTTAAATACTCTGATTTAGTAAGAAATGTTTTCTTAAATTAAATAATAATTTTATTGATAATCATTTGTGAATTGTTAAGTATAATTACTTAATGGAAGTAATTAAGAAAGTAATTATTTAATATAATTAATGGAGATTAATGTGATTTGTTTAAGTTGATAAATTAAGTTTAATTAATTTTAAACACTAGATGATTTGATAATAATTACTTAATGTAATTAATGGATTTTAATTACTTAGGGTAGTTAATCACTAGATGTTATTAATCAAGGGTGATTAATAATTATGGTTAATAATTAATTAATGGAGTAATTTAAGGTTAATTACTGTATTTGGTTAAGGATAATTAATTTGTGGAATAATTAAGGGTTAGTTACTTAAATGTAATTAAAGGATAATTAGAATGATATTGGAAACCTTTGATAAATTATTATCCTTAATATGTGGTTCGTGATGCTATGTGATCTGATATGTTTGATTTAAACTATTATGATGTGGTTATCTATTGATGATGAAATACTGTGACATCCGGTATCTTAAGTTGAATTGTATTTCACTTGAACAATTTAAGTTAAATTGACATTGGTTTCGAAGAGACCGGAGTCGGGTATTAGTAAATACCCGAAACCACTTCGATTCTTATTAAATTTCTAGTTGAAATCAATAAGCAGAAATGGAATAATTTAGGCAAATTAGACCATTAAATCTAAGTTTGGTACTTAGAAACTGGTGAGTGAAATAAATAAGGTCAATAACAATTTGTGTAGTTGTAATTGATACAAGTTACCCGGGTTTTATATAAGTTGTATACTTTGGTGTTACTTGTTTGATGAGATTACTCACGCTGGTTTTCCAGCCTGACCCGGGTGTTACTTTGATGTAATGCTCGGGTCAGACCGAGTATTACAGATTTTCAGGTAAGGACGTTCTGGAGCTCAGGCGATGAGCTGGATGGCAGGAACGTATGGAGTGTATTCCGCTGTGTTATATTGTTATTTATCTGGGACAAGTTACTTTAACTATCCAGTGACTGTGAAATGTTGTAACTCTGATGTATTAAAATGTAATTAACTGATACAATTTTCCTTTGTATAACTGATATTTATTTGGTATTATATTTTGATCTGCTGCGAATGTGAGAATCTGTGTTGTGATTTATGTTTCTTTCTTCTATCTCTTTCTTCTTTCCATAACTATCTGAAATTTTCGGGATCGAAAATCCTGGGTCGTTACAGCCGAGTATCAAAAACCCTCAGGAATGCTTCAACCTTTGCAAATACCACAGTGGAAATGGGAAGACATATCAATGGATTTCATTGATGGTTTGCCTAGAACTAAGAGGGGAAATGATTGTATTTGGGTAGTGGTTGATAGGTTAACCAAGTCAGCCCACTTTATACCAGTGAAATCAGAAAGAAATGCAAATACACTAGCCCAGTTGTTTGTTAAAGAAATAGTCAGACTGCATGGACCAAAGACTATAGTAAGTGATAGAGATACCATCTTCACTTCAAAGTTTTGGCAGAGTTTTCACAAGGCAATGGGGACTGATTTATGCTTAAGCACAGCATACCATCCTCAATCTGATGGCCAAACAGAAATTGTGAACAAATTGCTTGAAGACATGTTAAGAGCTTGTGTATTGGATTGGGTATGAAGTTGGGAGGATCATATCTTTTTAGTTGAATTTGCATAGAACAATAGCCATCATAGTAGCATAGGAAGGCACCCTTTGAAGCTCTCTATGGAAGACCATGTTTGTCACCCTCAAGTTGGCTTGAATCTAGGGAGAAAGTGGTCTTAGCACCAGAAAATGTGAAGGAAACTTCTGAGAAGATAGCTTAGATCAAAAAAAGAATTGCTTCTGCCCAAGATAGGCAAAAGAAATATGCAGATCAAAGAAGGAAGGCAGTACAATATGATGTTGGGGATTATGTATTTATCAAAATATCACCTATGAAAAAGGTTCTAAGGTTTGGGAAACAAGGAAAGTTGATTCCTATATATAGGGCCATATAAAATTTTAGAAAGAATAGGAACTGTAGCCTATAAGCTAGAGTTGCCAGAAGAAATGAGAGCAATGCATGATGTTTTTCATGTGTCTCAACTTAGAAGATAGGTTCATGATAAAGAGGCAATCCTAGAATCCTCTAAGGATGTGCAGATTGACCCTAGAATGATCTATGAAAAGGAGCCAGTGGGCATAGTTTCTAGAGAAACCAAGAAATTGAGAAACAAAGAAATTAAATTAGTGAAAGTGCAATGGAGTCTTGACCCAAATGATTGCACGTGGGAAGTGGAGGATAAAATCAGAAATGATTATCCACAACTGTTTGATTAAATGAAAGGTAAATATATATATATATATATATATATTGATGAGTGTTTTGATTGAATATGCATTATTATTTTTATTTATGCATAGTGTTTAATCAAGTGATTGGATTGACAATGGTTTGAGGCTAGAAAATTGATTTTTCTGGAGTAATGATACTTAAGTTAAGAATGAAAGAATTATGGGACACAATTCCTAAAAGGAGGGGTATATGTGATAACCCTGATTTTTGTGAGCAGATTCATGATTTAATTTAGTTTATATTTTTTTAAGAATTGCATTAGAAAAGATGGGAATAGGAAACTGATTTGTAGATACAAGGTTTAAAACATGTACATGTGCACAAGATAGTGTACATTCATGCACACAGTTTTCTGTGTAATAAAATTAAGTTGAAATCAATATATAAATTAAAATAAGTAATTCAGAAATACATATGTATAAAGATAGGATAATGTCCTTAATAAAATCTGGCACAGAGAAAAATAAAAGCTAGGCAGAAATAAAAAAAAAGGTATACATATACATGTGCACAAGCAAACAATTTCTGGAAGAAAACAGAAATTGCATGGAAATGGTATGAACCTTTAGATAAACCCTTTATCCATTTCCAGCAATTCTTTTGCTTAGGACAAAACTGAAGTCATGAATATAACATGACCCGGGGGAAAAATTATAAGAATAAGGTTTATTTTCTGAAAAATTTAACAAGGACCACATACCCTTTTCTTTTTGAGAATTAAGTGTAAGGCAGGTCATTGCATGGGGTAGAACCGACATTAGGTAATTTCATAAAACCCTAGTAACAGCCAGGATTTATATAAAGAGGCTTAATGTGGTGAGATCATACACATTTGCTCTTCATAACCAAAACGAAAAATAGAAAAAAAATATAAGCCAGAGAAAATAAGGAGCACCGACCATTAGAGTTAGAGGAAGGCAGAAGATCAAAAGAAAAGAAAGGCTTAGGAAAAAAAGGAATTAAGGTGAGTAACCTCACTGAAAACCTTGCCATTAAGTCCTGAATATTGAGGCAGCCTATTTGAATTAATAATTCACTTTAGTAAGTTATGTTCATTTTATGATTTGATTATTTTGATTTGTTAATGATTTATAGTAATTTACCCAAAAATAAGAGTCATGGATTTCAAGTTTGAAAAGTCTATCTGTGCTATGAATTAACTTTGAGATGGAGTGATTTCTTTTATGGGTTTTCTTCATAAGATTATTTATTAAAATCCCAGAGTTCATGTTGTAAGTATATGGTCAGAAAATGGAAAGAAATATGGGGCTGCAACATTGTGTTGTTGCTTATGTCTCATGTTAACTGAAACAAAAAACATGTAGAGGTGCAATGTTATACATGTGCTGAGCCTCTATGTTTTATGAACTACCCAAATCAAGAAAAAAAATATACTTATAGTTTAGCCAGATCTTCAAGTTAATAAGGATCTGATTGAACTAGAGGTAAGAGGGGATAACTAGTAAATTATTTATGACCATATGTTTATAACTGGATCCATTGAAACCCATGAACAAAATAACATGTATACCGAGAACTCACATCTGCTTGTTTGATTAAATGCATATTTATGTGAACATGATTTACCAACCTTTGAATAAATACTTGTTGGTTGAATTGTTTTACTTTTCTCTGATTAGACTGTGAGATGTAGAGGGGATTAGCACAATTATGGAAAAAGGGAAAAATAACACTTAGTAATTTAACTAAGGACTTTGGATCTTAGGGCTACAAAATATAGCTTGGCAAGGGGAACATTGCAAGCTCACACATGGTATGTTCATACCCAGGAGCCTGAGTGTGCTGGGTTAATAGAGAGATGTCCCAAGCAGTGTGCGTTGAAAAAGAGAAAGTAGCTAAAGACCCTATTATATTTGATAGTGAACTTTAGAAATAGGTTCAGGAGAGGCTTGGGCAAAATCCCTAATGGCCAGTAAAATTTGAAAGAGGGCATGATGACTGAATTGATGATTGCATTGGTCGGTTTATGATGTTTTATTGGTGAATCTTATGATTGTTTCCTCTGAACTAAATCACTGTGATTATGTATAATTTGTTTTGCACTGATATGAATGTACATGCCTCTCAAAAATATGCACACAGATGATATTGAGTTTCTTAATTAATCCAAAGTCTTTGAATATAAATAAAAGTCATATAAAATCATGCTTTTAGCTAGATTACTCATACCAGGCATTAGTCTGACCCTTTTGTGTTTATGCACCAATGGGTGTCTCATATTTATATGGGGCAGTTCATGGTGATTATGCAGGGAAATAGGAATTTTGTTGATCAGGCTTTGGATGAGTTAACTGCTTAAGGAATTGGATGCTATTTTAAAGACTTTACTGAAGTTAAATTAGACATTCATGTTGAACTATGTTAAGATGTTTTGTTAAGTTGCTTAAAAAAACCCATGTATTGTTATTTACTGTTTTGTAAGTGCTGAACTTATATGTATCAGCTAAAACTGGGTGCTTTGTTTTGTAATTGCTTTGTTAAGAAATGAAGCTCTAAAACTTTAGGAACAGTTAGTTTAAGTGGTAGAAAAAATCTGAGATTAAAAGGGTTTAAGGATTGACCATATATCATGTGGTTGGCATAGGAAAACTCATGATTAAGTGATATAAGATCTGACAGAGTAAAAGGTTTGAGTTGCCTTGAAAAGAAAACAAAATAGCATGTATTTTGTTATGAAACAGGGCAAACTGAAGCTAGCTAACATAGCCATTTTATTGAGCCGGGGTTAAGCCAGCACTAAAGAATTTTAAGTTAAGTTTTTAGCTCTGTTTTATAACCCAAGTATAGGGTAGACTCAGACATTTTGTTATCAAGGAAAAAATAATAATGCACCTGAATTTTCCACTGACACACACATGCACAAGAACATGCACACACATGAACAAGCATAAGCACTATCCATACAGTATTGAAATTATGGAAATTAATGCAAATTGATAAGTCTTGAAATATGAAACCAGTAGTTATACACTATTCCAAGTATACTTTAAGAATCTGGTTTTTAGATGCACTATTGCTATATAGAGAGTATTCACTTAAGTAATACCCAAACAGATTTCTACTTACAAATTTCTGTACTCTGATTTATGTAGAAGATGACTTATATATCTTCATATATGTAAGTTTAAGATGTAATGAGTAAACCAATATTTTTATATTGACAAAAGGTCCTGGATGGAAGAAAAATTGTAATGCAATGTTTTCTTGATTAAATGGCCACTGTAAAAAAAACTTTTTAAGTGGGTCATTTCAACTGCAGTCTTGTCGCCAGAGCTGGATTGATCGGCAGGAAGTTGTTGCCCCTGAGTGGATCAGGTTGGGTTGACTATGTTTTTCTTCACATATTGTTGCAGTTTATTCTATTTCAGCAACTCTTCAATCACATTCTTTAACTGGCGACATTGGTTAGTGTCATGGCCAGGTTTATTGTGAAATCGACAGAATTTCCCATTATGCACTGCACTTCTCCCCATCTCAGGTGGTTTGGGATACTTGACAACATCCTTCGTTGCGAAGAAGATATTTTCTGGTGTATCAGTTAAGGGAGTTAAATCTGAAGGATTAAAGCGGCGAGGTTTCTTCTCATTCCACTACTTCTTTCCTCCGTCGTTTTCCCTTTTCTAGTTTCCAGATTCTCTTTTGTTAGACGCAACATCGTTATTCTTGACTTCGGCAACAACCACTTTCGCTGGCGTAGAGAGGCTTTCTAGGCGCATGAATTCGTCGGCCTTTTTATAAAACTTCTCAAGTGAATTTGGTTCCTTCATTTTTAACCATATACCGAATTAACTTGATTTTTCGATGGCTCGCATCAAGTAAGTCAGGATCATACGGGGTTCTGCATTATCCACTTCGGCCAAGGCTATATTGAAACGGTTCAAGAAAGATTTGACAGATTCTCCGGGAGCTTGTTCAAGACTAGACAGTGACATTATATCCTTAGCCTTTGAAGCATACAATCTGAACTGATCTTTGAAATTTCGCGTTAAGTCGGAGAATTGATCTACGGACCGAACTGGTAGCTTTGTGAACCAAAGTAGAGCCACTCCTTCCAAGTACATTTGAAAGTATCGGCATTTAATCTCATCTGATGCTCTTGCACCGGTCATATGCCAGTCATACTTATATAGGAAATGATTAGGGTCACTTGTCCCCCTATAGGCCGGGATAGTAGGAGGTACAAATTTCCTTGGAAATTCTGCTTTTAGGATCCTTTCAGTAAACAGAGTTTTGCTTGGAGCAAATCCCAAGTCGCTCTCATTTTCTTCCCTCTGCATGCTCTCTTTCATGATTCGACGAACCATCCCTGATAGGTACTCCTCATTGTTCAGAGGCATCGCCGGGCAGACGTCAGCTATTCTTTCGGAAGTTTGCCTGGGCAAATGTTCGCGAAGAGTTGGCTACGACCTTGAACCTTCAGCTGGGAAAGGTGGCGCTTCGGCGGTGCCAGCTGCTCTTTGAGGAATACCTTTCTCCCGAGAATTATGGGCATCTTCGGCAAAGGTTGTTTCATTGTTTTCTGGTTGTCGATTTGCCCCAAGTAGAGCGTTTAATCTGTCCATCATCAAAGCGTTTTGAGCTTCAATTTGTTGGTATAATCCAAAAACTACATCGTCTAATTCAGCCCTTGTGACTCCAACGGTTGGAGTTTCCTGGTTTTCTGTTGGGGAAGCGGAGGTCCCTTCATGAGCATTTCCGGATCTGGTAGATCTACCTTTTCTTCTAGGAGCCATGATTTCAAATAGACTTCTGGTCTTTAGAGAGATTCTTTCAGCAAACTTTTGCGAAGCAATGGTGAAAATATTCCTGAGTTGGGTTCTCAGTGAATGCACCAAAAATGTTAACATAAAAATTGACGCTAACACCCCGGTGTGTGTATTAGTAATGTGAAAGCACCACCCGTTGGTACGGGAACTAGAAATAAGCAGAAAATAGCAGAAAAGTAAGGAGACAACAGTTTTATAGTGGTTCGGCTCGAAATTAAGCCTATGTCCACTTTATCTTCTTTATTGCTGATTCAACTACAACTTTCAAAACAATTCTTCGATTACAATATGATTTCAACACAATTGAGACGAGTAGCTAGAACTTTGATGTAAGAGTGCTCTTCGAATCCATGTCGGATGTGTTAGATCTCCTCTTGAAGTTCCTTGAAGCGTCTTTGGCGTTTGAAGTGTCGGATGAGTCGAGAAAACAGCAGAGTATAGGTGTTCCAGAAATGAGCCAAAAGTCCAAAGTCCTCTCTCAGTTGGAGCAGGTGCTATATTTATAGTAGAATTCTGGATAGGTGATAGGTCGTGAACGACCTAAGATAGGTCGTAGGTTGCCAGCGACCTAAGAAGACATGGCTTTATGGCTTAATAGGGTCGCACTTGATCTGTCTGAACGGGGTGATAAGTTGTAGGTCGTGAGCGACCTAGGGAGTATTTGGCGACTTAATTGTGTTGAGTTATCTGGTGGAGCGACTTAAGTTAGCACGACCTATAACTTAGGTTGTTTAGTTGTTAAGACGCCGGGTCTCTAGGTCGTTGAACTGTTCTATCCTTAGGTCGCTGGAACTTTAGGTCGCTAAGTCGCTTGTGAAGTTAGGTCGCTAGGTCGCCGCATCTATCTGTTGTGGTACTGTTGCCCTACGTTGATAGTTAGATCGCTAGGTCGTTCCGTCATTTAGGACGCTAGCTCGTTAGTTCTTGTAGGTCGTTAGGTCGCTTATACTTTTAGGTCGTTAGGTCGCTTATACTTTTAGGTCGTTAGGTCGCTGTTTCTTTTAAGTCGTTAGGTCGCTTAAAAGAGGAGTTAAAAAAGTGGTTGGAATGATGACGTTGCTGGATTTGAAGAAAGAGAACGATAATGGATGACCTTGACACTTGGGTCAAATTGGAAATGACTTAAACAGGAGCCGTGCCGGGCCAGTGAGGTTAGCTACCTCTAGTAGACACACTTCTTCGTAAACTACTCATTACTTGTTTTTGATTGGTGCGCACCCTTGATTTGGGAGTGTTGTTTCGCGGTGTTGCGATCGTTGCGGCGATGCGTTCTCACCAGTCTGGATCAGGCAAACGGTAGTTTCACTACCTTGGGTATTGCCTCATGTGCCTTGTCATACTTGTATCCCTATACGCGACCACTATGATTTGTTTTGTGTTATACCTATGTAGTACTCCCTGATAGCCCACTAGTTTACGGTGGAGTTTACAGTGTTGTATAGACTATGATGCTTATATAAAATGTGTTAGGCGGGATAATGGTAACGCCTTAACGCTATTTTGATACTTTATATTACTTATAGGCATTATCTACTTAGCGTACACTACTACATAGTAGATAGTTTAATGGATCCTTAGAGGATGGTTATCCCAAACATCCTTTGAGTTACTTGTATTTCAGTTGTTATTTCACTTGAGTTGGATTTATTGATATAAGAATGTTAATCCTGACTCGAGTATTTTGTGTTTTACTTTGCGCTCGGGTCAGACTGAGTATACTAGTGTTCGAGACTCACCTTTGGAGTTGGAGCTTCACTTGGAGATCCAGCTATATATCGATTCTACTATCAGTTATCCAGTTGATTCCAATGATGTATTAAGATCTTGTATTTGACTATTGTATTGAGATATCTATGTATTCGAGACTTCTGTTGTATCTTGTTTAACTCTATTATATATATAGTAGCTTCATGAACTACTATTCTTTTGTTTCCGCTGCATATTGTTATATTACTCTATGTCTGTGATTCTGGGATTATTTATTTACCGTATATGTTGAGTTTTGCCAAGTTTAAATTAACAATCTGATATTTTTAGCAATTCAAGTCCGACATATACGGATGCGAATGGTTGAAAATACCGGGTCGTTACAAACCGGATTGAAGTGGTTTTCGAGAAATAATTCACGATCCCGGTCTCTCCGAAACGATCAGCGCATTGGCCAATATTGATAGTCGGTTATTTAACTATCAATTTACATTCACAATCAACCATCAAACAATAAATAATTTTCCAAATTATTTATTAACCTCAAAATATCTTCGCAAGATATATTTCCATTTTCAATCCTTTGAAAACCGTCTCAAACCATCTTCCTCTCACGGAATAAATTTCCCAAATATTTTCTATTTCCACTGAAATCACCAAGTAAAAACACTTTAGATTTATAAAATAATTTAAAACACTATATTACAAAATATACTTTAAACAAAACATTTAAATTAAAACTACTTTAATACTTTATTCAAAGATATATACTTTAAGAATATTCAAAATAAAGCTACTTAATAAAATATAAAACTAGATTTTTATCATTTAAAACATAATACCAAACCATCTTTAAATAATTACTATTAAAATAAATTTGATAAATACTTGCTTTAAAATTTAAACATTTAAGAATAATAAATTTTCTAAAACATATTTTAAATCAACTTTAAAACTTTTAGCTTATACTTAAAAGTTTACTTTGGAAACATACTTGGCTATCTAGGGAAATACACTTCTCTTTCACATTTTTAAAAATAAATCACTATTTATTTTTAAACAAATTTACCCATTTCTTTAATAAATTCCCACCGTGAATTTATTCTTCCAAATATACACTGATATATTACTTCACCTTTATAAACCCAGTTTATAAATTCCAAAATCTCACTTCTCTTTTAAATTTCAATTCCAAACACTTAAATCAATTTACAAATGATTTCCAACTTACTTCACTTTGAAATAAATTTCCTTACTTCATTTATTTCAAAATCCATTAACTTTCATATTTTATTTCTTTATTATGATTTAAAATCATTAAACTGCAAAATTTAAATTCCAGATTTCTGAATTCCCTCTTTTTCCTTTTAATTAAATTTAAACCTTGAATTGAAATAAATTCTTTATAATATCACTTAAGTTTTAAAATTCATTATTCCTCTGTTTATTCAAATTCCCTCTTCCATACTCGGAATTTTATTTATTAGAATTTTAAAACCACCTTCATTCTTTTCCAATTTATTATTAAATTTATTCAAATTCTCTATAATTATTTTACTTAAAAATTCACTCCTTTATTTTCTTTCCAAAAATCTAATTCTATATATTTTGGTAACTCGGTGCACCGTAATATATTCAAACAACCCATAGCATTTAATAGTCAAATTATCAATATAATCAATCACAGAATATCAAATATTCATAACACAGAATATTAAACAATCTAAATAAATTTGAGGAATCCAGTTGGATCCCTCTAACCTGTTTTCCCTGCATCCACAGATGTTAGCACAATACCAATTCCACTTCGAGGTGGAATATCGCGGTATATGAGATTAATATAATATCATCCGCTATTATGCGGCGCATAGGGTCTCATCCGCTATATAATGCGGGAAATCAATCACTCTAATATATATATATATACTACTATATAATATCTATCACATCCAATCAATTCAACCATTCAACCAAATATCTAAATTTAACCATTTAAATTTAAATAACCCAGATAAGTGAGATTAACTCACTTTTGATTTTTTTTGGCAACCCATTTCCATCTCGCCTATTTTCTTCACAATTTCAGACCTTTTATAAACATTAGGTGATTTATTAATATTCGAACAAATCGAAAAATCCATTACCGTTTAATAAATTTATTTTAATCTAATAATTTAAATTTAAACTAATACTTTCCTTTAAAAATCCTTTAGTAACTAAAATAGTTGAATAGGTTAATAAAACAAATTAATCACCCAAAATACATTGTTTTAAAATAAGCTAATAGATTTTTAAAAATGTGTATGTATTTTTTTTTGAAACTACATAATATATATATATATATATATATTATTATTATTTCTGCATCTATACTTATATATATTAATTTTAAACTAAAAACAGCAAAACAGAATGTTACCTTACTGTTAATAAATATTCTTTTTTTCTGCTTTACTGACCTTGATGTGTATATATTAATTTGTATATATTATTTTTTCTATATAAACAGTAAGCTAGAACATATATGTATTCATTTAATTAAACATAACAGTTAACTAAAACCCCATCTCTATATACATTTAAATTAAACAGGTAAGAGTACTTATACATACATATATATATATATATATATTTATGTTTATTACTTCCTTCTCTGTATATACATATATTTTAAATTAAAAGAAAATGAAAAGGAGGGTAAGACAGTAGATACCTCACGACATCGCCACTGCTCGAGAACGAAGCCTCCATCGCCATCGTTCTGCTATTCGATGCCATGCCTTCTCCGTGCATCGCTTGTAACGAACCCCACACGCTCGCAAGCTCCATGCACAAAGCGACCAAAACAAATAACTGCTCTCCGCTCGCCTCCACTTCGTGAATGTCACTAGGTCGCGCTGCCAACCTTGAGCACATGCCTCCCCAAACGCGGCCGGAAAGCTCCAAATCTAGCCCAAATTAACACGACCCAGACCGCCTCTGATAGCATGTCGCCACCCTGATTCGCGATTCGCCTTGATGATCGATTCGAAAAAAATCAAGACCTGATCGTGGTTAACTTCGCGTATATATTTTTTTTTCTTTCTGTTACGAATTTGATTTTTTGAATAAGAGAAGGCTCGGTTTTATTTTAAACAAAGGAGATGCCATTATATTTTTTGTGGATTGGGAAAGAAGAGTGAAGGCTTGGCTTTGATTTACTTCTCCTTGTTTGAACTACTTGCATTGGAAGATTGCAGAGAAGATGGCGTGTTTCAACCAACTTGCTACAGTGATGGAAAGGAAAGCAAAAAGTTTAGATGTGAAAGAATACTGCTGAAAGTTTGATTAGATATACAAATATATGTATATATATATATATATATATTAATTCAAATTCAAATTCAAATTATCTCGAAAAATGCAACTCAAAATCTTGACCTCCTATCGAGGTGTGCCACCAGGCGTTTATAATGTTATACCCCTATTCCAAACACAATGGAAAAGGTTTCGAGTCCTAATTCGATCGTACGGAGAAGATAGCTTTTTGAACCCAGTTATTACATTAAATTTCGATAAATTTTTCAGCTCGTTTATCTACCGTACGATCACACGATAACTCCAAGCACTACGATAATTAAAATCCGATAATAATACAATATTACGGATCTAATGGAACTGGTTTCGTCGAATTCCAAGACTGTGCCTCGGAAGGTTATTTTAAATATCGATTTAAACAATATATTTTAAAAACCAAACGAAACACTTTTAAATTCAATTTTATAAAATCTTTCACCTTTAGTATTATTAATATGAATTTTATAAGTCTTTGAAATATTTTTAACGAGCTTAAAATTTCAGATTCAGCAATTCACCCAGTTTCCAATTATTTAATTTAATAATTAAATTACCCAATAAATAGTGATATTTCAAATTCTAGTCAAAAATTCACCGTTGAATATTTAAAATCAATTAAATATTCCAATTTCAAATATCCAAAAATTACGGGTCGTCACAGTTGCTTAGTCGGGCGTAGGCTGGTGATGTTTGGCGTGGTAGCATGGAGTGGAAACGTGGCTGAGGTTTGGTTGTTCAAGGTGGTGGATGAAAACGGGAGATAGGGCAGAGAAGGGAGGATGGCGATGCGTGGTTCAAGAACACGAGCATGAAGGAGCAAATGTCTCAAAGCAATCTCATATAAAAGAATGTTTTCTTGAAGCACAAAATGTTATTTAAAATCAAAAATAGATAGCATGTTTTGAAAGAAAGATATGAACAGGTGCTTGGTGAGGAAGAAAAAAAATGAGGTGGCCTCTGATGTACCACTTTATATAACTCTAAATATTATATTATATTTATCTTCGTTCAGTTTTGAATAGGAGCAAGTGCATGGTTTGGATTAAAATATATGTGAACGCTTCGTATATTTTTTTTCAAAGTAAGAATAGATAGAGGAGACCGAACAAAAATATGAAACGAACAGATGAAATTTATTATAGGATAGCCAAAGTCCGGATTGAATAGCAAAAGTCAGACAGTGGGTTTTCTGGAAAAATAACAACTGATGGCTATTCGTTTTACAAAGGAAACGAATGAGTAGACACAGGAAATAAAAACAAAAAGGCTCAAAAAATGGTACCGATATGGGTAACCGTTTCGCAGATTTCACCAGGTACCGTACACTAAAATACAGAAATGAATATACTAGGGTTATCAGCACAATGAGACGATTAACACAGTACACAGATATCGGTAGAACGACCATCCTATCAAAATTTGATGTCGGTACCGAAAAATGCCACTAAAATGCCGAAAATAAGATAAACGGAGCAATAGCAGTCCAAATTTGATGAAACGAAAGATGACGTCTCACTTAGAAGATGATTTACAAATTTATTATATAAAAATATTCAAGTTTGGAAAATATTTTATCATCATCAAATATTAACTGATTTAAATTAAAATAAAATTACACAAGAAAATAAACTTCCATATTATCTGATAAAAATTTACCATTTGCTATGTTTAAATAGACGTATTCCAAATATCAAATTTTTATTTCAAAATTCAATTATTTAAAATTTCACAAAAATTCAGTTAATTACGTTATTTTAAATCTGTAACGACCCAGAATTTTGAACAAATTAAATTGAGAATATTTAATTAATTTTAAATATTTGAACGATGATTTAATTTGAATCCCCGATATAATTTTGAAATTTGCGATTAAACTTTAACAATCTAATCGATTGAAAGTTGAATAAGAATTTATATCTTCAATTTACAGTTGAAGAAAAAAAATATTTCGAAAGTTTCTAAAATTCGTATTTATAATACTGAAGATAACAGGAGCTTCAGAATTGAATTTAAACTGTTCTGTTCAGTTTTGAAATTTAATCGTTCGAACCGATATTTTAGTCAATTTTCACACAGTCTAGGAATTCGACGAAACCAGTTCCATTGGGTCCGTAATATTGAATTATTACTGGATTCCAATTTTCGTAATTTTTGGGGTTGTTGTGTGAGCGTACGTCATAAAAACGCGTTGGAAATTTAATTGATAATAACTGATTTAGAATTGAAATACAATAATTCGACTGGTCAAATTCTTCTCCCATCAGCATTTAAAATATCTTCCTTCACATCGTAGACCTACAACCACCCTATCTCGTACCCTTAGTCTCCCATACGAGGCTTAAATCAAATCGAAGCCGCTTTTCTGTCGCGAGCCTACTTTCTTTTTATATCGAAATATTCCTTCTCACTTCAGAACGATAATTTCTCGTTCAGAACAAAAGAAAAATGGCCGCTTCTCCTTCATGAAAGAAAATCAGAAATTCACAAAATAATCCCTCTCCTCTATAAAAAAATTCGAAATCGCGTACGTTTGATTTTGGCAACGAGCTTCGCAAGTTCGAGGAGTTTTGCAAATCAATTTGGTTCGTTCGAAATTTCTGGCAGCAATATAACTCGCGAGCAAAATCATCAGGTGGTCGCCATTCAGTCGAGTTCGACAATGACAGTAGGGTTTCGAGCAGCTAGGGCTTGGGATGGAGGCGCTCGCGAGTTCAATCTCGCATACGAGAAGGTCAGCAATAAGGTGGGTGGTCGCGATGGCGGCGATGTCGATCGTGATGTCTGGGCGAAGCTGGGGTTCGCGAGTCACGTTCGCGAGTGTCGCAAGGGGTTGTGGGTGATAACAGGGGAAGGTGACGATCTGATAGGAGGACGATCGACGTGAAGAGTCGCAATGGATTCAAAGATGAAGGCAGTGTCGCGATTTTGATTTCGCGTGAGCTCGCGAGTTCAGGGCTTCGTTCAAGGGAATGTTCTCGAGCATAGCAAAAGGCGGCAGCCTCGGGGGATTGTCGAACTAGGGCTGTTGAGCTCGGCAATGACGATCGGTTGCTGGTAATTTCGTTACTTCTATTTTGATCTGAGCACATAAATTTTCATAGGAAATTTTAAGTTGTGAACTCATCAATATTTTAATTTGTTCATACAAACGAAATATATGCAGTTTTCTCTATATATATATATAAAGTTTAAAAACAGTAAAGTTATAGACTGCTTATTTTCTGAATTTAATTTAATAAGTAATATATATATATATTGTTTAAGCAAGAGAAAGAAAAAAAAATATAGTTAAATAAATTGTTAAAGAGAATTTGTTCAATATTAAAAGTAGTGGATTAATTTGTAAAAGGAAAATTTGTTAAAAAACTCAATTTATTAGGTGAAATATTTATTAAAGGAAGAATAGTTTTGATTTAAATTTTTGTTAGATAAATTTATTGAAAGAAACTGGGTGAAAATAAAATCATTGAATGATTTAAAATTATTTAAAACGGAAAATATTGTTTGAAAATAAATTGATTAAATAAAATAAAATTTGCTAAATGAAAAGGAATAGTTCGATTTATTTCAGATATTAATAGAATTGTATAATTATTTATACAAGGTATAAATCAAGAAAATCGGGTCAAGATGGAAAATGGATTGCTAATAAAAGCTAAGGTGAGATTTTCTCACTCAATTGAAAAGTGGAATTTTCAGTTATTTATTGATTTGATTGATGCTATTGGATGTGATATTAGATATGATAGGATGTATCTATATATATATATATAGCAATATATACATATTGGCATATGTATATATTGGATTGATGATTTCACGCCTCGTATAGCGGATGAGACCCTATTGCGCCGTTAGTAAGCGGATTTTTATAAAACCCATATACCGCGATAATTCCGTACTGGAGTGGAATTGGTATTGTGCTAACATCTTTGGATGTAGGGAAACAGGTTGGAGGGATCCAACAGGATTCCTCAACTGTATTTATTTATTTACAGATATTGATATATATTCTGTTATCATATTGATATATGATATTGACTGTTGTGATGGACTAATTGATGCGTTGCATCATTGGATTCAAGTTTTGAACTGTAAAAATAACGACTTTTACCTTAAAAGGGTTTTTAAAGTGATTTTTGAAAATATACGTTTTATGGAATTTTTGAATCGATTATAAACGTAAAATTTTAAAGTTATAAAAGTTATAATTTTTAGTGAAATATAACCGAAGTGTCGTTTTTAAAACAAAAGTCGATTTATTTATAAAATGGTTTAAATAGAGATTTTTGAATTTTTTATGAAAGCTCTATATATAAGATTTATAAAATTTGATTTTTATAAATCAAAGTGATGAAATTATAAAGGAGTTTTAAAGACGTTTTAAATGATGTTAAAATGGGGTTTATAAAGGACAGAATAAATGATTTGTGAAGTCCTAAAAGAACGATTTTTATAAATAAACGAATTATAAGTGTTTAACTTATAGAATGGACTTTTGATAGAAAATTGAGTTATAAATTGAATTGGATAATAAAAGGAATTTATAAGTTGAAGTAGTTATAAAATATAAAATTGTGATTTATAAACGTTGTTTATGAATCCGAAATCACTTATTTTGATAAGTAAATTGTAGAAGTTAATTAAAGGAATTATATCCACGATTTTGGACAGTGGATAAACTTTTAAATAAAATGTGTAGAAATGTTGAATTTGGGTGGTGAAGTATATTCACGATTTTGGACAGTGAATATAATTTTAAGTAAAATGGATACGTTTTTGAAGAAGTGATATTAAAAATGAAGTTAAACATTTTAAAGATGTTTTAAAATGTATTATGAATCGAAATCATAGATTTCAACATTTATTGTTGAAATAGGCGTTTTCGAAAATATAAGGAAATGATGGACTATAACACTGTTGTTATAGTAAATGATTTCCGAAAGGAAATGTTTGATGTAGTATTGGGATTTACATATCTATCTTAATTTCGAATCCCTATACTAGAGATTTTGAGTCGTCGTAACGATGTTTTACGTAACATTCGTTTTGACTCAAATAAATGTTGTTATAATAAATGATTTCCTTAAAGAATGAACTATATACTTAAATTGATTTAAGTATATCGAATATTTTCCAAGTGTTGAAAATAAATGATTTGTGAAATACTTATTGTTAAATAAGTAGGGAAATGCTTTTCCAATATGAGATGAAACGTTTTTAAGAATTTATATTTTTAAAGATAAATTGAAATTGAATATTTGAAATCGATTTGAGAATCGTATATCAGTAGATATTTTGAAAATATAAATTCACTTTGGAATTTATAAAGAAAAGGGAAACTGTTTAGAAAAATAAATATTGATTTATTTTTGAAGTGTGGAAATTTTATATCGGGTAAAGATATTTTTGGAAGATTAAATAATTTGGAAATTATTTGGAATCTGATTATGTTGCGCACCTTTATTGATAGTTAAATAACCGACTATCAATAATTACCTTTAGATAGGTATTTGTTGTGAATTGGATGAATTTGAATGCCACACTTATTTTTTAAATAATCGCTCACTATTCGGGTTAGCCGGGAAAGGACCATGGGGTCGTATAACCCATTCCGAATATGTGATACGTCGTTATGAATTGCATTTGAAGACCAGTGTTGAAGACCAGATATTTTTGAAAATGGAAGGATTACCGTCGAGTTACTCTACATCGGTTGATCTCCGATTTAGAGGTTTTATCACCCTTAGTGACGGGAAGTCCTGACGTGATTGAAATTATCCGGATTTGCAAGGGCTTCGTGAGAAGTGCCTTCGGTTATGTTCGATCCCGGAACAGACTTGTATGGATTGTGTGTCTGACGTTACAATTTGAGATATAAAGCTGATTTTTTTCAAATACATTTCTGTTGGTGGCGGAGAATTTATTCTCTTAGCTTAACACCCTTCTCTGAGACGTACGAGCTTAGAGGTTATGTAGTTGAAATTCATCAGCGATATATTCCAATTTGGTAACGTGGCATACTGAGTGTTGCTGTGAAATGATCAATGTTTGATCATTTGCGATATGATCATTTGTTTGATTTTATATCTTTGTGATCATAGGTTGATCATTTTTGTTTGACCCAAAGCAGGGCTTTGTAGAAAGCATAGCTTTGTGGACGAGACTTCGTCGAGCCTCACACCCCGGAAATGGTCGAAACAGGAAGGATGCGGCAAGGTTCTAAGGAGTAGCGCCCCTTAGTGTATGTCATTCCTTCTGGATAAAGGTGGTATCATGGTATGGAGCCCAGATACTTAACCTCTGTGGTTACTGCATTATTATTATCTATGTGGTTTGTTGGAAATCGGGGATCCTCGGGAAGATCGGTGACGATCGGGGGATGGCATACGCGTGTCAGTAGTTACCTACTTTTGCAGAGGTAACCCGGCCTTGTGTTGGCAGAGATCTAACCGTAATGTTAGGTTATTTCTCGGGTCGTCTATTCCAGGGACGTACCCATCGTGGAAAAGGAAGTTCCTTAGCCTGACCATTTGTTGGAAATCCAAAGAAACAATACGAGCCTTGTACGGTTTTAGTTGTAGAACCTGCAATTTAATATGGTAGCTATAGCAAGCATACTATAATGGTACCTATGCTGGCTAAGATTTATATTATACTTTCGAAATGTTTTCTACACTATGCACTAATAATAATATCAAAAAGAATTTGATTTTGCGTAGTAAGCATCTTTGACTATCATAAGAAGAAATCTCCTCCAAGTCTGCGTTTGCATTGTGTGTGTGGCGGGAGGTCTTATGGTAGTTTCATTTTCCAAAAGCATTTCGAATTGACTTTAAAAAATTATTTTGTTGTTATAAAGAATAACTGTTTTACGATCTCACACCAGTCACCATGACTGACTGGAGTTTATTGTTTCCCTGCTAAACTCTAGGTGCCCACCAATTTCCACACGGGCAGCCTAGAGTTATGTTATCAGGATATTCTGGATATTCTGGAGCTTTGGAAGCAAGCTGGATGGCGAGACGTAGTATTTGTATCTGATATTATTTATTCCGCTGTGTATTCTGTATGAGGACAAGTTTATAAAACTGTCCATTGTTGTATATTGACTCTGATTGATGTATGTATAAACTGATATCGTTCTTTGTTTTAAAAGACTATTGATTATCTATTATATGTTATTCCGCTGCGATGTGAGATTCTGATATTGTTTTCTGTTCTGATGTTGTTCTGTTCTGTTTTTCTCTTCTTCTTCTACTCTTTTCTTCTTCTTCTGCCTTTTTCTTCTTTCTTAAACCCTCACTATTGGAGTTTCCGGCACTCGATTGCTCGACAGTCGATAAAGGGAGTATCGATGTTGAATTTTCGAAAGTCAAAAATTTCGGTATGTGACAAAGTGGTATCAGAGCATATGGTTAAGCGACAACCCTGCTCTGTTGGGTGTTACTCATTAGAGATAGAGTCAGTAGTACTCTAGAATGAGTTGAGTGTAATAATAGATACGAGCACGTATTTTTTAGTTAATATAAAATTGTTTTGTATTGTGATGATTGGTTTATTGAGTGGTATATGAACCTTCGTCGGCACAGTCTTGCAAAACTGTATCGAAGGGGTTTCTAAACGCTCGAATAGAACAATTCGGCACAATATTGTTTTAAATAGGGTGAATGAGATAATTTTACCCAAAACTATTTTTGTATAGAAAAGAAATCATTTTCTATGAATTATTATAGTATATGGTTGCATGGTTGTTAGAAGTGGTAATATTAATTATTATCATTAAAAATTAAATAAGAAGTTGGAATTATAACTCCAAAGTTAAGAAATGAATTCGTATACAAATGAAATTTGAGAATATAAATTATAAATGTGATTTGTAATTTAAAACGGGATTCCAGAGAAGTTTTTGGAAATGTTTTGAAAAGAATTTGAAAATTTTGGAGATTTGGAAGTTTAAATCATTTTTGATTTGAAAATGAATTTCAAAGGGTTTGAAAAGTATTTTGGAGAGTTGAAAGCTCTAAACTCTTTTCGGTCGCTGGAAAATAACTTCGATGATGACCGCGGCATCATTGGTGTTCATTTTCGGGTTTCCAAAAGAGAAATTGCTGCCAAATTGTTTTAAATGGAAGTTGTTTGAAAAATTTGGGTTTTTTTTTGAAATTCAAAGGATAATTTGAATTGTTTTCAAAAATGATTTTTGAAATGTTGGTAAACTCTGGAATACTATGTAGAAATATTTATGAAATATTATGAAGTTGATAGCTTGTAAAGTTTAAAGTTTAAATAAAAATCCATTTAACGAATGAAATTTTAAATATGAATTGGAAGCATAAGGAAACGAATTCATATATAAATAAAATGGTAAATATGAATTGTAAATGTGATTTATAAATGAAAATGGAATTCCAGATAGATATTGGAAAATTTAAAATTCATTAATGGAATGAATTTGTAATATGAATATATAAGTGATTATATAAATCGAAATGAAAATAAGTTGATAACTTATAGAATATTTGAAATCTGATTGGAATGAAATTCAAATTGAAGACGAATGAATTAGTAATTGGAACTAATTTAAAATAGTGCAGTTATGAATGAAAGATAATTGATAAATTCAATATTTCAGAATTGAAGATAAATTGAATTCAAGTAGAATTGAAATGGTAAACTGAATTCAAATTAATGTGAAATGTAAAATTGAATCATAATAGATATGTAACTTCAACAGTGAAGTAAAAATGTATAAGCAGCTATATTGAAATTTTGTAATCGAATTTGCAAAATAGTTTGAATGCTGTAACTAGATATTATGGCTAGTAGGATATACAGGTGATAAATTGGGATTTTGATTTCAAAGATGAATTTGAATTGCTCGAAAAAGGTATGTATTTGAATTATAATATGAGTTTTTGATGATTTCTGGTCTAGCCGCTTGGCTTTTTCTTTTTCTTTTTGAAATCTGAGAGTCTGTAGGGACGTTTTGTAGTTGTACCGTATTAGCCGCGCAAAGGAGACGCTGGCGAAATTTTTCGGAAATTTAGGGCGTTAGAAAATTTTTGAGAAAATTTTGAATGTTTAAAGTTTAAATTTGAATTTAAATTTGAATTGAGAGCAAACAATGTTGTTTGAAACTTACAATTGAAGTTAGAAAGCTAGTTGAATTGACAACGAATCTTTAGTAGAAAGATTTGTTTTGATAAATTTGAAAAAACTATTAGATTGTGAAAAATAGTAGACGAGTTAAGGACCTTTCTTCCTAACTTGTAATTTCGAGGACGAAATTCTTTTAAGGAGGGAAGTCTGTAACGACCCAGAATTTTGAACAAATTAAATTGAGAATATTTAATTAATTTTAAATATTTGAACGATGATTTAATTTGAATCCCCGATATAATTTTGAAATTTGCGATTAAACTTTAACAATCTAATCGATTGAAAGTTGAATAAGAATTTATATCTTCAATTTACAGTTGAAGAAAAAAAATATTTCGAAAGTTTCTAAAATTCGTATTTATAATACTGAAGATAACAGGAGCTTCAGAATTGAATTATAAACTGTTCTGTTCAGTTTTGAAATTTAATCGTTCGAACCGATATTTAAAAATAGTCAATTTTCACACAGTCTTGGAATTCGACGAAACCAGTTCCATTGGGTCCGTAATATTGAATTATTACTGGATTCCAATTTTCGTAATTTTTGGGGTTGTTGTGTGAGCGTACGTTATAAAAACGCGTTGGAAATTTAATTGATAATAACTGATTTAGAATTGAAATACAATAATTCGACTGGTCAAATTCTTCTCCCATCAGCATTTAAAATATCTTCCTTCACATCGTAGACCTACAGCCACCCTATCTCGTACCCTTAGTCTCCCATACGAGGCTTAAATCAAATCGAAGCCGCTTTTCTGTCGCGAGCCTACTTTCTTTTTATATCGCAATATTCCTCCTCACTTCAGAACGATAATTTCTCGTTCAGAACAAAAGAAAAATGGCCGCTTCTCCTTCATGAAAGAAAATCAAAAATTCACAAAATAATCCCTCTCCTCTATAAAAAAATTCGAAATCGCGTACGTTTGATTTTGGCAACGAGCTTCGCAAGTTCGAGGAGTTTTGCAAATCAATTTCGTTCGTTCGAAATTTCTGGCAGCAATATAACTCGCGAGCAAAATCATCAGGTGGTCGTCATTCAGTCGAGTTCGACAATGACAATAGGGTTTCGAGCAGCTAGGGCTTGGGATGGAGGCGCTCGCGAGTTCAATCTCGCATACGAGAAGGTCAGCAATAAGGCGGGTGGTCGCGATGGCGGCGATGTCGATCGTGATGTCTGGGCGAAGCTGGGGTTCGCGAGTCACGTTCGCGAGTGTCGCAAGGGGTTGTGGGCGATAACAGGGGAAGGTGACGATCTGATAGGAGGGCGATCGACGTGAAGAGTCGCAATGGATTCAAAGATGAAGGCAGTGTCGCGATTTTGATTTTGCGCGAGCTCGCGAGTTCAGGGCTTCGTTCAAGGGAATGTTCTCGAGCATAGCAGGAGGCGGCAGCCTCGGGGGATTGTCGAACTAGGGCTGTTGAGCTCGGCAATGACGATCGGTTGCTGGTAATTTCGTTACTTCTATTTTGATCTGAGCACATAAATTTTCATAGGAAATTTTAAGTTGTGAACTCATCAATATTTTAATTTGTTCATACAAACGAAATATATGCAGTTTTCTCTATATATATATATAAAGTTTAAAAACAGTAAAGTTATAGACTGCTTATTTTCTGAATTTAATTTAATAAGTAATATATATATATATTGTTTAAGCAAGAGAAAGAAAAAAAAATATAGTTAAATAAATTGTTAAAGAGAATTTGTTCAATATTAAAAGTAGTGGATTAATTTGTAAAAGGAAAATTTGTTAAAAAACTCAATTTATTAGGTGAAATATTTATTAAAGGAAGAATAGTTTTGATTTAAATTTTTGTTAGATAAATTTATTGAAAGAAACTGGGTGAAAATAAAATCATTGAATGATTTAAAATTATTTAAAACGGAAAATATTGTTTGAAAATAAATTGATTAAATAAAATAAAATTTGCTAAATGAAAAGGAATAGTTCGATTTATTTCGGATATTAATAGAATTGTATAATTATTTATACAAGGTATAAATCAAGAAAATCGGGTCAAGATGGAAAATGGATTGCTAATAAAAGCTAAGGTGAGATTTTCTCACTCAATTGAAAAGTGGAATTTTCAGTTATTTATTGATTTGATTGATGCTATTGGATGTGATATTAGATATGATAGGATGTATCTATATATATATATATATAGCAATATATACATATTGGCATATGTATATATTGGATTGATGATTTCCCGCCTCGTATAGCGGATGAGACCCTATTGCGCCGTTAGTAAGCGGATTTTTATAAAACCCATATACCGCGATAATTCCGTACTGGAGTGGAATTGGTATTGTGCTAACATCTTTGGATGCAGGGAAACAGGTTGGAGGGATCCAACTGGATTCCTCAACTGTATTTATTTATTTACAGATATTGATATATATTATGTTATCATATTGATATATGATATTGACTGTTGTGATGGACTAATTGATGCGTTGCATCATTGGATTCAAGTTTTGAACTGTAAAAATAACGACTTTTACCTTAAAAGGGTTTTTAAAGTGATTTTTGAAAATATACGTTTTATGGAATTTTTGAATCGATTATAAACGTAAAATTTTAAAGTTATAAAAGTTATAATTTTTAGTGAAATATAACCGAAGTGTCGTTTTTAAAACAAAAGTCGATTTATTTATAAAATGGTTTAAATAGAGATTTTTGAATTTTTTATGAAAGCTCTATATATAAGATTTATAAAATTTGATTTTTATAAATCAAAGTGATGAAATTATAAAGGAGTTTTAAAGATGTTTTAAATGATGTTAAAATGGGGTTTATAAAGGACAAAATAAATGATTTGTGAAGTCCTAAAAGAACGATTTTTATAAATAAACGAATTATAAGTGTTTAACTTATAGAATGGACTTTTGATAGAAAATTGAGTTATAAATTGAATTGGATAATAAAAGGAATTTATAAGTTGAAGTAGTTATAAAATATAAAATTGTGATTTATAAACGTTGTTTATGAATCCGAAATCACTTATTTTGATAAGTAAATTGTAGAAGTTAATTAAAAGAATTATATCCACGATTTTGGACAGTGGATAAACTTTTAAATAAAATGTGTAGAAATGTTGAATTTGGGTGGTGAAGTATATTCACGATTTTGGACAGTGAATATAATTTTAAGTAAAATGGATACGTTTTTGAAGAAGTGATATTAAAAATGAAGTTAAACATTTTAAAGATGTTTTAAAATGTATTATGAATCGAAATCATAGATTTCAACATTTATTGTTGAAATAGGCGTTTTCGAAAATATAAGGAAATGATGGACTATAACACTGTTGTTATAGTAAATGATTTCCGAAAGGAAATGTTTGATGTAGTATTGGGATTTACATATCTATCTTAATTTCGAATCCCTATACTAGAGATTTTGAGTCGTCGTAACGATGTTTTACGTAACATTCGTTTTGACTCAAATAAATGTTGTTATAATAAATGATTTCCTTAAAGAATGAACTATATACTTAAATTGATTTAAGTATATCGAATATTTTCCAAGTGTTGAAAATAAATGATTTGTGAAATACTTATTGTTAAATAAGTAGGGAAATGCTTTTCCAATATGAGATGAAACGTTTTTAAGAATTTATATTTTTAAAGATAAATTGAAATTGAATATTTGAAATCGATTTGAGAATCGTATATCAGTAGATATTTTGAAAATATAAATTCACTATGGAATTTATAAAGAAAAGGGAAACTGTTTAGAAAAATAAATATTGATTTATTTTTGAAGTGTGGAAATTTTATATCGGGTAAAGATATTTTTGGAAGATTAAATAATTTGGAAATTATTTGGAATCTGATGATGTTGCGCACCTTTATTGATAGTTAAATAACCGACTATCAATAATTACCTTTAGATAGGTATTTGTTGTGAATTGGATGAATTTGAATGCCACACTTATTTTTTAAATAATCGCTCACTATTCGGGTTAGCCGGGAAAGGACCATGGGGTCGTATAACCCATTCCGAATATGTGATATGTCGTTATGAATTGCATTTGAAGACCGGTGTTGAAGACCGGATATTTTTGAAAACGGAAGGATTACCGTCGAGTTACTCTACATCGGCTGATCTCCGATTTAGAGGTTTTATCACCCTTAGTGACGGGAAGTCCTGATGTGATTGAAATTATCCGGATTTGCAAGGGCTTCGTGAGAAGTGCCTTCGGTTCTGTTCGATCCCGGAACAGACTTGTATGGATTGTGTGTTTGACGTTACAATTTGAGATATAAAGCTGATTTCTTTCAAATACATTTCTGTTGGTGGCGGAGAATTTATTCTCTTAGCTTAACACCCTTCTCTGAGACGTACGAGCTTAGAGGTTATGTAGTTGAAATTCATCAGCGATATATTCCAATTTGGTAACGTGGCATACTGAGTGTTGCTGTGAAATGATCAGTGTTTGATCATTTGCGATATGATCATTTGTTTGATCTTATATCTTTGTGATCATAGGTTGATCATTTTTGTTTGACCCAAAGCAGGGCTTTGTAGAAAGCGTAGCTTTGTGGACGAGACTTCGTCGAGCCTCACACCCCGGAAATGGTCGAAACAGGAAGGATACGGCAAGGTTCTAGGGAGTAGCGCCCTTTAGTGTATGTCATTCCTTCTGGATAAAGGTGGTATCATGGTATGGAGCCCAGATACTTAACCTCTGTGGTTACTGCATTATTATTATCTATGTGGTTTGTTGGAAATCGGGGATCCTCGGGAAGATCGGTGACGATCGGGGGATGGCATACGCGTGTCAGTAGTTACCTACTTTTGCAGAGGTAACCCGGCCTTGTGTTGGCAGAGATCTAACCGTAATGTTAGGTTATTTCTCGGGTCGTCTATTCCAGGGACGTACCCATCGTGGAAAAGGAAGTTCCTTAGCCTGACCATTTGTTGGAAATCCAAAGAAACAATACGAGCCTTGTACGGTTTTAGTTGTAGAACCTGCCATTTAATATGGTAGCTATAGCAAGCATACTATAATGGTACCTATGCTGGCTAAGATTTATATTATACTTTCGAAATGTTTTCTACACTATGCACTAATAATAATATCAAAAAGAATTTGATTTTGCGTAGTAAGCATCTTTGATTATCATAAGAAGAAATCTCCTCCAAGTCTGCGTTTGCATTGTGTGTGTGGCGGGAGGTCTTATGGTAGTTTCATTTTCCAAAAGCATTTCGAATTGACTTTAAAAAATTATTTTGTTGTTATAAAGAATAACTGTTTTACGATCTCACACCAGTCACCATGACTGACTCGGAGTTTATTGTTTCCCTTCTAAACTCTGGGTGCCCACCAATTTCCACACGGGCAGCCTAGAGTTATGTTATCAGGATATTCTGGATATTCTGGAGCTTTGGAAGCAAGCTGGATGGCGAGACGTAGTATTTGTATCTGATATTATTTATTCCGCTGTGTATTCTGTATGAGGACAAGTTTATAAAACTGTCCATTGTTGTATATTGACTCTGATTGATGTATGTATAAACTGATATCGTTCTTTGTTTTAAAAGACTATTGATTATCTATTATATGTTATTCCGCTGCGATGTGAGATTCTGATATTGTTTTCTGTTCTGATGTTGTTCTGTTTTTCTCTTCTTCTTCTACTCTTTTCTTCTTCTTCTGACTTTTTCTTCTTTCTTAAACCCTCACTATTGGAGTTTTCGGCACTCGATTGCTCGACAGTCGATAAAGGGAGTATCGATGTTGAATTTTCGAAAGTCGAAAATTTCGGTATGTGACAAAAACCATTAAAGTTCATGGGTCCTTACAGATGGTTAGGTGTACGATTATGTATGAGGTATTTACATGACCCTGACTTCCGTGAGTGAGCTTAGATGTGACTAAAACAGTAGTCATGTCGGGCCAAGTGAGGTCATTCCTCCTATCAGGCACATTTCTTCGATACCATCCTATTACTTTATTATTGATTTGGTGGTCCCCCCTTTATTTTGATTTGTGAGTGTGTTCCGAGGTGGGCGGTAGTAGCTATTATGTGTTACCACCAGTCCGGATCAGCAATTGGTATATCTACCCTGGCATTCCCTCGAGTGCCGTGTTCGCATACCCTATCACGCCTTCTATGAGTTTGTTTTGTGTCGTACCTATGGAGTGCTCCCTGATTGCCCACCTGCGGGTGTATTTTACAGTATATGTATAGACTACGACATTATATAAAATGTGTTAAGGGGGATATAGGTAACGCCTTAATGCTATTTTAATACTTTGCTTTACTGTAGACATATTATAATAGTGCATTGTACTACATAGTGGATAGTTTAACGGATCCTTAGGAGATGTAAATCCCGAACATCTCTTAAGTTACTACACCCACGTTAGACACTGGATAAGAGATTTCAAACCATGTAAACACCTTTGACGCCATTACACTCATATTTACCATTGATTTAACTTACATAAGATCTTTTAGTTCTGACTCGAGTGTTATTTTTTCAATTCGCTCGGGTCAGCCTGAGCATTTCAGGATTGAAGACCTTATTTCTAGAGGATGAAGGCTAAGATTTATACTATTACTATTTATGATACGTATTCCACTACATCATGTTGTTCCGCTGCATTTATTTATTTCTGTTTTATGTAACTCTGATTTTTGTGTTGTAAAATTATAATCAAATATATTTATAGAACAGCTTCATGAACTGTTATTTGATTATTATATTTTGTCATTCCACTGTGAGATTCTGTATTTTTTCCTTTTCTGCCTTTCTTATTAACCCCAATAACCATCTGTAATGACCTGCCTTTTTGGACGTTTTAAGCAGACACACATGCCCGACTCAAACCATTCAAAAGGGCAGAATGTTATGGAGTAAATAAGAAAAAGATAAAGAAATAAAACAAAATACAGAATCTCGTAGTGGAAAGACAAAGTATAATAATCAAATAACAGTTCATGAAGTTGTTTATAAATACATTTGATTATTCTTTTATTACACAAAATCGAAGTTACATAAAATAGTAATAAATAAATGCAGCGGAACAACATGATACAACAGAATAAATAAAACAAATAATAATAGTACTGTATCTTCGTCTTCGTCCTCCAAAAAGCAGTCTTCGATAAACTGAAAAGCTTAGACTGACCCGAGCGAATTGAAAAGACAAAACACTCGAGTTACAACTAAAAGTTCTTATTTAAGTTAAATCAACCGTAAATAAATATGAGTGTAACGGTGTTAGAGATGTTTATGCGGTTTGACATCTCCTATCCAGTGCCTAACATGAGTGCAATAACTTAAGAGATGTTCATGATTTCCATCTCCTAAGGATCCGTTAAACTATCTACTATGTAGTACAATACGCAATTATAATAGTGTCTACACTAATGTTAAAGTATTAAAATAGCGTTAAGGCATTACCCATATCCCCTTTAACACATTTCATATATTCCCATAGTCTATACGGTACCGTACGATCCTCCGTGAGGTTTACCCCGAGGGAACTCCATAGGTATTGTACAAAACAAACTCGTAGAAGGCGCGATAGGGTATGTTAACATGGCACTCGAGGCAATGCCAGGGTAGATATACCAATTGCGGATCCGGACTGGTGGTAACACATAGAAGCTACTAATGCCCACCTCGGAACACACTCCCAAATCAAAATCAAGGGGTGGCCGCAAAATCAACCATAAAGCAACAGATATGGTGTCAAAAAAATGTGTCCGATAGGAGGAATGACCTCACTTGGCCCGGCATGGCTCCTGTGTTAGTCACATCTAAGCTGACTCATGGGAGTCAGGGTCATGTAAATACCTCATACAGAATCGTTCGCCAAACCATCCTACTTCATTTCTGGAATCTCCACCACGTACATGGTTGTTAAAGTGGTTTTTGGTATTGGCAGAGAGTATGACAATATCCGATCCCGGTCTCTTTAACAACCAAACGCTTATTTCACACTGGATGGTTCTTTTACATTTCAAAAGTAAACTCACAAATTGATATCAAAATATCATATTCGATTTTCAAATCATATCTCTTTGGAAATCATATTCACTTTCAAAACTGTATTCACTTTCAAAATCATATTCACTTTCAAATCATGTTCACTTTTGAATTTATCGATAAGATAGGTTAATTAAATCCTCGTTCCAAAATCATCATATTACTCAATATGTAAATTTTCAAAAAGATGTCAAATTCCAAATTACAACTTAGGTTGTATCATCATTAAGGATTTAAATATAAATATTTCAACTTTACACAGTCTGAAATTTTAGACAATAGTTTAGATAGTCATGAATAGTTTTAATAGTTTTAAATATAGTTTGAATATATTAAAATAGTAAAAATAGTTTAAATAGATTTAAATTTTATTTAATTAGATTTAAAAATGATTTAATTAGATATGAAATGTTATAAATAGATTAAATGAAATAGATTTAAATTATATTAAGTAGATTTTAAATAGATTAACTAAATTTAAAATAGATTAAATAGATTTAAATTATATTAAACAGATTTAAAATAGATTAAATAAATTTAATTAGTTTAAAATAGGTAAAATAGATTAAATTGTATTAAATAGGTTATAAAAGATTAAAATTAATTAAAAATAGTTTAAATTGATAAAATAGTTTCAATTAGTTTAAAACAGATTTCAAAGCTATATCCAAACATTTTCAATAACTCAATTCCGATAAATTCATTTATTCGACACTTCAACCTTGGAATCCAAATTTTAAATCCTTTGAACAATTCATTTAATCGATTCCAATTTCAGCATTAACACTTGGATTATCGAAAATAATTCGGTTTATATAAATCAATTTCTACTTCAAAATGCCAGTTAACTGAATTTAAATTTTCAAAGGTTCAAAAATCATTTGATTTAACCATTCTGGTGTCCGTATATAATTTTCTACCCTAGGGTCAAGTGATACATATATTTATCATTTCAATCAGCAATTTAAAATTTTACGGTTATATATCATTTCAAACCGCAATCCTGAATTTAATAAAATCCATGAAATCGTTCGAGTCTATCAGTTCAACCCATAATGATTTTTCCCTAATCTATAGGTTATTCGGGTATGTATCATTTTAGCCCATAGGGAACTTGCAATATTATAACAATATAAAATACAACATCTAGTTATTCAATATCAACAAATCAAACATACATCACAATCATCATTCAATGAATCAATGAACATCAATAGATAACTGATAATCAATACTGGTATTAAATTAACAATTTAAAATTCAATATTAAATTAAACGATAATGAAATGCAATAAAAGTCAAATTTAACCAGAATGACAATTTAACATACCAAAAAACAATCAATAAATTTCTAATCACACTATAAATTTCATTTATCTAACATAAGTTAATCTAGTAGTTGTGAGTGGGTCAAAACACTCACCTTTGATTATCGATTAAAAATCCAATTTAAGCCTAAAATTAAATCAGTCTCAGAATTCATCCAAACCTACACTAAAATGTCCGGAATTTTAATAAGATCCTAACAAAACAAACCGCTTGTGAATTGGACCTCGTATGTGAAAGTTATGCACGTTAGAAGATTTAAATAAAATAAAATAAATTACAGGGGCATTTCCGTAAATTATTACCTTCCAAACCCTAGCTGAACAATACGGTCACGACTTCGATCAATAGCACCCGCCGCCACACTACTCCCTGAAATCGCCGTCGCCAGAGACACTACCTCCTCGATCGAGCTGCCACACCTTGCTCCACGCCTCACACCGACCCCGCCATGGCCTCCGACCACTCTCTGACCGCCTCTAGAACGTAGCAGCCGCTAGTTGATTAAAACCCTAAAATAATTTTCCATTGCGATCTGGCTGTCAACTTGGCACACAAACCCCATGGATGAACTCCCCTCGTCGATCTCCACCAACACATACCCTTGATTCGACCATCGGTCGAAGATCATCGTAGACCAATGAACGACCGAGACTTCATCACCCAATTCCGGCCACACTGAATCCTAAATCGATAAATAGACTGTGGATTTGAATTGCGCTTGTCGAGAGCTTCAAATCGATATATAACTCGATATATTTTGGGGAGTTTAAATTTTGGATTTGCAATTGAATTGGAATTGGTTTTGGTTTGTCTGCCATTGAAAAGAGAGAAGAAGATAGAATTGTACGTACAGACAAATCGAATAAGAAATAGCTAGGGTTTATAATGGGCTATATATAGGCAGATCAGAAATAAAAATGAATGGACAAGATTGATTCGAGAGTTGAACGATAAATGACCCGAAAAGCCAGTTTTGTTCCCAAAAACGAAAATGGGTCATACCATATATCAAAATAGAATAGGTTTCAAGTCCTAATTCCATGGTATGAAGAAGTTAGCTTAAAATCAGCTTGTTTCAAATTGATTTCAATTAATTTAATTAAATTGGTTTCTACGCGTTTCTAGTCTGTACGATCAAACGTCAAGTCCGATCACTATGAAACCTGAAACCTTAAAATAATTCACTGTTACGGATCCGATGAAACTGGTTTCGTCAAAATCCGAGGAAGTGGCCAAAATGGCTATTTTCACGTTAATTAAACAAATTAATATTAAATTAATTAAATCACCTTTTAATTCAATATTCATAAACTAACAAATTTCATCATTTTTGATTACTTGGATATTTATAATAACTTAAAGCAAATTTACATATCAATTCAGTGTTGAATATTACACTAATTACAGTATTCAATTTCAAGTGTAATTAAATCCAATTAATTATAATTTAAAATCCAACAAATTCATTTATCTTGGTTTTATTATTATTATTAAATCAATTTATTATCTTATGAGCGTAATTGACATTTCTGTACATTTTATTACATTCTCAATTTGTAGTTATTGTATTAACTAACCTGAATATAACATTTATTTACAATTATTTGTAATTAATTAATTAAATTTGTAACGAATAACAATTGTCACCATTTCTACATTTAATATTTGTAAGTTTATTATTTACAAACAAATGTCATAACAACTCACATTACACAAATTTTATCCAATTCAATCTATTACACATTATTTTATTAATAAATCAATATTTAAATGATCAAATACTCTTTAAATCCAATTATTAATTAATACATGTTATTACAATTTATTTATTTACAATCTATACCAATTATAATTCTTAAATCATTTTAATAAATTGTTTAACGACCCGTAAATTTTAACGTTTTAATAACGTAATTAACTGAATTTTTGTGAAATTTTAAATAATTGAATTTGGAAATGAAATTAGATATTTGAGATACGTCTATTTAAACGTAGCAAGTGTCAGATTTTCATCAGAAAATATGGAAGTAAATTCTGTTGTGAAATTTTTAGTTTGAAGTTAAAAATCAGTTAATATTGATGAAAATAAAATGTTTTCGAAATCTGAATATTTTTACATAATAAATTTGTAAACTATTTTCTAAGTGAGACGTCATAATTTGTTTCGTCAAATTTGGATTTATCTAGCCCCGTTTATATTTTCGGCATTTTAGCAGCATTTCCAGTACCGAATATCGACTTTTGATAGGATGATCGTATCACCCATATCTGTGTACCACTCTATTCATCTCATCGTTCTGATCTCCACAGTATATTCATTTATTTATTTCGAAGTCAGGTATACAGCAAAATCGATAAAATGGTTAGCCGTTGCGGTACCCTTTTTAGATTTTGACATTCTGTGTCTATTTAAATTTCAAACGGCTAAGATAAACGGTCACTGGCATTTACTGTTCCATTGGTTTCAATTTATATTTGTTGATTCGGTTCATTTTGGTTCGTTGATTTGCTTCCGACAACCTCATTTCCTTTATTTCATTTTGGAAAGAGAAAATGAAAGGCTTTTACGTTTGCATTTATATATTATTTAAACATGTTCCTCTTCTTTACATGTTACTTCCTCTTTCCATAAATTCATATTAAATTTGCCTCCTCCATCTCTTTTCTCCATTCTCTGTAACTTGAAAGATATATGTAAAATAATATATATGAAATATGGATCGGTTCATAGCAGCTTGTTCCTCCGTCTTCAAACCCAGTCTCACCATCGAGTTTCCCCTCATCATGCCAAGCCTTGTTGTCCACATCAGCCTCTCCGACTTCCACATCATCACTGACCATGCCTACTTGCTCGATCCTCTACGCCTCCACCTAAAACTCCACACGCCACCCAAAATTCCACCAACTCGGCCTCTCCACCACCCACCTCCAACATAAACCCGAACCACCACCTTCCGACCTCAAAGCCCACGCAACCTCCACTGCCTCGTCAACCTTGCCTCCCTATATCCCGTGCACGACCACCTCTCTTCTCCTCTTGCCTCCGACCCTTCACCCGACCTTCAAACTTCACAGCCACTTCCCGGCGCCGTCCCCTCCAACCAGAGAACAGCCGAACCCCGTCCATCGAGCACCACTATAAATATATTTAGTTTGTATATACATTTGCTTATATACTTGATCTGTTAGTTATAATATATAGGTTTATATTGGTTTATATATACATAATATGTTTGCTTATAAGTGTGTATAAGTTTCTATTTGTTTTGTGTGTATATATAATCTATCTGTCCACATATGTATAAGTTATATATATATATATATGTTTATATAAATTTATACTTGATCTATTGAATTGCACAAAATTTATAATAATGTAAGTGTACTCGATTTTTATAGATTGGATCTGAAGCCTTTGCCTCCTCTTTGTTTAAATTTGTATATATGTTTATATATATATATAGGCCTACTATATATATCATAGGTATATGTGCTTTAAAACGTTTTATTTTATGTCATATATTAGGTGTTTAAACGTGTATATGCTATATATTATAAGTTTTAAATGTTCATTTACTATGTACAACACTTTATAGATTTTGGAATAAAGCTTGTATGTATAAATTTATATGCAGATTGTATGATCTGTTAGCATAAATTATTGGTACACATGTATTATATGTTTGAAGTATATTACATTATGAAACTTTACCGGTTACTTTATTTATCATAAATAGAGTGTGTGTGTGTGTGTGTGTATATATTCATGTTTGTTCTTTCTGTTTCATATTATATATATATTAGAGTTGTAAAGTTTATTGTTTACAGTCTTATATAAAGGCCTTATTTGATTTTTGAAATTTTAGTGTAGACGAGTTTATTTATGTATATAATAGAGTTACATGGATAATTGGATTTTTAAAATATAAAATTAAAGTTTTAAAATATAATATATATATATATATATAAATGTTTGGATCTTTATAATAGATAGGTTTGTTTTCTCCATTGTTAAGTAGCTTCTTAATTCTGTTTTTTGATTTTTTAAATACATATATATATATTCTGATTTTATGTGTATGTGTTTTAAATTTTATATTGATTTTTGAGAAAATATGTATCGATATATTATACATTTCGTTTCAGTTTATATATCTTCGTTCAAACTAGCTTTGATTCTTTTCCACTGATTCAAATTTCTAGCTTCATCGCTCTTCGGATCTACATTTGAGTGGCGTGTCCATATCCGGGTGCATGACCGTATCACCATCTTCACCATCTTGTTCTTGATATCTCTCTAGCCTCGAAAGGTGAGCAATCACTCACGATTAACATTCTTATAGTTAGTAAATTTGATTTCACTTGAAACGACAATTTGGGATATGTTAAATTTGAATTGCTAGTTATTTAATTGTTAAAGATGATATGCCATTATCTGCAATTGTTCACCTGTGATATATGACACCATATCCTGTTGTATATATTTTATTTAATTTATCACTGATGATATATGCCTGTTATTGATATGTTTTATTTTATCATATTTTTTCTCACTCTGCAAGTTCCCTGTTAATTTAGGATTCCCTATGGGTTGAAATGATTCATACCCGAATGATTTTGTAGAATATGGGAAAATTGTTATGGGTTGAAATGATAAACCCAAGCGATTTTCATTGATTTTTAAATTTTTGGGATTGTGGGTTGAAATGATATATACCCATAGATATTTAAATTGCGGATTGAAATAATAAATATCTATATCACTTAACCATAGGATAGAAAATTATATATGGACACCGTTGGTCTATATTTTGAATAAAATGATTTCCTAAGTTTTGAAAGGAAATATATGGTTTTAATAAATATTGATTTCAAAATATAATATATATATAGAGAGGCTATTTTTATATATGTATAAAATCTAGATTTTAAAATAATATGTTTTGGAAATTTTAATTTATAAGTTAGTTTTGAAAATATAAATTTTTAAGATTTTACTGCTAATTTTATTATTTTAAAAATATATAAAATAATATTTAATATAAAATATACATTTAATGATAAGATTTAATTTAATAAAAATTTAATTTAATTAGTATATAATATGTTTAAATATTTACTTAAATTTATATTAATATTTTAAAAATAGATTTTATAACTTTAATAACAAAGGATAGGAAGATAAATTAATGTTGACTTGGAATTAAAATTGGTTAATAATTGAATTTAAATAAGAATTTATTTGAGCTTATTGATTTTGAGATTTTGAAAATTTTGATTGATAACTTGATTAGAGAAAAGATGAATATTCTCGATTTTAAAGAAAATTGAGATATAATATTTAATATTGATTTAAATTTATAAATTGGGACTTTAAATAACTGTTATGAAAATGATCAGTGAATACTTTCCAATTTGAATAAAATTAAAGTAAAATGTTGAAATATAAATGAAATTTATATTGTAAATGTTGAATATTTAAACTTGAATCTTATTGGAATTGAAGTGATAGTTCAAAGCCTGGATTTGAAATCGATAAAAACTGAAATAGTTTATTGAGAATTTGAATTGAATTTTTGACCTTTAAATTGAAATGGTTAAACTGGAATTGATTTAAATTGAAATATTTGGAATTTAAGCTGATTTGAATCGATTTGAGAAATTGAAGGAAACTGTTTCATTTTATAAAGTATTTTTAATATATATAAACTATTTTAATACATAAATTATTTTAATATATATACTATTTTAATATATAACTATTTTAATAAATGTAATATTTTTCAATATCTAAACTGTTTAAGTCGGAAGTGCTATGGTTTCCAAAGTGTTATGGTTTCAAAAGTGTTATGATTCAAAGTGTTATGATTCCAGAAGTGCTATGATTTCGCAAGTGTTATAAATTTGAAAGTGTTACGATTCTGGTAATGAATATTATTTAAAGTGAATAATGATATAAAATTGATATGGTTTGAAATGAATATGATAATTTGATATGAAGTATGAACTATTTGAAATGAAATGACCACGGTGTGAGATAAGCGTTTGGTTGTTAAAGAGACTCGGATCGGATATTGTCATACTCTCTACCAATACTGAAAACCACTTTAACAAATGTGTACGTGGTTGAGATTCCAGAATGAAGTAGGATGGTTTGGTGACGATTCTATACGGTATTTACGTAGCCCTGACTCCCGTGAGTTAGCTTGATGTGGCTAAACAGGAGCCATTACGGGCCAAGTGAGGTCATTCCTCCGATCGGACACATATCTTCGATACCATTCTATTACTTTGTGATTTTATTGGGTGCACCTTTGATTTGGGAGTGTGTCACGAGGTGGGCGATAGTAGCTGTTGTGCGTTACCACCAGTCCGGATCCGCAAACGGTATATCTACCCTGGCATTGCCTTGCATGCCTTTCACATGCCCTATCGCTCCTTCTACGAGTTTGTTTTGTGTCGTACCTATAGAGTGCTCCCTAATAGCCCACTTGCGAGTGGAGTTTACAGTATCTGTATAGACTACGAGATTTTATAAAATGTGTTAAGGGGGATATGGGTAACGGCTTAACGCTATTTTAATACTTTACTTTACTATAGACATATTATAATAGTGTATATTACTACATAGTAGATAGTTCCATGGATTCTTAGAGGATGGAAATCCGAAACATCCTTTAAGTTACTTGTATTTAAGTTTAAATTTCAATTAAGTTGGATTTACTATATACGAATGTTAATCCTAACTTGAGTGTTTTGTGTTTTGCTTTATGCTCGGGTCAGACTGAGTGTCACAGCATTTGAGACTCACCTTAGTAGTTTGGAGCTTCGCTTCGAGATCCTTCTATCTATCCAGCTTTCAGTTATTTCAGTTGTTTCCAGTGATTTCTGTTCTGTCTTGCCAGTTACCTTTGTATTTGATGCTACCCTGTATTTGAGATTTCTGTTGCATTTTGTTTCAAACTTTGATGTTTATATAGTAGCTTCATGAACTACTATTTTTCTTTTTCTATTACGCTGCTTATTTCTATATTACTCTGTGTCTGTGATTCTATGATTGATTTATTTACTGTATATGCTGAGTTTTGCCAAATATAAATTAACAATTTGATATTTTGAGCAATTCAAGTGCGACATGTGCATATGCGAATGGTTCGAAATACTGGGTCATTATAGTTGGTATTAGGCTCTGGTTTAGGCAAAACTTAGCATATAGAGTAAAAATTAATTATAGAATCATCTTCGTTCGAGCTTGAAATCCTTCGTTTGAATTCTCCTTGATTTGGATTTTCTTTCGGATTTTGGGACATCTCATGTTCTGAAGTTCATTGTTGTCTATTCCATTCGTGTTCTTCTTGATTCTGGAGCATCCTATGGCTCCACTTCAATTAATCTCTATAATAAATTTGAGAACATCTTGCCACCTCAATTGGCAACTTCATTCTTTTGGGTGACTAATCTATCGGCGGTCCCGCCAATCTTGTATTATTTGTAAAAGAGGGGTGAAACTCCTTTACAATGGGCATTGATTCACCAAAGATTTCTACATCCTCGGTTTTAATGTTGTTACCTCTTGCTAATCTTGAACCGTCTCTAGTAGACGATCACGGTAATCCCCTTTAATCTTGACTCCACTCTGATAATCAGAGATTATCCTGATATTAAGTGAAATCACTTCTCTTCCTTTCAAGCGAGAAATTGAATTTCCGCATCGATCATATTTCTGGAATCTCGGTTTACCCGGTTAAGGTCACCCGCAATCAACATAAGTCTATTCATCTTCCTCTTTTGAAATTTAATTATTCTTTCTTCCTTTCGAGCCTATCTGCTTAGTTAGAATTCTCTTTTGATTAGGGTCGCTCTAAATTTGAATCTCTATCCTTGTTCTATAATCCATTCTTGAATCATTGAGTAAGGGAGTGTATTTGTAATTAAAATAAAAATGTTTTATATTGTGTTGTTTGAGTTGTTAAGTTTGAATTTTGGGTTTCGATCGATTCGTCTAGCTAACGATATCGATAGGATTTCCAAAACACTTGAACAGAGCAAACTGACACAATGTTGTTTCTAAAAGTTGTAAATGTTGTATGATTATATTTTCTATTAAATTATAGTTTTCTGAAATTTGATAGTTAAAGGCATTGGTTGTTAGGAATGATAATACTAGATTATCATTTATTATTTTTGTCAACACTGCTAAATCATTTTCTATTGTTATATGTTATAAGGTGTTGAAATTTTACAAGCAGGGTTTTGTTGATTTGAAAATGAAATTGATGCAGTGCAGAAAGCTAAGGGTCTAGGTCGCTCACGATCTAAGGAGTGTGTAGGTCGCTCACGACCTAAGGAGTTAGAGGGGGGAGTGAGTGATGCCGAGAAGAGTGGTTGCACAGTCCAATTCGGTGAAGTGGTAGGTCGCATACGACCTAACAAGGCTTTTAAGTTGGAGCTACGACCTAACAGAAACGAGGTGCTGGAACGACCTAACATGTTCTTAGGTCGCGTACGACCTAACTGTGCAGTGCAACATGGTGAACGATCTAACATAACACCAAGTACAGAGCTACGACCTAACGGGTTAGTGGATGGCGAACTAAAACAAGGAGATAGGTCGCTGGAACGACCTAACATGCTTTTAGGTCGCGTACGACCTAGCGAGATAGGAAAGAGGGGGCTGGAACGAGCTAATGGGGTGCTCCGACCTAACAAATCACGACTTAAGATAGGTCGCAAAGTCTTAGGTCGCAAAGGCCTAGGTCGCAAAGTCTTAGGTCGCAAAGGCTTAGGTCGCATAGTCTTAGGTCGCAAAGGCCTAGGTCGCAAAGCCTTAGGTCGCGAAGGCTTAGGTCGCGAAGAATCTCTGAAGCCGCTTCTGTTAGGTCGCAAACGAAGGGATGCCGTTCATTCTTAGGTCGCAAAGCTCTGGAGGCCATTGATTTCCCCAACTCGCCGATCTGGAATGCTGTGTGTTCATTTGTTAAGTCGTGGAATAATGTAATTAGGTCGTTACCGACCTAAGTGAGTTGTTTGTCTTTTAACATGTTTGTTAGGACGCGTCTGTACTAGGTCGCAACATTCAAGGTCGAAGGTCGTTTTCGACCTAAGTACTTGTAATATTTTGAAACTTTTCTGCTGTGTTGAGTTGTAGCCTATAAATAGGCGTGTATGGTCATTTTGTAAAGGTTGTTGATTTTTGAATAAAATTCTCTTTTGATTGCTTTGTGCTTTCATTCAAATTGGTAGTTGAGTGTAATCTCCTATCTCCTCTTTCGGTTAATCGAGTGCGCTCGATTCAACGATTGTAGAAGCCGATTCGCGGAATCAAGTGCGCTTGATCAACGCTTGAAGAATTGAAGATCTTTGAACCCGGTATCGTGCGCGATCAACGAGTTCGAGATAGCTAGAGTTCGGCATCTTCGGATCAACGAATTCGGGCAATTCAGCATTCATCAATCCATCGACTGCTACTTTCACAGATCTACATTGTTTTGAATTATCCGCTGCGTCAGTTTTTGGTATCAGAGCTTGTTCTAGCCAATCATAGCTAGATCGAGACTTGGAGCCTATTCAATTTGAAGTTTGAAGAGAAGCCGAGCTTGGAGTGTTAGGCCGTGCTCAAGAGTGAAGTGTTCATCATTGTTCGAAGATTGTTTGATCGGATTTGCATTGGAGGCCGAAACTTTGTCCATCGTGTTCATCGCGATTTGCTACAAAGTGGAAGTTTTCGATCCGTTTCATTTTGGATCAAAATCCGAAAAGTGTTAGAATTTGTGAAGTTTCCAAGTATGCCGCCAAGAAGAGCTAATCGCCACCAAAACGTAGAAGCTTTGTATCGAAGAGAAGAAGCTGATGAGATGGAGCAAAGAATCAATGAGAATTTTAGTGAAAAGCTTAACGAAGGAATTGGCCGGTTAGAGAGGCTTATGACGGAGATGAATCAAAATCGGAGAAGGGTTTCACCAGAATCTAATCATGGAGGTAGTAGAGTCTCACCACATTCCAATCGAGACCGAAGTGTTGAAAATGACCAAGGGCGTGGGAGGAACGTGAATGATCGAGAACGGAGGAACGTTGATAGAAGGGATGATGGTGGAAGGCGTAATGGTAGTAGAGATGTTGGTGGTCAGAATCGACATCGTTATGCATCTGATTTTGAAGAAGAGTATGATGGTGGTAGTGTTCAAGGAAGGGGTCAAGGAAGAAACTATTCTGAGTATGATCACAAATGGGAGTCGGGGATGAAGACAGAAATTCCTGAATTCAAGGGTGGTATGCAAGCGGAGGAGTTTCTAGATTGGGTGGCTAATGTAGAGGAGATTTTTGATTTCAAAGAAGTACCAGAACATCGTAGAGTGAAGTTGGTTGCTACGAGGCTGAGGGGTAGAGCTTTGGCATGGTGGCAGCAAACCAAGCTTACACGTGAACGAATGGGGAAGTCAAAGATTGAATCTTGGGAGAAGATGAAGAAATTGATGAAAGCAACGTTCTTACCATACAATTATCAATCTTTGATGTATCAACGTTTGCAGAACTTGAGGCAGGGCACGAAGACAGTTAATGAATATGCTGATGAATTTTATCAACTCATTGCAAGGAACGATATTATGGAAACAGAAGAGCAGCTGACATCTAGGTTCATTGGAGGATTGAGAATGCAGATTCAGGATATGGTGAATATGTTCGATCCAAGATCTGTAGCAGAAGCACATCAGAAAGCGTTGGCTTGGGAAAAACAAGGGAGACGAGGAAGTGGTGTGTTTTCTAATTCTAACAATCAAGCGAAGGGTGTTGGAGGAAGTTCTAATGTTTCTAAAACTATCAGTAGACCAGTGGTGAAAGAGGCTGAGAAGGCGAAAGTTAACAATGGTTTCAAATGTTACAATTGTCAAGAAATGGGTCATAAAAGCAGTGAGTGTCCAAAGCCAAAGAAGAGAACCATGATTGTGGAAGTTGATGATGAGGATGTTGATGAGGAGTGTTCTAGTCCAGTTGAGGAGGATAAGCAGGATATTGCGTCAGGAGACGAAGGTTGTAACCTAATGCTGAGGAGATCGTGTTTAACACCGAAGCAGGAAGAAGCTAGTTGGTTGAGGAGTAATATCTTTCAGTCAACATGTACTATTCTGGGGAAGGTGTGTAAGTTTGTAATTGACGCAGGAAGCTGTGATAATATTATTTCAACCGAAGCTGTGACGAAGTTGAAATTAAAGACAGAGAAACATCCGAGTCCATACAAGTTAGCATGGTTGAGAAAAGGAGGAGAAGTGAAAGTGGATAGACGAGTTCGTGTACCATTCTCTATTGGGAAGAAATACAAAGATGAAATATGGTGTGATGTAGTAGAGATGGATGTTTGTCATTTATTATTGGGAAGACCATGGCAGTATGATCGAGCAGTACAACATGACGGTCGGACCAATAGCTACAGTTTTATGTTTAAAGGCACGAAGATTATATTAGTTCCAAAGAAGAGATCACAAGAAGAAAGTAAGTCCGAAGAAATCGAAGAGCTGAAAACTTTATTGACTTTGAAGGAGTTTGTTAAAGAAGTTGAAGAAGAACCGGAAGTATTCTTGTTGATTGGACGTGAGAGTAGTGAAGAAGTTGAAATTCCTGAAGAAGTTAAACCAATCTTGAAAGAATTTGACGATGTATTTCCAAAGGAGTTACCAACGGAGTTGCCACCGTTGAGGGATATACAACATCAGATAGATCTTGTTCCAGGTGCTGTGTTGCCACACAGACCACATTATCGAATGAGTCCGAAGGAACATGAAGAATTGCGGAGGCAGGTAGAGGAATTGCTTGAGCAGGGGCGTGTGCAGGAGAGTCTGAGTCCTTGTGCTGTACCAGCTTTATTGGTACCCAAGAAGGATGGGACGTGGAGGATGTGCACTGACAGCCGAGCATTGAACAAGATTACTGTGAGATATAGATTTCCGATGCCGAGGTTGGATGACTTGTTAGATCAAATAAGTGGAGCTATTATCTTTTCGAAGATTGATTTGAAGAGCGGATATCATCAAATTCGTATCAGACCAGGCGATGAATGGAAGACTGCTTTTAAAACCAGGGAGGGTCTATACGAGTGGTTGGTCATGCCATTTGGTTTATCCAATGCACCAAGTACGTTCATGAGGGTGATGAATCAGATTTTTCGACCATTCATTGGAAAATTCGTGGTGGTGTATTTCGATGATATTCTTATTTACAGTGGGAGTTCAGAGGAACATCTGAATCATCTTAGAGAAGTACTGATGGTACTGAGACAAGAACAATTTTATGCTGCTACAAAGAAGTGCGTGTTCATGACGCACAGTGTTTTATTTCTGGGGTATGTTGTTTCAGAGAAAGGAATACAGGTTGACCAAAGTAAAGTCGAGGCGATCAGAAATTGGCCGCAACCCAAGACGATAACGGAAGTTCGTAGTTTTCATGGGTTGGCTTCATTCTATCGAAGGTTCATTCCACACTTTAGTAGTGTGATGGCACCTGTTACAGATTGTATGAAAGGCAAACAGTTTTCATGGTCAGAAGAAGCAGGAGTTGCTTTTGTGAAGATCAAGGAATTGCTGACGACTGCACCAATTCTAGTATTACCTGATTTTCAGTTGGTATTTGAACTACATACTGATGCATCCAAGGTTGGGATTGGAGGGGTGTTGAGTCAGAAGGGACGTCCAATTGCCTATTTCAGTGAGAAGTTGTCAGGAGCGAAGATGCGATACAGTACGTATGATGTGGAGTTCTATGCTGTTGTACAATCTATTAAGCACTGGAGACACTATCTGTTTCAGAAAGAGTTTGTTCTGTATACTGATCATGAAGCATTGAAGCATTTGCAAGGGCAAGACAAGATTTCAGCGAGACATGCATCGTGGATTGCATATCTGCAACAGTTTACTTTTGTTGTGAAACACAAGTCAGGGGTGACAAATCGAGTGGCTGATGCTTTGAGTAGGAGGAGTCATTTGTTGACACTAAAAGTTGAAGTGATGGGGTTTGAAATGTTGCCGGAATTATTTGTTGAAGATCCTTACTTCATGAAGTTTGTTGATAAAGTTAAGGAGGGAAAGACGGATGAGTTCTTGATGGTAGATGGTTTTCTTTTTAAAGGAAGTCGATTGTGCATACCGGAGGGTAGTCTGAGAATGAAGATTATCAAGGAGTTACACGAAGAAGGGCATGTTGGAAGAGACCGTACCTTACAGTTAATTTCACAATCCTACTTTTGGCCATCGATGAGGAAAGAAGTGGAGAGGTTTGTGGAGCGTTGTCATATTTGTCAAGTTTCGAAAGGAACTGCGACTAATGCTGGTTTATATATGCCATTACCTGTACCAACTAAACCATGGGTTGATGTGAGTATGGACTTCGTGTTGGGATTACCAAGGACACAGCGTGGTAACGATTCCATATATGTGGTGGTTGACAGATTTTCAAAAATGGCACATTTCATTGCTTGCAAGAAGACGGCAGATGCGGTTCATGTTGCTCAGTTGTTTTTCAGGGAGATCTATAGACTTCATGGATTGCCAGAATCTATTGTGTCGGATAGAGATACTCGATTTCTGAGTCATTTTTGGTTGAGTTTGTGGAAAATGGTGGGAACGAAGCTGAAATTTAGTAGTGCTTATCACCCGCAAACGGATGGACAGACTGAGGTGGTTAATCGATCGTTGGGAAACTTGTTGAGGTGTCTTGTTCAAGATAATCTGAAGAGTTGGGATGTGAAGTTATGTCAGGCAGAATTTGCCCATAATCATGCTGTGAATCGAAGTACGGGGTTCAGTCCGTTCCAGATTGTTTATTCAAGTTTACCGAAGGGACCGTTAGATTTAACGATGATACCACACTCGAAGGGGACAATTAAGAAAGCTGCTGATTTTGTTGAAGGGCTGACGGAGTGTCATAAAATCGTTCAAGAACGATTAGAGAAAGCAAATGAGAAATATAAACAAGCTGCAGATGTGAAACGACGAAAAGTTGAGTTTAATGAAGGAGATATGGTTTATGCAGTGTTAACAAAAGATCGTTTTCCAGTGGGCGCGTACAACAAGTTGAAAGCCAGGAAAATTGGTCCGGTGGAAGTTGTGAAACGAATCAATGAAAATGCTTATAAACTGAAGCTGCCAGATGATGTGTATACATCTGACGTATTCAATGTTAAACATCTTGTACCATATCATGGGGAAGAGTTTGTTGGGGATGAAGAGTGTGCGAATTCGAGGTCGAATTTCTCTCAACCAGGGGAGGATGATGCAGTGCAGAAAGCTAAGGGTCTAGGTCGCTCACGATCTAAGGAGTGTGTAGGTCGCTCACGACCTAAGGAGTTAGAGGGGGGAGTGAGTGATGCCGAGAAGAGTGGTTGCACAGTCCAATTCGGTGAAGTGGTAGGTCGCATACGACCTAACAAGGCTTTTAAGTTGGAGCTACGACCTAACAGAAACGAGGTGCTGGAACGACCTAACATGTTCTTAGGTCGCGTACGACCTAACTGTGCAGTGCAACATGGTGAACGATCTAACATAACACCAAGTACAGAGCTACGACCTAACGGGTTAGTGGATGGCGAACTAAAACAAGGAGATAGGTCGCTGGAACGACCTAACATGCTTTTAGGTCGCGTACGACCTAGCGAGATAGGAAAGAGGGGGCTGGAACGAGCTAATGGGGTGCTCCGACCTAACAAATCACGACTTAAGATAGGTCGCAAAGTCTTAGGTCGCAAAGGCCTAGGTCGCAAAGTCTTAGGTCGCAAAGGCTTAGGTCGCATAGTCTTAGGTCGCAAAGGCCTAGGTCGCAAAGCCTTAGGTCGCGAAGGCTTAGGTCGCGAAGAATCTCTGAAGCCGCTTCTGTTAGGTCGCAAACGAAGGGATGCCGTTCATTCTTAGGTCGCAAAGCTCTGGAGGCCATTGATTTCCCCAACTCGCCGATCTGGAATGCTGTGTGTTCATTTGTTAAGTCGTGGAATAATGTAATTAGGTCGTTACCGACCTAAGTGAGTTGTTTGTCTTTTAACATGTTTGTTAGGACGCGTCTGTACTAGGTCGCAACATTCAAGGTCGAAGGTCGTTTTCGACCTAAGTACTTGTAATATTTTGAAACTTTTCTGCTGTGTTGAGTTGTAGCCTATAAATAGGCGTGTATGGTCATTTTGTAAAGGTTGTTGATTTTTGAATAAAATTCTCTTTTGATTGCTTTGTGCTTTCATTCAAATTGGTAGTTGAGTGTAATCTCCTATCTCCTCTTTCGGTTAATCGAGTGCGCTCGATTCAACGATTGTAGAAGCCGATTCGCGGAATCAAGTGCGCTTGATCAACGCTTGAAGAATTGAAGATCTTTGAACCCGGTATCGTGCGCGATCAACGAGTTCGAGATAGCTAGAGTTCGGCATCTTCGGATCAACGAATTCGGGCAATTCAGCATTCATCAATCCATCGACTGCTACTTTCACAGATCTACATTGTTTTGAATTATCCGCTGCGTCAGAAATGAACTTAAATTAAGAATTTGGGAATTTAATTTCCGTAGCCTTCAAAATCTAGCTTTCAAAGTTTTGCTTTATGCTAAGGTGGGAATGAGTGTTAGAGCATTTGAGACTCACCTTTGGAGTTTGGAGCTTCGCTTGGAGATCTATCTATCTATCTATCCAGCTTTCAGTTATTTCAGTTGTTTCCAGTGATTTCTGTTCAGTCTTGTCGGTTACCTTTGTATTTGATACTACTCTGTATTTGAGATTTCTGTCGCATTTTGTTTCAAACTCTGATGTTTATATAGTAGCTTCATGAACTACTATTTTTCTTTTTCTATTCTACTGCTTATTGCTATATTACTGTGTATTTGTGATTCTGTGATTGATTTATTTACTGTATATGCTAAGTTTTGCAAAATATAAATTAACAATCTGATATTTTGAGCAATTCAAGTCCGACATGTGCGGATGCGAATGGCTCGAAATACTGGGTCGTTATAGTTGGTATCAGAGCTCTGGTTTAGGCAAAACTTAGCATATAGAGTAAAAATTAATTATTGAATCATCTTTTTTCGAGCTTGAAATCCTTCGTTTGAATTCTCCTTGATTTGGATTTTCTTTTGGGTTTTCGAACATCCCTTGTTCTGAAGTACATTGTTGTCTATTCCTATTCGTGTTCTTTTTGATTCTGGAGCATCCTATAGCTCCACTTCGATTGATCTCTATAATGAATTTGAGAACATCTTGCCACCTCAATTGGTAACTTCATTTTTTGGGTGACTAATCCATCGGCGGTCCCGCAAATCTTATATGATTTGTAAAGGGGGGTGAAACTCCTTTAAAACAGGCATTGATTCACCAGAGATTTCTACATCCTCGGTTTTGATGTTGTTACCTCTTGTTAAACCCGACCCGTATCTAGTAGACGATCAGGGTAATCCCCTTGTAATCTTGACTCCACTCTAATAATCAGAGATTATCCTAATATTAGATGAAGTCGCTTCTCTTCCCTTCAAGCGGGAAATTGAATTTCTACATCGATCTTATTTCTGGAATCTCTGTTAACCCGGTTAAGGACACCCGCGATCAATATAAGTCTATTCATCTTCCTCTTTTGAAATTTAATTATTCTATCTTCCTTCCGAGCCTATCTTCTTAGTTAGAATTCTCTTTATATTAGGGTCCCTCTAAATTTGAATCTCTATCCTTGTTCTATAATCCATTCTTGAACATTGAGTAAGCACGTGTATTTGTAATTAAAATAAAAATGTTTTATATTGTGTTGTTTGAGTTGTTAAGTTTGAATTTTAGGTTTCGATCGATTCGTCTAGCTAACGCTATCGATAGGAATTCCAAAACACTTGAACAAAGAAAACTAACACAATGTTGTTTTCAAAAATTTGTAAATGTTATATGATTATATTTTCTATAAAAGTATAGTTTTCTGAAATTCGATATAAAGGAATTGGTTGTTAGGAATGATAATACAAGATTATCATTTATTATTTTTGTCAACACTACTAAATCATTTTCTATTGTTATATGTTATAAGGTGTTGAAATTTTATAAGCAGGGTTTAGTTGATTTGAAAATGAAATGAACTTAAATTAAGAATTTGAGAATTTAATTTCCGGAGCCTTCAAAATCTAGCTTTCAAAGTTTTGCTTTATGCTCGGGTGGGACTGAGTGTCACAACATATGAGACTTACCTTTGGAGTTTGGAGCTTCGCTTGGAGATCTATCTATCTATCCAGCTTTCAGTTATTTCAGTTGTTTCCAGTGATTTCTGTTCAGTCTTGTCAGCTACCTTTGATTTGAGACTACTATGTATTTGATATTTCTATCGCATTTTGTTTCAAACTCTAATGTTTGTATAGTAGCTTTATGAACTACTATTTTCTTTTTCTATTCCGCTGCTTATTGTTATATTACTCCGTGTCTGTGATTCTGTGGTTGATTTATTTACCGTATATGCTGAGTTTTGCCAAATATAAACTAACAATCTGATATTTTGAACAATTCAAGTCCGACATGTGCAAATGCGAATGGTTCGAAATACCGAGTCGTTACAAATTGGGATTACATTTAAAGCAGTTATAAATTACTTTAAATTAATACTATTACGTTTTATTCCAATTACATTCTTATTATTAAATCACAAAATTTTATTTCTTTCAACATTAAATCACAAAACCTTATTAAATCAACCATTTTTAATTATCGAAAATTACGGGTCGTTACACTCTCCCCTACTCAAAACTTTTCATCCTCGAAAAGGAAGAAGAAGGAATTAAGAAATCAATATATCTTAGTCAAAATATTAAATTTATAAACAATTAATTTACATAATTAATAATGTAAATAAATATATAAATTTATGACCATTAAATCCTTTTATATTCAAGTTCATTAAAGTTTGGAAAACATTTCACAAAATTTTCTAAGTCCAAAATTTACAGAAAATTTCGGTAGAGTCTCCTTTATACGGAGAGGTCTGGGAGAAATAGTAATATCAATAATACAATATATATATATATATAACATTTTCAAAATAATAAATCCCAACAATTGGAAAATAATATAATATCGCTATAAAACCGTAAGCCTATTTGTCGGGCAAACAACGCTTATTATATGAAACCAAAAGCAGTAGCAATTGCTTCCATAATCCGTATTTCACTTATATATCCAAAGAAGTTAATAATTATATAAAAGAGAAATATTTTAAGTTGTTTCAATAAATAACAAACAAGTCACTACAACATAACAACAATCACTTCCAAACAAACAGTACAAACATTATTTCAACAAAGAAAACAATCATCCATCCATTTCAACCAAAACAAATGGTTTGTCCGGATTTAGAAGTTCAAATCATATAAAAATGATAAATAAACTTGTAACGATCCGGATTTTCGCGTTCGAAAATCGACATCCATACTTTACATCGTACTCGAATGTCATAGATTCGACCGTTCAAATCCGATTCGCCGGAGCTTATAACACAGTTAAGTAAATAACACAGCAGAATAAAAAGAATAACAGATTGATATACAATATCTGATACAACAGAGTGATACAATGAATATCAATATACATCAGAGATATGATACAACAAATAGCAGCGGAAAAGAAAACGATAACACCAGCAGCGGAATAGAATGTCACCAAGATAAGCAACGTCAGTCCATGAACTCCAAGAACTGAACTAGCTCCAGATAATCTACTAAACCTGAATATCTGAAAAACCCAACTCTAGACTGCCCGTGTGGAAAATGGTGGGCACCCAGAGTTTAGGAAGGGAACAATAAACTCCGGATCAGTCATGGGACTGGTGTGAGCAACAAAAACAGTTTATCTTTAAAAACAAATAGCAAAAGAATCTGAAGTAAATTCGCAATGCTTTTTGAAAATGAAACTACCATAAGACCTCCCACCACACACACAATGCAAACGCAGAATTGGAGGAGATTTCTTCTTATGATAGTCAAAGATGCTTACTACGCAAAAATCAAATCACTTTGGATATTATTATTAGTGCATAGTGTAGAAAACATTTCGAAAGTAGAATATAAATCTTAGCCAGCATAGACATTCCGAACTATGCCTACTATAGCTACCATCCAAACAGTGGTGACCACCATAAGTGAATGATAGGTTCTACAACTAAAACCGTACAAGGCTCGTATTGTTTCTTTGGATTTCCAACAAATGATCAGGCTAAGGAACTTCCTATCCACGATGGGTATGTCCCTGGAATAGACGACCCGAGAACCTAACCGGATCTCTGCCAACACAAGGCCGAGTTACCTCTGCAAAAATAGGTAACTACTGACACGCGTATGTCATCCCCCGATCGTCACCGATCTTCCCGAGGATCCCCGATTTCCAACAACCACAAAGTAATAAATTTGCAGCAACCACAGAGGTTAAGTATCTTGGCTCCATACCATGATACCACCTTTATCCAGAAGGAATGACATACACTAAGGGGCGCTACTCCCTAGAACCTTGCCGCATCTTTCCTGTTTTGACCATTTCCGGGGTGTGAGGCTCGACGAAGTCTCGTCCACAAAGCTACGCTTTGTTCACAAAGCCATGCTTCGGGTCAAACAAATGATCAACCTATGATCACAAAGATATATGATCAAACAAATGATCATATCACAAATGATCAAACACTGATCATCACACAGCAACACTCAGCATGCCACATTACCAAATTGGGATATATCGCTGATAAATTTCAACTACATAACCTCTGAGCTCGTACGTCTCAGAGAAGGGTGTTAAGCTAAGAGAATAAATTCTCCGCCACCAAACAGAAATGTATTTGAAAGAAATCGGCTTTATATCTCAAAGTGTAATGTCAGACATGTATCCATACAAGTCTGTTCCGGGTTCGAACAGAACCGAAGGCACTTCTCACGAAGCCCTTGCAATTCCGGATAACTTTCAATCACGTCCGGACTTCCCGTCACAAAAGAGTGATATAAATCTCTATACCGGCGCGACTCAGTGCAGAGACATTCGACAGGTTGTCCTTTCATTTTCGAAAAATATCCGGTCTTCAACACCGGTCTTCAAATGCGATCCATATACGACGTATCACTATTCGGAATTGGTTATATGACACAATTGTCTTTTCCCGGCTAACCCGAATAGTGAGCGCAATATTCAAAAACAAATGGATAATGGGATTTCAATTAAGTCACAACTTAAACCCAAACTTTCTTTACAAATGGTTTATCAAATTACCATTTTAATCTTTTTAAAACAAAAGGATTCAATTCACAAAGTTCACTTAATTTCACAAAGATTCCTTCACAGATTTTCCAAATCGATTTCCATTTCAATTTAATTAATTCGTTAAATCTTTAAATCAAAGATTTAACTAATAGCTTTCAAAACAATTTCATTTCGAATGGGTTAAACAAACATCATTTTAAATCTGTTAAGATAACAGATTTAATTTATAGCTTTTTAAAACAGTTCATTCATAACTTGGAAAAATAATTCCAATTCAATCTTGAAATTCCTTTAATTAAACTGGAATTTCATTTCTTATCTGAAAGCTTTAATTCCTTTGAAAACAACAGGTTTCATTTTGGAAATCTGATTCATTCATACGAGTTGAAATCCTTGGGTTAAATTCAAATTCCCAAAACTTTACACTTAAATGGTTTAACTTCATATAAACACATTTATATCATCTTTTATCCCTAGTTTCAAAATCATAGATTTAATTTTAAATCTTGAATTCAAATTTAAATCAAATTATTTAAATTTTCCAAACTCGATTAAGTTATTCAAATAACTTTTATCTTTGAAATTCCATTTCAAAAGCTTTTTACTTTAAACCCAAATTTTCGATTTCAAAATCAATTGAAATTAAAATTTCAATTTCAAAACATCAAATTTAAGTTATCTGTGACTTAACTGATTTCCACGTGAAATCCATATTTGTGTGTGTAACAGTGTGGTCTAGGGGTTTTACACAGTAGTGCAACATCAATCACCACATATCAAAATACAGGATATAGTTGATAAGAGATATAAACTATAACGCTTATCGTTCATTCAGATCACAGATGTATAAATATCATAGATAAAGAAATTACAGATCACAACATAAATCAGGGTATATCATAAAGCATCACAATCAGGGATATCAAACAATTCGACAATCAATAAAATCCAAACATTCATAAGTAGGGTCAAATTTATTATCTGATAAATTTAAATCAGATAATTTCTTATGAATAAATTTCTAATCCTGGTTAATCAATTATTAATATTTTACAAATTATTTTAATTAATTATCCTTTATTAATTTCACTAGGTAATTAGCTTCTATTCAATTACACAAAGTAATTATCTTTAATTAATTACAATAAATAATTAATTAATTCATATTTAATAATCGTCCCTTAATCACTTTTGTAAATTGATTAACTTTCAATTAATAAATTATTTTCAATTCAATTACCTTTATTAATTAATCACATAAATTAATTATTCTTCAAACTAATTAACCTTTAGACACTTGATTAAATTAAACTTGAGTTATTAATTAATTCATCTTAATTACTTTCATTTAGTAATTATCTTTAATTAATTAATTACTTTTCAATTACTTATCATTAATTAAACTTAATTAATTTATTTTCCCTAATTAATAAATCAATTAACCTTAAATTAATCACATAAATTAATTAATTATCCTTTAATTAACTATTCTTACATAAATCAAAGACTTAAGTTAATTAAAGATAAATCCTATCTTAATTAATGACTTTATCTCATTAGTTAAATTGTAACGACCCGTAAATTTAACCGGTTTTAATAACGTTATTAATTGGAATTTTAGGAAATTTTAGACGATAAAATTTTGAAATAAAAATTTAATATTTGGAATACGTCTGGTTAAACATAGCAACTGGTAAATTTTCGTCTGAAAATATGAAAGTTTATTTCGTACGTAAATTCACTTCAATTCAATCAGTTAAAAAGCAATGAAAATAAAATGTTTTCGAAACCTAAATATTTTTACACAAAAAAATTCTAAATCATCTTCTGAGCAAGTTTTCAGTTTGTCGTTTTTCCAAATTCTGACATCTTTGGCTCCGTCGTTCTTATTTTCTGCAAAATAGCATTATTCTGGTACCGATATCGATTTTTATCGGATGATCGTACCACTGATTTCTATATACCGTTTTGATCGTCTCGTCGTACTGATCTCTTCGGTATATTCGATTGTCAAATTTCGAAACCCGATATGCGGTGCGATCCCTATAACGATTTCCGTATCGGTATTCATATTTGTGCCTTTTGGTTTCTTATAATCATTAAATTCTTTACTATGAAAACGTGCAGCTATTGGTATTCCTTGAACTCAACGCCAACCATCCCTATTCTCCACTTTTCAAAGTATATTAATTTCATTTTATTCGTTCATTTTCTTTCTTTCTTTTGAATTCAATGTTCACTTTGGAGCTACTGTCTGTTCAGATATTGATACACGTATGCTTCATTTTATTTACTTTGGTTCTTGTCATTAACAAATAAAAAGCCAGAGAGAATAAAAACAATGGCTATTCATTTATCTCGATTCTTCCCAAAACACCATCACCCATTCGATCACCCGAACCCAGACCCCTACGCCTCCACATCCACCACCTTGCTGTTCCACTGCCAGTTACCAATCACCCCGCCAGTTCAACTCGGTCGCCACCTAGACCCGAGCGCCGCCTCCATCTCCCAGCCTTCCCACCACCTAGCTCCAGCAGCAAACCACCTTGTTTCCCTTCGCCTCTGCCATTCCATCACCCTCCTCACGGCCACCTTAGCTCATCGTCCATCACCAACACCCCCTACCTCGCATGCTTCGGCAACCCACGTGCTAGAAACCCTCCGCCTTGTTCATTTCCATACGGTGCCTACCTCCGTGAAGCCAAACACTCAACCGCCTATCCATCCTTGCCGTCTCCAACTCAATGATCATCACCAGGCAGAGAAGTCACCACCTCATTCTCTTATATTATATATGCATGGGTACGTGTTTAAATATAATATGTGTGTTTATGTGTTTTGTTATATAAATATATATAGTTGTTATAAGGTATAAGTTATGTTTGTCCATATATAAGTAATGTAAGATCTGTTGTCAATATATAAGTTTATATAATCTATGTATAATATGTTGTTCGTATATATAAGTTTACATAAGTTTATGTATTATCTATTTGAGTTTATATATATATTATATGTGTACTAAGTTGCGGCATATAAGAGTGTTTTGTTTTCGAAATATATGTGGGATTATACGTGTGTGTATGTTACATTTTAAGGTGCTATACGTGTGTTATACGTGTTTGTGAAAAAAAAAGAAAAAAAAAAGAAAAAAATAATATATGTTGATGTGTGCGTTGCATTCAATTCCCCTGGGCATGTTCATACTGCTTCTCGTTTTCCTGCATATAAGGTTTATCTTATAAGTATGTTTTATACATAGCTATAGTAAATTGTACAAGTTTTGCATAAGCCTACTATGTCTATATACAGTCTGCATGGGTCATTTTTGTTTTTGCATAAATAATGCATATGTTTACTGATGGATATAAAGCTTGTTTACAGTTTTACAGTTAGTGTTTATAGCTTTGTTTTACAAAGTTATTTATAGCATTATATATGTTCACATGGGTATATATTTAGTTACCGAGTATTACATATGGATTTTGTAGTAGTGTATATATAGGGACTTGTTTTAAAAGTTATTTGTTGGATTTAAAATACATACAATGTTTGACAAATACTGTAGCATATTTTAAGATCTTTACAGTTTATATATATTTAAGTATATCAAGTTATATTGACTTCTTTTATAATTATTGACTAAAAAAAATAATAATAGTATGATTGGAAAAAAATTTATGTAGATATGTCCTTTTGTTTTATGTGTTTTATTTAAACAATGATTTTGAAAATACATATATATTTAATTTGCGTTTTCTTTGTTTTTCTTGTTTATATATATAGTTATATATATAGTTATATATGTATAAGTTCATTTCCGATTGTCCCCATCGACCCAATTCTGATTTATGTCGTAAATTCTTTGTCATCAGCTTTGATCGTCAAATTCGTGCCAATCTAGCGTTACTTTGGAATTCGTGCTTGGATTCGTAACTCATTTCAGTGTTAAATATCTCCAGCCTCGAAAGGTGAGCACTCACTCACGATTAACGCTCTTTTATTTATTAAATTTGATTTCAATTGAAACGACAATTGAAATATGCTGCTGTTAGATATTTACACTGTTATTACCTGTATCAGTTCACTTGTGACATCTGACACCATTATCTGTTATATATATGAAATGATAATCCAGTTTGGTTGTTAATTGATTGATTGTTGATGTTTATATTGGACGTTAAATTGTTAATGTTAAAATGATAAATAGTATGAAATTGAACTTGATATAGGATAATTAAATGTTAAATTTGATTAACTGACATTTGTATAATATGACCCCTTTAACTGTTGAATTTATTGACACGTTGGATTTGTTTAATTACATCTTGAACCACTGAATGTATGTTGTTAAATTGATGATGTATGAAATTGTAAATAGATGACAAGTGAAAACCGTAATGTAATAATCTTTAATCTACATGAAATGATAGTGTAGATTCTAGAAATAATTATATTAATTCGTACAAATAACAATGCGAATTAATACGATTATTTCGGGATTATTTGAATTGATTATTGGATTGATATTGATCGTTGATTATTGTTTATTTACTTTGACACCATCCCAGTTATCACACTGCAAGTTCCCTTTGTTATATTTTGATTTTGAATTGAATTGGAATCGGGTTGAAATGATAAATACCCAAATTGAACTTTGACCTAGGATATGAAATTAAATAAAACCCGATTGGTCAATAAATTTGATTTAAAAATAAAATGAAGGTTTTATTTTGAATAAATAATATTGTTTGAAACAAAGTTGGAAATTGAATTTTAAATGAAATTTAAATGTGAATATTTAATATTAAAAGGGTAATTGATGAAAGAATGTTGTTTAATTTGAGAAATGATTTAATAATTAAATTTGAAATTATAATTAAGTTGGAATTATAATTAAGTTTGAAATTATTAAAATTTGAAATGATTTAATAATTAAGTTTGAAATTATAATTAAGTTGGAATTATAATTAAGTTTGAAATTATTAAACTTTGAAATTATTTAATAATTAAGTTTTGAGTTATTTAAAAATTTAATAAGATTGAATTATTTAATGATTAAATTGAATTGAAATTCTTTAATAAGAAAATTGAACTTTTGAATAAGTGAATTTTAATTCGTAAAGAATTGAAATTGAGTTTCATTATTAATTAAGTTTTGGAAAATTATTTAAGTAAGTAAATAAGTGAAATGGAATTTCTTTAACAAGAAACGAAAATGTGATATTTTGGAATTAACGTAAGACTTGAAATGTAAAGAATTTGATTTGATGAATTTAATTTAATTAAATTGTAAGTTTTGATTTAATGAAGTTGAATTTAAGAAATTGATTTAATGATTTGGAAATTTAATAGAAATTGTTTTGAATGATAAATTAATTGAACGATATTGAGTGAAATTGATAAATGAATTTAAATTGATTTAAATGTTAAATTAAATTAATTTAAATGATTTCGAAATGAAACTTATATTCGAACTTGAGTTAAAATTTGAATTGTTTTAAATAGAAATTGAAATTGAATTATAAGATTTTGAAATGGTAATTTGGAAGTTTTGAAACGTAAATTATGGAAATTGTTTTAGAAAGACAAATGAAATGCTGATTTACGAATTGAAATTTGAAATTGGAATTTGATTTGGTTTTGAAATAAATAAACGACCAATCGGTGTAATAATTACGAAAGTTATTAAAGAGACCGGGATCGGTAATGGATATACTCTCTATCTGAACCGAAACCACTTTAATAACTATACGCGGAGTGTTGATCCAGAACGAAGTGGATGGTTTGGTGTACGCGTTGACTGAAGAAAGAGAACGATTTTGGATGACCCTTGACATGACTAAAACAGGAGCCGCGCCGGGCCATTGAGGATCGCCATCTCTAGCGGACACACTTCTTCGATACCATATCTATTACTTTTGTGATTCGATTTGGGTGCACCCCTCGATTTGGGAGTGTTGTTTCGCGGTGTTGGGGTAGTAGCTGCTATGCCCAACATCAGTCCGGATCAGGCAACTACTAGTATCCTAGTTGGTATCGCCTCATGTACCTTGTCATACTGATTATCCTATTCGCGACCACTACGATTTTGATTGGTACCTTTAGTATATGGATTGCCCTCTGGTGACTTCCGGTTTTGGGGAAACTACGGTCTTGTATATGCTTTTGGGAATAAACAGGTTAAGAGGTGTATGGGCCCTGCTTAACCCTACTTTGATATCTTTATATTACTGATAGACATTATCTACTTAGCGTACATTACTACCTAGTAGATAGTTTAACGGATCCTTAAAGGATGGTTATTCCAAACATCCTTGAGTTACTTGTATTTCAATTGCTATTTCACTTGAGTTGGATTTATTAATATAAGAATGTTAATCCTGACTCGAGTGTTTTGTATTTTGCTTTACGCTCGGGTCAGACTGAGTAGTTCAGCTTTCGAGACTCACCTTGGGAGTTGGAGCTTCGCTTGGAGATCCAGCTATCTATCCAGCTTTCAGATATTCGAAGATTCCAGTGATGTTTTCTGATTTGTATCTGTTACTCTTCCGTTGTATCTGGTTTAACTCTGATGTATCGTATTACTCTTCTGTTGTAAACTCTGATGTATTTTATATATTCATATAGTAGCTTCATGAACTACTATCTCTTTTATTTCCGCTGCACTTATTACTCTGTGTCTGTGATCTGTGATTATTTATTTGCTGTATATGTTCAGTTTTGCCAATTTAAATTAACAACGCGGTATTTTGAGCAATTCAACTCCGGCATGAGTGTCTACCTATACACTTATAATGGACGCGAATGGTCCAAAATTCCGGGTCGTTACAGTTGGTATCAGAGCTTTGGTAGCTCTAGGCAAAACTTAACATATAGGGTAAATACATTTACAGAATCACTCTCATTCGAGTTTCAATCTCTTCCTTTCGACTCGATTCCTTTGAATTTTGGAACGTTCCCCTCGGTTCCGAAATTCATTCGTGTCCTTCACTATTCGTCTTCTTTCAAATTCTGGAGCACCCCATGACTCCATTCTGAATGTTATCTATAATAGATCGGCGGTCTCGCCAATCTTCGAATGATTCGTAAAGGATTAAACTCCTTTATAATAGGCATTGATTTACCGGAGATTTCTGTATCCTCGGTTTACGATGCTATCTATCTCCTGCTATACCTGGATTCTATTTCTTGAGATTGGATGTTGATTTACCTCGAAATTCAGCATCGATCTTATTCTTGAAGTCACGGTCGACCCGTTAAGGTTGCCCGCGATTTATATAAACTTATCCATCTTCTTATTTCGTTATTTTAACATCCTTTCTTCTGTTCGAGCTTATCTTCGAATCAGAATTCTCCTTGATTTGAGTTCATCAAATTTGAAACCCTATTCTTATTTTGAAAATTCATTCCTGTATCATCGAGCAAAGAAATGTATTTGTAAACTAATATATAAATGTTTTAATATATGCTGTGTTGTTTGAGTTGTTGATGTTGATTTGGGTTTCCGATCGATTCGTCTGATCAACGTTATCGATAGGATTTCCAAAACACTTGAACAGAGCAAACTGACACAATATTATTTCCAATTTGGAAAATGAAATAAATTTGTTTGATTATATTGTGAAAATATAAGTAAAAATTTTCTGGAATTTAATTGGTAAATTAAATTGTTTGTTTGAAATGATAATATTTGATTATCATTTATTGTTCTAAATAAATTTATAAATACGGTTTATAAATTGATTTGGAATTTGAAATGAATTAAATTCAGAAATTTGAGAATTTAGTTTCCGATGATTTCGAACCTTGGTTTTAAAATTTTAAAGGACATAGTATTGGAAGTATTTTCGAATAGAAATCGTTTTCAAAGAATTTTTAAATGTTGAAATCAGTGCTCTTCTCTTTGTCGCTGGAAAATAATTTCGGTGATGGCGGCCGCATCATCGACATTCATTTTCGAGTTTCGAAGTGGAGATACTATTCTGTAGCTTTGCTACGGGTTTGTTTTGAGGAAAGAAAAAATTTTGATTTGAATTTCGTCAGTATATTTTGATTCACATATATATAGGTATCTTATTTTAAAATTTAATTTGATATGATATAAATATATTATATATATCTCTAAATTGTTTAAAGTTAATCGGAAATCTAATTCTTAAATGTTGTTAAAGGATGATTTTAATTATATATAAAACCAAAATTTCGAATAAGTATTTAAATTTGAATAATTGAATTTGGAAAATTTTATTTGTATATTGTTCAACTTCATTCTAATACAACTTACCTAAATCATTTAGAAGTTGAATATGTAATTGGATAATATATAAGATAAATTGAATCTATAAATAAAATTTGAGTGTTTATAATAAATGTTATACACTAAATTTTGATTATAAAGATGTTAATAGAGTTAGATAGGATAATAAGTAAAACTCAGTTAATAATGAAATAAATTGTTTCGAAAAAGTTTATAAATTTGTTTTGAAGAATTAAAAAAATTTAAATTTGGTCAACTTATGAAAATACCTTGAATTTAAAAGAAAGTAATAGATGTAAATTAATCTAAATCAAAACTTTTTGGTTTAAATTAATTTATATGGGTTAAATATATGTGAGTAGATATATTAAGTAGAATAAATTTAACAATAATTGGGAATAAAGAAGAATTTAAATTGTTGAAATTAAAATATGATTATAATAAAAGATTATTCAAATTTATGGTTTTAGAAATTGTAAATTGAAAAATGGGATAATAAGATAATGAATTTAGAAATAGTTGAGATTGATTTTAGTGAAATCACATGGATTAAATAAATTATTTAATATTAATTAATTTAAATTTGAACTTATAGGGTTTAAATTAATTGTTATTAGTATTTCAAATCTATTTTTCTTTTTGGTTGTTCTATTCTCCTACCTCGTTCCTTTTCGGGGACGAAAAGTTTTGAGTGGGGGAGAATGTAACGACCCGTAAATTTAACCGGTTTTAATAACGTTATTAATTGGAATTTTAGGAAATTTTAGACGATAAAATTTTGAAATAAAAATTTAATATTTGGAATACGTCTGGTTAAACATAGCAACTGGTAAATTTTCGTCTGAAAATATGAAAGTTTATTTCGTACGTAAATTCACTTCAATTCAATCAGTTAAAAAGCAATGAAAATAAAATGTTTTCGAAACCTAAATATTTTTACACAGAAAAATTCTAAATCATCTTCTGAGCAAGTTTTCAGTTTGTCGTTTTTCCAAATTCTGACATCTTTGGCTCCGTCGTTCTTATTTTCTGCAAAATAGCATTATTCTGGTACCGATATCGATTTTTATCGGATGATCGTACCACTGATTTCTATATACCGTTTTGATCGTCTCGTCGTACTGATCTCTTCGGTATATTCGATTGTCAAATTTCGAAACCCGATATGCGGTGCGATCCCTATAACGATTTCCGTATCGGTATTCATATTTGTGCCTTTTGGTTTCTTATAATCATTAAATTCTTTACTATGAAAACGTGCAGCTATTGGTATTCCTTGAACTCAACGCCAACCATCCCTATTCTCCACTTTTCAAAGTATATTAATTTCATTTTATTCGTTCATTTTCTTTCTTTCTTTTGAATTCAATGTTCACTTTGGAGCTACTGTCTGTTCAGATATTGATACACGTATGCTTCATTTTATTTACTTTGGTTCTTGTCATTAACAAATAAAAAGCCAGAGAGAATAAAAACAATGGCTATTCATTTATCTCGATTCTTCCCAAAACACCATCACCCATTCGATCACCCGAACCCAGACCCCTACGCCTCCACATCCACCACCTTGCTGTTCCACTGCCAGTTACCAATCACCCCGCCAGTTCAACTCGGTCGCCACCTAGACCCGAGCGCCGCCTCCATCTCCCAGCCTTCCCACCACCTAGCTCCAGCAGCAAACCACCTTGTTTCCCTTCGCCTCTGCCATTCCATCACCCTCCTCACGGCCACCTTAGCTCATCGTCCATCACCAACACCCCCTACCTCGCATGCTTCGGCAACCCACGTGCTAGAAACCCTCCGCCTTGTTCATTTCCATACGGTGCCTACCTCCGTGAAGCCAAACACTCAACCGCCTATCCATCCTTGCCGTCTCCAACTCAATGATCATCACCAGGCATGTAACAGCCCTAGATTTTTGAATATATTTTATTTGACTTTATTTTATTTTGAAAACTATTTTAAACTTATTTTATTTCAAACATTTCATTTTTAAATATAAATGTTGATTATTATGTAACTTTTAATTTCAAACTAGTATAAATTGAACATTTCCTCAAAAAGGGATTTCTGGTCAAACTGGTCAAACTTTGACTTTTGAAACTTCAAATTTAAATTTTTTTAAAATCTTAAATTTTATCTTTTATTATGAAAATAGACTTAATAACATGAATACTGCTTTTTGTTTCGTTGAAAACGGAATTAAATTGTAAAAGTTATGTACATTTCAATTTTGAGTATAATTTGTTTTATTTTGCAATTTTGCCTATTTTAAATTTTATAAATCATATTTTCTTTGTCATATTTTATTTTAAAATGTGTTAATATGCTATTTTATGTATATTTTTGTCTTTTAATATTTTTGAAGTGATAATAAAACTTTTCCAAAATATATTGCATTTATTAAAGACTAGTTTCTATTTTTCTACTATATTCTTCATTTAAATTTTATTAATTAAAATTTATTTATTTATTTTTGTGAATGCATTTTTATTTTATGTTCTTATCTTTATTTATAAATATTTTTCCAAGTCCATACAATTTTCCCTAAGTTTATTTCATTTATTTTCAAATTTTCTAGACTAGTTTTCATTTTGTACTATTTTCTTATTTTAATCATATATAATTAATATTTATTTATTTATATTTTGTATATTTGTTACATTTTCGAATTGAAACTGAATTTTTAATTATTTTCAGTTATTTAAACTTATTAAAAAGAAATGAAAGTGATTTGAAAGGTTTGTGGCTTTTTATTTCCTAAGGCCTTTTGAATTCCCACCTTTTCACATTTCAACATTACTTTTCATTCAATTGGCCTTAACTCCTCATTCTTTCAGCTGCATATCTCATTTTGCAATTCACGTGAAAACATCACTTTCTCATTCCTCATTCACATATGTTTTCAGATCTGAAGAAAAAGAATTGTAATGTCTTCCTCTTTTCTATTCTTTTTCACCTTCTTTTATTGATTTTCCTTTGTAAATTGCCTTGAAATCTTCATGCTTTGCTCAGCCCATAGCCTCACCATCACCACCATCGACAACCATCCCTTCCTCCCCACTAAATCCACGGCCAAACCATCATTCTCCACTGACATGAAAGTGCCATGGCCTCCCCTTGAGCAAAACTCCACAAAAACATTGAAAACTCTACAATTATCGCCTACCCGAGCCATGTATGCAACCTTCCCTTCATTTTACACCACCACCACCACCATAGGCTGCCACCACCACCTTTTCCAGACCTCCCCACACCACTCCAACCTCTGTCCAGACCTGAGCTTGACTGGCCAAGCATATAACCCCATGACCGATCCCTTTTGGTTGCCAAAAACCATGTTTTAGCCTAAATCCCTTCACATCCCTGTGTTGTAACTTCCTCCATCATGTTCTACCTTGTAGCCTTACCTTTTCCAGACCCATACCTGATCCAAACCAAGTACAAACCTGACCTAATTGATCCCCTAGGCCATGCAAACAAGTAGAGAAAGCAAGGTAAAAAGTTTCGTATTCAAACTGCTTTTTGTTTCAAAGTTATTCAAATTCAATCGTATTGATTTTTAACTATTATTTTGGTTTTGTTTTTGGGTTGTAACACAAGATCTATAACTTGGATCTCGCTCTCCACTCTCAAGTCATTCCCGTGTTGTCGTGCCTTCGTAGTGTCAGTATTGTGTGCTTTTGTGGCTATCTCCAGCTTTTAACAAGTGAGTTATTCTCACCAGACAATATGTACATATATAACTAGTGAATTGACCCCTTTTGAATCTGTAAAATGCATTATCATGTTACACCTGCTATGTTATGATTTTATGATGTTCACCCATGCTTAAATACCTATTATATTATATGTTACTGTTATATTATGTTGTTCTATTATTTTTATCAGTTTATCACACTGCAAGTTCCCTTTAGATTAGAATCACTATGGGTTGAAATGATACATACCCGAACGGACTTTAGAATAGGAGAAAATCGTTATGGGCTGAAATGATAGGCCTGAATGATTTTCAATTATTTTCATTTGCTTGGGATTGCGGGTTTGAAATGATCAAACCCGGGTATCTTTGTAAATTACGGGTTGAAATGATAAATTACCCGTATCACTTTACCTAGGCTAGAAAATGAAATACAGACCCGTTGTTAAAATATGTTTTATAAATTTTTTTTAATTATTTTAGAAATGTAAATATTATAATATTTTGACTTAAACTAAATAAAAATGATTTTTGTAAAGCATTATTGATTTTCTGAAAATTTATAAGTGAAATAAATTAATGGTAAAATTAGAAAATTTGAAATGTAAGTTATTTTGGGAAATTTTAATTTGGTGATAATTGGAATTTAAATTAAATATGAAATGTGATACATTCATGATAATTTGGATTAAAGTGAATTTAAATGATTTTATTTTATATTAATGATTTTGAATAAAGTTAAAATGTGAAATGAATGAATATTTAAGTCGAAATTTTGAAATATAACTAAAATTGGAAATTTGTGAATTTGGCTTAAAAATGAATTTTAAGTTAAGTAAATAAAAATGGAATTAAGTTATATTTGAAAATTTAAACTTAAGTGTTAAGTTAATTTAATTTAATGAATTTATAATTTAATATTGGAATTTAATAAGTGAATTATTATTAAATTTTGATTTTTGAATGGAGGTTTAACTTTATAAAATCATGAATATAAGGGTATTTGAATGATTGTTTTAAAAGTGAAATTATATGATTTTATAAGTTAAAAATGATTTATATAAAAATATAATTGTTGTGAAGTTATACTGAATATTTGAAGTTAGTTAACTGCATTTCTGAAACGCTATTAAATTCTAATGTAAATGATAATACAACATTTGTAAATGCTGTAGTTGATAATAATGAACCAAATGGCTAAATTTAATTAAAGGCTATTATAGCATTTTTGTAAATGTTATAATGGTTGAATTTAACTAAGTTTATTTGAAACTAATGTAACCATATTACAGAATTTTAAATGCTGTCTTTTGTTAAATTGAACTATTTTAAATGTGACTTTCCGTAGCATTTTCTAAATGCTGCGAAAGTTGAAATTTCATTGTTTTAATTAATTTAAGTGAACGAATGAACTTTGAAAAGTTAAATTTTTGGAAATTTAAAATTTTAATTATTAAATATACTAACTTCATTTTTATGATTTAAAATGAAGTAATTTGTTTCGAAATATAAATTATTTTGAAATATGATATTTTGATATTTTGAAATGGATTTTATAAGGATATTGAATTTTGAAATGATATTTGATTTCGAAGTATAAAATACCATTTTGAAATTTTAACCACGGGATGTATTTAATTTATAGTTTAACTGATCCTTAAAGGATGGGCGATCCCAAGCATCCTTTGAGTTACTGTGCATTTCTACTACAGTTCACTTGAGTTGGTTTACATTATATAAGTATATATTGTCCTGACTCGAGTGTTTTGTGTTTTACTTTACGCTCGGGTCAGCCTGAGTATTTACAGCTTAGCTTTGGATTTCTTTCTGGAGCTAGGAATCGCTGGAGATTCTGCTTGTCTAGTTATCTGTTCCTTTCAGTTCAGTTGTTCTATTTCAGTTCTGGTATTTATAAACTTCTATGTATTTGAGATTTCTATTGTATATGTTTTCAAACAGATATTATGTATTTTGTTTTGAGAGTTTGTTATAGTAGCTTCATGAACTACTATGGTTTTTATATTCCGCTGCGAGTTATTCTGATATTCTGTGTCTGTGATTCTGTATTTGATTTTATTTGCTCCAAATTTTATTACAATCTGTTATTTTGAATTATTCAAGTCAGACATGCGTGGATTATTGTCGATTTGAATGGTCCAAAATAGTGGGTCGTTACAGTTGGTATCAGAGCTTTGGTTTTAGGCAAACCTTAGCCTATGGAGCAAAAACTCATTAGAGATAGGGTAGAAATACCCTAGAATGAGTGAAATCAATCTCAGAATCATTTCTTTGTGAGAGAACGTATTTTCGAAGTATAAAATGATTTTCAAATGATTTTTAAAGAATTTTCAAAGATTATTTTGATATAAATTTTCTTGCTTTGAAAGTAAAATTTTCTAAACTTCATTCCTTTCGTATCCACCTTGTTAGTAATTTCTTTGATTAGGATCCTCTAAAATTTTGAACTTCTCTCTTGATTGATCTAGATCCTTTGTTGATAGGAATCTATTTTGGGTATGGCAAAATCAGTAGTTTGTTAGGATGCTTTGAGTAAACTCTGTTGTATCTTTTGCTTAGCTAAAGTTGTCCAACTAAAGATATTTATGCTTCTGTTTTCGTATGTTATGAATTCGAGTCTTTCCAAATTTTGAATGGGAATTTTTCTGTATCGATATAGGTTATATATCTCTAATCTTCGTTTGGATTCTTATCGAATAAGATTCCTTTGAATTTTGGAATGCTCCCACTTGTTCTGAAATCCATTCCTGTCTCCCATAATTGTATTCTTTTGATTTTGGAGCATTGCATCACTCCACTTTGTATGACCTTTATAGGGTGGCGATTCCGCCAATCTTTGAATGATTATAATTGGCATTGATTCATCGGATATTTCTGTATCCTCGGTTTACGATGTTTTCTATCTTCTGCTATATTTAGATTCTATCTCTGGCAATCGAAGGTCGATTTTCCTTAGATTTTCGCATCGATTATATTCCTGAAATCACGGTTGACCGGTTAAGGTCGCCCGCGATTCATATAGGCTTATCCATCTTGTATTTGGTAATTTAATTATCTTATCTTCGTTTGAGCCTATCTTTGAATTATAATTCTATTTGATTAGAGTCCTAAATTTGAATCTCTGTTTTGCTTTGAAATCCATCCTTGAATCGTCCCTTGGAAAGTTTGTGGTTGATTGTCTTTTAAAAAATTTGTATTCATCGTAGTTTTATTTTGATAAGGATGACCATATTTTTATATAAAGATGAAATGTTTTGATAAGGATTATATACCTTTTAAAAAAAATGAGAATTTGAAGTTTTGAAAGGATTTGAAATTGTGAAAATTTTATAAGAAATGGTTTCATATAAAATGATTTATAACTGAAGGTTTTGAATCTGAATTTAAGTGATTGAACTCCGGCATTTTGGAACTGGTTTTAAGATTTTGAAATAATAAATAATATGATTGAAATTATTTTTCCGAATAAGTAATGTTTCAATGATTTTAATGGGTTTTAATGATTTTGAAGGAATTTCAAAGAAGTTTTCAAAGTAAATGGAAGTCCAGAACTCACTTGTGTCGCTGGAAAATAATTTCGGTGATGAGTGCACGCATCATCGACATTGATTTTCGAGTTTCTGAGTGAGGGAGAGGCCACTTCGGTAGCATTGCTATGCGATTGATTTGTGAAACCAATTTAGATTTCAAATTCCGAAGTGTGATGTGATATTCGAAAGATATATGTATATATATTTGTAAAATTTGAAATGAGCCGGTGTTCAGTCCTTGAGTTTTGGATTTGATTTGATATAACCCTATTTTTGGAATGGATTTACTGATTTAATTGTGATTTCCAACTCTTGGATTGAAATATGATTTCTTCAACTATTTTAAAGGTTCGAGCACTTCCAAATCAAGGTTAACTTTTCAAAGCTAAGAAATTTTGTAAAGTAATTTGATAAAGTATATAAGTTTGTTTTGAATGTTTAAGTATGAAGTAATATGATTTAAATAAGTTGAAACTGTTTGGTTAAGTAAATGAATAAAGCAATTTTAAAATTTTCTAATATGAAATTTAGATTTGAAATGTTTTGAAAAGAATTTGGTCTTCAAAATATTTTGAATAAAATTTAGTTTAAATGTTTTAACTTAGTAACATCTTTATGAAACTATATATTTAACAAGTTAAAATAAATATATAAGTTGTACATATGCTATTTTATTCGCATAATTAATTTGATCCAAGTTTGAGTACACAAGTTCGAGGTGGATTACACCATTTCGTGTTAGGATTTTTCATTCGATTCTTGATGGCGAATATTTGATATGGATTTTGGGCTTGATTCCAGAATTCTCTATCATAGTATATGGCTATGCAAGGAGACTGATGGCTTCTAGTCGAGAAACCATATCGAAGTCCGCATTAGGGAAATCGAATGGACAATACTAGTTCGAAAGCGAACTTGTGTGATCGAGCGAGCGATCAAATGTGATTTTGCAAAATGATGACGTGTGTACATCTTATATTCTAATATCAGTGATATATTTTGACGCTGAAATTGAAAGCTGTCGGGTTAGAATATCTTTGCTTACTTTTCCAATTTAAATTACAAAGATATATAACCTATAAAAGCAAAGATATTCAAATCCCATATGGCTCTTCATACAGCGAAATTTATTTTGGAAAATTTGATCCTTATATAAGACGGACCTTACGTAAGTATAAGATGATATTGAAAACATTTGATTTTGGAAATGAATTGGTTGACTTAAATTATATTGATTTGGAAATTTGGATTTATTTTCAAAAATCTATTATTTTGGAAACTTTGAAACTAAAGATATTTAATTTGAGAAGAAAATAATTTGGTGAAATTGTATATGATTTTGAAATTGAACTGATATTGAAACAAATTTAAATTTGAGAACCTTATGTTACTAAACACTTGATTTGGGAGTTGTCGAACTTATATAAAATTGATTTGTATGAGTATGAAATTGATTCGAAAACTATAGATTTGAAAAGGTACTCAATTTGAAAGTGAAATCTTATATAATTGAAGTCTATATAAGTACGATTTGATATACTATTGATTTTGGAAAGTATTTGATTTGAAAATTAAATCTTATATATAATGGATTTTATATAAGTACGATATTTGAAAGTGATTTGAAAAGGTACTATATGATACATATTTTCGAAGTAAAGATATGGAAAGTGCCTTCTGCTTGATATCCGATTTGTGGCCACATCTTGGATTCATTCTATCGATATTATTCTCTCTGATTTTTGGTTTTCCGGATATGATACTCGAGTGTCCTTCGAATTCCATGGCGTTACCCATGGTCTTATCGTTCTCTCGTGACTGCATAGCGCAACTGCCTGGCTGAGTCTTGCCTAGGGGTACGGATTGTTTCCTGGGGGATCCAGGCGTAACCATTGTGTATCCTGCAATCTGTGTAGGTCGCGAATAGTAGCGCAAATGCTTGGCTGAGTCTTGCCTGGGGGTACGGATTGTTTCCTGGGGGATCCAGGCGTAACCATTGTGTATCCTGCATTCTACTAGTCATCATGGCGTAACTCGCAGGGCTGAGAAAGCTTACGGATATGGATTGTTTCCTGGGGGATCCAGGCGTAACCATTGTGTATCTGCGAACCATGGTTAGACAAAGGTTTTGTTTGTTTTGTTTGGATTGTACTTTCCATATCTGTTTTTAAAAGTTTTTCCAGTATTTTCACTGGGTGTTGAAACAAGTCTACTAAGTACCTGGAGAATTCTAGTTTTGCGCCTGATCAACGCACTACCAGAGTCTACAGGAACAAGGATAAACTTGTTAAGACATCGAGTTATAAAAGTATTTTGATAAAATATTATATAAATGATACTTTGATCAGTTATTTCCTTTTTAAAGGATTTTAAAGTGTTTTAAATATTTTACCTCTTTAACCAACACTTTTAATAAATGGCTCATCCTTGTCTTTCGTCCTATTTTCCCTTCTTGCTATTCCTATTCTCCACCTTGTTAAACTTACCTATAACAACAGTTATCAGGTATAATTTTAATATTCTTGTCATCTTGTCTTAATCTTATTCCATTCTATCTTTTTCTATGTTTTCCATACTTCATTCCTTTTCGAGGACGAAAAGATTTGAGTGGGGGAGAGTGTAACAGCCCTAGATTTTTGAATATATTTTATTTGACTTTATTTTATTTTGAAAACTATTTTAAACTTATTTTATTTCAAACATTTCATTTTTAAATATAAATGTTGATTATTATGTAACTTTTAATTTCAAACTAGTATAAATTGAACATTTCCTCAAAAAGGGATTTCTGGTCAAACTGGTCAAACTTTGACTTTTGAAACTTCAAATTTAAATTTTTTTAAAATCTTAAATTTTATCTTTTATTATGAAAATAGACTTAATAACATGAATACTGCTTTTTGTTTCGTTGAAAACGGAATTAAATTGTAAAAGTTATGTACATTTCAATTTTGAGTATAATTTGTTTTATTTTGCAATTTTGCCTATTTTAAATTTTATAAATCATATTTTCTTTGTCATATTTTATTTTAAAATGTGTTAATATGCTATTTTATGTATATTTTTGTCTTTTAATATTTTTGAAGTGATAATAAAACTTTTCCAAAATATATTGCATTTATTAAAGACTAGTTTCTATTTTTCTACTATATTCTTCATTTAAATTTTATTAATTAAAATTTATTTATTTATTTTTGTGAATGCATTTTTATTTTATGTTCTTATCTTTATTTATAAATATTTTTCCAAGTCCATACAATTTTCCCTAAGTTTATTTCATTTATTTTCAAATTTTCTAGACTAGTTTTCATTTTGTACTATTTTCTTATTTTAATCATATATAATTAATATTTATTTATTTATATTTTGTATATTTGTTACATTTTCGAATTGAAACTGAATTTTTAATTATTTTCAGTTATTTAAACTTATTAAAAAGAAATGAAAGTGATTTGAAAGGTTTGTGGCTTTTTATTTCCTAAGGCCTTTTGAATTCCCACCTTTTCACATTTCAACATTACTTTTCATTCAATTGGCCTTAACTCCTCATTCTTTCAGCTGCATATCTCATTTTGCAATTCACGTGAAAACATCACTTTCTCATTCCTCATTCACATATGTTTTCAGATCTGAAGAAAAAGAATTGTAATGTCTTCCTCTTTTCTATTCTTTTTCACCTTCTTTTATTGATTTTCCTTTGTAAATTGCCTTGAAATCTTCATGCTTTGCTCAGCCCATAGCCTCACCATCACCACCATCGACAACCATCCCTTCCTCCCCACTAAATCCACGGCCAAACCATCATTCTCCACTGACATGAAAGTGCCATGGCCTCCCCTTGAGCAAAACTCCACAAAAACATTGAAAACTCTACAATTATCGCCTACCCGAGCCATGTATGCAACCTTCCCTTCATTTTACACCACCACCACCACCATAGGCTGCCACCACCACCTTTTCCAGACCTCCCCACACCACTCCAACCTCTGTCCAGACCTGAGCTTGACTGGCCAAGCATATAACCCCATGACCGATCCCTTTTGGTTGCCAAAAACCATGTTTTAGCCTAAATCCCTTCACATCCCTGTGTTGTAACTTCCTCCATCATGTTCTACCTTGTAGCCTTACCTTTTCCAGACCCATACCTGATCCAAACCAAGTACAAACCTGACCTAATTGATCCCCTAGGCCATGCAAACAAGTAGAGAAAGCAAGGTAAAAAGTTTCGTATTCAAACTGCTTTTTGTTTCAAAGTTATTCAAATTCAATCGTATTGATTTTTAACTATTATTTTGGTTTTGTTTTTGGGTTGTAACACAAGATCTATAACTTGGATCTCGCTCTCCACTCTCAAGTCATTCCCGTGTTGTCGTGCCTTCGTAGTGTCAGTATTGTGTGCTTTTGTGGCTATCTCCAGCTTTTAACAAGTGAGTTATTCTCACCAGACAATATGTACATATATAACTAGTGAATTGACCCCTTTTGAATCTGTAAAATGCATTATCATGTTACACCTGCTATGTTATGATTTTATGATGTTCACCCATGCTTAAATACCTATTATATTATATGTTACTGTTATATTATGTTGTTCTATTATTTTTATCAGTTTATCACACTGCAAGTTCCCTTTAGATTAGAATCACTATGGGTTGAAATGATACATACCCGAACGGACTTTAGAATAGGAGAAAATCGTTATGGGCTGAAATGATAGGCCTGAATGATTTTCAATTATTTTCATTTGCTTGGGATTGCGGGTTTGAAATGATCAAACCCGGGTATCTTTGTAAATTACGGGTTGAAATGATAAATTACCCGTATCACTTTACCTAGGCTAGAAAATGAAATACAGACCCGTTGTTAAAATATGTTTTATAAATTTTTTTTAATTATTTTAGAAATGTAAATATTATAATATTTTGACTTAAACTAAATAAAAATGATTTTTGTAAAGCATTATTGATTTTCTGAAAATTTATAAGTGAAATAAATTAATGGTAAAATTAGAAAATTTGAAATGTAAGTTATTTTGGGAAATTTTAATTTGGTGATAATTGGAATTTAAATTAAATATGAAATGTGATACATTCATGATAATTTGGATTAAAGTGAATTTAAATGATTTTATTTTATATTAATGATTTTGAATAAAGTTAAAATGTGAAATGAATGAATATTTAAGTCGAAATTTTGAAATATAACTAAAATTGGAAATTTGTGAATTTGGCTTAAAAATGAATTTTAAGTTAAGTAAATAAAAATGGAATTAAGTTATATTTGAAAATTTAAACTTAAGTGTTAAGTTAATTTAATTTAATGAATTTATAATTTAATATTGGAATTTAATAAGTGAATTATTATTAAATTTTGATTTTTGAATGGAGGTTTAACTTTATAAAATCATGAATATAAGGGTATTTGAATGATTGTTTTAAAAGTGAAATTATATGATTTTATAAGTTAAAAATGATTTATATAAAAATATAATTGTTGTGAAGTTATACTGAATATTTGAAGTTAGTTAACTGCATTTCTGAAACGCTATTAAATTCTAATGTAAATGATAATACAACATTTGTAAATGCTGTAGTTGATAATAATGAACCAAATGGCTAAATTTAATTAAAGGCTATTATAGCATTTTTGTAAATGTTATAATGGTTGAATTTAACTAAGTTTATTTGAAACTAATGTAACCATATTACAGAATTTTAAATGCTGTCTTTTGTTAAATTGAACTATTTTAAATGTGACTTTCCGTAGCATTTTCTAAATGCTGCGAAAGTTGAAATTTCATTGTTTTAATTAATTTAAGTGAACGAATGAACTTTGAAAAGTTAAATTTTTGGAAATTTAAAATTTTAATTATTAAATATACTAACTTCATTTTTATGATTTAAAATGAAGTAATTTGTTTCGAAATATAAATTATTTTGAAATATGATATTTTGATATTTTGAAATGGATTTTATAAGGATATTGAATTTTGAAATGATATTTGATTTCGAAGTATAAAATACCATTTTGAAATTTTAACCACGGGATGTATTTAATTTATAGTTTAACTGATCCTTAAAGGATGGGCGATCCCAAGCATCCTTTGAGTTACTGTGCATTTCTACTACAGTTCACTTGAGTTGGTTTACATTATATAAGTATATATTGTCCTGACTCGAGTGTTTTGTGTTTTACTTTACGCTCGGGTCAGCCTGAGTATTTACAGCTTAGCTTTGGATTTCTTTCTGGAGCTAGGAATCGCTGGAGATTCTGCTTGTCTAGTTATCTGTTCCTTTCAGTTCAGTTGTTCTATTTCAGTTCTGGTATTTATAAACTTCTATGTATTTGAGATTTCTATTGTATATGTTTTCAAACAGATATTATGTATTTTGTTTTGAGAGTTTGTTATAGTAGCTTCATGAACTACTATGGTTTTTATATTCCGCTGCGAGTTATTCTGATATTCTGTGTCTGTGATTCTGTATTTGATTTTATTTGCTCCAAATTTTATTACAATCTGTTATTTTGAATTATTCAAGTCAGACATGCGTGGATTATTGTCGATTTGAATGGTCCAAAATAGTGGGTCGTTACAAGGCAGAGAAGTCACCACCTCATTCTCTTATATTATATATGCATGGGTACGTGTTTAAATATAATATGTGTGTTTATGTGTTTTGTTATATAAATATATATAGTTGTTATAAGGTATAAGTTATGTTTGTCCATATATAAGTAATGTAAGATCTGTTGTCAATATATAAGTTTATATAATCTATGTATAATATGTTGTTCGTATATATAAGTTTACATAAGTTTATGTATTATCTATTTGAGTTTATATATATATTATATGTGTACTAAGTTGCGGCATATAAGAGTGTTTTGTTTTCGAAATATATGTGGGATTATACGTGTGTGTATGTTACATTTTAAGGTGCTATACGTGTGTTATACGTGTTTGTGAAAAAAAAAGAAAAAAAAAAGAAAAAAAAAATATATGTTGATGTGTGCGTTGCATTCAATTCCCCTGGGCATGTTCATACTGCTTCTCGTTTTCCTGCATATAAGGTTTATCTTATAAGTATGTTTTATACATAGCTATAGTAAATTGTACAAGTTTTGCATAAGCCTACTATGTCTATATACAGTCTGCATGGGTCATTTTTGTTTTTGCATAAATAATGCATATGTTTACTGATGGATATAAAGCTTGTTTACAGTTTTACAGTTAGTGTTTATAGCTTTGTTTTACAAAGTTATTTATAGCATTATATATGTTCACATGGGTATATATTTAGTTACCGAGTATTACATATGGATTTTGTAGTAGTGTATATATAGGGACTTGTTTTAAAAGTTATTTGTTGGATTTAAAATACATACAATGTTTGACAAATACTGTAGCATATTTTAAGATCTTTACAGTTTATATATATTTAAGTATATCAAGTTATATTGACTTCTTTTATAATTATTGACTAAAAAAAATAATAATAGTATGATTGGAAAAAAATTTATGTAGATATGTCCTTTTGTTTTATGTGTTTTATTTAAACAATGATTTTGAAAATACATATATATTTAATTTGCGTTTTCTTTGTTTTTCTTGTTTATATATATAGTTATATATATAGTTATATATGTATAAGTTCATTTCCGATTGTCCCCATCGACCCAATTCTGATTTATGTCGTAAATTCTTTGTCATCAGCTTTGATCGTCAAATTCGTGCCAATCTAGCGTTACTTTGGAATTCGTGCTTGGATTCGTAACTCATTTCAGTGTTAAATATCTCCAGCCTCGAAAGGTGAGCACTCACTCACGATTAACGCTCTTTTATTTATTAAATTTGATTTCAATTGAAACGACAATTGAAATATGCTGCTGTTAGATATTTACACTGTTATTACCTGTATCAGTTCACTTGTGACATCTGACACCATTATCTGTTATATATATGAAATGATAATCCAGTTTGGTTGTTAATTGATTGATTGTTGATGTTTATATTGGACGTTAAATTGTTAATGTTAAAATGATAAATAGTATGAAATTGAACTTGATATAGGATAATTAAATGTTAAATTTGATTAACTGACATTTGTATAATATGACCCCTTTAACTGTTGAATTTATTGACACGTTGGATTTGTTTAATTACATCTTGAACCACTGAATGTATGTTGTTAAATTGATGATGTATGAAATTGTAAATAGATGACAAGTGAAAACCGTAATGTAATAATCTTTAATCTACATGAAATGATAGTGTAGATTCTAGAAATAATTATATTAATTCGTACAAATAACAATGCGAATTAATACGATTATTTCGGGATTATTTGAATTGATTATTGGATTGATATTGATCGTTGATTATTGTTTATTTACTTTGACACCATCCCAGTTATCACACTGCAAGTTCCCTTTGTTATATTTTGATTTTGAATTGAATTGGAATCGGGTTGAAATGATAAATACCCAAATTGAACTTTGACCTAGGATAGGAAATTAAATAAAACCCGATTGGTCAATAAATTTGATTTAAAAATAAAATGAAGGTTTTATTTTGAATAAATAATATTGTTTGAAACAAAGTTGGAAATTGAATTTTAAATGAAATTTAAATGTGAATATTTAATATTAAAAGGGTAATTGATGAAAGAATGTTGTTTAATTTGAGAAATGATTTAATAATTAAATTTGAAATTATAATTAAGTTGGAATTATAATTAAGTTTGAAATTATTAAAATTTGAAATGATTTAATAATTAAGTTTGAAATTATAATTAAGTTGGAATTATAATTAAGTTTGAAATTATTAAACTTTGAAATTATTTAATAATTAAGTTTTGAGTTATTTAAAAATTTAATAAGATTGAATTATTTAATGATTAAATTGAATTGAAATTCTTTAATAAGAAAATTGAACTTTTGAATAAGTGAATTTTAATTCGTAAAGAATTGAAATTGAGTTTCATTATTAATTAAGTTTTGGAAAATTATTTAAGTAAGTAAATAAGTGAAATGGAATTTCTTTAACAAGAAACGAAAATGTGATATTTTGGAATTAACGTAAGACTTGAAATGTAAAGAATTTGATTTGATGAATTTAATTTAATTAAATTGTAAGTTTTGATTTAATGAAGTTGAATTTAAGAAATTGATTTAATGATTTGGAAATTTAATAGAAATTGTTTTGAATGATAAATTAATTGAACGATATTGAGTGAAATTGATAAATGAATTTAAATTGATTTAAATGTTAAATTAAATTAATTTAAATGATTTCGAAATGAAACTTATATTCGAACTTGAGTTAAAATTTGAATTGTTTTAAATAGAAATTGAAATTGAATTATAAGATTTTGAAATGGTAATTTGGAAGTTTTGAAACGTAAATTATGGAAATTGTTTTAGAAAGACAAATGAAATGCTGATTTACGAATTGAAATTTGAAATTGGAATTTGATTTGGTTTTGAAATAAATAAACGACCAATCGGTGTAATAATTACGAAAGTTATTAAAGAGACCGGGATCGGTAATGGATATACTCTCTATCTGAACCGAAACCACTTTAATAACTATACGCGGAGTGTTGATCCAGAACGAAGTGGATGGTTTGGTGTACGCGTTGACTGAAGAAAGAGAACGATTTTGGATGACCCTTGACATGACTAAAACAGGAGCCGCGCCGGGCCATTGAGGATCGCCATCTCTAGCGGACACACTTCTTCGATACCATATCTATTACTTTTGTGATTCGATTTGGGTGCACCCCTCGATTTGGGAGTGTTGTTTCGCGGTGTTGGGGTAGTAGCTGCTATGCCCAACATCAGTCCGGATCAGGCAACTACTAGTATCCTAGTTGGTATCGCCTCATGTACCTTGTCATACTGATTATCCTATTCGCGACCACTACGATTTTGATTGGTACCTTTAGTATATGGATTGCCCTCTGGTGACTTCCGGTTTTGGGGAAACTACGGTCTTGTATATGCTTTTGGGAATAAACAGGTTAAGAGGTGTATGGGCCCTGCTTAACCCTACTTTGATATCTTTATATTACTGATAGACATTATCTACTTAGCGTACATTACTACCTAGTAGATAGTTTAACGGATCCTTAAAGGATGGTTATTCCAAACATCCTTGAGTTACTTGTATTTCAATTGCTATTTCACTTGAGTTGGATTTATTAATATAAGAATGTTAATCCTGACTCGAGTGTTTTGTATTTTGCTTTACGCTCGGGTCAGACTGAGTAGTTCAGCTTTCGAGACTCACCTTGGGAGTTGGAGCTTCGCTTGGAGATCCAGCTATCTATCCAGCTTTCAGATATTCGAAGATTCCAGTGATGTTTTCTGATTTGTATCTGTTACTCTTCCGTTGTATCTGGTTTAACTCTGATGTATCGTATTACTCTTCTGTTGTAAACTCTGATGTATTTTATATATTCATATAGTAGCTTCATGAACTACTATCTCTTTTATTTCCGCTGCACTTATTACTCTGTGTCTGTGATCTGTGATTATTTATTTGCTGTATATGTTCAGTTTTGCCAATTTAAATTAACAACGCGGTATTTTGAGCAATTCAACTCCGGCATGAGTGTCTACCTATACACTTATAATGGACGCGAATGGTCCAAAATTCCGGGTCGTTACATAAATCTTATTTAATTAAATGCTTAGAAATTAGTTTATACAAATATCTTTTGAAATTTTCTTAATAGTTTAATACCACACACCTTAATCACTTTTTGATCTCATCATTTTTGCAAAATAATTTGAGATTAAATAAGATAGTCGACTTAACACATAATAATATAACCCAAAACAATTCTTAAACAGTTAACTTTAAAGTTTCCAATCGTAAAACTTGTTAAACATTTCCTTGGTTAACACAATTAATTTGTTTTAAAACTTCAATTTCTGGTTGCTTTGAAAACCTGGTACCAAGATAAAAATTGACAAGCCTGGTATCTGCTAATCAACCCAAGTCTACACAAAAATTGCTTCGAGCCCAGACTAAAGTGACTTCGAGTCATTCCATTCCTGCTTCGAGTAATATACTCGAATGACTCGAGTAAACCCGAGATTAAAACTTCGTCTTCCCCAAAATAACAGAGATGAGAAAACGTGCTCGTGCACGTGCACGATTGATGCCACCGACTCCGATCGCCAGCGATGATCTCCACACGTCGACGAACACCACAGCTACCCTCCCCGATTGCCAACAAGCTCGAATAGGCACGGGATCAAAATCGAGCATCACTACCAAAATCTGGAACCAAACTCCAACAACAAAACCCATCGCCTGACCATTCTCGATCACCAGCAACCTCGCCGACTCGTCCTTGCATTCGTCAACGCCTCCACTCCCTGCTCCCCCTGGTGCGGTCGCCAGAAACACGATGGCGACGATGCAATCAACTCGCAACTTCGACCATCAAAGCACAGGGCTTAAACCCTACTTTGATTCCAATCTCAATCAAAAACGAATATAAAAATTTTCTTGCATTTTTCCCACCATCTATGATCGTTCCAGTATCCACCACTTCAATCCCAAAGTTCAACATCATATTGATTACCAGAATTTTCCACAAAACCTATTTCCGGTCAATTCGAGATAACATGCTAATCCTAGGCTTAAAAATCTTGAAAATCTTATCAAAAATCATTGTTTCCTATTATGAATCGATTCATGGGATCCAAATTTGAATTCGTGATAACTGATTTCCCTGTCTTGAATATGTATTATTGGAATTCAAATTCTTTTGAATGTTTGCTAAATAAATAACCTTGAATTTATTTTTAAAATTAAGTTTAGGATGTTACAAACAATTTCTTTTTAGGAATCAAAGCTAATTTTTGTTTTGAAAGGAAGATATGATATATTTTCTTTTTCTTCTTCTAGATGTTATTTTAATTCTATTGATACAAAAGAGTAAGCACCTGTACATAGTATACGGGCATGTATAAGTAATTTGAGAAGATTGGAATTTTTATATATATATTCATGCAAACAAACAAGCAGAATCACCCATCATTACTATAAAATACTTTAAGCATTAGCTATAATATCGAGGGATATAGGTGAGTTTGCTCACCAACATTTCAATGAATCAATAATATTTGACTTTAAAGAGGGAGTTGCTCACCTGAAATTGTTGAAGATAGAGACCAGCTCTGTTCTTTGCTTGCTGAAGCCTTTTTAAATTTTGATCCTCTGGTTGGCTTGTTTATTGTTGTTTAAAGCTGAGTTTCTTTTGTTTTTAAGTTGAAGATGATAATATCTTTAGTTTTTTTTTTCTTTTCTTTTTCACAGTTTTGAAAGATCGAAACTGAGATGAGGTAGATGGAGATAAATAAAAAGAGAAGATGTGTATGTGAAGGAACAGATTATAGGGAAAGGTGATGTTATCTTGTACTAGAGTTATGGGCTGCCTTGTTTTATATTTCATTTTTAAATTTACATGCTTTGTTTGTTGCAGCCATACTTGCTTGTCTCGGTTGTACATGCTGGGTGTCATCTTATTTAGGCTGAGATGATGTTATGGTGGCTGGAAGATGATTTTAGTCATGGGTTTGATACTTTGTTTATTTTCTTTTCTCAGCCTCAACACTTTGTTTACAACCTATACTTCCTTCTTTTATTTGTTTGTACTGCTTGGTTTTCTTATACAAGTTAATTCATATTTAACTATATACATTTGTTCAACTTGAATAATAACATTGTCTTCATATGTTTAACTATTTGTATTTATATTTGAATGTATATTTCTTTTGTTTTGTCACTTAAGCTTGAGATGTTTTACTTATTTGAATGTAAGTTGTTTTCTTTTTATGTTATAATTTATCTTTTATTTGTTTTGGCCTTGTTTACTTGCTTTACAATATAAATGAATTTCTATCTTATTTGTTATTAGAATTTGTTAATGTATCAACTTATATTTTATTTTATTAACCCAAATATTTATTAAACCATCAACTCTAATATTCATTATCATCAATTATCATTATTAAACCATTTATTTAAGATTTAATTTTAAATCCAATATATACAAACATTAAATTTAAATGATCGTTCAAATAAAATTGGGACTCGGGGAAACTCGCTCCATTTAATCAATTTAATTTCACAATTTTTATTCAAAAATTTATTTAATACTAAATTTAACTCAAAAATTCAATAAATTATAAATTTAAATTAAATTGAATTTCGGGGTCGTTACAAATAAACTACTAAGTAAAACATACACTCAACAATCATAGATAAAGATTTATAGATTATTTATACATCTCTATATAAAATAGAAGTACCCTTTTCCAGCCAATCCATAAGCCAAACAACCAAAGAATTCAACACATTTTTAGGTTCACTCTATTTATCCTTTCACATCTTTTATTGTTCGTTGTAACGACCCGTAATTTCGCTACTTCGGAAATGATTTTAAAATTAAAAGGAATTAAAATCTTAAATAAATATGTTATATATAATAAATAATTATTTATTCTTATAATTAATAATTTAAAAAGTATAAATTTGAATTTAAAACAAATCAACAAAAGTTAAGTCTTGTTAAAAATAAATAAAGTCTTAAATAAATAGGTTTAAATATTTATTTGATAAGTTAAATCTTATTTAAAACATCTAATAAAGAAAATAAAAGTATATTAATAGATTTAACTGTATGTTAATAATTGTTTTACAAAAAAATATGTAAAATTTATCACATTTTGTCAATGCAACTCCAAAATCAACAAAAGCAGTATTTTTAAAAGTATAAATCGATTTGAAAAAGAAAGAGATTCATATTAAAATCATTTAGTAGCTGATAATTAAAATCTAATAAGTTTTGTGAAACATAATTTTAATTGGTTTACAAAATGTCCAATTTTTTTCGCATTTTGTCAGTTTTACATAAACTGTAAAAATAGAGATTTTGATATTATTTAAATATGATTTTAAAATATGAATAGACATGTTTTAATTTATTTAAAAGAAGAAAAAAAGTTAATTTTAAATTTGGTTTACATAAATGAATAGTTTAACTAAAACTTCAAAATGTGACCGTAAAACATTTTGTCGAAAATCAACGTTTTGTCGATTAAAAGTTGTCGCAACGTTGTTGCACCTTTATTTTCTTATATATGAACATATATTCAAATAGTATAAGTATTAATTAATTTACTAATCAAGTTTACTTTTACTAAACAAGTTTAGAAAACAATTAGCAAAAGTAAACACAAAAGGACAAAACATGTCAAATCAAACCAATCATAATTAATACTTTACTTTTCTTACTCCTTAAGTGAAAGTGACATTAAGCATGATATGAAATGTGATGTTAAGTGTTGAAAAAAGTAAGGTTTCTTAAAAAGTAAGTAAAGGGTATTTTTGTCATTTTACATAATATTATTTTATTCCAAACTTTTTTCTATAAATAGCCATGCATACCTCTTCCATTTTCACACAAATCATTTTCTTCTTCTTATTCTTCTTCCTTTAAGCTATTTTTGTAGTGACCCGATTTTTCATACCCGAAAAAATCGAACCATCATGTTTAGAAGGAGGTAGAAGAAGAAAATAGAACAACAACAGAATCTAACCATCGCAGCGAAATAAAATATAATAGATAATAACTGATCTTTACACAAAAGCAAATCTGTTTTATACATTACATCCTCAGAATACAACATCAGAGTTCAACAACGTCTAACACACAACTGGATAGTTATATTAACTTGTCCTCACCAACAGACAATACAACTTACAACACAGCGTAATAATACATCAAGTACGTATGTTACGCCTCGCCATCCAGGTCGTCTCCTGAGCTCCATAGCATCCTATCTTGTATCTGTAATACTCGGTCTGACCCGAGCATTATAATAAAATAACACTCGAGTCAGTCTGGAAAACCAGCGTGAGAAAACACACTCAATTTGATTATTAAAGTTTTCCAAACCCTATGAAATCAAAAGCATCTCGTAAGACCACGCCACAAATAAACATATCGGGTTTTTACCTTACGATAGTCAAAACATTTTTATTAAAACCGTCTGATATTATAATAGTGTCTATAGAAAGTAAAATAAAATCTAGCTGAAATGCTTGCATCTCACGTTTCACCAATAGTTGGGCACAATCAAAACCGTACAAGCACATAGGGAGAATGGATTTCCAACTAATGACTAGGCACTAGGGTACCACTTGTCACAGTACCTGGTCTAGATCAGTGTACCGAGGACCACGCCCGATCCCCTACAACACAAGGCCGGAATTACCCCTTACTAGATAATCCCGAGTAAGATCACCCTGCGGTTGGGATCAGCAACCGTCCAAAAAGCCGAAATAAAAAGTAACATCTTGATAGGGATGACCTCACCCTAATGGGTGCTACCCACATAGCCTTGCTGCATAACCCCAGATTTTCAGTCATTCCCTGTTGATGATGCTCGAGGCTAAGCGTTACCTTTTAGAACATTTCACTTAGAATGCTCATCGTCCTCCTTACGATGTTCCGAAAGCATTCATCCATAAAAGTCTGTTCCGGGATCGAATGAAACCGAAGGCACTATTAGCCCTTGCACTTCACTGTACCATCTTCGATTCTAACTCGTTTCCCCACGAAAACGTACAAACCGGATCGAAGTGGTTTTTGAGAAATTAATCCTGATCCTGGTCTCTTCGAAATGATCAGCGCATTGGCCAATATTGATAGTCGGTTATTTAACTATCACTTAACATTCACAAACATCCATCAAACAATAAATAATTTTCCGAATTATTTATTTACCTCACAAATATCTTCGCAAGATATAATCCAATTTTCAACCCTTTTGAAAATAGTTTTCAAAAAAACACCTCCTCTTATGGAATAAATTCCCAAATATTTATTTACACTGGAAACACCAGGTACAAAAACTTTAGATTTTTAAAATAATTTAAAAACACTTTATTATAAAATACACTTTAAAACATTTAAATTAAAACTACTTTAATACATTATTTAAAAATATATATTTTAAGAATATTTAAATTAAACTACTTTATAAAATATAAAACTAATTTTTTACCCTTTTAAAACACAATACCAAGTTACCTTTAAATAATTACTATTATATTAAATTTGAGAAATACTTACTTTTAACTTTAAACATTTAAAATAATAAATTTTCTAAAACATACTTTAAAAACAACTTTAAATCCTTTAACTCATACTTAAAAGTTTGCTTTGGAAACGTACTTGGCTATCCAGGGAAATACACTTCTCTCTCACATCTTTATAAATAAATTACTATTTATTTTTACACAAATTTCCCTAATCCTTTAATAAATTCTCCTTGTGAATTTATTCTTCCAAATATCCACTGATATATTACTTTACTTTATAAACCCAGTTTATAAGTTCCATAGTCTCACTTCTCTTTTAAAATCCTACTTTTATACACTTAAATCAATTTCAGATTGATTTCCAAATCAATTCCATTTTGAAATAAATTCTTTTACTTACAAAAGTTTACTTTAAAATCCGTTAATTTCATTAATTCCAGATTTAGCTTCTAAATTAGGATTTTAAAATCTTATTTAACTTGAAATTACAAATTTCATGTTTATTTTCAAATTTCTTCCTTATCTTCCAAACAAGTTTAAACCTTGAATTTCTGAAATAAATTCTTTACTCCTTTTAAATATTATCACTTGAATTTATTTATTCAAAATGTCTCTTTCTCATACTCTGGATTTATTGGTTACCATTTAAAAATCAACCTTTATTCTTCCAAATCATTTAAATTATCCAAATTCCTTATAATTATTTTATTTTAAAGTTTTCTTTTTATTTACTTTAAAATCCAAATTTCATATATATATATATTTCAATGCTCAAAATTCTAAAAATATATATAACCAAGCCAGAATAATCAATAAATTTCAAATTCCCAATATGATCAATATAATTCATCACAGATCATCACATAGTCATATCGTTGAATATACACAATAAATTCAAACGTTTCGAGGAATCCAGTTGGATCCCTCCAACCTGTTTCCCTGCATCCACAGATGTTAGCACAATACCAATTCCACTTCGAGGGGGAATATCGCGGTATATGGTTTTAATATAATATCATCCGCTATTATGCGGTGCATAGGGTCTCATCCGCTATATAATGCGAGAAATCAATCACTCCTATATATACTATATACTACTATATAATATATCACATCCAATCAATTCAATCATTCAACCAAAATTTAAATTTAACTATTAAATTTAAATTAAACCAGATGAGTGAGATTAACTCACCTTTGACTTTATTTGCAACCCATTTCCATCTTGACCATTTCTTCACGGTTTTTAGACCTTGTAACAAATATTATGAGGTTTATTAATATTCGAATTGATCGAACAATTAATTACTTATTTAACTTAACTAACACTCTGGTTTTAAACTAATAATTTAGTTTTAAACTAATTCCCCTTTAAAATTCTTTTAGTAACTAAAAGTATTAAACAAGTTTATTAAACAAGTAAATCACCCTAATGAATTTTTTTATTAAATTAAACAGTAAGTGAAAATATATGTGTGTGTGTGTATTTATTCTTTCTTTTCTTTTGAAACCACATATATACTTATAAAATAACTTATATAGATTCAAAAATTCAATTTTTAAATAAACTCGTCAACATTTTTAAAATTCCTATATATTTTCCAAAATCATATATATATATATATATCAAATTTTAATAAAATAAAAATTCCTTTCAAACCTGTATATTAATTTAAAACAGAATTGTTTTATATATCTCACTGTAAATACATTTTCTTTTCCTGTTTTCTGTAATATATTCATATACATGTGTTATTGAATTTAAATTAAAATATAACAGTGAATCGTATACCTCACCGCCTAAAGGAGAAAATCCCACGTCGCACGACGTTGTAACGACCCAAAATTTTTAATGGTTTTAATAACGCAATTAACTGAATTTTGTGAAATTTTAAAAAATAAAATTTTGAATTGAAAATTTAATATTTGTAATAAGTCTATTTAAATATAGCAGTTGGTAAATTTTCATCAGATAATATGAAAGTTTATTTTACTGTTTAATTCTATTTCAATCTGTATCAGTTAATATTTGATGATAACAAAATGTTTTTCAAACCTAAATATTTTTCTATAGAAAAATTGTAAATGGTCTTCTGAGCAAGGCGTCATATTTTATTTCTCCAAATTTGGATTGTTATTGCTCTGTCGATCTTATTTTTCGACAAAATAGCAGCGTTTTTGCTCCGATATCCATTTTTGATCGGATGATCGTACCACTGATATCCATATACTGTTTTGATCGTCTCGTCACGCTGATCTCTACGGTATATTTATTTCTATATTTTGAAATCTGGTACGCGACGGAAACAATAAAATGTTCGTTGTATCAGTACCATAAATTGCAACCGTTAACTTTCTTATTTTCCAAACTTTGAACCGTGTAGCCCAAGCAATGTAATAAATTGCTTTAATTATTTTCAGCTAAATCAAGGCTTGTGACCGTTGTCATTCTTTCACTTTATATTTAGTCTACCGGCTACATTATTTCTACGGTTCATGTCCATTTGCTTTTGTTGTAGCCTACATTCTTCAAAACCTTTCCCCTATCTGTACGTTTCATTTGTGTTGTCTCTGTGTCCTTTCATTTCAACATATATTTTCTTCTGAAGCATTTGGATCTGCACGTTCTTCTTCTCCACTCTTTACCTCTCCCATTTCTCTTCCACTCTCCCTCTTGACCAACCATTGACTAAAAAAAACATGTGACGCCCCACCTCTATACCCACGCTAGCCAAGGACACTACGGAGTAATGTCGTCAACTAGCATGGAGAATAATGCTGTTGAGGAGCGACCATCCGTGCAATTGCTTTGTGCAAGCACCGATATGTCAGATAGTAAAACTTCAAGAGGGAATCCGACATACCGATACAGAACTCAAAGCTACTACACATGGCTATAATATCTTTGAAAACAAATATAGAAATAAACATAACACAAATCAGTCACAGACATCCATATCACAAAGGCGGAAATAGATAAGAATATATATAACACTTAAAAGTGTTTATCAGAGTAGTGGTCTACAAGATTCACAATATCAAAAAGAATAGATACAAGTGCTAGACAAAAGAATACATATACATCAAGGAGTCTATATCTCAAATGTATACAACCAAAAACTACTAAACTAGAGTAGTTAGCCAAAAGATCAGATGATGGTCCAATAAGGAGTCAAGCGGAAGCACCTGTAAAATCTCAGTCTGACCCGAGTATTATTTAAGAAGAAAATAATAAACGGATCAGTCTAGCTATAAATATCAGATAGCGTGATATAGAATAAGAGATATGACAAAAACGTATGATAACCATAAAGCCATACTGTGATAAGTGTCTAATCGAAAATCAATCCAGAGATTAATCAATACCACAAGAATCTTCTCAAAGATTAAAAAGAATGTCATATTCTTAATTTAATTCACCAAGCCACAAATAACGACATAAATTTCAATGCCAAATTGTAAAAGTTGGTGAAGCATAAATTCCATAAATCAATCATTAGAAATCCAAAAATCAAATAATTCGAAGCAATAACGTCGTACAGCGAAACGTCCGGTGCTCTAGAATCACAATAAATCGGAACAACAACATCGTACAGCGTAACGTCCAATGAACCAAAACACAATAAACCGGAACAATGATGTCGTACAGTGAAACGCCCGATGATCCAAAAATCCAATAACATGGAAAAACGACGTAGTACAGCGAAACGCCCGATGAACCAAAAATCCAATAGTATGGAACAACGACGTAGTACAGCGAAACGCCCGATGAACCAAACTCAAATAATTCAAGCGCAACGACATAGTACAATGAACGCCCGATGAACCTGAACACAAATAAATCTGGAACAACGACGTAGTACAGCGAACGCCCGATGGACCAGAACACAAATAATATGGAACATCGATGTCGTAAAGCGAAATGTTCGATGAACTAAAACAAAGAGACATCGCGCATTGCAAGTCTAAACCATAAAATGATCATCATCGATCATCAAGAAGTGTCAATTACACTAAGCTAGTAAATATATGATTTTAGCTTCATGTCCCATAACCACTAGCTTAACTTAAATATTTACGAACAAATTGTAAATCTCCACTAGAAAATTGTCACGAGGGTTTCAATCGAACAAGTCCATAAATTAACCGACGAAGTAAACGCAAGCGTTTCATACCACTTGATTTGCTAAGCCGTTTAATTAGATTTTCTCATACGAATGAAGTAAAGGTTTGTATATACCAGATCGGAACAAGGGGAAGAAGGTGCAGGCGAACCTTGTAGGGCAGACTTTGAAATCAACGAAGCAGAAAGGTTTGCTGCCTGGTAGCATCCCGAAAATCAAATTCACTGTCTCAGAAAATGCTAAAAAGTTTTCGTACAGTGAGCCAGTGAAAGCATGAGCGGTAGGGGATTTAGGTAATCTAGATCTTGAGTTTATTGAGCCTAAAGTAGCGGATGGTAAAAGGATTTGTTCCCTTTCCTCTGACGCTATCAAAGAAGCGGAGGGAGGCTGGGAGTTATGCATATTACTGTATGTGGTAGGGTACAAACCATGGCTGAGAACTTTTGAGGGGTATGCCAATAGGGTTTGGGCTACAAAGAAAACGTTTTCTGTTCATTCAAGGAATAATGGTTTTTTGTAGTGAGATTTGGCTCTGAGGAGGATTGCAATAAGATTTTGGAATCAGGTCCTTGGTTCATGGACCGAAACTTGATCATTATGAAGAGATTGTCTCTAGACATGAGAACAGATAGAGATCTACTTACATCCTTGCCTATGTGGGTCAGACTTCCCGGTTTAAGTTTAAAACTTTGGGGCAATAAGGCTATTAGCGTTTTAACAAGTACCATTGGAATTCCAATTAAGATGGATGAGGCCACGAAAAATAAATCTAGATTAGCCTATGCCAGGGTCCTGGTTGAGGTTAATGCTACTTATGGTATGCCCAACGTTATAGAAGGCATGGATGACAATGGGAGGAGTTTTACTTAGGAAGTGGAATACGAGAATCCACCTCCCATTTGTGGTAAGTGCGTGTGTTTTGGTCATGTAACTGATGAATGCCCAATGACCAAGTCTTGGGTTCCCAAACTGCCTCAAGATTCTAACTCTGATAAGGATAGCTCTGTGTTACAGAGTTTGGATGGTAGTGTTGAAAGTGTAAGGGAGGAGGGCGGAACTGAGAACTCTATTGACCTTGTAAAGCAGTTGAATGGTGGATGACCCAATGATTCTCCTAATGAAATCAGTAGGAATCCTATGGAGGTGGTCTCTAATGGGGAGGTTTTGACTGTAAATTTACAGTCAGTAGTTTTTAAAGAAAATCAAAATTTAATTGCTGAATGCCTACCTAAGGAAAGGTCTCGGGATAGACAACAGACAGCTTCTAATGGATCAGAGTCAGAATTTAGAGGGAAGTCTCTTTCTGAACAAAACCAAACAGAAGTTATTCCCTCGGTACAGGTCTTAGAAGGAGCTGCATCCTCAAAAGAGCGCGGTGAAGGGGCAACTTTAGAAGTTCCAGAGTCAGAACCTGCCACTCGTACCGAGGTAGGAGTCAGTGAAGATTGCTACATTGCCACACTAGCCAGGTCGGAAGATCCTCCTGATCAAGGAACCTTTGAGCCATTCTTTCCTGTGTCTCCAACTACCCCGGGAGCCAGAGATCCGAGTTTAGCTCCTCCGAAGTCACCTTCGCCCCACAAAATTATTCTCAAACGTCCTTCGTCATCATCGGAATCTCCTTCAGTTCCTAAATCTTTATTTTCTAATGATATATTTATTGATGATTGTATAATTAATAATGTTAATTTTAGACGAGGTACTGAAACTTGTATTGATTTACAGGTGCAGAATAATCTGGACCGGGATACAAGATCGGCAGAGAGGGTAGGAGGCCCATGTGGAGCACCCTACTCCTAATCTTCAAGGTATAGAGTTTGAGAACATTCAGAAGGATAAGCTTGTTCGTAAGAATCCCAAGTGGGTTCAGATGCTAGGTATTCTTACGGAAGACAAAGGGGAATCCTCCAGCTGTAGGTCGTTGAGGACCCGCAATAACAAGGTTTTATAATGAATATAGCTTGTTGGAATGTAAGAGGGTTTCATAACCCCAACAGAATGGGAGAAGTGTGAAAACTTATTGAAAAGCATAAAATTAGTTGTTTTGGTGTTTTGGAAAATAAGCTGTTGTTGTCAGATATTTTGAAGTTGGAAAAAATGTTGGATGTTAGATGGAAAATTATTAGTAATGTCTCTTGTTGTTTTAAGTGCAGGATTTTGGTCTTCATTGACGGAGATTCTTGGGATTATAATCATATTAGTATGAGTGATCAACACATTTCCATTGAATTGATTATTTCCTCGAAATTCAAATGCAATCTCACTTTTGTCTACGCTCATAATTTTGTTGCATTAAGAAGTAGATTATGGAAGAACTTACAGGAGGATGCTATCAATATCTACAGACCATGGCTTGTTCTTGGGGACTTTAATTGTATTCGCACTCAGATAGAAAGGGAGGTAACCCAGTTAATTTAGATAACTTGTTTGAACTAGATGAAATGGCTAATCTTATCGGACTTAATGAGATTAATATTAAAGGTTATGAATTTTCTTGGTGGTCTGGTCCGAGTCGTAACATATTTTCTAAAATTGACAGAGTTTTTGCAAACCTAGACTGGATCAACTTATTTACAGACTTATCGGCTGAATATTTGCCTCCTTCTGTGAGCGATCATAAAGGTTTCAAATCTCGGATTTTGGCCAATATCTCGGGCAAATATCTCGGCTGTCTCGGGCGATATTTAAAAGACTTATAACTAACCAAGCTGCCAAATCTCGGATTTTGGCTAATATCTCGGATTTTCATCTCGGCTGATCTCGGGGAGATTTAAAACCTTGGCGATCATAATGCAGTCCTAGTCTCGCTTTCTGCTAAGCCAAGGATCAAGAATAGACCGTTCAGATACATGAACCATTGGCCTTTATGTGATCTATACTTTCCTCTGATAGAGAAACACTGGTTTTCTAATCATATAGATAGACCTTTGTATCAAATCATTAGTATTCTCAAGAATATCAAGAGAGAGCTTAAGAGTTGGAGCGTTAAATCCCGTGATACCAAACAAGAGGTGATTGTGCAGAGAGAGAATTGATCAAGACTTCAGAAACTTTTGGAAAAATCTAATGATCCTGTTGTAGCTATGGAGTTTCAAAATGCCAAGATAAACCTGGAAACAACACTCAAGAAAGAATTCCTGGATACCAAACAAAAGGCTAAATGTGAATGGTTGATGATGGGTGATGAGGCTTCTTCTTTTTTCTACGCTAAAATGTCTAGTAAAAGAAGTGGAAAGCGGATGGCCAACATGGGTGTCGACGGAAAGGTGATTTCAGAAGATAAGTTTATAGAATCGGCTATAGATTTCTACAAACGAATTTTTAACCTTCCATTATGTGATCAGTTCCCAGAGGTTATCTGTAAATCGATTATTTCTGATTACGGAGCTAATTTTTTGAATGATGGTATATCTTTGGAAGAAATTAAATTTGCTTTGTGGGATATTAAAGATTCTACCTCTCTAGGTCCGGACGGTTTTAACTCGCTGTTTTTTAAAACTCACTGGAATATTTCGAAGGACTTAATTTTCAAAGCTTTGAACGATATTTTTCAAAAGGGTCTTATTATCAACGAGTGGAATCATACGTTTATACACTTGATTCCAAAAAAAGACCATTCCACTTGTATCTAAGAATTTAGACCCAATGCCTGTTGTAATACCTTATATAAGGTTTTCACCAAAATCCTGTGTAACAGACTGGGTGTTTTTTTAGATAAGTTGGTGTCCCCGAATCAGACGGCTTTTATTAAAGGTAGATCTATAGGGGATGGTATTTTGTTTGCTCATGAAATTATCATGGGTCTTGGTAGAAAGGATAATAAATATATGTGTATTAAAGTTGATTTAAAGAAAGCATACGATTCGATAAATCGATCTTTTGTCATACATATGCTAATTAGCTTGGGTTTCCCAGATAAATGGGTGAGAATTATAGAAAATTTAATTAAGACTCCCATGTTTTCTATTATTGCTAATGGTGAAGTGCATGGTTATTTCAAGAGTTCTAATGGGCTTAGACAAGGTGACCCACTTTCCCCTATACTGTTTACCCTGGTTATGGAATATTTTACTCTACTGATGGATGAAAAAGTCAGGGCTGGTCTTATTTCTCCAATTTCAGATTTTGACAATAAATTGGCTCACCTTATTTAGGCTGACGACATTATTGTTTTTACAAAAGCCAATGCTCATAAGGCAATTGCTATTAGGGATGTATTTAAGACCATTAAGAAGGTTACTGGCTTGGAACTAAGCTTTGAGAAATCTAATGTTTTCTTTGGGAAAGGGGTGGATTGCTGTAACGATTTTAGTAAGATCCTCATTATCCAGCAATCGGATCTCCCAATATGGTATCTGGGAATCCCTCTGTCTAGTGCTAACCTGAGGGATAAGGATTGTTCTCCTTGAATAGAGAAGATCAAGGTTAGGATTGATAGATGGGAAACAAGAATGTTGAGCTTAGCTGGGAGACTTGAACTTTTTAAATCTACCATTTACCCCATTATTCAATTCTGGAGGCAATGCATTTGCCTCCCAGTTTCTACTATTCAAAAAATTAAACACTTGATCTTGAACTTTCTTTGGAAAAGTCGTAGCAGCAAGATTCCTTGGGAGGTTCTGTGTAGGCAAAAAGAAGAAGGAGGTATGGGATTGAGAAATCTAGAAGAGATGAACAACGCTCTATATATCAAACTAATATGGAAAGTAATCAATTTAGAAGGTATTTGGGCGGAACTAATACATTGTAAATATATTGGCCTTAAAAGTATTTGGGAAATTAACCAGCGTTCGGATGATTCGGGAGTGTGGAAATTCATTTTAAAAAACAGACACGAAGCTTTGAATTGCCTTTCTCTTAACATTGCAGACGGTAAAACTACTTCTCTTTGGTTTGATCCATGGTTAAATGGTAGTTCTATTATGGAACGTATTGGGAGAGACACAGCTTTCAGAACTGGTACGGAAAATTTGTCTCTCAGTAAGATCTTAAGTAATGGTAAGTGGAAGTGGGACTCGTATAGTTTCTTATTCCAAATTCATGCAGAAATTGAAGGCGTCAAGATTCACAAGAATAGTGAGAGGGATTTCTGGTCATGGAAGTGTTCTAAGGATGGTTTGTATCAGTTTAAGAAAGTTTGGAATTCTGTTCGATCCAGTTTTGAAATTAAGAATTGGGCTTTTTGGTCTGGAACAAAATTCACGTTCCTAAGATGGCGGTATGCATTTTCAAAGCCAATAATGATTATCTTTTAACAAAAGAAAGATTACTACAGAAACAGATAGTCGTGGATCAAAATTGCGTCTTTTGTAATAATCACACTGAAAATATAGACCATCTATTTTTTCAATGTAATTTTACAGAAAATGTTTGGCTTTGGAGTTGTAAGAAAATTTTCAAATCGCCGAAAAGTATTTTATCTTTTTCTTTGAAAGATGATTTACAGAAAATTGTTTCTTTATCTAGCTCAAAAAGTCTCTATTCAAACTTGTTTCAACTTTCCTTATCTGTTTGTGTTTTACATATTTGGAAAGAAAGGAATGACAGGATTTTTTAGAATCGTTTTATGGATAGGTTGCAGATCTGTTCCAATATTTTCCAGACTATGAATATCATAATGGATAAATTTAAACATTTCAAAAACATCACTGACTTGAATGATATAATAGTATTGAAATAGAGATATACCTCCCAACGCTGAATTGCGGCATCTGCTGCTTTATCATAAGTATTATTCCTCCGTCTTCCTCCTGTTTCAATGATCCTTGGCTCCAGGTTTTGTGAACCTGTATTATTTACATTGTTTCCCTCCTCCTCTCACTTAATTACATTATTATTTACAGGTGACAATAATTATTGAATTAGCTTTTAAGGATGCAGATTTGCAGGTTGATCCGAGTGTTGTAGACTCGTCCTGGACTCTCAAGTATATTCAGATTGAGTCTCGAGAATCTCAGCCTTGATTCTTTGAGTTTTTCTGGAAGAAAATTCAGAATTTAATTTACTCAAAGTTAAAAGTAGCATCTTTTTTGGTTATTAATGACTTATCTTGTTAATTTCTTCTCTGTTATTCTCGAGGGAGTGTTGGTTGCATCTTAGATCTGGAAGATGAAGACGCATTCCCAAGCAATTGCAAGCTGTTCCGAGCTCTCGTCTTTTTGACCTGTTCACGATAGAAGTTTAGTTCCAACACAAAGTTAAAAGAAGCATCTTTTTGGTTATTAGTGACTTATCTTGCTAAGTTCTTCTCTATTCTTCTCGAGGGAGTGATGGCTGTATCTTAGATCTTGAAGATGAAGACGAAGTCCCAAGTAATTGATGGCTATTCAGAGTTCTCGTCTTTTCGACCTGTTCATGAAAGAAGTTTAGTTCGAAGATTTGGGGTTTTTCACAGATAGATTTGTCAGATCTATTACTTGACTTCATTCTGGTTGGATCTGAGATTCTGTTTGCTGATGGCCTTCAAGTTGTTGCTACTGTTCATCTCCTTGGTCTCTAAGGAAGAAGATACGACCTGGAAGAAGATGAGGTTGCTTCGTTATGTTCTCGCTCGCCGCCATTGTTTTTTATTTTTCTTCGAGATGAGATAGGAACTAAATGAAGTAATAGAAGTGTCGGTTTACCTTATTTGCTTTAGATCTGTCTCGAAACTTCTGGTATTTGGTTACTGTTAAGTGGGCTTTGGGCTGGTATTTTGTTTAGCTCGGGCCTGTCTTGGTCGTTTGAGTGTAGTCTTTGCTTTGTTTTGGTCTTGTAAGACTTTTGTATATACTTTGCTTATAGTAATAGAAAGCTTGAACCCAATTTCAAAAAAAAAGGTTTGTATATACTAATAGATTGGAAAACGGTTTTGAAAACAAGCTTTATATTTAAAAATAGAGTTGAAATCGTCTTTGCAAAAGAGTTCGAATATTTACTACTAGTATAGAAAACCTTTATAATTTTAAAGTGACAGATCACAAAAACGATTGTAGAAACAATCAATCATAAAAATTCACATTCGAAGACGTGAATCAAATCCAATTAAACCGATAAAGAATCCATCGAAATGGATATTCAAAAATCCCGAAAAAAAGGAGTCATCAAAGTCATAATAAATGATAACAACAAATAGGATCATCACGAATCGATTCAAATTGGAAATTCAATCCCAAAAGGCAAAGTGGGCAGAAACAACAAATTCAGTTGACTGAACAGAGATTTTCAGTTGACTGAATTCTGCCTAGATACTTTCTGTTTCCAGGTTCAGTCGACTGAATAGAGATTTCAGTCGATTGAATCTTGCTTGGAAACTTTCTGTTTCCAGGTTTAGTCGACTGAACAGATATTTCAGTTGACTGAATCTTGCCTGGAAACTTTCGGGTTCCAGATTCAGTCGACTGAACAGAGATTTCAGTCGACTGAACCATGCCTGGGCTGTTTTTCAGCCTATCCAAATGAAGAGCGAACTCTTCCAAAATGCAACCGAACGAACATTGGCTCTAAGGGTTTATGCCAATCAGCAACCCGGCCCTATATGCTCCTCGGTGCATCACCAAAAGCATGATCAAACTATAGATGTGAGATAAAAATCTCACCTTTAAACCCAAAACAAATGAAGAAGAAGCTATAGAGCAATGGCAAGAACAATTACTCTTCAATTCCAACACAAGAAGCTTGAATCTAAGCTTAAAAGAGAAACACTTCCCAAATTAGGTTTAGGAATTTCTGAAATTGATAAGGGAATGAGTTGGAGAAGATGAAGAAGATGCTTACCAATAGCTTCCCTTTGAATTTGGAGCTAGAAGAAGGATTTGCAAAGGAACTAGGGCTAGGAGTTTTAATTTCCAATTCCACTCTCCATTTTTGATGAAGCTTAAGTGTTAGGAAATGAAAGTGAAGTAAGAAAGAGGAGAGGGAGTGGAGTTGGGTTGATAAAACCAGAATTGGGTAAATGGGCGGAACCCAAACCCAAAGCCCTAAGTGAAAAAGTAGCAAAATTCCACTAACTCCAAACATATCGAAGTTTATACTCAAAAAGGTCGCAAACGGTATTTTGAACTCAATGGAGGTGGTCTCGAGTCCTAATTCGACTGTTTGCAAAAAGTAGCTTTTTCGGACTTCAATCTGATTAACGATTCTATATTTAAATAAAATATTTAAATATTCAATCGTAAAATATGCGGGTTTTTACAAATTTCGTCCCCGAAATTGCTAGTTAAGAAGAATGGTCCAATACCCGTTTACTTTTTCCCAAAACCAAACAGTTTTCAATGACTTCCCAAACAATCTTTTTATTTAAGACACACTATCCCTCTTACTAACTATCCAAACTTATCAATAAGTTTCAAATAATATTACTTACTTAACAATTCAAATTTAAATTCAAAACCAAATTTTGAATTATCAAAATTTTCTCAAATTTTTTCGAACTCCTAAAAATTTTCGACAAATTTCGCCATCGTCTCCTTTGCGCGGCTAGCTCGGTACAACTACAAAATGCCTCTACGGGCCACCAAATTTCAAAATAAAACAAAAGGCCAAGTGGCTAGATAAAAAACCCAATCAAATTTCATACAGAAATTTTAAATACTTACCTTTTTGTCGAGCAATTCAATATTTATCTTCTGAAATCAAAAATCAATTTTCCTTTTGCCTTTAATTACCTGTATATCTTACTAAGCAATAATATCCAATCATACAATCCAAAATCATTGTATTCACTTCCTTTCAAAAATTTTAATATCTACTTTACTTAAGCCCGTACGATGTACATATATCATCTATACGCAATACCAAATCCGATCGCTCACTCGATCACACAATTTCACTTCCGATCTAGTATCATCCACTCGACTTCCTAGTATGGACTCAGATCTGGTTTCTTGATCAGAAACCGTCATCCTCCTTGCATAGCCACAAATTATGATAGAGAATATCCAGAATCAATCAAGATATATATCTAGGGTTCGCCGTCGAAAATCGAGTGAAAAATCCCAACTCGAATTGATATAACTATCTCGAAATTCTGTGCTCGAATCTGGATCAAATCGCTATGCGAATAAAATATTATGCGTACATCCTAGGTATTAATTTCAATTGATTATCAACTATATCAATTCTCTTTTATTCACATTCATTTGATTTCTATTTACTTATTCACAACCATCCCATTTCTCCATTTCTAGTTTTAAATCATTATTCAATTATTCACTTAGTATATTTTTCCATTCCAAAATTACTTAGTATATTCCCAATACCAATTTACTTAAGAATATCATCCTTCATTTCTTAAGTTCAATATAAATATTTCTTATATTTATTATTACTACTTCATTGCTGAAGTTTATATTCAAATTGAATTCCAATTCCATATAAATTTTAGTTTGCTTCAATTTACTAATTCATTTCAAATCTCAATACCTTTATTTCCAAATTTTCATTTTCAAGTTTTACTTGATTTCAATTCATCTTTAACTTTGAATATTGAATCTTATTCACCTTATCTCAACCCATATTCAATTAATCATTCCTTAAATTAATTTTACTTACAAATTTGTTTAAAATCTCAAATAAAAGTTTATTTGCAAATTTTTCTTTCTTTAGTTTCTTCGAACAATTCCTTCGATTTCACCTTACTTTACGTTCACAATTTTAAATTAAATTTCAATATTCAGTTTCACCTCTATTTGCTTATCAATTTTAAATCATTTGTCGTTAGTGAAAATTTTAAAATTTTCCTAACTCCCAAAATTTCCGAATTTTTTTGGCAGGGTCCCCTTTGTACGGAGGAGCTTTTGCAATTTGACAAGAGATATAAATATATATACATCGACCCACACGGTCGGAAAACAAAAAAAAACAACAGTTCATATTTCCTATCTTTTTATTGCATAGGCGTACCTTTATTTAGCATTTATAAGCAAGCGGCTTATTTAATTAGCATTTTGCGCAACCAAATCCAGCCACACGGCTTCCCTATACCTGTACTTACTCAATTAAAAAATGTAAGTACAAAATATATAAAATTTATTAACATTTCACTTACTTTCAATAGCTAAACACATGCATTTCATAAGCAACAGACACCAAACACTTTTCATGAGAAATTTATATGATTGCAAAACTAATTCAATTGCTTTCAATCAATTCATTTTTAAACCAAACAAACTCATATTCATTCCAATTGATTCCAACTCAATTTGTATCAATTTTTATTCTATTTCTATTTTATTCACAATCCATACATTCTCATTTTCATTGCATTTTTAATTTTAATCCATTCACTTGCATTTCATTTCATTAACCAAACAAGTTTCATTCAAAACCCTTTCATAAAACTCGACCACAACCATTTCACTATTTACTTAAGTTATTTTAACTCCATAATAATTCCATTTCTGAATTTATTTTATTGATGACAAGGCCATTTAAATTTATTTCTACTTGGATTTTATTTTCAAATTCAAACCATCACTATTATAATCCAACTCTATTTTATTCAATAACATTTCCAATTATATTTAATTCACCAACAATCCAAGTTAAATTTTATTTTGGGCTTATTTATTCCACTTTTAAATTTTATAAGTCACAACTTATTTATATCCATACATTCAACCATTTACAATCAATCCCATAAACATTTTACTTTTTAACTCGGGATTATACATTTTATTTAGCCAAGTATATATTTTTATTGGGCAAGTTTTGGTTGAGTTTAGTAATGATTTAGATGAAGTGTTGTTGGGATTAGAATGTTGGTAGGAAGTGAAACAATTTTGGTTAAAGGTGAGAAATTCTCATTGCCTTTTGAATTATATTTATTATCAAGTTTAATTTTTATGTTAGATAATCACCATTTGATGATATGGATGTTTGATTGATTCTTTGAATATGTTGGATAATCCATAATAATGTTATGACATTTACCGTATTGAATATGTTAATGTCATATGATTGTTTGTATAGTTGTGATGTTAATATGGACATCAAATTTCTATCATTATTGATTAAGTAATCACTTTTGTTAAATAAGACCCAATTCTGGTGATATGATATATTTTGGAAAAATAAGTCTCTTTTCAATTAGAATTGAAATTAAAGTAAAAATAAAAGAGAATTTGAAATTTGAAGTGAAACGGGATTGAAAAGGATAGTTAAATATAAATTGACATGAATAGTGAAATTGAAATCGATTTTGAAAATTGAAGTTGAGATTAAGGTTGAATTGAAGTTTAAATTGAAATTAGATTTGAAATCCAAGTTTTAAATGAGTTTAATTTGAAGTTAGAATTGAAATTGAATTGAAATTGGAATTTAAAATTTATTATTATAATAATGTGAATAAAATAATATTATAATATAGTAATAGTGAAAATTCATTTTAAATACTTTAAAAAGTGAAAATATTGATTTAAAATGATTTGTAATGATTTTATAAGTAATATAATTCAATTTGAATAAATTATTTCAAATATTGAAAAATAAGTTAAAACTAGGTGCGTCGCGCAACGGTAGTTCGCGATTTCGCGCCAAGTTCAAATGAATGTGTAGAGTGGAATAAAGCTTGGAATTCTTCGAGATCCGGACTATTATATCCATATCTTCTAAACGAAGAAAGAAAATCATAGTTTCATTGAGTAGATTTTGATTTAAGCCCGAATCAATTTTCTTGAAAAATAGTGCTACTGTAGTTAAGTGACCATAACAGGAAATTTGTTTAAATGAACGTTTTTAATTATGGAAAAATATGGAATAAATTTGATAAATCTATTTAAATAGTTTAAAAGATATTTAGAATAGAAAATATGAATTATCGAATGTTTAAAAGTTGATTTAATCAAATAAGCTTATATAGCACTTTCCGTAGCACTTTTATGCACGAATTCTATAACTTTTTGAATGTGAGTTTAAACGTAACGATTTTTCCAAAAATCAATTGTGAATGTTTTTAAAAGGAAAATTAAGCATTTTTGAAAGATAATTTGGAATCTTTATAATCAGTTCCAAAATAAAATCGATAACTGAGTATGCGGAAACGACTAGTACATTTGTCCCGCCTGTGAGATCTAGGAAGATAAAACAAGGTGTTTAACTAAGGTTAGGGATGGAGCAACCAGTGCCCTGAACTTACCTGGCCTATGTTTTCTTTTCTTAGGCGAGGGGTGGAACAGATCGAAAGGAAAGCCCGGATGCTCTTAAATAAAAAATTTCTATTAAGTTTCCAAAATAAAATAAGATTGGTATTATCCAAAATTTAAGCAATCTCAAAATGAATGATTTCTATGATCCTATTTACTCAAAAATGTTTGCTAAGATTGATTTTATGGTTTATCATAAACGATGTCTTAAATAACATTGTCTTTGACCGGCCTAAAAGTTAAGGAATTTGGATCGAGAGTTAAGTAAGGAAATTTGAGATATTATCCAAAGCGAAAGAGTGAATTACTTAGAATTTTTCTAAATAAAAAGAAAGAGATTTCAAAATCATCCGAAATGAATTAAAGTGAAAAAAGACTTAATAAATCCTATATACTCATATTCACTTTTTATAGATAATTGGATTTTGAAGGAACCGAGGTCGGATTTGGGTGATTCCTATCCGAAAACCACTTCGAACCAATGTATACATTCGAATGTGTAGGCATGTTGAAGAAGATGATTATTAAAGACCATGGATCTTCATAGCATGAGGACTGCTTGTTGACTTGCTCTGGGTAGCTCCCATTATAGAGTTATATATAGCAGTGGTCTCCTCGTTGTGGAGATTTTTCGGATTGCAAGGACTACTCGCTACTAGTGGTAGTAGGAGAGTGCCTTCGGTTTGTCCTGTTCCTGGACAACTTGTATGGACATTTGTCTGACATTGCATTTCTAAAGATTACGTACATTGGTTTTTACAAACGTTCATCAGTGGTGGAAAAGAAAGCAACTTCTCTTAGCTTAACACCATCCTTGAGACGTACGAGCTCAGGGGTTGTATTTTTGTGGAAGGCAATTAGTAGTCAACCGAAATGGCAATGTGGCATTCAAAGATATGATATGTGCTATGTGAAAAGGTAATCATTGCCTCAAGCCTCATCAAACCGGAAATGACCGAAATAGGATTAGATGCGGCAAGGCTAAGTGGGTCATTCCAAAGTAGGGTATGATCATCCCCTTCTAGATATATTTCTTCCTGCTATGACTTTCAGGATGTAAATTAATGTAGTGTATGGAAACGAGTGCTCGGTTAAAGGTCGGTAACGACCGAGGGATGAAATATTCGGTACTATCTAGTTACAGAGGTTGGTTGGTCTTGTGTTGATAGAGGGCAGATGTTCTGTGCCTCGGTACATCCCTTTAGAGTTGTACCCATTTGGAAGGTAGATCCATCACCTGGTCATTTATTTGGAAATCCATTCTCCAATAAGAACCTACAGTTTTGTTTGTAGAGCCTAGTATGCTAGAATTTAATAATGGTAACAATTTCGGCTAAGATCAATAAGTTTATTTACAAATGTTTTCAAAGAATGTCATTAGAAATAATATCAAATGTTTTGATATAAAAATGTTTTAGTTATCATAAGGTAAAAACCCGTTCGTGTTTATGTGTGGGCGTGGTCTTGTGAGATACTATTTCTTTTCAAAGGATTTTTATTCAAAAGCTGATATATGACACTGTCATTTATTATTGAGTTTTTCTCACACTAGTTTATCAAGCCTGATCTGGGTATTTTCAATACTCGGGTCAGGTCCGAGTAGTTTAAGATTTAGTCGAAGACGGTTGGAGTTTCCAGAGGAGAGCTGGAGATATTCATATACGTATGGACATATTATATTATCTGCTGTTGTGATGCCCCACCTCTATACTCAAGCTAGCCAAGGACACTATGGGGTAATGCCGTCGACTAGCATGAGGAATAAGGTTGTTGAGGAGCGACCATCTGTGTAATTGCTTTGTGCGAGTATCGATATGTCAGACAATATAACTTACATTTAAGTTCAAGAGGAAATCTGACATATCAAATACAAACTCAAAGCTACCACACAGTGGCTATGTGGACTTCGGAAATAAATATAAAAATAAGCATAACACAAATCAGTCATAGGTATTCATATCACAAAGGCGGAAGCAGATATGAATATATCACATAGAAGTGTACATCAAAATAGTGGTCATACAAGATCCACTATATCACAAAAGAATAGGTACAAGTGCTAGACAAAAGAATAAGTATACATCAAGGAGTCTCTATCTCAAATGTATACTAACAAAAACTACTAAGCTAAAGTAGATAGCCAAAAGACAGGCGACGAACCTTGAAAATAATTCTAGCAGAAGAACATGAAATACCTTGGTCTGACCCGAGTATTATTTAAGAAGAAAATAATAAATGGATCAGTCTAGCTATAAATATCATATAAAATGAGATAGGATAAGAGATGTCACAAAAACGTATGATAACGATAATGCCATACTGTGACAAGTATATATCAGATAACAATAAAAATCATACAATATCTCAAATATTCTCAAACACCAAAAGAATGTCATATTATTTAAATTATTCACTAAAAACACAAATAATTGATAGAGCTCATCAGTGCCTATCATCAAAATTGGTGAAACACAAATTCTAGAAATCATCAACTAGAAATCCAGAAATCACAAAGGGGGGAGGCCTGTCACAAATGGGAGCATGAAAACTCACCAACACGTGTATCACAAATGGGTCGCTATCACATGGTCGCTAACCATAGAGCCGGTGCCACGATGTAGTACAGCGAACGCCCGAGGAACCTGAAACTCAAATAATCCAGAACATCGACGTAGTACAACATTTCACCCGATGAACCAAACTAAAATAATCCGGAACAACGACGTAGTACAGCGAACACCCGATGAACCAAACTCAAATAATACGAAACAACAACGTAGTACAGCGAACGCCCGATGAACCAAACTCTAATAAACCGAAACAACGATGTAGTACAACGTTACGCCCGATGAACCGAACTCTAATAAAACCATAGGTTGCTAGCCTATGAAAATGAGATGAAGCTCCATAAATCGCGGTACAGTCCCCCACGTGGACAAAGAGACATCGCATATCGCTAGTCCAAACCACAAAATGATCATCATCGATCATCAAGTAGTGTCGATTACACTAAGCTAGTAAATAAATGAGTTTAGCTTCATGTCCTATAACCACTGGCTTAACTTAAATATTTACGAACAAATTGTAGATTTCCACTCGAAAATTGTCACATGATTTCAATCGAACAAGTCTAAGAATTAACCAACAAAGTAAACGCAAGCGTTTCATACCACTTGTTTTGCTAAGCCGTTTAATTAGATTTCTCATACGAAAGAAGTAAAGGTTTGTATATACTAATATATTGGAAAACGGTTTTAAAAACGAGCTTTGTATTTAAAAGTAGTGTTGAAATCGTTTTGGTGAAAGAGTTTGAGTATTTACTACTAGTATAGAAACCTTTGTATTTAAAAGTGACAAATCACAGAAATGATTATAGAAACAATCAATCACCAAAGATTCACATATGAAAATGTGAATTAAATCCATAAAAATCGATATCAAATCCGTCAAACGGATATTCCCAAAAATCCAAAGAAAGAAGTCATCAAAGTCGATAATAAGTGATAACAACTAACCGGATCGACAAAAATCGATTAAAATTGAAAATCCACACAAAAAGCCTAAAATAGGCAAAATGCACAGTTCCAGACGTCTGGATTTGTTCTCTAGAAATAATCCAGAAAGATTCCAGACGTCTGAAATTACAAGGCAGACTTCTGAACCCTAACCAGACATCTGACTCTGTAAATCAGACGTCTGAACTGAGATACTAGAAATTCTATTCTAGAACAACCAGACGTCTAGGAAGCAAGCTCAGACGTTTGGATCTCCCAGACGTCTGGAAAGCAAGGTCAGACGTCTGAGCTGAACGTCTGTAATATTTATTCCTTAGTCTCAGATGTCAGATCCTTATACCAGACGTTTGAGTTGCTGGTCAGGCAAAGGTTGAACCTAGGCCAATGATGGCCAATTCGTTTCGGGAGCGATCAGGCGAGCAACAACGACTAGGAATTTATGCCAATCCTTATATGAAAGTGAAAATGCCAATCCTTCCAAAGCCCAAAATAGAAAAATAGCAAAATTCTACTCAACTCCAAGCACATCGATGTTTATACTCAAAAAAGTTGTAAACACCATTTTGGGCTCAATGGAAGTGGTCTTGAGTCCCAGTTCGACTGTTTACAAAAAGTAACATTTCGGACTTTAATCCGATTAATGATGCTATATTTAAATAAAACATTTAAATATACAATCGTGAAATATGCGGGTTGTTACAGACTCCCCTCCTTAAAGAAATTGCGTTCTCGCAATAATTAAGAGGAAAATAAAAAGTAACAACCAGAAAAGCATGTCAACACAAAAGAAGAAATTTTGAAATGAGAAGTTTACCATAAAGAGCATGAAAGAGTAAGTCCAGATGTGTTTGCTCGATGAATTCTCAAGATTCCCAAGAGCAATCCTTAGGATTTGAGGACCATTGAACCTTCTCAAGAAGAACATCTTCATTTCGAAGGTGTTTAACCTCCGAAGTAATGATACGAATAGAATGTTGCTCATAAATTGTTAACACTCTCTTACTCACGACTTAGCGACCTATGCGACTCAACGACTTAAGGGAATAAGCGACTTAACTATCCAAGGAGTAAGCGACTTAATGACTTAAGAAGCTCCAGTGACCTAACAACCTAAAAGCACAGAGCGGCACAATATAGCACACCTCAATGACCTAAGGAGCTCCAACGACTTAGCAACCTAAAAGACTCCTGCGACCTAATGAGATAAGGAAGCAGCTACTTAGCGAACTAAAAGACTCCTACGACCTAACGACCTAACAAGATAAAGAGAGAGTGACCTAACGACCTAGCATGCTTCAGAGTTAAGCCGCATGCGCACTGCCTCTTCCATTAGGTCGCTTACGACCTATACAAGCCAAGATAACTTCTGAAATACACATGCTAAGTCGCTCACAACATATACCTCATCCATGATAGCCCTATTAAGTCGCTAACGACTTATGCTACCTCAAGATGGCTCTTAGGTAGCAACTCCTAGGTCGCTCACGACCTATGACATGGCCGACCTAAGCCCAGCTTATCCTATAAATACCCCGCCTACTCCGCACCAGAGAGGGGATGAATTTTCTAAAGCGCCAAGACTCTGCTATTTTCACGACTTCCACACTTGCTCCAACACTTCAAAGGCAAAGGACACTTCAAAGAATCTTCGGAAAAGATCAAGTTCATTCAACATGAATCAAAAGAGCTTTTCTGCATCAAAGTTTTAACGACTTGTCTTAACTGTGTTGTAATCGAAGGATTATTGTCAAATCTGTAATCAAATCAGTGATAGAAGAGATTAAGTGGACATAGGCTTGACTTTGAGCCGAACCACTATAAAACTGTTGTCTCTTTACTGTTTTTGCTATTTTTTGCTTACTTTTAGTTCCCGTACCAACGGGTGGTGCTTTCGCTCTATCATAAATCACACCGGGGTGTTAGCGTACATTTTTAGCGTTAACATTTTTGGTGCTTTCACTGAAAATTGAACATAGGAGTGCTCTCATCATTGCTTCACAAAGATTTGTGGAAAGACTCTCCCTAAAAACCAGAAGTCTATCCGAAATTATGGCTACTGGAAGGAAAAGTAAATCTACTAGATCTGGAAATGCTTATGACAACACCGCCACTTCTCCCGCGTCAAATCAAGCGGCTTCTACTGTTGGAGTCACAAGAGAGGAGTTGGATGTTGTAGTGTCTAGGTTGTATCAACAAATGGAAGCCCAGAATACTGTGATGTTGGACAAGTTGAATGCTTTGCTTGGAGTTAACCAGCAACCAGAAAATAATGAAGAAACCTTTGCTGAAGATTTTCATGATTCCCAAGGGAGAAGTATTCCTCAGAGGGCAGTTGGCACCGCCGAAGGGCCAGCTCCCCAAGCTGGAGGTTCAAGGCCACAGCCAACTCTTCGTGAACGTTTGTCCAGACAAACTTCCGAAAAAGTGGCTGACGTCTGTCCCGCGGGGCCTCTAAACGATGAGGAGTACCTCTCGGGAATGATTCGACAAATTATGAAGGATAACATGCAAAGGAAGGAAGATGAAAGTGACTGGGTGTTTTCTCCAAGCAAAACTCCTTTTACTGAAAGAATTCTGAAGGTTGAATTTCTAAAGAAGTTTGTTCCCTCCACTATCCCAGCTTATCAGGGGACAAGCGATCCTAACCAGTTCTTATACAATTATGACTGGCATATGACAGGTGCCAGAGCAATGGATGAGATCAAGTGCAGATACTTTCCTATGTACTTGGAGGGAGTGGCCCTGCTTTGGTTCACGAAGCTACCAGTTCGATCCGTGGTTCAGTTTTCCGACCTAACTCGGAAATTCAAAGTTCAGTTCAGGTTATATGCTTCGAAGGCCAAGGACATAATGTCACTATCCAGTCTCGAACAAAGCCCTAGAGAGTCTATCAAATCTTTCTTAAATCGCTTCAATATAGCCTTGGCCGAGGTTGATAATGCAGAGCCTCGGATGATTCTGACTTACTTGATGCGAGCTATTGACAAATCAAGTTTCGGAAAATGGCTAAAGATGAAAGAGCCAAATTCACTTGAGAAGTTATACAAGAAGGCCGATGAATTCATCCGCTTAGAAAGCCTTCCTGTGCCAGTAAAAGTAGATGTGGCTGAAATCAAGAATAACAATGTTGCTACTAACAAAAAGGAATCTGGTGGCCAGAAGAGGGAGAATGACAGTAGGAAAGGGCAGAAAGATGTGAAGAAACTTCGCTACTTTAAACCTTCAGATTTTACTCCCTTAACTGATACTCCAGAAAATATCTTTTTCGCAACCAAGGATGTCATCGATTACCCCAAACCACCTGAGATGAAGCCTGGGAAAAATGCTGTACATACTGGGAGATTCTGTCGGTTCCACAATCAACCTGGCCATGACACTAATGAATGTCGCCATTTAAAGAACTTGATTGAAGAGCTATTGAGACAGAATAAACTACAACAATATGTGAATAGAAACAGAAGTGACCCGACCTCATCTTCTCAGGGGCAACAAGTTCCTATTCATCAATCCAACTCAGGTAAGAGGACTGCAGCGCAGAAATCTGAGAGGCCTATCATCAATGTTATCACAGGGGGTCCTCACCCAACGGGCAGAAGTTGGGGTGAGATGGAGAGATATGCTCACGCTTTGAGATATGCCCCGGCGGAAGAAAAAGTTTTTGTCTTGGAAGATGCTGCACCTTTAAAACAGCAAAGAACTTTTAACGATGACATCATATTCCGGGCTAGAGACTCTGTTGGTGTTGAGGCTCCCACCATGGATCCTTTGGTGATATCTGCTGGCATCGGATCAGCAATTGTAAGAAGGGTGCTTGTTGACTGTGGTGCCTCTTGCAATATCCTCTTCAGAAAGACATTTGATCAGATGAAAATTCCAATGGCTGATGTCCAAGCTTCCTCACAAAAAATTGTTGGATTCAGTGGAGAACCAAAACAGCTTGTTGGGACTATTGACTTATTTGTAGAGGTCGGAGAAGGGGAAAAGAAGGTGGTCCGAAAGCAAACTTTTGTGATTATTGATGAATTCTCCGCTTACAATGCCTTCTTGGGTCGACCAACTCTTGCCGCATTCAAGGCAATTCTCGCCCAATAGTGCCTGACTATGAAGTTCCCCATTGATAATGGCGTCGGTGTTGTGAAGGGGGACCAAAATGCCGGGCGAGAATGCTATTTCATAGAGTTACGAGAAAGAAAGAAAAGAGAGATGGGTAAGGGTGCGGCAGCTCCGCTCCGCATCAAAGAGCCCACCTTGTAGCAATTATGGGGCGGGCCCTGTACTGGTGAGTATAGTGGTGCATGAAAAGAGATTGATCCCAGAAAAACCAGTGCAGAGGAGAGTAGAGTGGTGCCGGTGGAAGTGACGGTGCCAATACCTGTTGACCTGAATGATCCAAACAAGGTGCTGAATGTGGGTTCACAACTTGGTATGACGGTTCGGAATATGCTGATATCATTCTTGAAAGCAAACCTGATGTATTCGCTTGGAGTCATGCCGACATGTGTGGAATATCTCTCGAAATCGCAGTGCATGCTTTGAATATTGATCCAAAATTCACACCCATAAAGCAGAAAAGAAGAACCCAGGGTCCTGAAAGGTCGACAGCATTAAAAGAAGAAGTGGATCGGCTCATGGAAAATGGCTTCATCAGAGAATCCACTTATCCAAATTGGGTTTCTAATCCAGTGTTGGTTAAAAAAGCAAATGGGAAGTGGAGAGTATGCATCGACTTTTCAGACTTGAACAAAGCCTGTCCCAAAGACTGTTTCCCGTTGCCCAGAATTGATCAGTTGGTGGATGGAACGGCCGGGCATGAATTATTGTCTTTTATGGATGCTTACTATAACGACCCTGAATTTTTGACATTTGAAATCAGGATATTTAATTGATTTTAAATATCTAGAAGTTGGTTTAATTTGAAATTCGAAATATCAAAATGAATTTGGTAATTAAATTATTGAATTTAATTATTGCAATTGGGTAAAAAATTGAATCTTCAATTTTAAGCCTGTTAAAAATGATTTGATGGCTTAGGAAATTTATATTGATAATTATGAAGTTAATAGAACTTTCAGAATTGAATTTGGAACTGTTTTTTTCAGTTTTGAATTTTATCGTTTAAATTGAATTTAAAAATAGCATTCCGGGGCACAGTCTCGGAATTCGATGAAACCAGTTCCATTGGATCCGTAATATTGAATTATTGTTGGATTTCAATTTTCGTAATGATTGGAGTGATCGTTTGGCCGTACGATAAGAAAATGCGTTGAAATTTAATCGAAAATTTAATATTATAACTGGTTCAAAAAGCTATCTTCTCCATACGATCGAATTTGGACTCGAAACCTTTTCCATTGCGTTCAGAATAGGCGTATAACATTACGAATGCCTAGCGGCACGCCTTGATAGGAAGTCGAAATTGTTGACTTCGTTTTCGAGTCAATTTGAATTTGAATTTAAATTGAATATTTATATTAGTTGACTATAGTTGATAATATTTCACATCAGCTGAAATTCCATCAAGTTAAATGAACGATGTGTACGTGATCCTTATCTTTTCCTCCAGTTTCTTTTCATCATGCAGCTTTCTGTTTATATCACGTACCTTTTCTCCTCTCTCAGAAGCAAAAAAAATTCGAAACCCCTCTCTCTTGTTGAAAAGAAAAAAATGCAGACTGCTGTTCAAATTTCAAACGAACGCCTTTCCTCTTCAAATTCGTTCAACAAACAAAAAAAATGCCGAGAAAAGGAAAATTTAACAAACAAAATCTTGTTCTTTCCCCTTCCATCCCTCAATTAGAACCAAAATCGATTTCCAAAAAAGAATAGGGGAAGACTAGCGTTCGGAGGTCTGGGCATCACGATGGCGATCGCTGGTGGAAGGCTCGAGTCGTGGGGGTTTCGTGGCAGTGGCGACTTGTGTTATCGAAGGCGAAGCAAGGAATCGCGAGCATATGGTGGCGATGCTAGCTGGTCGCTAGTGGCGTTCGTCTTTCATTCGATAGGGGGTTCGCGCTCGTTGACCAAGGGCTGGCGAATCGTGCGAGGGGTAGGAAAGCTCTTGAGCTTTTGGAGTAATAGTCGAGATCGAGATTTGCTTGATTAACAGTAAGGTATAAAAAATTTTCTTTAATTCCATTTAATTTATATATAAATAGATTAGAAATATATATGCAATTTTAAAATTTTATATGCGTACGGAAAAAAATTATTGATTACTGTGAAGTATAAGACATTCCAGTTTTAATATATATATGTATAAAACAAAGCAAACAGAAAAGAAAAAATATATGGTTTTGGAAATTATAGAAATTTTAAATGTGAGCAATATTGATTTGACTGTAAGTTTTAGAAAATTTATATTTTGATTTAAATAAGATATATAAGTAATTCTGTTTTCATTTAATATACGGGTTGGAAATTTTTATTAGAATTTAATATATATACATATAAGATTTTGGAAAATATATGGAAGTTTTAAAAGGTTGAAGAGTTTATATGAAATTTAGATTTTGAATCTATATAAAAAAAAATTAGTTTATGGGTTCCAAAGAAAAATAAAAGTATAAGTATATCTATATAAAATTTTATTTACATATTTTCACTTACTGGTTTATTTTTAATAAGGGATTAAGGTGATTCACTTGTTTAAAATTAACTTATTTAACTATTTAGTTACTAAGAAATTATTCGACGGAAAATTAGTTAAAAAAATTAAATAAATAAATGGTAAGTGATTGTCCGATTTTTTCAATTATTAATAAAACGTATAATTGTTTGTAGAAGGTCAAAACAATGAAATTGAGTCAAGATTGAAGTGGATTGCAAAATAAAAAGCAAAGGTGAGATCTTCTCACTCAAGTGAAAGTGGAATTTTCAGTTATTGATTGCTATTGGATGTGATAGTATATATAGTAATATATAGTGTTAACTCCCTTTTAGCAACGACCTACGAGTTAAGAGAAATGAACAAGTAAGGTTATGCCACGACTTATAAGAAGCCAACGAGTTAAACAGCCTAAAACCTAAGTGGACTCGACGACTTACGACCTAGCTGCTGAAAGAGGATCTACGACTTACGACTTACCGGGTTAGGGAGCTACGACCTAAGAGAGTCTACGACCTAACTGCTGAAGGTAACTCCGCGACCTAGCGGAGCTACGACCTAAGAGAGTCTACGACCTAACTGCTGAAGGTAACTCCGCGACCTAGCGGAGCTACGACCTAAGAGAGTCTACGACCTAACTGCTGAAGGTAACTCCGCGACCTAGTAGAGCTACGACCTAAGAGAGTACGACCTAACTGCTGCAGGTAACTCCGCGACCTATCAGTGTTGCGACCTAAAGACTACGACTTAAGAAGGTTCTGACCTAATGAGTTACAACTTAGCTTAAGTCGTTCACGACTTATAGCTCTAGTTCCTAAAGACTTAGGAAGTATACGACTCAACAGGCCACGACTTAACAGTTTACGACCTAGTGGGTGCACGACTTAAGAACTTCACAGCTTACGACTCATGGTCCTAACGACTCAACGAGTTAAGCTATCTACAACTTAAAGGAAGGGGGTTCCGACTTAACGACTCAACGAGTTAAGGTCTTACGAGTTAAGGTCTTACGACTTAAGGGTCTTACGACTTAAAGGCTATGAAGTTAAAGTCCTGAGCCCATGCTTATACCACCTCTGATAAGTCGGCTACGACTTAACACTTGTCGAAGACAGCCACAAGATTGAGCCCAGAACAACCATCCCTTAGCTCGCTACCGACTTACGACCTAAGACTTCTATAAGTCGGCTACGACTTAGGACTTAGGCAAATTTCCAGAGTACAAATCAGCTCCTATAAATACCCCACCACTTCCAACTTGGAGGGGACTTTTGGCCATTCATTTCTTCAAGCGCCGTTACGCTGTCGAAGTCTCCTCTCATTCAGCGATTAGAGATCTTCAAGCATTCGAGACACTACAACAATCTTCGAGAAGAACTCCTTACATCCAACACGGATTCGTCGAGTTTCATCATCAAAGATCGAGCTAGTAGTCAAGAATGCTTTCATGATCAAGTTGTATTGTATTTTGAAGGATATTGTATCAAATTGTAACCGAATCAGCAATAAAAGACTATAAAGTGGACGTAGGCTCAATTACGGGCCGAACCACTATAAAATCTGTTGTTCATTTACTGCTTTTCTGCTATTTTCAGCTTATATTCTGTTCCCGTACCAACGGGTGGTGCTTTCACAATTCTATTACACACACCGGGTGTTAGCGTTCACATTTTATCGTTAACATTTTGGTGCTTTCACTGAGAATTGAACTCAAGCGATCGTCCACCATTGCTTCGTAAAGACTCATAAAAAGAACCTCTCTTAAAAACCAGATCTAAAATAATGGCTCCTGGAAGAAGAGGTAGACCTATCAGATCCGGAAATGCTCACGAAGGAACTTCCGCTTCCCCAATAATAGACCAAGCAACTCCGACCATTGGAGTTACCAGGGCTGAATTGGACGACGCAGTTTCTGGATTATACCAGCAAATTGAAACTCAAAATGCTTTGATGATGGATAGATTAACTGCTCTGCTCGGGGCAAATCGTCAACCAGAAAACCATCAAACTACTCTTCCTGAAATGCCACCTTTCCAAGCTGATGGTTCTATGCCGCAACCAACTTGTCATGAACATATGCCCGGGCAAACTTCCGAGGGAAGAACTGATGCTTGCCCGGAAATGTCTTTGAACAATAAAGAGTACCTATCCGAAATGGTTGGCCGCATCATGAAAGAGAGCATGCAAAGGGAAGAGGATGAGGCTGACTGGGGATTTGCGCCAAGCAGAACTCCGTTTACTGAAAGGATCCTGAGAGCGGAGTTTCCAAGGAAATTTGCACCTCCTACTATCCAAGCCTATAGGGGAACTAGTGACCCTAATCATTTCCTATACAAATACGATTGGCATATGACCGGTGCAAGAGCAGCAGACGAGATCAACTGTCGATACTTTCCGGTATACCTGGAAGGTGTGGCTTTACTTTGGTTCACAAAGCTTCCAGTTCGGTCTGTAGATAAGTTCTCCGACTTAACGCAAAAGTTTAAAGAACAGTTCAGATTGTATGCTTCAAAAGCTAAGGATATAATGTCACTGTCTAACCTTGAACAAGCGCCCGGAGAATCAATCAAATCTTTCTTGAGCCGTTTCAATATAGCTTTAGCCGAAGTGGAAAATGCGGAACCACGTATGATCCTGACTTATTTGGTGCGAGCCATTGATAAATCGAGTAAATTTGGAATATGGCTAAAGATGAAGGAACCGAACTCACTTGATAAATTTTATAAAAAGGCCGACGAGTTCATTCGCCTTGAAAGCCTTTCTACGACATCAAAAGTGGTTGCTGCCCAAACTAATAATAACAATGTCCCATCTAATAAATGAGGATCTGAAAGTTAGAAAAGGGAGAATGAAGGAGGAAAGAGCCAGGGAAATGAAAAGAAACTTCGCCGCTTTAATCCTTCGGATTATACTCCTTTAACTGATACACCAAGAAATATCTTTTTTGCAACAAAGGACGTTGTCAGGTATCCTAAACCACCTGAGATGACGAGAGGTGCAAAGCGTAATGGAAAATTCTGCCAATTTCACAATCAACCTGGCCATGACACTGACCAATGTCGCCAGTTAAAGAATGTGATTGAAGAATTGCTATAGCAGGGTAAACTCCAACAATACGTTAAGAGAAGCGGAGTCGCTCCAACCTCATCCACTCGGGATCAACAACATCCTACCCATCAATCCGACTCTCTCAACAACACTGCAGTGCAAGATACAGAAAAGCTTGTCATTAATGTTGTCACAGGAGGTCCACACCCAGCAGGCAGAAGTTGGGATGACTACTAATGGTCCACAAAACTGCAACTGGGGCATCTTTCACTTTCTCTGGCATATAAATCTGAAGCTGCAAATCTAGCACAAATGGAAATCCAGCTTGGAGATTCTGAAACAACAATAACTAGCATCCATTTTTTACTTAACAGCGTTGCTTAAATTTGTAAAAAATGATGATGGATGTGTGACTTCTGCATTGTAAACCGCTGAGAAATCAGTGTGACTGAATAATGAAAAAACTATGCATTCTGTGTTTTCTATTATAAAATGCCTGTTATATTTCGATGTGTAAATACTCTAAATGTATTGCTAAAATGTCGATCTAATATTGCAGGTCATTAAAGCAAAGCTCACCCATCGCAAAGCTAAGCGAGCCTTACAAATCATTTACTAAAGCAAATACCAAGCGACAAAAAATTCCATATTCAAATCCTATACAAGAAGAACCTCACATAAAAAGTTGGCAACTTCACTGGGGCAAGCCTTCGTTAACCAGTTATGATTGTCAATATGAACAGACATCCAGCTAGGTAACTCGCGTTTGTCCCATGAAGTTATTCAACAGTGAAGTCCACTTCTTCGGATAAGGCAATTTACTTACAAAAGGAACGAAGATACGCTTGGAAATGATAATAAAAGATCGCTAATGGACAGATGATGGGAGAACATAGCCAAACAAGCACGGAAGCAACCAAAAGGAATTTTGCTCCTCAATAAAAGGGCCGGTAGAACCACCGAAGGGACACCTTCCCAAGCTGAAGGAACAGGGCGCTAGCTAACTGGTCGTGATGCATCCGATCAGGCAGCTTGCGTCTGTCCCGTGGATCTACTCGCCCCTGAGAAGCAACCTTCCTGGCACACCAACCAACCAAAGCCCTCTAACGAGGCAGGCCAATAAATGGGAGAGCTTTCCTCAATCAAAAAGATCAGTGGGACTACCAAAGGGGCACTTTGTTAGTTAATTGCGATCGTTTGTGCAAACAAACATCCAATCAAGCAACTTGCGTTCGCCCCGTGGACCCCTCCGACCATGAGAAAGTAACTTCCAGGCAATCACAAGCCCTCTTCGGAGGCACAAGCCATCTTCGGAGGCAAAAGCCCTTTTCAGAGGCACATTTCACCCGTGTAGAAGTGCAAAATGCTTCTCTTCGGAGACCCACTTCACCAGTGATGAAATACTAAAAAGCCCTTTTTGGAGGCACATTTCACCCGTGTAGAAGTGCAAAATGCTTCTCTTCGGAGACCCACTTCACCAGTGATGAAATGCTAAAAAAGCCCTTTTCAGAGGCACATTTCACCCATGTAGAAGTGCAAAATGCTTCTCTTCGGAGACCCACTTCACCAGTGATGAAATACTAAAAAGCCCTTTTCGGAGGCACATTTCACCCGTGTAGAAGTGCAAAATGCTTCTCTTCGGAGACCCACTTCACCAGAGATGAAATGCCAAAAATTGCTTCTCTTCGGAGACCAAAATTGCTTCTCTTCGGAGACCAAAATTGCTTCTCTTCGGAGACCAAAATTGCTTCTCTTCGGAGACCAAAATCGCTTCTCTTCGGAGACCAAAAGACCTCTTCAGAGGCGTACTTCACCTTGCTTGAAGTACCAAAAATAAACCCTTTACTGGGGCACAAAATCAAAACCTTCCTCAGAAGCTCATTTCACTGTGCAGGAAAATTCACTCTTTAACAAATAAAAGTGATCATCCCCAAAAGTTGAAGTGTTCTTTAGAAGGAAAGAGAAAGTAAAAACTTCTCGAAAGACGAGATATACTTTATTAAAAGCAGAATGATTCTTCCCTTAAAAGTGGAATAGTTATTCTCTGGAATAAGAGTATCAGTCTTGAAAAAGCTAGGAATATTGCAATGCACTTGCGGTATGGGGGCAATACTATACGATTCAGTTACATGAATAAGGTAATATACAAGCAACATACCGCGAGTTCATCACAATATCATAAAAAATAGATGATGTGGAATAAATGCATTCTCAAACGCAGACGAAAAGTTTGCACAAGTAAAAAGAATCGTTTGTTCTACACTAAAAATAAAAAACAGATGCATTCTCACATACACAAGAGTTTGTACAAGTAAAATAATTGTTTTATTTAGTACTATGAAAATTCTTTACATGTGCAGATATCTCAAAAAGCAAAAGCAGGGACCGGTACCCGCACAATCCCCGGTCGATACATTCAAAAAGCAGAAAAGTCAAAACCAAACTCATTTCTCCTTCTTCCCACCCTTGGAGCCTTTACCCGGCCTGGTAATTAGTTTCGAAGGCCGTATCGGAGAAGAAGGAGAAAGAGACTCAGCCGGATCGATTCTGCTTCATCTCCAGCGACAGAAGAACTCTTCTTTCCTTTCTTCGAAACCACACGTTTCCCCTTCTTCTTGGAAGAAGACTCACTCCCCGGAGTGAGAAATATAGAAATTTTTGTGTCGTAGTCAAAAGACTGCTCCGGGGTCTTCTCGCTATCTTCCAGATCTTCTGCTTTCTGCTCCTCGGAAGCAGGTGGTTCGTCCAAGCCTTGAAGGGCTGCTATCTGTTCTTCCTGTGGACCTGGTTGAGAAGCTGGAAGAGAAGCGACTTGAGAAGGAGGAGGAACGGCAGCTGAAGAAGGAAGAATTGGTGCAGTTTCCGGCACGTCTGCTGCATAATAAAAGAAATCAAAAATCAGTATTCTTCGAGAAAAAAAGAAAAAGAAAAAAAAGAAGACAGTGAATCGTCAAAGCTTAAGTAATAAGTAAGAGGTTCGTCGAACTCGGTTAAGTCGAATAAGCGATTCACTGAATTCGTCTCGTCAAAATTACCTGGAGAAGCCGGTGTAGCGAGATCAATCTCAAATTCCCGAGCCTGAAAGTCCTTCATTGCCTCTTCTTCTGTAGGAGTGGTCACAACTGGATGTGAAGGATGAGAGCTGGAATCCATAATGTTTGCATCAGCCGAAGTGGAAGTATGAACAGGGGCAGTTAGAAGAGCTTCCTCTTTTGAAAGCTCTTCTCCCAGTGATTCAGCCCGTGCTTTAGCAAGCTGCTCCTTCCCTCTAACAAGAGCGGCGCGAGCCTCATCATCAAGATAGCGAGCCTCAAACTTCGCTTCCTCAAATTTTGCTTCATCATAGCCGGCACCTTTAAACATATCAAGTGCGGCTTCCCACACTTCAGCCAGAGTGATTTCATAATCTGGACCCAGAAAAGCAAGGCTCCCACGACCCAGAACGCAGTGTAAATAAAAGTCGAATAAGGTAGAACTGATGTTTGCTTTCGTTGCCTCATGTGATTGCTCAGCCGCTTCTTTTTCAGCAACGGCAGCAACCCTACCAGTAATAGTCTCATCACGAGCTGTCTCAGCTTTAGCGAGTCAAGACTTTAGTAACTCAATCTCCACGTTCTGGGAGGTGACCTTTTCCCGCAGTTCAGCGTTTTCTGTGCGATACTTCTCATTAACGTGCTGTTCGGCGGCAAGCTTCATTTCTACATCTCTTTGTGCAGCATGTGCATCCCGCACTTGCTTCTGAAAGACTTCTTCTTTTTGAGTATATGATGCAGAAGAAGAAGCGAGATTTTCCTTAAGCTGCTTAACTTCAGACGCAAGCTTTGCATTGTCGTCTGCAATGCTCGTCATCTCCGCATCATGTTGCTTACGCCATTTGTCCCATTCTGATTTATCGTTCTCCATGGTCATCATCGCCTCAAGGTTAATATGGTTGACCCTTTGAAGTTCATCAACCAACTTCTGCCATCCAGACATTCTTTCAATATCAAGCTTGACAGCATCGACATTTCTCAGCATTGCCTGCTTATCAATGGGAACCAAATCTAAGTCAAAACGGACTCCTCTTAGACACCAATTCGGAAATCGGCTCTGAAGCGTTGGAGGGCCATCTTTAACTCGATATTGTGGCCTGTTAATGATGGTTTGAATATCAGATTCCTTTAGAGGAGGAGAACCGGCCGGAATGTCAGAAGAAATGGGAGCGTTAGTCTTCTCAGAAATAGCAGACGCGTCACTTGGCTTAGACCGTTTGCTCCATTCATCAGTAATATGAGTCTTCCCTTTGTCATCATAAGACTTTCGCTTATGAGAATCGTAAGTTCTGTAAGAAGAATCATATCGATCAGCATCTCTTCTTCTCTGCCGCTGCTCATAATCCCATTTTTCTTGAGCCTTCCTTTGGGCCCGTTCCTCATCTGTCTCTCTCTGGTCACCAAGATATTTCCTGAAGTCATAGGATCCACGACCTCCATGGCGCTGAAATGAGTCATAGTATGAGCCGGAGCGTCCCATTGGAGAATCTGAAAACGGAAAAGAAGTAAAGTTTAGAAATTTCCAGAAAGAAAGAGTAAATGCTTATAAGTGTAGAAAAATCCTAAGTGTGTGCGGCGTGCGAACTACGTGCGTCAAACTACAAACCACGCTTTAGTGCGGGAACGGAGACGACGGGTGCAGAAGGCGTCGAGGTCTGTTTCAAAGAGGAAGTCGCTTCAATGACAGGAGAGTTCGCCTTTGGAATATTATCTTTGAAAAGCTCTTGAGAAGTTATCATTATGTCACTCAAGTCATCAAAGGTGTCATCATTATGATGCTCAGCAGAATTCTCCTTCTCAACTTCCACATCAGTTGATTTTTCAGAAACTCGAGGATTTTCTTCCTCTTCGATAATTGGGGCAAGTGCTAACTTACTGGACGACCCCGCAATGTCGGTAAGAGTAGAACACTTTACCAATGAGGTCTCAACGGTAAGTTCTTTCGGTGAAGCTTCTTTAGCAGAAACGGGAGCACCTGAATCCTCAGCTGGAGGATCAGGGACTTCATATGACTGAGTGGAGCGGGAAGGATGTAAGAGTCCAAATTCATGGAGGAACTCATCTTTCAATAGAAATTGAACACTCCTCTCCTCAACCGGCACGGCCATAAGCCTCTCGAAGGTAGTTTTGTGACGAGTTTCCCTAGAGGGGGGAGGGAGCGCTGAAACAATAGAAAAAGAAGTTAACACTTGACAATTTGGACTTCGAAGAATTTAGAAAACACAAGGAAAAGATAGATAATCGTACTTCCCACTCTCCAAATGGCGTAAAATCCCGGGGGACAACGAACAAAGAAAAACTGGCTCAGAAACCCAGGAACGCTTTCGGGAAGACCAATAATCAGTTTACGGTTCCTAGCACTCCTTACAACTGTGATAGAGGGATGGTCTTTGTTCTTTGCAAGTGAGCACAGGAAGCAAATTTCTCCAAAACTAGGAAAACGGTCCAGCGTTCTCCTAAAAAGCACACACAGTCCCAGCAGGATGGCATAGCCATTAGGGTGTAGTTGAAAAGGGGAGATAGATAATCGAAGGAGAAGTTCTCGAAGACAGTCATTAAACGGGGGAATCGCTCCACTCAAGCACATTTGGCGGTTCACTGCGACAAAGCCGTGGGGCGGCCTATCAGCAGTGTCATTTACTCCAGGGAGCAAAGCGTCAGATTCAGCAATGCCAAACTGGGTGCATAGTTGACGGAAGACTTTATGACTCAGAGTGGTAGGAGTCCTTTCCGGGGGATCATTCAGCGGGGTAGCAATTGGAAAAGTTTCTCCAGCTGGTTCCAAGTCTTCTTGATGAGATGCCATTCTACACAATCAGCTGAATGTTCAAAAGTGAAGGTGCACGTTTCCTAAAAGTGTGAAGTGCTGTGCAAAACTAATGAAAACAAGGAAAAGCAAGTATAACTGAAATTAAACTAACTGACAATCAGTCGATTACGAGATTTCAGAACTTGTTAATACTCAAGTGCAGTGTTAATGCAGACAAATCAGTTTTAGTTTACCATTACGATTTTGCTTTAATACTTCACTTGAATTGGTTATTGTATAGCATTGCACTCATACAGTTCATTTATTTAAATTTTTTCTTTGTCAACTAATCTGTCATTCGATGTGGGCGGTCAGTGGCAGTATATTCGTCCCAGTATTCTGTGAATGTTGTGTTAAGCAGGTTATTAGCATTAAAGTCAAGACAGTGTGGGAGGAAACACAACACAGTTCAAATTCAAGAGTTTAGCCAACTTCTGTGCAAAAGCATCTAAGTCTTAAGTCGTTAAACGACCTATCGTAAGTCGGGGCTTTTAGGTCGTATTGTGCGAGTCAAGATGTTCAAGGCATGTTCTCTTAAGTCAGATCATTCAAGTCCAAGAATTCAAAGTCATGGAGTTCAAGTTATTAAGTCGTTCAAATGGGTTCGCGAGTTACGAGTTAAGGGCTATCTCATTCACGACCTAGTCTTTCAGATGTGCTCGCAAGTTAAATCCTTAAGTGCTAACTTGGCGACGACCTAAGAAAGATTTCCTATGAGTTAAGTCGTTGGTTATCTAATTCTTTGAGTCATCAGCCATAACACTTATAGAGATATGAAGCTTCGGTTTGAAACAACGCATCTGCTAACTCGTCCACGACCTAAGGGGCAAGCTACGAGTTAAGTTAAGCCATCAGTCTATTAAGGAATGCTGCATAAGAAAGGTCTCAAGGCAATGAAAAATTGAAGTCTTAGGTCGTTACCGACCTACGACCTACTTTAGGTCGTATATGACCTAGGACTTAGGTCTTAAGATTTCTATTCAGAACGCGAAGGCCTTAAGTCATTCGTCTTCTCCCCTACATCAATTCGCTAAACTCCTTAACCCGTTAACCCATTAGCCTCTCCTCCAACCAAAACTCTCGTTCCCTCAGCGCACTTAATCATCCCGAAATCACCATAAACCCGGTCTAATGTCATTCCATCACAAACCACGAATCGATCAAACTGAAATGCTGCTGTCAATCATCTTGTTCTGACCGACTGTCCAAAGCCAGGACAAGCCGTCTCAAACCCATCAGTAATCAATTGAAACAAGAATTGCAGAGAAGTACGGCATGAGAAAAGGGGGGTCGATGGTGAAAATGGGATTCGTAATTGGGTGATAATCGAGGAATGAATAGTAATCGAATCCACTTACGTGAGAAGGAAATAAGGATGACTGGCAACCGGTAGGTCTGAGTCGTCTTTGAAGAGCTTGAAAAGTCGTTAATGGCGGATTCAAATAAAGGAACAGGTAAAGTTGGGGAGGAATGACCTAAGCAATTTATTCACTGGGGCAATGAAAGGCGAATCGACACATCTGACATACGACTTATACTAAGTCATTCGCGACCTACGACTCATCAAGAAGCGAGCTAAGGAAATCGAAGCACACGACTTACGACTTAAGGCGTGTACTTCGAGGGGCAAATGTTAACTCCCTTTTAGCAACGACCTACGAGTTAAGAGAAATGAACAAGTCAGGTTATGCCACGACTTATAAGAAGCCAACGAGTTAAACAGCCTAAAACCTAAGTGGACTCGACGACTTACGACCTAGCTGCTGAAAGAGGATCTACGACTTACGACTTACCGGGTTAGGGAGCTACGACCTAAGAGAGTCTACGACCTAACTGCTGAAGGTAACTCCGCGACCTAGCGGAGCTACGACCTAAGAGAGTCTACGACCTAACTGCTGAAGGTAACTCCGCGACCTAGCGGAGCTACGACCTAAGAGAGTCTACGACCTAACTGCTGAAGGTAACTCCGCGACCTAGCAGAGCTACGACCTAAGAGAGTACGACCTAACTGCTGAAGGTAACTCCGCGACCTATCAGTGTTGCGACCTAAAGACTACGACTTAAGAAGGTTCTGACCTAATGAGTTACAACTTAGCTTAAGTCGTTCACGACTTATAGCTCTAGTTCCTAAAGACTTAGGAAGTATACGACTCAACAGGCCACGACTTAACAGTTTACGACCTAGTGGGTGCACGACTTAAGAACTTCACAGCTTACGACTCATGGTCCTAACGACTCAACGAGTTAAGCTATCTACAACTTAAAGGAAGGGGGTTCCGACTTAACGACTCAGCGAGTTAAGGTCTTACGAGTTAAGGTCTTACGACTTAAGGGTCTTACGACTTAAAGGCTACGAGGTTAAAGTCCTGAGCCCATGCTTATACCACCTCTGATAAGTCGGCTACGACTTAACACTTGTCGAAGACAGCCACAAGATGAGCCCAGAACAACCATCCCTTAGCTCGCTACCGACTTACGACCTAAGACTTCTATAAGTCGGCTACGACTTAGGACTTAGGCAAATTTCCAGAGTACAAATCAGCTCCTATAAATACCCCACCACTTCCAACTTGGAGGGGACTTTTGGCCATTCATTTCTTCAAGCGCCGTTACGCTGTCGAAGTCTCCTCTCATTCAGCGATTAGAGATCTTCAAGCATTCGAGACACTACAACAATCTTCGAGAAGAACTCCTTACATCCAACACGGATTCGTCGAGTTTCATCATCAAAGATCGAGCTAGTAGTCAAGAATGCTTTCATGATCAAGTTGTATTGTATTTTGAAGGATATTGTATCAAATTGTAACCGAATCAGCAATAAAAGACTATAAAGTGGACGTAGGCTCAATTACGGGCCGAACCACTATAAAATCTGTTGTTCATTTACTGCTTTTCTGCTATTTTCAGCTTATATTCTGTTCCCGTACCAACAGGTGGTGCTTTCACAATTCTATTACACACACCGGGTGTTAGCGTTCACATTTTATCGTTAACATATAGCAATATATATATATTGGAATATGTATATATTGGAGTTGTTGATTTCCCGCATTATATAGTGGATGAGACCCTATGCGCCGCATAATAGTGGGTGATATTTTATAAATCCCATATACCACGATATTCCACCTCAAAGTGGAATTGGTATTGTGCTAACATCTATGGATGCAGGGAAACAGGTTGGAGGGATCCAACTGGATTCCTCAAATTATATGAATTTGTTTCATATGTTGTATGAATTTGTTTCATATGCTGTGTGATAATTTATTTATAATATGTGTATGATTATATCTGTGATTGAATTTGTTGAAGGCTATAATTTAGCCGATTGTATTTTTGGTATCGTTGGATACCAGAAATAAAGGAAATTGGATTTTTGAAATTAAAGTATAAAATTTTAAGTGAATTTCTTTTGAAAGAATAGGTTGAATTTCAAAGAAGGAATTTAAAAGCATAAAGTTGATTTTCGAAATCTTATCGAATTATTCCCAAAATATGGGAAAAGATTTTTATAAATGGATTTTGAATAGTATTATATGAAAGTTGAAGAATTTATTAAAAATGGAATTTTAAATGGTTTGGAAGGGATAAAGGAATTTATTTTAGGAGTGATAAATTTGTTTGAAATCCAATTGATAATTGATTTGGTATTTGAAAATAAATCTTTAGGAATTCGATATGAAAGTTTATTTGATGTTGAAGAAAAAAAATGATTTGGTATTTGGAAATAAATTTAGAAATCGATTTGTAATTGATTTGTGTTGAAATAAATTTGGAAAACGATTTGCAAATGTTTTGGTATTTGGAACTAAACTTAGAAATCGATTTGTAAAATGATTTGGTGTTGAAATGAATTTGAAATCAATTTGGAAATTGATTTGGTGTTTGAAAGTGAATCTTTGGAAAATGATTTTGAAAATCGTATATAAGTGGATATTTGGAAATTTAAATTCACAATGGAATTTATAAAGGAAAGGGAAATTTTTTTTAAAAATAAACATTGATTTATTTTTAAAGTGTGGAAAATATGATTTGAAATTAGTTTTCAAAGTGATGAAGTGTGGAAATAAATTTACAGATTTGGGATGTAAATTTGAAATGAATCGATAAGGATTTATTTAATTGGTTTAAATGAAAGTGATTTGAAATTTGTTTTCAAATGGTTGAAGTGTAAACCATATCTTGTGAAGATATTTGAAATTTAATAATTAGGGGAAAATTATTTAAATTGGTTGATTGTTGTGAATGTTGTTGATAGTTAAATAACCGACTATCAATATTTCCTTTGAAATGGCACTTGATTTGTTTTTAAAACAAACGCTCATTATTCGGTTAAGCCGGGAGAGGAGTTTGTGTCATATAACCCATTCCGAATAGTGATACATCGTGAATGGACATTATTTGGAGACCGGTGTGAAGACCAGGTATTTTCGAAAATGAAAGGACAACCTGTCGAATGTCTCTGCACCGAGTTGCTCCGGTATAGAGATTTATATCACTCTTCTTGTGATGGGAAGTCCGGACGTGATTAGTGAATACCCGGATTGCAAGGGCTTCTTTGGAAGTGCCTTCGGTTCCGTTCGATCTCGGAATAGACTTGTATGGATGTGTGTCTGACGTTACACTTTGAGATGTAAAGCTGGTTTCTATCAAATACATTTCAGTTGGTGGCGGAGAATTTACTCTCTTAGCTTAACACCCTTCTCTGAGACGTACAAGCTCAGAGGTTATGTAGTTGATGGTTACTAGTGATACATTCCCAATTTTGTAATGTGGCATACGAAGTGCTGTTGATCATTTGTTGATCAAAGCGTGGCTTTGTGAAAAAAGCGCAGCTTTGTGGACGAGACTTCGTCGAACCTCACAACCCGGTAATGGTCGAAACAGGAATGTTGCGGAAAGGTTTTTAGGGGTCGCACCCCTAGGGTATGTCATTTCCTTCTGGATAAAAGGTGATATCATGGTATGGAGCCCAGATATTTTAGCTATGTTGATGCTGCACATTTATTATACTTTGTGGTTATTGCTTTGTGGTTGAGGACCCACGGATAAAGGTCGGTAACGACCGGGGGATGGCATAGCTCGTGTGTTAGCTACCTAGTTATAGCTTGGTTAAAGCGTGAGGTAGCGTCGGCCTTGTGTTTGCAGAGATCCGGTTAGGTTCTCGGGGCGTCTTTCCAGAGACGTTTCCATTTCGGTGTAAGGAAGTTCCTTTTCCTGACCATTTGTTGGAAACCCAAAGAAACAATACGAACCCTGTACGGTTTTAGTTGTAGAACCTGCCATTTACTTATGGTGGTCACCATTGTTTAGATGGTAGCTATAGTAGGCATAGTTCGAAATGTCTATGCTGGCTAAGATTAATATTATACTTTCGAAATGGTTTTCTACACTAGACATTAGTAATAATATTCAATGATTTTTCGTAGTAAGCATGTTTGACTATCATAAGGGGAAATCTCCTCCAATTATGCGTTTGCATTGTGTGTGTGGCGGGTGGTCTTATGGTAGTTTCATTTTCCAAAAGCATTGCGAATCTGTTTTATTTTCTTTGTGGAAATAACTGTTTTACGATCTCAAACCAGTCACCATGACTGACTCGGAGTTTATTGTTCCCTTTCTAAACTCTGGGTGCCCATAATTTTCCACACGGGCAGCCTAGAGTTATGTTATCAGGATATTCTGGATATTCTGGAGCTTTGGGGATGAGCTGGATGGCGAGGCGTACTACCGTACTTGTTTATTTATTCCGTTGTGTATTCTGTGTGAGGACAAGTTTATATAACTGTCCATTGTTGTATTGAACTGTATATTGACTCTGATTGATGTATGTATAAACTGATATAGTTCTTTGTTTAAAGACTAGTGATTATATATTATATATTGTTCCACTGCGAATGTGAGATTCTGATATTGTTTCTGTTTTTCTGTTCTTTCTTTTCTTCTGTCTTCTTCTACCTCTTCTTTTAACCCTAATGCTTCGGTTTTCCGGCATTCGATTGCGCAACATTTGATACAGTGGACGTATTAATGTTGACTTTCGAGTGTCGAAAAGTCGGGAACGTTACATGTGGTATCAGAGCTGTTGGTTAAGCGACAACCCTGGCTCTGTTGTGTATTACTCATTAGAGATAGAGTCAGTAGTACTCTAGAATGAGTGTGAGTGTAATAATAGATATGAGCGCGTATTTGTTAGTGAATACAAAAAAAAATTTGTATTGTGTTGACTTATCGGTTGATTGGTTATAGATTCTGGTCGGTGCAGTCTGTCCAACTGTAATCGATAGGGGTTTCTAAACTCTTAAACGAGATAAACTGACACAATATTGTTTAAATATGGTAAATGAAATAATTTTGCCAAAAACTATTTTTTTATGGAAAAGAAATGATTTTCTATGAATTATTATAGTATATGGATGCTTGGTTGTTATGAAGTGATAATATTGAATTATTATCATTGTTATATGGAAATTGAATAAGAAATTAAAATAATAACCAAAGATATGAAGATAGATTCATTTAACAAATGAAATTTATAAATATGAATTGAAAGTATAAGAATTAAATCCATATACGAATGAGATTTGTAAATGTAAATTGTAAAAGTGATTTATAATTGGAAATAGAATTCCAGGAAAGTATTTGAGAATAAAATTCATTTATGGAATGAATTTGGTAATGTGAATTTATAAATGAGTTTTATAAATTGAAATGTAATGTGACTAATTGTTTAAAAAGACTCTGGAATTTCTTTAAAATATTATGGAATTTAGATGAGTTTGAAGACTTATAAAAATATTTGAAATTTGATTGGAATGAGATTCAAATTGAAAAGGGATGAGTTTGTGAATGAACAAATGAAGCTACATTTGTAAATAAGTAAATTTGGAATTCACAATATATTGGTATAAATACATGTTTATTGTTTTGAAAATTCAATATATACATATACTAGAATATGTATGCTGAAATATACATGCCTGAAAATATGAATGAGCAAGTAAGAAAATTTCATGGTAGCTTTGCTAGAGTTTTCCAGATTTGAATACAATAGCTTATTTTATGATATAGTATGCATATTCTAAATCATATAACTACATGTATTTATATTTGAAATCACATAGTAACATGTATTCATGTGTTTAGTTGCATGTGTGTGTAGCAATTTTGTGTGTGTGGGTACACATTAAATTTTAAAGTATAGATAACATGGTTTTGTATATATATGAGATTTAAATTTTCAAATAAATCTTTGAATACGTACTAGTTTCAGTTTTTGAACCTGTATAGATTTTGAAATATGTAAGTTTCACAAAGTATGGAGATATATTATGTACAGGCTTTTGCATTTCGTAAGCAGGAAGTTTGTATAAATGTTTTCAAGGCTAAAAAATTTTGTTTTACAAAATGGACCTGCACCCTTTGTCATTTCAGATTTTGTACAATTGTATCAGAACCTTTGTCATAAATAATGTTCCCAAATTATTTGCAAATTAGTTTGATTAATGAAATGCAAATTAAATTTAAATGGAATCAATTTAAATGATTATTAGCTTAAGTAATCATTTAGTTGCATGAATATTAACAAATCTGAATAGAAATAATTATCGTTTGACAAAAACGAGATTGTATAAACTCTATGAGTCAATGAAAGCCAATAAAGTTGATTTTTGAATCAATTGAAAAGGGTTTGAGTTCATTTTGTTTAAAAATTAATAGAATTGAAAGAAAGTGAGTTGTAAATCACTCGAATTAGATGGAAATTGTTTGTGAATTGGTCGTAAGCAATTTAAATTGTATCGAAACCCCATGAATTGCTAATGGAATTTATTTTGAATGCATTGCTTATGAAATCTATGTATTTGCTATTGAAATTGAATGAAATGTTAATAGATTTCTTATATTTGTCACTTACATGCTTAAACTGAGTGAGTACAGGTTTTTGGAAGCCGTTTGGCTGGTTTTGATTGCGCAAATGCTAAATAAATAAGCCGCTTTGCTTAAAAATGCTAAAAGGTACGCCTACGCAATACAAAATAGGAAATATGAACTGTTTTTCTGCTTTTCCAACCGAGTGGGTCGATGTATATATATTTATATCTTTTGTCAAATTGCAAAAGCTCCTTCGTACAAAGGAGACTCCGCCAAAATTTTCTGAAAATTTTGGGAGTTAGAAATTTTTTTGAAAATTTGAAAATTTTGTTAACGGAAATTTGTCAAATTGGATCAATGAAGCAAAGTATTTAAAAGATTAGTAAATGAAACTAATTTAAACAATGAGATGAATCAGTTGTGAATGAAAGATAATTGATAAAGTTCAGAATTCGGCGTTTGAAGATAAAATGAATTCAAATAGAATTGAAATTGTAAATTGAATTCAAATGGAATTGAAAATGCAAAGTTGAATGGAAATGAATATATAACTTTGTTAGTGAAGTGAAAATAAATATAAGAAGTATGTAAATACTTATATTGAACTTAAGAAATAAGAATGAAATTCTTAAGTAAAATTGGTATTTGGGATCTGATGCAGCGCGAAATAGACTTACCTTAAGTCGCTTCCCTGAATCTGAATCGTGCCGCCTTATAGGTCGCTCCAGCCTAGGTCGCTCCTCCTCCTCCTCCTTAAGTCACGAACGACATAATTCCTTAAGTCGCGGCGAAGGAGAAGCCTTAGGTCGTTCCAGTTTAGGTCGCGGTCGTGAGCTCCAGATCCTTATGTCGCTACTCCTTAAATCGCGAAGACAACCTAAGTCGTGAACATCCTTAAGTCGCGAAGCTCCAGTAGGTCGCGAAGCTCCAGTAGGTCGCGAAGCTCCAGTAGGTCGCGAAGCTACAGTAGGTCGCAAAGCTCCAGCTTTCCTGAATCGTAGGTCGCGAAGCCGCCTTAAATCGTGGGTCGCTCAGCCTAAGTCGCGAAGCTATTGTTAGGTCGCGAATTCCTTAAGTCGCGGCGAATTCTGTAGGTCGCGTACGACATTTCTTATCTCGCGAAGCCTAGGTCGCTGAAGATGTTTAAGTCGCTCCTAGATGTCGAAGCTTTATGTCGCTGCCGTGTTGTACCTGCTTAAGTCGTATGTTGTTAAGTCGCGTGATGTTGTATATCGTATGTCGCATTGTTCTTAAGTTGTTTGTTTGTATTTTCTTAAGTCGATTGTTTGTTTGTAAATTCATATTGTAAAGTCGTGAGTGTGTTGTAACTTTCCCTACAAATAGCGGGTGAGTTGTATCATTTAAGGAAGTTGAATATTGAATAAAAATTTGGTTTGTGCTTTGTGCCACCATTAAAATTGGAAGTTGAGTGTTATCTCCTTTCTCCATCTTCGGATATTCGAGTGCGCTCGAATCAATGAACTTGAAGCCGATTCACGGGATCTCGTGCGCAAGATCAACGTCGAAGAATCGTAGATCTTCTAACACGGTATCGTGCACGATCAACGTGTTGAAGATAGCTAGAATTCGGTATCTCGAGAGATCAACGGATTTGGGCACTTGGGTATCTTCAATTCATCGATTCATCTTGTTTCATCGATTCATTTTCCGCGAATTCATCAATTCGTGAGTTGTGAGATCCTGTAGGCTGCGTCATTTGGTATCAGAGCGAGGAGACAAACTTTTCCAAGTTCGTTGGATTTCAAGTTTGCGTGATTTGAAGTTTGTGTTTGAATTTGTTGAAGATTTGACAATGCCTCCAAGAAGAGTTAATCGTCATCAGAATGTTGCAGATGTGTATCGAAGAGAAGATGCTGAACAAATGGAGCAACGAATTAGTGATAAATTCAATGAGAAGTTTGATGAGGGAATTGGTAGATTGGAAAGGCTCATGATGGATATGAATCAAACTCGACAAAGAGCATCGCCAGGTTCAAATCAAGGTGGACATAGAATTTCGCCGTCAAATTCCGAGAGGAGAAGAATGTCACCACCCTCGGATCGGGAAAGAAGAGAACCGTCAGTTTCGGGAGAAAGAGACGTGCGTGGTAGCAGAAATGTTGATGGTCAAAATCGACGTGACATACATCATATTTGGAGGAATCTAGTGATGAGGGTAGTAGCTCTTGTCGAAACATTGGCCAAGGGCGAAATCAAAATAGAGATTCCGAAGATGATCGTCGATGGGAGTCGGGGATGAAAACAGAGATTCCAGAATTCAAAGGGGGAATGCTAGCGGAAGAGTTTCTAGATTGGTTATCAAATGTTGAAGAAATTTTTGACTTCAATGAAGTACCCGAGCATCGTAGAGTTAAGTTGGTTGCTACACGATTGAGGGGAAGAGCTATGGCATGGTGGCAACAAACTAAACTTACACGGGAAAGAATGGGAAAGTCAAAGATTGTTTCATGGGAAAAGATGAAGAAGTTGATGAAGGCTACTTTCTTGCCTTATAATTATCAGTCTCTTATGTATCAGCACTTACAGAATTTGAGACAAGGGACAAAGTCGGTAAATGGTTATGCAGATGAGTTTTATCAACTGATTGCTAGAAACGATATCATGGAAACGGAGGAACAATTGACATCCAGATTTGTTGGAGGATTGAGAATGCAAATTCAGGATATGGTAAATATGTTTGATCCGAGATCCGTTGCCGAAGCACACCAGAAGGCTCTAGCTTGGGAGAAGCAAGGTAGAAGAGGAGGTGGTGCGTTTACAAGTTCGAGCAATCAGGTGAAGGGGGCTAGTAACAATACTAATGTTTCCAAGGCTATTAGTAAACCGGTTGTCAATGAAGCTGCTAAGACCAAGGTCAACAACAATTTCAAGTGTTATAACTGCCAGGAGTTTTGTCATAAGAGCAATGAATGCCTGAAGCCTAAGAAGCGAGTGATGGTTGCTGAGGTTAATGATGAGGATGCAGAAGTAGAATGTTCCAATTCACCACAGGTTGAGGAGGAAGAAGAATTATTGACGGGAGACGAGGGATATTCTTTAATGATGAGGAGATCTTGCTTGATGCCAAACCAGGAAGAGGAGACTAGTTGGCTGAGGAGTAATATTTTTCAGTCGACATGCACTATTTTGGGAAAAGTTTTTAAGTTTGTTATCGATGCAAGGAGTTGTGATAACATCATCTCTACAGAAGCTGTAATGACCCTGAATTTTTGACATTTGAAAAATGAATATTTAATTGAGTTTAAATATTCGAATGATAATTTAATTTGAAATTCAAATATCAGAATGAATTTGGCAATTTAATTAGTGAATTTAAATCGTTAAATCTGGGTAAAAAATTTGAATCTTCAATTTGAAGCCTGTTAAAAATAATATAAAGTCTTAGAAAATTCATATTGATGATACTGAAGGTAATGGAACTTTTGGAATTGGATTTGGAACTGTTTTGTTCAGTTTTGAAATTCTATCGTTTAAATTGAATTTAAAAATAGCGTTCCGGGGCACAGTCTCGAAATTCGACGAAACCAGTTCTTTTGGATCCGTAATATTGTATTATTATCGGATTTCAAATTTCGTAGTGATCAGATTTATTGTGTGATTGTACGATAAGTAAACGCGCCGGAAATTATATCGAAATTTATATATATATTAGTTGATTGATATATATACTCACATCAGCACACCAAAATATCATCTCCTGGTTACTGTAGCAAAACCATTCCATCACGCCAACATCATTTCCCTCTTTACTTCATTTCAACCGAAAGAAAATTTGTACTGTAAGCTTCAAACGAAAAGAAAACAAATTATATCTTTCCCTCCCTGTCTTCTTCAGTTAAATGAAACGAAATCAAAGCAAGTGAAAAAAAATGGCCGCTCACCTTTGAAAAATTTCAAATCGAAAAAAAATAAAAACGAAATCCTCGTTCGTTCAAAAATTCAAATCAGTGGCTTCTCCTCAAAAAAAAATCAAAGCCATGTTCAAAAATCAAACGCGTATCCTTCCTCCATCGCCTTCCTTCACGAAATCTTCGAATCGGGGAAAAATGTGTTGAAGGCTCGTTGGAAATCGTGAGGGAGGGATAAGCTCGAACTCGAGCATGCGAAGAGGTGCGAGTGGCAATCGAGGCAAAAGGCGAGTAGCAGAGGGGCGTTCGTCGCTATGACGATGAACTCGGTGAAGGCAGGCGAGGTGGGCGGTTGGACGAGGCTTTGAGGCGCGTGGGCTATTGGTGGCGATTTGTCGCGTGCGAGCCTCGAATAGAGTTTGAGGAAGCGTTTTGGAATGCGTTCGACTGTGATGGTGGCTGAAGTCATAGAGGAGGTCGACATCAGTTCGTCTATTATTTCTCGAGGATGAGGTAATCTCTGTTTTCAAAATAAAAGTTTGAATAAATAAATATTCATATATATATATATTGTAGAAAAAAAATGATGAAAATATTAAAAATTACTATAACGTTGAACTGCAGTTTTTATACACACACACACACACACATATATATATATATATATTTCAATTTAAATATATCTAAGAAAACAATAATTAGTATAGGCAGTAAGATAAAGTTCTGTTATTTTTTAAGAAAATAAAAATAAAAATCAATAGAAGTTTAAAATGATAAGTGATTGTTCAATTAGTTCAAATATTTTATTAAATGGAAATTTGGTTGAAATTAAATTGATTAGATAAAATAAAATTTTATTAAATGGAAATTAATTATTCGATTGGTTCGAATATTAATAAATTGTATAATTGCTTATACAAGGTCAAACCTGTGAAATCAAGTCGGAAATGGAAAATGGATTGCAAATTAAAGCTAAAGGTGAGATCTTCTCACTCAAAATGAAAAGTGGATTTTGCAGTTATTGATTTGATAGACTGTTTGGATGTGATACTATATATATAGTAGTATATAGCAATATATATATTGGCATATGTATATATTGGAGTTGATTGATTTCCCGCATTATATAGCGGATGAGACCCTATGCACCGCATAATAGCGGATGATATTTTATAATCCCATATACCGCGATATTCCACCTCGAAGTGAAATTGGTATTGTGCTAACATCTGTGGATGCAGGGCAACAGGTTGGAGGGATCCAACTGGATTCCTCAAATTATGTGAATTTGTTTCATATATTGTGTTGTGATTGTTTATAATCTGTGTGTGATTATATCTGTGATTGAATTATTGAAGGCTAAAATTTAGCCGAATCTATTTTGGTATCGTTGGATACCAGAAATAAATAAAATTTGATTTTTTTGGAAATTAATCTTTAAGAATTGAATTAATTTGAAAGAAGGAATTTTAAAAGTATAAAAAGTTGATTTTTGTAGTCTTATCGAATTTTTCCCAAAATATAGGAAATGACATTAATAAATGAGTTTTGAATAATATATTTAAAAGCAAAGGAATTTATCGAAAATGGAAATTTAAATGATTTAGAAAGAATGAAGGAATTTATTGAAAAGATAATAAATTTTTAGAAATCAACTTGTAAACTTGATTTGGTATTTGAAAATGAATCTTTGAGAAATCGATATGGAAATTTATTTGGAATTGAAATAAATTTAGAAATCAAATTTGTAATTAATTTGGTGATGGAAAATAAATCATCGGAAAATTAATTTGAAATTGAGTTAGTGTTTGAAAATTTGATTTGGAAATCGATTTGCAAATGGTCTGTTATTTTGAAATAAACTTAGAAATAAATTGGTAATGTTTTGTTCTATTGAAATTAAAATTTGAAATCAATTTGTAATCGATTTTGTATTGAATAAAATTGAGAAATCAATTTGGAATTTGATTTTGGGGTTAAAAGTGAATATTTGGAAATGTAAATTCAAATTGGAATTTATAAAGGAAAGGGAAATTTGTTTCAGAAATAAACACTAATTTATTTTTAAAGTGTGAAAATAAATTTACAGATTTGAATGTAAATTTAAAATAAATCGATAAGGATTTATTTAATTGGTTTAAATGGACCATTTTAAAATGGAAGTGTATTTTCCTTGAAAAAAACCGAGTATATTTGCAAAGTAGCTTTTAAAAATATAAATTAAAGTTCTAAAGTTGGTTTTTAAAAGAAATATTTGGAGATATATTCCGCGTAAGGAAATTGATTTGAAATTTATTTTCAAAAGTTGAAAGGTGAAAAATTGATTTGAAATCTGTTTTCAAAGTGTTGAAGTGGAAAAATATATATCTTGTGAAGATATTTTGAAAATAAATAATTTGGGAAAATTATTTAAATCTGATGATTGTTGTGAATATTGTTGATAGTTAAATCACCGACTATCAATATTTGCCTTTGAAATGACACTTGAATTTGTTTTTAAAACAAACGCTCACTATTCGGTTTAGCCAGGAAAGGACCTTTGTGTCATATAACCCATTCTGAATTATTGATACGACGATATGAATCATATTGAAGACCGGTGGTGAAGACCGGGTATTTGTGAAAACGATAGGATGACCTATCGATTGTCTCTGCACCGTTATCTACGGTATAGAAATTTCCTTTGTGATGGGAATTTTTATCAGGATTGTGAATACTCGGATTGCAAGGGCTTCTTTTGAAGTGCCTTCGGTTCTGTTCGAACCCGGAACAGACTTGTATGGTTAGATGTCTAACATTACATTTTGAGATATAAAGCTGATTTCTTTCAAATACATTTCTGTTTGGTGGCGGAGAATTTATTCTCTTAGCTTAACAACCTTCTCTGAGACATACGAGCTCAGAGGTTATGTAGTTGAAATTTATCAGCGATATATTCCCAATATAGTAATGTGGCATGCTGAGTGTTGCTGTGTGTTGATCATTTATTGATCATTTGTTGATCAAAGCATGGCTTTGTGAAAAAGCATAGCTTTGTGGACGAGACTTCGTCAGACCTCACACCCCGGAAATGGTTGAAACATTAATATGCGGGAAGGTTATGAGGGTCGTGCCCATTAGGGTATGTCATTTCCTTCTGGAAAAGGGTGGTATCAGGTATGGAGCCCTGGTATTTAACCTATGTGGATACTCCAATCTCATTTATTGTGTGATTGTGTGTTTATCGAGGCGCCTCGGATAAAGGTCCCAAAGGACCGGGGGATGACATATTCATGAGTTACCTAGTTATAGGGCTAACCCGGCCTTGTGTTGGTAGAGAGCAGTTGTCTCTCGAGACGTCCAGCCAGAGGCGATCCCATGTGGCGGTAGGAAATTCCTTAGCCTTACCATTTGTTGGAAATCCATTTCCCAATGCGAAACTTGTACGGTTTTACTTGTGGAACCTACCATTTACTTATGGTGGCGCCCCACTGTTTAGATGGCAGCTATAGTAGGCATAGTTCGGAATGTCTATGCTAGCTAAGATTAATATTATACCTTCGAAATGTTTTCCACACTAGACATTAATAATAATAATCCAATGATTGGCGTAGTAAGTATCTTTGACTATCATAAGAAGAAATCTCCTCCAATTTTGCATTTGCATTGTGTGTGTGGCGGGAGTTCTTATGGTAGTTTCATTTCACAAAAGCATTTCGAATTAATTTTATTTTCTTTGTGAAAATAACTGTTTTACGATCTCACACCAGTCACCATGACTGACTCGGAGTTTATTGTTCCCTTTCTAAACTCTGGGTACCCATAATTTTCCACACGGGCAGCCTAGAGTTATGTTATCAGGATATTCTGGATATTCTGGACCTTTGGAAGCAAGCTGGATGGCGAAACGTACTTCCGTACTTGTTTATTTATTCCACTGTGTATTCTGTATGTGGACAAGTTTATATAACTGTCCATTGTTGTATTGAGTTGTATATTGACTCTGATTGATGTATGTATAAACTGATATAGCTCTTTGTTTTAAAAGACTAGTGATTATCAATTGTATATTGTTCCGCTGCGAATGTGAGATTCTAATATTGTTTCTGTTTCTGTTTTTCTGTTCTTTCTTTCTTCTGTCTACTTCTACCTCTTCTTTTTAAACCTAATGGTTCGGTTTTACGGCATTTGATTGCGCAGCATTTGATACAGTGGACGTATTAATGTCGACTTTCAAGCGTCAAAAAGTCATATCGTTACATGTGGTATCAGAGCATCCAGTTAAGCGACAACCCTGGCTCCGTTGAGTGTTACTCATTATAGATAGAGTCAGTAGTACTCTAGAATGAGTGTGAGTGTAATAATAGATATGAGCGCGTATTTGTTAGTGAATATAAAATTTGTTTTGTATTGTGTTGACTTATCGGTTGATTGTTTATAGATTCTGGTCGGTGCAGTCTGGCCAACTGTAATCGATAGGGATTTCTGAACTCTTAAACAAGGTAAACTGACACAGTATTGTTTTAAATGGGGTAAATTAAATAATTTTACCCAAAACTATTTTTCTATAGAAAAGAAATGATTTTCTATGAATTATTATTGTATATGGATGCTTGGTTGTTATGAAGTGATAATATTGAAATATTATCATCTTTATATGGAAATTGAATAAGAAATTGAAATTAGAGCAAAAAGTTAAGAAATAAATCCATATACAAATAGAAATTGTGAATATAAAATGTATAACTAAAGATTTGAAGATAAATTCATTTGACAAATGGAATTTATAAATATGAATTTAAAATATAAGGAAATGAATTCATATACAAATGAGATTTGTAAATGTAATTGTAAATGTGATTTACAAATTGAAATAGAATTCCAGAAGAATATTTGAGAAAATAAATTCATTAATCTAATGAAATGGTAAAGTGAATTTATAAATGAGTTCTATAAAATTGAAATGAGTTTGATACTTAGGAAAAAAAATTCAAATTAGAATTGAATTTAACATTGGATTAATTTGAATAAAAGTAAATTTGAGAATTTAATCTAGTGGACTAAATAATTTGGAATAAAAATTTATTGAGATTGAATAAAAATGGTGAATGAACAAATGAAGCTACATTTGTAAATAAATGAATTGGAAGTTGAATTGGTTGAATTAAAATTGAGTTGTGAGCTAAATTTAAAATGGTTTGAATTTGCATATAAATTCAAATAAGTAGTAGAAATAAATTGAAATTTCCTTGTTATTGATAAAGTAAAATTCAGGATTTATTGAATATGGAAATATGAAATTTAAAATGGATAAGTGGATATACTAATTGAATTAAATTAGTAAATGGAATGTGTAACGACCCAGAATTTCCTTCATTTAAAATTCATATATTTAATTTATTTCAAATATTAATAAGTAAGGTTAGGAAGTCAAATTAATTTAATTTCGATATAGTGATTTAATTGGACGATTAAATTATTAATTTAATACTTGAAATTGGGTAAATAATTGAAAACTGAATTAAATGTGATTAAAAATGATTTAAAAATTTATATTAAATCATATTGGAGTTATAATGATGTTATAGAACTTTTAAAATCGAATTAAAAGTTAAATTTTGAAAATTGAATATTTTAATATTTAATTGACGACTAAAAATAGTCATTTTTCAAACAGTCTCGGATTTCGACGAAACCAGTTTCGTCGGATCTGTAATGTGAAATTATTGTAGGATTTCAAATTTCGTGTCAATCGGATATACGGTTTGTCCGGGGCTAGCCAAAACGCATCGAAATCCGTTTTATCAATTTAATTTTAAATTTGATTGTTTATTTCCGTAACTCTCACATACGATTGAATTAGCTCCCGAAACACTTTCCATTGTGTTTGGAATGTGGGGTAAACCTTAGAAACGCTAGCCGGCACTGTAACAACCCGCATATTTATCGATTTTATATTTAAATATTTTATTTAAATATTTTATCTTTAATTGGATTTTGGTCCGAAAAGCTACTTTTTGCATACGGTCAAATTAGGACTCGAGACCACTCCCATTGAGTTCTAAATGCATTTGCGATCTTTTTAAGTGTAAATTTCGATATGTTTGGAGATAGTGGAATTTTCATCACTTTTTGCTTTGGACCTTTAGTTTGGGCTGAACCACTTGTTAACTCAACCCAACCCCTTCCTTCTCTTCATTACTTCATCTCTACTTGCATAAACTTTGAAGCTTTATCAAAAATGGTGGAGGGAATGGGAAATTAAAACTCCAAACTCAAATTCAATTGCAAATCCAACATTCAACTCCAAATTCAAGTAGAATATATTGGATTCAAGCTTTGGATTGCTTCTTCTTGCTTTCAAGCTTCATCTTCATCCATTTTAGTGAAAAGGTGAGATTTCTAATCTCACATCTTGCCTATAACTGTCATTGGACTGTGGGAATGAATTCCTAACACTTTAGCATGTATGCTTGCATTTGGTTTGAATTGAATCGGTGAAAATCCCAAACTTTTCGTGTGTTTTGGCATATTACTGCAGTTAGGTCGCTCAGGCTGGGGAAAAATCGCCTCTGTGCATTTAGCTCGTTCGCATTTAGGTCGCCTGCAATTAGGTCGCGTGGCTTAGGTCGTAGGTCGTTGGGCCATAGGTTGCTCTGGCGTGGGAATATTGTTTACGACACTTAGGTCGTAGGTCGCTCGGCCACATGTTGCTTAGGTCGTTCTGCCTTGAATATTTAGGTTGTTCGTCTTTAGGTCGCTTGACCATTGAAGCATCTCGTGACCTGTTAGGTCGCTCGTTTCTAGGTCGCGTGTCTTTAGGTCGCGAGATTTAGGTCGCGTGTCTTTAGGTCGCGAGTCTTTAGGTCGCGATTCCTTAGGTCGCGAGTCTATTTTCCTTAGGTCGCTACCTTATATCCATTAGGTCGCTGGACCACATGCCTCCTTAGGTCGCTCGCCTCTGTACTTCGTTAGGTCGCGTACCAGTTAGGTCGCGCACCCTTTAGTTCGCGCACTCCATTAGGTTGCACGACCATTCATCCCTTAGGTCGCTTCCTCCTTTAGGTCGCTGGCCTTAGGTCGCTTCCTCCTTTAGGTCTTTGGCCTTAGGTCGCTTCATCCTATAGGTCGCATGACCTAAATTCTGTTAGGTCGCAAGACCCCAATACCTTTAGGTCGTTAGACCTTATCTCCTTTAGGTCGTTGGACCTTATTACCTATAAGTCGCTCGCCCTATTACCTTCTTAAGTCGCTCGACCTGTTATCCCTTTAGGTCGCTCGTCTTTTTATACTTAGGTCGTTCGACTAGTTTCGTTAGGTCGCTCGGCATGTGCTATCATGTTAGGTCGCCTGACCTAGCTCGCAAGTAGTTAGGTCGCTCAGCCTCACTTTCTTAAGTCGCTCGGCCTGCTTGTATTCCTTAGCTCGGCCACGTTAGGTCGCAGAAGTGTTTCTACTTTGATGATTTTGGAATTGATTCCTTTGGACTTTACTCACGATTTTGAATGTGAATTTATGTGATTCGATTTGCTTTAGCAAACGTTTTGTGGTTTTTCTCTTCAAAAATATGAAGGTTTCCATACTAGTAGTAAATATCAAAAGTCTTTTATCAAAACGATTTCAACACTATTTTATTACAAAACTCCTTCTCTTAAACTGTCTTTCAATCTACTAGTATATACAAGTCTTTACTTCACTCGGATGAGAAATCGAATTAAACGACTTAGTAAAACGAGTGGTATGAAACGCTTGCGTTCACTTCGTCGGTTAGCTCTTGGACTTGTTCGATTGAACCTCTTGTGACAATTTTCTAGTGAAGATTCACAGCTTGTTCGTAAATATTTAAGTTAAGCAAGTGGTTATGGGACATGAAGCTAAACTCATATATTTACTAGCTTGTTGTGGTTGACACTTCTTGATGATCATGACGATCATTTTTGTGATTTGATTTAGACTAGCGATTTTGCGATGTCTTTTTGTCTGCGAGGGAGACTAGACCTCGTTTGCGTGATGTTTCTACTCACATTCGTGGAGCATTCGGCTCATAGGTCTTCGGACCATTCGTGGAGCATTCGGCTCATAGGTCTTCGGACCATTCATGGAGCATTCAGCTCATAGGCTCTCCCCCTTTTTATGTGATTTCTGGATTTCGTGTGTTGATTTCTATAATTTGTGCTTCACCAATTTTCAGGATTTTCATTGATATGTTTATCATTTTTGTGCATTGGTGAATTCGTGTGTCATTGACTTATTATGAATACAAGTTTAGGGTATGATGCCCTATTTTATCTTTGAGAAGATTCTTGTGATATTGATTAACCCCTTGTTGATTTTCAATTACATACTTATAGTAGTATGCCATTATGGTTGTTACATGTTCATGCCATGTCTTTTACTTTATACCATATCATCTGATATTTATAGCTAGACTGATCCGTTTATTATTTTCTTATAAATAATACTCGAGTCAGACCGAGATGTTACAGGTGCTTCTGCTTGACTTCTCTTCAGGATTATTCTGACTATTGGCTAACTACTTAGATTAGTAGTTCTTGGATATACACATTTGAGATATAGACTCTGTGTTGTGTACTTATTCTTTTGTATAGCACGTGTTGCTATTCTTTTGTATTATCGTGGATCTTTCTGACCACTACTCTGATGTACACTTTCATGTGTTATATATATATATATTCATATCTTTTTCCGCCTTTGTGATATGGATGTCTGTGACTGATTTATGTTATGTTTGCTTCTATGTTTGTTTCCTAAGATTATATATAGCCACTGTGTGATAGCTTTGAGTTTGAATCGGTATGTTGGATTTCCTCCTTTAATGATATGCAATCTATACTATCTGACATATCGGTGCTCGCTCAAAGAAGTTACATGTATGGTCGCTCCTCAACAGCCTTATTCTCCGTGCTAGTCGATAGCATTACACCGTAGTGTTCTTGTCTAGCGTGGGTATAGAGGTGGGGCGTCACAGCTTGGTATCAGAGCCAGACTTCGGAACAATGTAGAATAACTTAACAAGGATCATCGTCCTAAGTCCAACTTAGGAGTCGTGCCTTAGGATGTAATTCGAGTCTTTGTACCGATTCATCCTATTTCCTTTTATGCATCCTTGTTTTATCTATCAAGATTTGCTTGATATTTACTTGGAGAATAACTTTTCTTCTTTTCTCTTCCTTAAAGAAGAGAATGTCTAAACTAGGCCGTCCCAGAGCTGGACCATCTTCTGTTACTCCCAAGGATGGAGTTTTTATGACTTCCCAGCAGCTTCTTGATTTGGTAAACAATTCTCAGGCAGCTGGTCCTAATCAGGAACCTACTCACCCTAAGTCTGGATTTGCACGCTTGTGCAACGATTATACCAACTTGGGTGGGAAACCATTCAAAGGTTCTGAAACTATTATTGAAGTCCAGGCTTGGCTAAGAACATGCGATCGAATCTTTTCTCGCATGAATCTTATCGATCTTCACCGTGTACAGATGGTCTCCAGTATGCTCCAAGAAAGAGCATTGGACTGGTACGAACTTCTTATTTCTGAGATTAATGAAGCGGATCTCACTTGGGTGAAATTCCGGGAACGCTTCGAATTGAAATTTGTACCAGAAGCTAAGAAAGTAACATTGGCTCGTCGTTTCATAGACCTTGTTCAAGGTGAATCCTCTATGACAGATTATTTCCCATCCTTCGAGTCACTCTCTAAATATGGGGTTGAATATATCAACACCCCATTGAAGAAGAATCAAAGATTCATCTATGGCTTAAACAAAAATCTCAAGAAGCCATTTCTTCTGAAATTAGAAGTCTCTTTTGATCAGCTTATTGATATCGCTCTTCGTCTTGAAGAGGCCGATAAAGAGTGTGATGTTGAAGTTGTGGGTGCCAAACAGAACTTCAACAATAATATGAAGAGGCCTATTATGTTCAAAGTCCCCGACCCCAATAAGAAAGGGAAGCAAGAGACTTCGGCAGCAAAGACCCCTACCTCTAGTAGTGGGCAATGCTACAATTGTGGTTCCATGGACCACTATGCGAGGGAGTGTCCGAAACCCCTTCATTGTCGCTATTGCAAAAATTCTGGTCACCATATATCTTCTTGTCCCAAACTTCAAAATAGGAGAGAGGGAAAGCTAAATGCGCCTAGTGACACTTCTCGTGGTCAAGGTACTCCTCATTCAATCCTTGATGACATTTATTTTGTGATTATATTATTCAAGTTCCTTTTGATATGAGTTCATCTCATTATTTTTATCAAAAGAACTTGTGATTCATTTTCATTAAACATTTTTGGGCTTGTTGACTTCTTTGAGGATTGCGAATCCGGTTGGTGGATCCGCAACACTCAATTTGCTTTTTATTTATGTCGAAATTATTTTATGTGATTTTTCTTTCCAAGCCGATTTTTACTTATGCTTCGGAGGTTGAGCGCCTTTGAAATAAAGAGGTTTTTCCTGTGAAAGTTCAATGACTCTCAAAAATCCCAAAGATTGCTCTTGGGAAATCTAGAGGATTTATCGAGCGAACACGTTCGGACTTACTCTTTCATGTACTTTGAGGTGAACTTCTATTTCAAATTTCTTTTGTGTTAATATGCTTTTATGGTTGTTACTTTTTATTTCCATCTTATATATTGCGAGGACGCAATTTCTTTAAGGAGGGGAGTCTGTAACAACCCGCATATTTATCAATTTTATATTTAAATATTTTATCGTTACTCGGATTTTGGTCCGAAAAGCTACTCTTTACATACGGTCAAATTAGGACTCGAGACCACTCCCATTGAGTTCTAAATGACGTTTGCGATATTTTTAAGTGTAAACTTTGATATGTTTGGAGATAGTGGAATTTTCATCACTTTTTGCTTTGGACCTTTAGTTTGGGCTGAACCACTTGTTAACTCAGCCCAACCCCTTCCTTCTCTTCATTACTTCATCTCTACTTGCATAAAATTTGAAGATTTATCAAAAATGGTGGAGGGAATGGGAAATTAAAATTCCAAACTCAAATTCAATTGCAAATCCAACATTCAACTCCAAATTCTAGTAGAAGATATTGGATTCAAGCTTTGGATTGCTTCTCCTTGCTTTCAAGCTTCATCTTTATCCATTTTAGTGAAAAGATGAGATTTTTAATCTCACATCTTGCCTATAACTGGCATTGGACTGTGGGAATGAATTCCTAATACTTTAGCTTGTATGCTTGCATTTGGTTTGAATTGAATCGGTGAAAATCCCAAACTTTTCGTGTGTTTTGGCATATTACTGCAGTTAGGTCGCTCGGGCTGGGGAAAAATCGCCTCTGTGCATTTAGCTCGTTCGCATTTAGGTCGCTTGCAGTTAGGTCGTGTGGCTTAGGTCGTAGGTCGCTGGGCCATAGGTCTCTCTGGCGTGGGAATATTGTTTACGGCACTTAGGTCGTAGGTCGCTCGGCCACATGTTTCTTAGGTCGTTCTGCCTTGAATATTTAGGTCGTTCGTCTTTAGGTCGCTTGACCATTGAAGCATCTCGTGACCTGTTAGGTCGCTCGTTTCTAGGTCGCGTGTCTTTAGGTCGTGAGTTTTAGGTCGCATGTCTTTAGGTCGCGAGTATTTAGGTCGCGAGTCCTTAGGTCGCGAGTCTATTTTCCTTAGGTCGCTAGGCCTTGTTTCACTTAGGTCGTTGGAACTTATATCCATTAGGTCACTAGACCTCATGCCTCCTTAGGTCGCTCGCCTCTGTACTCCATTAGGTCGCGTACCAGTTAGGTCGCACACCCTTTAGTTCGCGCACTCCATTAGGTTGCACGGCCATTCATCCCTTAGTTCGCTTCCTCCTTTAGGTCACTGGTATTAGGTCGCTTCCTCCTTTAGGTTGCTGGCCTTAGGTCGCTTCATCCTATAGGTCGCATGACCTAAATTCTGTTAGGTCGTAAGACCCCAATACCTTTAGGTCGTTAGACCTTATTACCTATAAGTCGCTCGCCCTATTACCTTCTTAAGTCGCTCGACCTGTTATCCCTTTAGGTCGCTCGTCTTTTTATACTTAGGTCGTTCCACCAGTTTCGTTAGGTCGCTCGGCATGTGCTATCATGTTAGGTCGCCTGACCTAGCTCGCAAGCAGTTAGGTCGCTCAGCCTCACTTTCTTAAGTCGCTCGGCCTGCTTGTATTCCTTAGCTCGGCCACGTTAGGTCGCAGGAGTGTTTCTACTTTGATGATTTTGGAATTGATTCCTTTGGACTTTACTCACGATTTTGAATGTGAATTTATGTGATTCGATTTGCTTTAGCAAACGTTTTGTGGTTTGTCACTTCAAAAATATGAAGGTTTCCATACTAGTAGTAAATATCAAAACTCTTTTATCAAAATGATTTCAACACTATTTTATTACAAAACTCCTTCTCTTAAACTGTCTTTCAATCTACTAGTATATACAAGCCTTTACTTCACTCGGATGAGAAATCAAATTAAACGACTTAGTAAAACGAGTGGTATGAAACTCTTGCGTTCACTTCGTCGGTTAGCTCTTGGACTTGTTCGATTGAACCTCTTGTGACAATTTTCTAGTGAAGATTCACAGCTTGTTCGTAAATATTTAAGTTAAGCAAGTGGTTATGGGACATGAAGCTAAACACATATATTTACTAGCTTGGTGTGGTTGACACTTCTTGATGATCATGACGATCATTTTTGTGATTTGATTTAGACTAGCGATTGAGCGATGTCTTTTTGTCTGCGAGGGAGACTACTCCTCATTTGCGTGATGTTTCTACTCACATTCGTGGAGCATTCGGCTCATAGGTCTTCGGACCATTCGTGGAGCATTCGGCTCGTAGGTCTTCGGACCATTCGTGGAGCATTCGGCTCTTAGGTCTTCGGACCATTCGTGGAGCATTCGGCTCGTAGGTCTTCAGACCATTCGTGGAGCATTCGGCTCGTAGGTCTCCGGACCATTCGTGGAGCATTCGGCTCTTAGGTCTTCGGACCATTCGTGGAGCATTCGACTCATAGGCTCTCCCCTTTTTTATGCGATTTCTGGATTTCGTGTGTTGATTTCTGGAATTTTTGCTTCACCAATTTTCAGGATTTTCATTGATATGTTTATCATTTTTGTGCATTGGAGAATTCGTGTGTCATTGACTTGTTATGAATACAAGTTTAGGGTATGATACCCTATTTTATCTTTGAGAAGATTCTTGTGATATTGATTAACCCCTTGTTGATTTTCAATTACATACTTATAGTAGTATGCCATTATGGTTGTTACATGTTCATGCCATGTCTTTTACTTTATACCATATCATCTGATATTTATAGCTAGACTGATCCGTTTATTATTTTCTTATAAATAATACTCGGGTCAGACCGAGATGTTACAGGTGCTTCTGCTTGAGTTCTCTTCCGGATTATTCTAACTTTTGGCTAACTACTTAGATTAGTAGTTCTTGGATATACACATTTGAGATATAGACTCTGTGCTGTGTACTTATTCTTTTGTATAGCACGTGTTGCTATTCTTTTGTATTATCGTGGATCTTTCTGACCACTACTCTGATGTACACTTTCATGTGTTATATATATATATATTCATATCTTTTTCCGCCTTTGTGATATGGATGTCTATGACTGATTTATGTTATGTTTACTTCTACGTTTGTTTCCGAAGATTATATATAGCCACTGTGTGATAGCTTTGTGTTTGAATCGGTATGTCGGATTTCCTCCTTTAACGATATGCAATCTATACTATCTGACATATCGGTGCTCGCTCAAAGAAGTTACACGGATGGTCGCTCCTCAACAGCCTTATTCTTCGTGCTAGTTGACAGCATTACACCGTATTGTTCTTGTCTAGCGTGGGTACAGAGGTGGGGCGTCACAGGCACGCTCGATTTCGAGTTCGATAATTTTTGGATGAAAAGTGATTTGTAAATTTTCTATAAAAGCACTTCAACTCTTCACATTTGCAAACAAGAAATTAGGGTTTCAGCTAAAACCCATGTAACGTATCGGGTTTTGCCCGCTCGAAAATCAACATCTGTACTTCACATTGTACTAGAATGCCGCAGATTCGACCGTTCAAATCCGATTCGCCGGAGCTATAACACAATTAAGTAAATAACACAGCGGAAGAAAAGAATAATACATTGATATATAATATCTGATACAACAGAGTGATACAATGAATATCAATATACATCAGAGATATAATACAAGAAATAGCAGCGGAAAAGAAAAGATAACAACAGCAGCGGAACAATATCAATAGAAATGATAACTCCAAAATGATCTTCAGACAAGAATGAATCCACAACTCCAAGATAAGCAACTCCGATGAATGAACTAGCTCCAGATAATCTACTAAACCTGAATATCTGAAAAGAAACCCAACTCTAGACTGCTCGTGGAAAATTATGAGCACCCAGAGTTTAGGAAGGGAACAATAAACTCCGGATCAGTCATGGGACTGGTGTGAGCAACAAAAACAGTTTATTTTTAAACAACAACGAAAGATTTTAAACATTGAAATCCGCAATGCTTTTTAGAAAATGAAACTACCATAAGACCTCCCGCCACACACACAATGCAAACGCAGAATTGGAGGAGATTTCTTCTTATGATAGTCAAACATGCTTACTACGCAAATCATTGGATATTATCATTAGTGCATAGTGTAGAAAAACATTTCGAAAGTATAATATTAATCTTAGCCAACATACGACCAGTATCGTATGCCTACTATAGCTACTATGTTCAATAACAGGTTACCGCCACATTCCATAGCAGGTAATACAACTAAAACCTTACAAGGCTCGTATTGTTTCTTTGGATTTTCCAACAAATGGTCAGGCTAAGGAACTTCCTATTCCACGAAAGAAATGCCTCTGGCGAGACGTTCCGAGAGACAAACTGCTCTCTGCAAAACAAGGCCGGGTTACCCCTGTAACAGGTAACTCAAGAATATGCCACCCCCCGGTCCTTTGGGACCTTTATCCGAGGCGCCTCTAAACCAACATCACACATAATAAAGTGTATCCACATGAGTAAGTATCTGGGCTCCATACCATGATACCACCCCTTTCCAGAAGGAAATGACATACCCTAAAGGGCGCGACCCTCATAACCTTGCCGCAACATTCCTGTTTCGACCATTTCCGGGTTGTGAGGCCCTGACGAAGTCTCGTCCACAAAGCTACGCTTTTTCAAAAAGCCACGCTTTGGGTCAACAGATGATCAACCTATGATCACAAAGATAAATGATCAACCAAATGATCATATCACAAATGATCAAACACTGATCATCACACAGCAACACTCAGCATGCCACATTACCAAATTGGGAATATATCGCTGATAAATTTCAACTACATAACCTCTGAGCTCATACGTCTCAGAGAAGGGTGTTAAGCTAAGAGAATAAATTCTCCGCCACCAACAGAAATGTATTTGAAAGAAATCAGCTTTATATCTCAAAGTGTAATGTCAGACATACAATCCATACAAGTCTGTTCCGGGTTCGAACAGAACCGAAGGCACTTCTCAGAAGCCCTTGCAATTCTGGATAATTTCCAATCACGTCCGGACTTCCCGTCACTAAGGATGATAAAACCTCTATACCGGGGATCAGCCGATGCAGAGTAACTCGACGGTAATCCTTCCGTTTTCAAAAATATCCGGTCTTCAACACCGGTCTTCAAATGCTATCCATATACGACATATCACATATTCGAAATGGGTTATACGACCGAAAGGTCCTCTCCCGGCTAAACCGAATAGTGAGCGTAATATTTAAAAACATATGGATATTGGGATTTCAATTAAGTCACAACTTATTACCCAAAACTTCTCTTTTCAAATGGTTTAACAAATTACCATTTTCAAATCTTTAAACAAAAAGATTTATTTTAAACAACCTTCAACGGTTTAAACAATTTCCACATTTAAATCTTTTAAATAAAAGATTCATTCACAGATTTTCTAAATCAATTTCCATTTCAGTTTGATTAACTTGTTAAATCTTTAAAACAAGATTTAACTTATAGCTTTCAAAACAATCCCATTTCGAATGATTTAAACCAATCATTATTTTAAATCTGTTAAAAATAAACAGATTTAATTCATAGCTTTCAAAAAGAATTCATTCATAACTTGGAAAAACCATTTTTCAATTCGTACTTGAAATTCCTTTAACTAAATTAGAATTTCATTTCTTATATGAAAGCTTTTATCATTTAAAAACAAATAGTTCCATTTCAGAAAATATGATTCATTCATACGAGTGGAAATCCTTGGGTTAAATCCAAATTCTCAAAATTATGCTTTTAAATGGTTTAGATTCATACAAACACATTTATATCATCTTTAATCCCTAGTTTCAAATCATAGGATTCAATTTCAAACTTGAATTCAAATTTAAATCAAATTATTTAAATTTTCATAACTCGATTAAGTTATTCAAAATAAATTTTATATTTGAAATTCTATTTCAAAAGCTTTTCACATTAAACCCAAATTTCCAATTTCAAAATCAATTGAAATTTCAATTTCAATTTCAAAAACATCAAATTTAAATTATCTGTGACTTAACCGATTTCCACGTGAAATCCATATTTGTGTGTGTAATAGTGTAGTCCAGGGGTTTCACACAATAGTGCAACACAATGAATCATCACATATCAGAATACAGAAATATATTTGATAAACGATGTAAACTATATCGCTTATCTTTTACTCACAGATCACAGATATATATAAATTTCAGATAAATAAACTACAGTAAAGATTACACACAAATCAGAATATATCACAAAGCATCACAGATCGGGAAATATTAAACAATTCAATCATCCAATCAAATCCAAATATTCATAAGTAAGGTCAGTTAATTATCTGATTTATTCAAATTTGATTAATTACTTATGAATTTCTAATCCTGGTTAATTAACATAAATGAATTACAAATCATTTTAATTTACTACTTTTTAATCCTTTATTAATCAACCATTAATAATAAATAAATTAACTTTTAATTATAATTCATCAACCTTTAATCATTTAATAATTAGCCTTTAATCATTTAATTCACCATTTAATAAATTATCTTTGATTAATAAATTATTTGATTAATCCTTAATTAACTTCTTTAACTACTTTCATAGATTTATTACTCTTCATTATTATTTTTCTCTTTCTCAACAACAAATCTTAATGTAATTTAAAGATTAATCCTTATCTTGATTAATCACTTAATTCCTAATTAACTTAATTAACTTCAAGAAAATGAAGCTTCTTTAACTTAAGATAAACATTATCTTAATTACCATTTACATTTTAAAACCCTTAATTTTTATAATTAACTTTACTTAACAAAAATTTAGATTAAATAAATTTTAACACTTCTTAACAAATATTAAGAACAATTTGATATTTATAAAGTAATGCTATAAAAGAAGTTTTGACAAAATTTGTTTAATTTTTCAAAAATCCTATTTTAAAACGTTTATAAAAACTGGGCATCTCTCCCACTTCGGGTCCTACCCGAATATTACTCGGGACTATCCTCGAGTCTTCTCCCTTCTTCCTCTTTATTACCAAAACTTAGATAAATTTGCAGCTTTAAAACTGTAGCTATTACCCATCAAACACTCGAGTATAAACTCGAGTTAAACCCCAGAACCCCCGAGACACTCACGAGTCAAACTCCACAAAACTCGAGCAACAGAAACTTCGTCTTCCCCAAACTAAAACTACCCAGATACTCAGATGCACACGTGCACGTGCACCGCCCCTTCTGGCCAACGATGAACTGAGCGACGCTTCCCTCCGACCACATGACCTCACGCGAACTCGAAGATATCCCCAGTTCGATCAATAAACTCGTGATTGACAATTTCGATCTCTGATCGAAAAACTAGACACACTCTCGACTATAAACCCATCCAACTCCGACCATCGGGACGCCTAGAACACATGGCCCTCCGACCAGAGCAACGCCGTACCACTACACCTCCATCCCCCATCTCGCGATCGCCTCAGATCCCATATCCAAGTCGCAAATGTCACGACATTCAAGTCCAGCCGTGTACCACCTAAAACCCTAGTTCGATCGAGACTGATCACCTCGGCCATTCGAAATTTATTTTAACATTTTTCCCTTCATCCCCGATGCCATAGCTAGCTTCGACCACGAGCACGTCCTCAACCCTCACGTTGATCACCGGCAACTTCCAAAATTCCCTTTTCTGTTCATCACAAAACTGCCCTCTAACCCTTTAACTTAAAATCCTGATTTTTGTTCTAAAAATCATGTTTTGATCTTAGTATTTAATTCACAATACTGAATTTATAAATTATTCAGTTTGAAGTTTCACATATTTTAACATTCACTGATTTTTTATAGTTCCAGTGAGCTTTCCAATTAAATTTAACTTAAACAAAACTTTAAAACCTTCTCTAAGACATAACAACAAATTTTATTTTGAATGGTAAGTACTAACTTCAATGGTTTTAAGAGAATGTGAATTTTGAATCAAGTCTTAAACTTGAAAACTGTTAACAGAAATGACAAATGAAACATACACACATAGCTTCGCATCCATATATAGAAATCCATCACATACTTCATGCCAGATCTAAGCATACAACCATAACCAATTTAAGATTTTGAAAATGTGATGTTACTCACAATCATCAAGATATCAAAACAGTTAAACTTCGAAAAATAAGAGTTGCTCACCTTTCATTTTGATGAACAGAGCCTGCTCCAATATTTGAAACAGCCTGAGAAATTACAAGTTGAAGCTTTCTTGATCTTTAATCCTCTGTTTTGTATTGTTGTTGATGTTTAAATTGAGTTAATATTCATTTTCAGTTTTCTTAGCTTTGAAGGAACGAGCTGATGTGAGAAAATGATAAAGGAAATATACAAAGATATGTTTTGTACAAGTGGTATAACATTGGTTTGTACAAATGGTAACCAGAGATATTTTTTTTCTTTGATTTGGGGGCTGGTGATATCAATTCGTTCTAGAGTACTGGTTCATTAAATGCATGTTCCCCACATGCCTACATACTTATCCCATTTTTCCCTTAAGTACATAGGTTATATTATTATCTTCATTTCCTTCTTGCCTTTAGTCTTGTTTTTCAAAAGCTTATGCATATCATTTTCGGCTGAGAAGATGATTGTGGTGGCTTGCATTATTTGTTGTTGTACAAATTTAAATATATTTATCTATATGCTAATATCTTTCCTTGCAAGCTTCACTATATATTGTTTGTTTTATTACTTGGTATTTATTTTGTATTGATTTACTAAGATAAATATATTTATCATATATATTTTTTATAACTCAAATCATTATTAACCTTGTAAATCCTAATTACTTATATTTTTAAACCATTTATTTACAATTTAAAATTCAAGTCAAATATATATATATATATATATATATATATATATATTATTTCAAATTTACTCACATATGCTCAATACACATATATTCACATATATACAAGAATTTAAATTTTTAAACAATTTATACAAATATACTTGGATATCGGGGAAACTCGCAATCCATTTATCGTTTTATTTCACAAATTTTATTCAAAAACTTATTTAATTATCAATTTAAATGTAATTAAAATTCGGGGTCGTTACAGACTTCCCCCCTTAAAAGAATTTCGTCCTCGAAATTCACAGGCACGAAAACAAAGACAGATGAAGAATGTTTCATCTAATCAAACTGAACATTTATTCTGCATTTGGCTTACCAAATCAGAATATCAAAATCAGATACGAGAACGAATCTGTTTAACAATCAACAAAATACTCGGGTTATCCAGATCTACGAAATATGGAGTGACATCGGTCAGTTCGAAGTGATAACTAACCATTCGTAGAATATACTGGGACCCAAAAGAATAGATAGATATATGGATACGATTTCAAAATTTTTAGTTTAGAACTAAAGTATACCTATCAACCATAGCAATCAAAGCAACCAATTCATCCAAACAAACAATTCTGGCCTTTTGGAGTTTATGTCCCATTTTAATATATCGAATCTTCTTCCTGGATCTACCAGAAATTATCAAAGAATTGAGAAAAGATGCTGAACAAAGAGATCGATAGAGAAAATATTGTTTCCTTGTTGTTACAGAGTATTGACCATTTCTAGTCGTATTTCCCTGTCCCCTATCTCGTCCTCTTCTTACACTCATACTTACTATCAGTGGATAGCAAGAGAACTTACTGAGGCATTCGGACGGATATCTGAGGGATTACTCATTCTAGGGTATACTTCACCCTATCTCTAATGAGCTACTTAACGTGTTATACTCCTGAGCTAAAGTTCAACCTTAGCTCTGATACCACATGTAACGTATCGGGTTTTGCCCGCTCGAAAATCAACATCCGTACTTCACATTGTACTAGAATGCCGCAGATTCGACCGTTCAAATTCGATTCGCCGGAGCTATAACACAATTAAGTAAATAACACAGCGGAAGAAAAGAATAATACATTGATATATAATATCTGATACAACAGAGTGATACAATGAATATCAATATACATCAGAGATATAATACAAGAAATAGCAGCGGAAAAGAAAAGATAACAACAGCAGCGGAACAAAATCAATAGAAATGATAACTCCAAAATGATCTTCAGACAAGAATGAATCCACAACTCCAAGATAAGCAACTCCGATGAATGAACTAGCTCCAGATAATCTACTAAACCTGAATATCTGAAAAGAAACCCAACTCTAGACTGCTCGTGGAAAATTATGAGCACCCAGAGTTTAGGAAGGGAACAATAAACTCCGGATCAGTCATGGGACTGGTGTGAGCAACAAAAACAGTTTATTTTTAAACAACAACAAAAGATTTTAAACATTGAAATCCACAATGCTTTTTAGAAAATGAAACTACCATGAGACCTCCCGCCACACACACAATGCAAACGCAGAATTGGAGGAGATTTCTTCTTATGATAGTCAAACATGCTTACTATGCAAATCATTGGATATTATCATTAGTGCATAGTGTAGAAAAACATTTCGAAAGTATAATATTAATCTTAGCCAACATACGACCAGTATCGTATGCCTACTATAGCTACTATGTTCAATAGCAGGTTACCGCCACATTCCATAGCAGGTAATACAACTAAAACCGTACAAGGCTCGTATTGTTTCTTTGGATTTTCCAACAAATGGTCAGGCTAAGGAACTTCCTATTCCACGAAAGAAACGCCTCTGGCGGGACGTTCCGAGAGACAAACTGCTCTCTGCAAAACAAGGTCGGGTTACCCCTGTAACAGGTAACTCACGAATATGCCACCCCCCGTTCCTTTGGGACCTTTATCCGAGGCGCCTCTAAACCAACATCACACATAATAAAGTGTATCCACATGAGCAAGTATCTGGGCTCCATACCATGATACCACCCCTTTCCAGAAGGAAATGACATACCCTAAAGGGCGCGACCCTCATAACCTTGCCGCAACATTCCTGTTTCGACCATTTCCGGGTTGTGAGGCCCTGACGAAGTCTCGTCCACAAAGCTACGCTTTTTCAAAAAGCCACGCTTTGGGTCAACAGATGATCAACCTATGATCACAAAGATAAATGATCAACCAAATGATCATTTCACAAATGATCAAACACTGATCATCACACAGCAATACTCAGCATGCCACATTACCAAATTGGGAATATATCGCTGATAAATTTAAACTACATAACCTCTGAGCTCGTACGTCTCAGAGAAGGGTGTTAAGCTAAGAAAATAAATTCTCCGCCACCAACAGAAATGTATTTGAAAGAAATCGGCTTTATATCTCAAAGTGTAATGTCAGACATACAATCCATACAAGTCTGTTCCGGGTTCGAACAGAACCGAAGGCACTTCTCACGAAGCCCTTGCAATTCCGGATAATTTCCAATCACGTCCGGACTTCCCGTCACTAAGGATGATAAAACCTCTATACCGGGGATCAGCCGATGCAGAGTAACTCGACGGTAATCCTTCCGTTTTCAAAAATATCCGGTCTTCAACACCGGTCTTCAAATACTATCCATATACGACGTATCACATATTCGGAATGGGTTATACGACCCAAAGGTCCTCTCCCGGCTAAACCGAATAGTGAGCGTAATATTTAAAAACATATGGATATTGGGATTTCTATTAAGTCACAACTTATTACCCAAAACTTCTCTTTTCAAATGGTTTAACAAATTACCATTTTCAAATCTTTAAACAAAAAGATTTATTTTAAACAACCTTCAACGGTTTAAACAATTTCCACATTTAAATCTTTTAAATAAAAGATTCATTCACAGATTTTCTAAATCAATTTCCATTTCAGTTTGATTAACTTGTTAAATCTTTAAAACAAGATTTAACTTATAGCTTTCAAAACAATCCCATTTCGAATGATTTAAACCAATCATTATTTTAAATCTGTTAAAAATAAACAGATTTAATTCATAGCTTTCAAAAAGAATTCATTCATAACTTGGAAAAACCATTTTTCAATTCGTACTTGAAATTCCTTTAACTAAATTAGAATTTCATTTCTTATATGAAAGCTTTTATCATTTAAAAACAAATAGTTCCATTTCAGAAAATCTAATTCATTCATACGAGTGGAAATCCTTGGGTTAAATCCAAATTCTCAAAATTATGCTTTTAAATGGTTTAGATTCATACAAACACATTTATATCATCTTTAATCCCTAGTTTCAAATCATATGATTCAATTTCAAACTTGAACTCAAATTTAAATCAAATTATTTAAATTTTCATAACTCGATTAAGTTATTCAAAATAAATTTTATATTTGAAATTCTATTTCAAAAGCTTTTCACATTAAACCCAAATTTCCAATTTCAAAATCAATTGAAATTTCAATTTCAATTTCAAAAACATCAAATTTAAATTATCTGTGACTTAACCGATTTCCACGTGAAATCCATATTTGTGTGTGTAATAGTGTAGTCCAGGGGTTTCACACAATAGTGCAACACAATGAATCATCACATATCAGAATACAGAAATATATTTGATAAACGATGTAAACTATATCGCTTATCTTTTACTCACAGATCACAGATATATATAAATTTCAGATAAATAAACTACAGTAAAGATTACACACAAATCAGAATATATCACAAAGCATCACAGATCGGGAAATATCAAACAATTCAATCATCCAATCAAATCCAAATATTCATAAGTAAGGTCAGTTAATTATCTGATTTATTCAAATTTGATTAATTACTTATGAATTTCTAATCCTGGTTAATTAACATAAATGAATTACAAATCATTTTAATTTACTACTTTTTAATCCTTTATTAATCAACCATTAATAATAAATAAATTAACTTTTAATTATAATTCATCAACCTTTAATCATTTAATAATTAGCCTTTAATCATTTAATTCACCATTTAATAAATTATCTTTGATTAATAAATTATTTGATTAATCCTTAATTAACTTCTTTAACTACTTTCATAGATTTATTACTCTTCATTATTATTTTTCTCTTTCTCAACAACAAATCTTAATGTAATTTAAAGATTAATCCTTATCTTGATTAATCACTTAATTCCTAATTAACTTAATTAACTTCAAGAAAATGAAGCTTCTTTAACTTAAGATAAACATTATCTTAATTACCATTTACATTTTAAAACCCTTAATTTTTATAATTAACTTTACTTAACAAAAATTTAGATTAAATAAATTTTAACACTTCTTAACAAATATTAAGAACAATTTGATATTTATAAAGTAATGCTATAAAAGAAGTTTTGACAAAATTTGTTTAATTTTTCAAAAATCCTATTTTAAAACGTTTATAAAAACTGGGCATCTCTCCCACTTCGGGTCCTACCCGAATATTACTCGGGACTATCCCCGAGTCTTCTCCCTTCTTCCCCTTTATTACCAAAACTTAGATAAATTTGCAGCTTTAAAACTGTAGCTATTACCCACCAAACACTCGAGTATAAACTCGAGTTAAACCCCAGAACCCCCGAGACACTCACGAGTCAAACTCCACAAAACTCGAGCAACAGAAACTTCATCTTCCCCAAACTAAAACTACCCACTTACTCAGATGCACACGTGCACGTGCATCGCCCCTTCTGGCCAACGATGAACTGAGCGACGCTTCCCTCCGACCACACGACCTCACGCGAACTCGAAGATATCCCCAGTTCGATCAATAAACTCGTGATTGACAATTTCGATCTCTGATCGAAAAACTGGACACACTCTCGACTATAAACCCATCCAACTCCGACCATCGCGACGCCTGGAACACATGGCCCTCCTACCAGAGCAACGCCGTACCACTACACCTCCATCCCCCATCTCGCGATCGCCTCCGATCCCATATCCAAGTCGCAAATGTCACGACATTCAAGTCCAGCCGTGTACCACCTAAAACCCTAGTTCGATCGAGACTGATCACCTCGGCCATTCAAAATTTATTTTAACATTTTTCCCTTCATCCCCGATGCCATAGCTAGCTTCGACCACGAGCACGTCCTCAACCCTCACGTTGATCACCGGCAACTTCCAAAATTCCCTTTTCTGTTCATCACAAAACTGCCCTCTAACCCTTTAACTTAAAATCCTGATTTTTGTTCTAAAAATCATGTTTTGATCTTAGTATTTAATTCACAATACTGAATTTATAAATTATTCAGTTTGAAGTTTCACATATTTTAACATTCACTGATTTTTTATAGTTCCAGTGAGCTTTCCAATTAAATTTAACTTAAACAAAACTTTAAAACCTTCTCTAAGACATAACAACAAATTTTATTTTGAATGGTAAGTACTAACTTCAATGGTTTTAAGAGAATGTGAATTTTGAATCAAGTCTTAAACTTGAAAACTGTTAACAGAAATGACAAATGAAACATACACACATAGCTTCGCATCCATATATAGAAATCCATCACATACTTCATGCCAGATCTAAGCATACAACCATAACCAATTTAAGATTTTGAAAATGTGATGTTACTCACAATCATCAAGATATCAAAACAGTTAAACTTCTAAAAATAAGAGTTGCTCACCTTTCATTTTGATGAACAGAGCCTGCTCCAATATTTGAAACAGCCTGAGAAATTACAAGTTGAAGCTTTCTTGATCTTTAATCCTCTGTTTTGTATTGTTGTTGATGTTTAAATTGAGTTAATATTCATTTTCAGTTTTCTTAGCTTTGAAGGAATGAGCTGATGTGAGAAAATGATAAAGGAAATATACAAAGATATGTTTTGTACAAGTGGTATAACATTGGTTTGTACAAATGGTAACCAGAGATTTTTTTTTCTTTGTTTTGGGGGCTGGTGATATCAATTCGTGCTAGAGTACTGGTTCATTAAATGCATGTTCCCCACATGCCTACATACTTATCCCATTTTTCCCTTAAGTACATAGGTTATATTATTATCTTCATTTCCTTCTTTCCTTTAGTCTTGTTTTTCAAAAGCTTATGCATATCATTTTCGGCTGAGAAGATGATTGTGGTGGCTTGCATTATTTGTTGTTGTACAAATTTAAATATATTTATCTATATGCTAATATCTTTCCTTGCAAGCTTCACTATATATTGTTTGTTTTATTACTTGGTATTTATTTTGTATTTATTTGCTAAGATAAATATATTTATCATATATATTTTTTATAACTCAAATCATTATTAACCTTGTAAATCCAAATTACTTATATTTTTAAACCATTAATTTACAATTTAAAATTCAAGTCAAATATATATATATATATATATTATTTCAAATTTACTCACATATGCTCAATACACATATATTCACATATATACAAGAATTTAAATTTTTAAACAATTTATACAAATATACTTGGATATCGGGGAAACTCGCAATCCATTTATCGTTTTATTTCACAAATTTTATTCAAAAACTTATTTAATTATCAATTTAAATGTAATTAAAATTCGGGGTCGTTACAACCCTAGCCGCCGGCTACAGTATCAATGGCCACAAATTCGTTCTCTTCTCCTCCAATTTTCTTGAAATCTACACATTGATTCGACAAACTTCCTAAATGAAAGTTGTAGAGCTACGTGAGACCTTCGATCTCAACGGCTATAATCGTAAATTTCATCACGGATTGGCGGCAATATTTATTCGAACACCGGCCGTTCATCCACGTCTTTCGAGTGGGATGGTTGACCAAGCTCCATGGCATTCTGGCCGATAGTAGGGCTCTGGTAGGCGCATGAACTGGTGGTAGCCGATCGTCTTCAAAGTGGACGATGTTGGTCACGAATATTCAAAAACAAAGGCGGCCGTGGGTTTTCGTACGTTCGTGATAACCTGGGAAGTATCTCGCGAAGGAGAAGGAGTACGCGCGTGGCCCAGATCTACTAATTTGAAATTCAACGGCCAGATGTAGTAGGGTAAAAATATATATAAAGAAATTGAAAATAAATTATATTGTAATTTGTTTAAACTTTAAAATATCATATTTGCTTGATACGAGGTCGGAAAATTACGAAACAAAATGCATTGGAATCGTCTCGACGAGCTCTATGCAATGCATTTGGTTTGGAGTCATTTGGAATCAGTGAAAATTTTGAGTAAAATTAAACGCGTGTTTAATTTTATTCGAAATAAAATGCTACAACCGTTATTGAAAGCAAGGTGAGAACTTCTCACTTAATCGAATGTTTTGTTTCGATTTAAATTTTAGATAGTTAGATTTAAAATTTGTTGATAGTGTTGATTGTGATGATTGAATGATGATTGCTATTTATTGTGTTAAATAGACCCTATACGTCGTATATTAAGCGGAGGTTATTTATTAAAAACATATACCGCGATAATTTCACATTGAAGTGGAATTGGTATTATATATGTATTTGGAGTTGATTTCCCGCATTATATAGCGGATGAGACCCTATTGCGCCGCATAATAGCGGATAGTATTTTATAAATCCCATATACCGCGATAATTTCACATTGAAGTGAAATTGGTATTGTGCTAACATCTGTGGATGCAGGGAAACAGGTTGGAGGGATCCAACTGGATTCCTCAAATGATTGAATTTGTTTCAATATTGTGTGTTGATTTATTTATAATCTCCGTGTGATTATATTTGTTAATTGAATGTTGTTGAAGGCTATAATTTAGCTGGATATATTTTTGGTATCGTTGGATACCGAAAATGAATAGAAATTGGATTTTTTGAAATTTAAGTTGGAAGTTTATTGAAAAGTTTATTTTGATAATTGGATAAATTTAAAAGGAATTTTAAAAGATAAAAGTCATATTTTTGAACGGTATTGAATTAAATTTCAAAATATGGAAAATGGACTTAATAAATGGATTTCGAAAATATTATTTGTAAGTTAAAGAATTTATTAAAAGTTGGATTCTTAAATAGATTTAAAGAGATAAAGGAATTTGTTTTAAAAGGAAATAATTTTGGAAATTCATTGGAAATTTATTTGGAAATTGAAAATCAATTTGAAAACTTATTTGGAGCTGAAAAATGAATATTTGTGAAATCGATAAAAAGATTAATTTGAATTGTTTGACATCTTTGCTATGTGATGCTTTATGATACATCCTGTTTTGTCTTATTTATTTATCTGGGATATGTATATATATCTATGATCTGTGAATGATCGATAAGCATTATGTTTTATAACGTTTATCAAATATCTTGTTATATTTGATCTGTAATGATTGAATGATTGTGCACTATTGTGTTAAACCGTGGACTACACAATACACACACAAATGTGGATTTCACGTGGAAATCGGTTAAGTCATAGATTTTTATCAATTTTGGAAAAAATTGAGTTTTTGAATCCAAAATAGTTTTGGAATTGGAATTGAAAGCTTTTGAAAGTGAGATTCAAAAATAAAAGTTATTTTACATAACTTAATAGAATTGGAATTTAAATCATTTGATTTAAGTTTGAATTCAATAATTTTGAAATTGAATTCGATGAATTGGGAATTTTGGTTTAAAAGATTGTATAAATTATAAAGGAGTTTATATGGGTTTTTAACCATTTAAAATATGGTATTTGGAAATTTAAATTTATATTCAAGTTTTATACTTGAACGACTTTAAACTTTGTAATGGTAACCAGTTTTTCCCAAAACGAAAACTATCTGTTTTCAAATAATAATAGCTTTCATAAAGTGAAAGGATTTCCAATTTGTATTGAAACATTTCAAGTTGAAATGAAATTGTAAATAGTTTAGAAAAACTATGAATTAACCTTTGTGAAATGATTAAACTTTATTTTGAAATCAAAGAAGATTTTAAAAGGTGTATCTTCTATATTATAAAAGACTTGAATTGTGTATAGTTTTGAAAGCTATAAATTAAATCTTAATTTTAAGATTTAATGGGTTAATCAAATTGAAATGGAAATTGATTTGGAAATCTATGAATGAATCTTTGTGAAACTGGGTAAACTTTGTGAAGTAAATCTTTTTGTTTAAAGATTTAAAATGGTAATTTGTTTAAACCATTGAAAGGAAGGATTTGGGTAATAAGTTGTGACTTAATTGAAATTCCAATATTCATATGTTTTGAAATATTGTGCTCACTATTCGGGTTAGCCGGGAAAAGACCTTTTTGTCATATAACTCATTCCGAATTAGTGATACGACGATATGGATCGTATTGAAGACCGGTGGTGAAGACCGGGTATTTGTGAAAATGATAGGATGACCTATCGATTGTCTCTGCACCGTTAGCTACGGTATAGAGATTTACTTTGTGATGGAAAGTTTTATTGGGATTGTGAATACCCAGATTGCAAGGGCTTCTTTGGAAGTGCCTTCGGTTCTGTTCGAACCCGGAACAGACTTGTATGGTTACGTGTCCAACATTACATTTTGAGATATAAAGCTGATTTCTTTCAAATACATTTCTATTGGTGGCGGAGAATTTATTCTCTTAGCTTAACACCCTTCTCTGAGACGTATGAGCTCAGAGGTTATGTAGTTGAAATTTATCAGCGATATATTCCCAATTTGGTAATGTGGCATGCTGAGTGTTGATGTGTGATGATCATTATTGATCATTTGTGATCAAAGCGTGGCTTTGTGAAAAACCGTAGCTTTGTGGACAAGACCTCTTTGGACCTCACAACTTGGAAATGGTCAAAACAGGAATATGCGGCAAGGTTATGAGGGTCGCGCCCTTTAGGGTATGTCATTTCCTTTTGGAAAAGGGTGGTATCATGGTATGGAGCCCACATACTTACTCATGTGGACACAGTCAATTTATTATGTGTGATGTTGATTACCGAGCGCTCGGATAAAGATCCCAAAGGACCGGGGAATGGCATATTCGTGAGTTACCTGTTACAAGGGTAACCCGGCCTTGTGTTGGCAGAGAGCTAGTTAGTTCTCGGGACGTCCAGCCAGAGGCGTTCCTACGTGGCATAGGAAGTTCCTTAGCCTGACCATTTTTTGGAAATCCATCTTCAAATACGAACTTTGTACGGGTTTAGTTGTAGAACCTACCATTTACTTATGGTGGTCACCACTATTTAGATGGTAGCTATAGTAGGCATACGATACTGGTCGTATGTTGGCTAAGATTAATATTATACTTTCGAAATGTTTTCTGCACTATGCACTAATAATAATAATATCGATGATTTTGTGTAGTAAGCATGTTTGACTATCGTAAGAAGAAATCTCCTCCAATTCTGTGTTTGCATTGTGTGTGTGGCGGGAGGTCTTATGGTAGTTTCATTTTCCGAAAGCATTGCAGATATTTTCCACTTCCTTTGTTGTTTTTGTTTTAAAGATAATAACTGTTTTAGTTCTCACACCAGTCACCATGACTGACCTACAGTTTATTGTTTCCTTCCTAAACTCTAGGTGCCCACCAATTTCCACACGGGCAGTCTAGAGTCAGGTTATTAGGTCATTCTAGATTCCGGAGATGCTGTGGAGCTCGGTGGCGAGCTGGATGGCGAGATGTATCACTTGTATACGATATTATTTATTCCTTTGTGTATTCAGTATGAGGACAAGTTTATATAACTGTCCAGTGTTGTATTGTTGTTGTAAACTCTGATGATGATGTAATGTATAAAATGATATAGTTCTTTGATTGAATGATTATTCATTTATCTATTATATGTTGTTCCGCTGCGATATGTGAGATTCTGATATTGTTCTGTGTTTTTCTGTTGTTTCTTCTTTCTTTTTCTTCTGTCTTCTTCTACCTCTTCTTTTTCTCCATAACAATTCGGTTTTTCGGCATTCGATTGCTTGGCAGTTGATACAGTGGACGTATTAATGTCGATTTTCGAGCGACAAAAAATCGCATTCGTTGCATTTGGTATCAGAGCATATGGTTAAGCGATAACAATGGATCTGTTGGGAATTACTCATTAGAGATAGAGTCAGTAGTACTCTAGAATGAGTGTGAGTGTAATAATAGATATGAGCGCGTATTTGTTTGTGAATATAAAAATGTTTTGTATTGTGTTTGCTTATCCGTTGAGCTGTTTATGAATTTTGGTCGGTATGTGGGACACCATATTATCGATAGGGGTTTCTAAACACTTAAACGAGCAAGTCGACATGGTGTCATTTTAAATTGGGTAAATGAAATAATTTTACCTTGATTATATTTTGTGTATAAAGGAAATAATTTTTCAGAATTATTAAAGTGTATAAATTGATTATTTGATTGTATAAATTAAATAAAAACAACAATTGTAAAAGAAGAAATTGTATAAGCAAATGAATTTTTAAGTATGGAATTATAATTAATATGATTTACAATTGTGAAATAATCTTGTATAAGTAAAATTAAATAGTGAAATTATATAAGTAAAAGGATTTATAAATGTGATTTATAAATGAAAGGGAAATTTTTTTGAAAGAATATTAAGCACTGAATTCATTGTTGTTGCTGGGAAATAATAAGGGTGATGACTGCAGCATCATCAGTATCATTTTCGAGTTTTTGTGTGATGGATTTGCTACCATAATAAATTGATGAAATTTGACTTTGGTAAAAGTTAAATAGAATTTACTTTAGAATTGGAACCTGAATTGGATTTATAAGTGGAAATTTAAGTTAAGTTAAACAAATGATGTTTAATTGGAATATAACTTAAGTAATGTTGAATGAATTTGATTTTTGTATCGAAGTAAATTAATAAAGTGAAGTGATAAATGTGAACTTGAGTTATGTAAAGGAGATTCAACTTTATTTGTAAAATGAATTAGCAATTGAATTAATATATGAATTGAATGTTAATCAATCTAATGTAAATAAATTGATATGGAATAATGAATGTAAGTGTTAATTCATTAAAGCTAATGTAATTGGAAATCGAATGAATTGAATGGAAGTCAATTTAATATTAAACCAATTGGAATTAAAAGTGTTGAACCAAATTGAAGTAAGGTAAATTTATTTGGTTGTGTTGAATGACATTGGATGTTATATGATTGTTGGTTGATTGTATGTGATAATTCATTAAGTATTAATGAAATTGAATTGATGAAAATTGAAAGCTAAAGTAAATGAATTTAATTTGATTTGAAAGTGAACTAATATGAATGTAAATTAGTGAATGTAAACTAATTGAAAATGAATGAATGAACGTCGTTGTATATGAAATGGTTGTAAACAATTACAAGTGATGTTGAAATGATATAAGTTGCTTATAAACCTTGTTTAGTATGCATTTCTTTTGATATGCAAGTGTTGTTGTTCTTTAAAGGAGTAAAATTGTTAATAACTTCATATATATGTCACTTACGTATTTAAATTGAGTAAGTACAGGTGTCGTGGCTGCCGTTCGGTTGGTTTGGTTGTGCTAAAATGCTTAATAAATAACTGCTTTGCTTAAAAATGCTAAAAAGGTACGCCTACGCAATAAAAATAGGAAATATGAACTGTTTTTCAGCTTTTCCGACCGGGTGGGTTGATGTATATATATTTATGTCTATTGTGATCCTACTACGATTTAACTGCGCAAAGGAGACGTTGGCGAATTTTTCTGAAAATTTAAGGCGTTAGAAAATTTTTGTTATGAAAAGTCAATTTCTAAATTGAAATGAAAGAGTAGGAATTGAACTAGAAAATGGAAATTATTGTTTTGGTTGAAGTTAAAGGTTTTGAAAAAGAATGAATATAAAATTTTCACTAAACGAATTGTTTGAAAAGTTAATGGATTTTTGGCATTTTTCTTACTTGGCAATTTCGAGGACGAAATTCTTTTAAGGGGGGAAGTTTGTAATGACCCAGAATTTTCGTCATTTAAAATTCGTATATTTAATTAATTTCAAATATTAATAAGTAAGGTTTGGAACTCGAATTAATTTAATTTCGATATAGTGATTTAATTGGATGATTAAATTATTAATTTAATACTTAAAATTGGGTAAATAATTGAAAACTGAATTAAATGTGATTAAAAATGATTTAAAAAGTTATATTAAATCATATTGGAGTTATAATGATGTTATAGGACTTTTAAAATCGAATTAAAAGTTAAATTGTGAAAATTGAATATTTTAATATTTAATTGACGACTAAAAATAGTCATTTTTCAAATAGTCTCGGATTTTGATGAAACTAGTTTCATCGGATCCGGATTGTGAAATTATTGTATGGTTTCAAATTTCGTATCAATCGGATTTACGGTTTGTCCGGGGCAAGCCAAAACGCATCGAAATCGGTTTTATCGATTTAATTTTAAATTTGATCGTTTATTTCCGTAACTATCACATACGATCGAATTAGCTCCCGAAACATGTTCCATTGTGTTCCGAACGTGGGGTAAACCTTAAAAAGCCAGCCGGCACGCTCGATTTCGAGTTCGAAAATTTTCGGATGAATAGTGATTTGCAAATTTTCTATAAAAGCACGTCAACTCTTCACATTTGCAAACAAGAAATTAGGGTTTCAGCTCAAACCCTAGCCGCCGACTACAGTATCAATGGCCACGAATTCGTTCTCTTCTCCTCCAATTTTCTTCAAATCTACACATTGATTCGACAAACTTCCTAACTGAAAGTTGTAGAGCTACGTGAGACCTTCGAACTCAACGGCTATGATCGTAAATTTCGTCACGGATTGGCGGCAATATTCATTCGAACGCCGGCCGTTCATCCACATTTTTCGAGTGGGATGGTTGACCTAGCTCCATGGCATTCTGGCCGATAGCATGGCTCTGGTAGGCGCATGAACTGGTGGTAGCCGATCGTCTTCGAAGTGGACGATGTTGGTCACGAAAATTCAAAAACAAAGGCGGCCTTGGGTTTTGGTACGTTCGTGATAACCTGGGAAGTATCTCGTGAAGGAGAAGGAGCGCGCGTGTGGCCCAGATCTACTAATTTGAAATTCAACGGCCAGATGTAGTAGGGTAAAAATATATATAAAGAAATTGAAAATAAATTATATTGTAATTTGTTTAAACTTTAAAATATCATACCTGCTTGATACGAGGTCGGAAAATTATGAAACAAAATTCGTTGGAATCATCTCGATGAGCCCTACGCAATGCAACTGGTTTGGAGTCGTTTGGAATCAGTGAAAATTTTGAGTAAAAGCGTTTAATTTTATTCGAAATAAAACGCTGCAACCGTTATTGAAAGCAAGGTGAGAACTTCTCACTCAATCGAATGTTTTGTTTCGATTTAAATTTTATATAGTTAGATTTAAAATTTGTTGATAGTGTTGATTGTGATGATTGAATGATGATTGCTATTTATTGTGTTAAATAGACCCTATACGCCGTATATTAAGCGGAGGCTATTTATTAAAAACATATATCACGATAATTTCACATTGAAGTGGAATTAGTATTATATATGTATTTGGAGTTGATTTCCCGCATTATATAGCGGATGAGACCCTATTGCGCCGCATAATAGCGGATAGTATTTTATAAATCCCATATACCGCGATAATTTCACATTGAAGTGAAATTCGTATTGTGCTAACATCCGTAGATGCAGGGAAACAGGTTGGAGGGATCCAACTGGATTACTCAAATAATTGAATTTGATTCAATATTGTTTGTTGATTTATTTATAATCTCCGTGTTATTATATTTGTGAATTGAATGTTGTTGAAGGCTATAACTTAGCCGGATATATTTTTGGTATCGTTGGATACCGAAAATGAAAAGAAATTGGATTTTTTGAAATTTAAGTTGGAAATTTATCGAAAAGTTTATTTTGATAATTGGATAAATTTAAAAGGAATTTTAAAAGATAAAAGTGTTATTTTTGAACGGTATTGAATTAAATTTCAAAATATGGAAAACGGGCTTAATAAATGGATTTTGAAAATATTATTTGTAAGTTAAAGAATTTATTAAAAGTTGGATTCTTAAATAGATTTAAAGAGATAAAGGAATTTGTTTTAAAAGGAAATATTTTTGGAATTTCATTGGAAATTTATTTGGAAATTGAAAATCAGTTTGAAAACTTATTTGGAGCTGAAAAATGAATATTTGTGAAATCGATAAAAAGATTAATTTGAATTGTTTGACATCTTTGCTATGTGATGCTTTATGATACATCCTGTTTTGTGTGATTTATTTATCTAGGATATGTATATATATCTGTGATCTGTGAATGATCGATAAGCGTTATGTTTTATACCACTTATTGTAACGACCCGCTATTTTGGACCATTCAAATCGACAATAAATCCACGCATGTCTGACTTGAATAATTCAAAATATCAGATTGTTAATTTAAATTTGGCAAAACTCAGCATATGCAGTAAATAAATCAATCACAGAATCACAGACACAGAGTAATACAATAATACGCAGCAGAATAGATAAAATAGTAGTTCATGAAGCTATTATATAAACATCAGAGTTAAAATAAAATACAACAGAATATCTCAAATACAGTGAAGTCTTCAGTACGAATAGATGACCTCTCTGAACAAGTCAACTGGAAAAGCTGAAAGCTGGATCGATAGTTGGATCTCCAAATGAAACTCCAAACTCCAAGGGTGAGTCTCAAATGCTGTATCACTCAGTCTGACCCGAGCGTAAAGCGAAACACAAAACACTCGAGTCAGGATTAACATTCTTATATAAATAAATCCAACTCAAGTGAAATATCAACTGAAATACAAGTAACTTAAAGGATGTTTGGGATAACCATCCTCTAAGGATCTTCAGAACTATCTACAAGGTGGAAATATACATTATAACACCGTGGTCATTTCAATTTAATTTATACTTCAAAACCCAAATATCATTTCTTTTCAAATATAACTATTTTCCAAGATAGTATATATATAATAATTTATAAAGTAAAGCATTAAATTTTCTCAAGTCTCACAAATCGATTCAAATCAACTTCAAATTCCAAATTCAAGTTTATTCAAGCTCCATTCATCAATTTAATTCAATTCTAAATATACCATTTATTTTCAATATATTTCAAAGCTTTAATATTCAACATTTCAAAGTTAGATTTAACAGTTTCATATAGCTCTTGATTTAACTTCATTATTATTTAATCAGGGAAATATTCACTTAATAGATTCAATATCATTTACTAGCCTTAAATAACATTTTCTAAGTATTTCCTTAAACTTTATTTAAACAAGAAATATTCATTAAATTACTTATAAATCAAACCCAAGTTATAAATCATATCTTACATCTCAATTCCAATAAGTTTCTAATCGGTTTAATTAAATAAAATTCTTTGTTGAATCAATTTCAACTAAATTCAAATTATCTTCCTAACCTTAACTTATCGAAAAAAAATTCCAAAATCTATTTTGAAATATAGATATAAGTACTTAACCATATTATATGTATTCAATCATTCTTAATTAAATTTAATATTATAATTAAATATATACATATATCATTACCATTCATATATAATAATTTAAGAATCAACATTTATTAAAACCATATATTTCTTTCCAAACCATAGGATTTATTTTCAAAATATTTATATATGTGGACCAACGGTGTCTGTATGTATATCTTCATATGGTTAAGTGATACGGATATTTATCATTTCAATCCGTAATTTAAATATATACGGGTAGATATCATTTCAACCCGTAATCCCAATTTCAATTCAAATGAAAATCGCTTGGGTTTATCATTTCAACCCATAACTATTTTCTCCTATTCTAAAGTCTGTTCGGGTATGTATCATTTCAACCCATAGTGATTTTCTAAACTACAGGGAACTTGCAGAGTGATAACAGATAATATAATAATATACAAACACGCATATATCATCAATAACAATATAATATAAACAATAGGATATGGTGTCATATCCCACAGGTGAACAGTTACAGATAATAGCATATATGACAGTTTAAATAACTACAACAGCATATTTCAATTGTTGTTTCAATTGAAATCAAATTTAATCAATATAAGAACGTAAATCGTGAGTGATTGCTCACCTTCCGAGGTTAGAGATATTTGACAATGAAATGGGTTACGAATCCGAGCACAAATTTCGAAGCAAAGCACGATGGACACAGAATCAACGATTAAAGCAAAGCTGAGCTGGTAATTAAGAGTCGACGAGAATTAATAAAAGTCAACCTTGATATAAATTGAAACAAAATATATATATATATGACATTTCTTATCAAAATCAATATTAAATTTTAAAACTCATATATAAAACGTTAAATATATTTCAAACAAATATTAAATTTATATAGAATAATATATTTTCCTCAAATTATTACATCATAAATGCATATAGGACTTTGAAAACCAGACTCTCCTATTGTCTTTGTAAACCAAAACATAAAAAATAAATAATCTCTAATTGTTTTGTTTTAAAGAGAACAACATACGTGTAGACTTAACAAATATGCAACTATACTTAAACAAATATATACATGCCATCGGACAATGATCAACTATGCAGACTACCAAGATATGCAACAAACTATATATTATTATATTATAATTATAAAAACTATATGTATATCAAAATGTCACTATAAATAGACACGTCGAAAATCTATACTGTACCTTGAAAATCAATTAAGAACTTATATGATATAACTTAGAAGGCAATTAGAATATATATACTTTATTATAATATATATATGTATATACAACCGAAAGTATGAAGAGGTTACTATATTATATAATTTATACTTTATTGAACTCATATATATATATATATGTATACACTTAACAAGTTATATATGTTAACCTATGCAAATATATCTTTATAAACTCTTTATATACACATATCGTTCTATTGCCTTTGCCTATGCCTCTGTAACCCATATATTTATCTTAGATAACTTAAATATTTATAAGTATAATATGCGAATCAATTCACTAAGTATAATATATGTAGTCATTCGTTCTTACTAAATCGAAATGGAAAGAAAGAAAAAAAAATGCAAAATAGAGACCCAAAGCCCATATAGCAGGGCACTATATATACTCATGTATAAAACTGTTCCCAACTTAAAATCATTTGAAACTAACAAAAATATATATAGACAACTGACTAAGTATATTATTATAGATAACAGGCCAAACCCAACTGTTATCACCTACATATAGACAAACTTACATATTTACATTTCAGATCTGCATATAATTCAGAACCACAACCATAAATTAACGTTTTAAAACCTGTACATGCATATTTCAATATCAAAGACACCTATTAATAATTTAGAAATAAAACCTTATGTGTACTTTCTTTTTAAAATAAAATACATCTTTAATATAGTACCTAAGAGGTCATAACCCAGCCCATATATACATATATATTATGAAACTTATAACTAGCCTATACGAACTTATATACTAATATAATGGTTCGAATTTTACTGACATGTTAATAACATACAAAACAAGTTACAAAATCCATATCAAATATATCATATATAGTCTAGTATATATAGCATACGTATGATATCAAAAATAGATGCAAGTAATATATATATAACAGCCGTATATATATAAATCTAGAATATGAAATAAAATCTTATAAAACTTACATAAGTATGTTTCAAAAGTTACTACACTATAAAATTTTGTATATTTTAAGTCTAAACTTTATAAATATGGTTTACACATAACATGTAATAAAAGTAAAAAAAAACTGAGATACTGCTAGTTAGCAGGAACAGGGGACGAGCAGGGAAAACAACCATATTACCTCGCATACATGAATTCACGGCAAGGCAAAGCAATGGGTTCGGCCATGCTTGTTTGATCAAGGCCATGGGTTGATGACAGGAAGGCTCGGCTATAGACGAGGTCTGAATGATGGTGGAAGATCGGTTGAGAGGGAGGGGAGTGGTGTGTCGGTTGCTGGCCAGGCGGAGGGCAGTTGAAGGAGCGGAGACGAGGAGAGGTTATGTAACGACCCGATATTTTCAACCATTCGCATCCATTATAAGTGTATAGGTAGACACTCATGCCGGAGTTGAATTGCTCAAAATACCGCGTTGTAATTAAAATTTGGCAAATCTCAGAATATACAGTAAATAAATATAATCACAGATCACAGACATAGAGTAAAATAATGCAGCGGAAGTGTAACGACCCGTATTTTTACGGATCGAAAAGCTCGTTCAAATCTGGAATTTTCAACATTTTTGGTTGTTTCAGATTTTGGGAAGAATTTTGGTTAAGTCCTAAGTCGTAGCCGACTTATGGGTTCTGGACGAGTTAGGAAGTCTGGACGAGTTAAGGACTAAAGTATAGGTCGGCGGCGACCTAAGGAAGATAGGGGAGTGGTTTAAGTCGGTTGACAGTTTGGGACGACCTAAGGAATTAACCGGGTTAAGGAAGTTAAGTCATAGAGTGGCTTAGGACGAGTGACCGACTTAAGGGAGTAGCCTATCTAAGAAGTTGTCCGACTTATAGTATTGACCGACTTAAGATAGGAAATGACCTAAGAGATAGGTCGGCAGTGATCTAAGGAAATTAAGTCGTGACCGAGTTAAGTGTTAAGTCGGCTGACCGAGTTAACGACTTAGGAGTTTGGCGATAGGATGTGAGCGACCTAAGTCTAGAAGTTATGTTGTAACTCAGTTGAGTCGTGGCCGAGTTAAGGAGATAGAGAGATGAGTCGTATACCAGCTAAGTTGTAACCGACCTAGGGTTTAGCTGCTTAGTTATAAGTCGTAGTCTGCTAAGTCGGTAGGTCGTTCAGGGGAGCATGTGTTGAGTCGAAGCTTGGTTAAGTCGGAGGCCTTTTCAGTTAAGTCGTAGGCGCATGCCATAAGTCGTAACCGACTTAGGAGACAGCTGTTTTGTTACGAGTCATAGGCAGATGAGTTTTAGGTCGGCAAGGCACTAGGTCGGCAAGGCACTAGGTCGGCATGGTGTTAAGTCGGCACCGACTTAAGAAGATAGCCGAGTTACGACTTAAGGGCAGTTTTCAGCTATAAATAGGAGGGGTTGTTCTCACTTTTTGGGATCCGGATTTTGAAGCGACGAAGTGCTGCCATTTTGAGAGCTCGACTTCTACACTTCTTCACTTCTTTCCTCCACTCTAATCTAGTGCTTCCATCCATCCAAATCGAAGATCAAGATTGAAGATTCAAGAGCTTAGATTGAAGATCATCATCTTTTCAAGAGAGATTTCTTCATTTGAAGCGAATTTGTGATAGATCAAGCTTGATCCTTCGCTGTCCAGATCTGAAGCGTATTGATTTGGGTTTGTTTAGGTGATTTGGTGAGTGGTGATTATCTCTCACACGGATCCAAATGAGTATATCGGATTGTTGGCTCGTTATGGTGTTAAAATAGAGATTTCCATGCATTTTCTTCATCCTATGTGTAGATCCATATAGATCCATTGTTCATGATGATGTTGCATCCATTTTATCATATGTTAACCTATGCAAGTTCATTCATCAAGTTTGTAGAGATATAATCCATGTTTTCATGCTTATTGGACTTTCAACTCTTTAATTACGAAAATGCCATTATTGTTATAATTGTCTACTTAGATCATATTTGAATGCTTGATTGCTTAGATTGATGTTTGATTTGATTGCTTGTTATGAACTAGATGATTGATGATTAGATTTAGATCGAAGATGATTCAAAAGCTAAGGGAAAGGCTCTTGAAATGGAAAAGCTGCTCGTGGCATATGTAGCGGGAGGATGAAGCTCTTATGCATAGATTTGATGATGTAATGATGAGATGAGGCTTTGCGAGGATGTAATGAAGCGAGGCAATCATGTGGTGAAGACTTGGTCTAATCCAGACGGGATCATTCCGAGCATGTTGATAACTCGGTGATATGATTCGAGTTGAAGATAATGAATGGATATGAGAATAGTCGTCGAGGAGGATGACTAGGAGGCTTGGACAGCATCGTTGTTGAAGGTTCTAGCATGCTCTAAGCAAGAGTACGTTTGGGCAGATTCGATAGTCCCAACGGCCAACTGTTGATGGTCGAGTACTCTGGGCAGATTCGATAGTCCTAGGCACGGGCTGCGACGACGTGCGGGAGTTATGTCTAGAACCGGGGTTTCCATTAGCCCTTGACGGACGGCTGAAAGAATGTGCCGGTCATTCAATTAACGGTGATATCGAAGCAATGATAACAGTGATAGCCAGAGTCATGGATGTTTGGTTGTATCGTCATTCGGACTCAAGAGCGGTATTTTCTGGGTGCTTATCTGATTTAGGCCTTGGTACCTGGAAAACATCGCCCTTGACTCGAGTGATAGTAGCTTTACTTTAAATTGTATGCTCTGCTATGTTTGCTTCTACTTAGTGTGTGTCTGGGGGCTGTCACTGTAGAATGAGGTTGGAGTGGGAGGGTTGTATTCCTATTCCTTTTCCTTTATGCTCTTTTGGTATGTTGTTAGTTAATTTACTGCTCACTAAGACTGTTGTCTGACTCAAGGCTTTATGTTTTTAATTCTTATTGCCTTGGGCTGTTCGTCCATTTTGGGACGGGCAGACTAGGTAGCAGGTGACAGGTGCTGTTCTCTTCTCACGATACTGATATCGAAGACGAGCCGGAGGGTTGCATTTTATCTTCTTATTATATGTACAGGATATTCCGCTGTTTTTTTTTGTATTCTCTGAGAGATTTGTAGTGAGGCTGGATGTATTGACTATGTGGATGCTTGTATTCAACTATTATGGAGTTTTATTTGATGTCATTTTGTTCTGTAAAGCTTCACTATACATATGTTCTATTGTATTTTGTCCATGCGCTGTGAGTAATACGATAGATTCTTTCGTTTTAAATCTTACCTTGACAATCGTCCATAGTCGCCTGGCACACTTTACAGCGCACTATCTCTAGATTCGGTGCAGGGGTCATGGGCGGTCGTCACATTTGGTATCAGAGCATTGGTTAATCGATTTTACCCAACGCTCGCTGTCGTAACTACGTATGAGAGACGTAATTGTATTTTGATGGATGAATACTATATATAATATAGTAGCTTGGTAGAGTTTGAGTCCTTTGTGCAGTTGTTTCTCTAGATGTTCTAATCATTCCTTTTTATAGATATTGAGAATGAGTCGAAGAGGGAGACCAGCTGCTAGGGAAGGCCGTACTACTGAAGAGACTGCTGATTATGCAGCCATGTTCGAAGCTATGATGACTTCGATCATGAGGAGGATACCAGTTCCGGGGGCAGCAGTTGATGTTGGAGTTCAAGTCCAAACTCCGAAACCAGTGGATTTTGCTAAGCTGTGCAAGGATTATACTGCTCTTGGAGGGAAGGTTTTCTTGGGAACTGAATCTACCATTGAAGTCCAGAGGTGGATAGATGCTTGTAGAAGGATCTTTGGTGATTTGGGAATTGATGATGCAACTAAGAGGAAGTTGGCATCAAGGCAGCTTCAGGGGAGAGCTTCTGATTGGTGGAACTCTATTACCATCACTACTCCGGAAGAAGAGATTACTTGGGAGCAATTCCAAGTCAGATTTGAAGCTAAGTTCATTTCTACAGCTCAGAAGTCTGTTCTGTTCAAGAAGTTTGTGGAGCTCAAGCAGGGTGGAAGATCTGTTCTTGAGTATGTTTCTGAGTTTGAAGCTTTGTCCAAGTATGCCCGGTCATATATTGAGTCTGCTTATCAGAAGAACGAGAAGTTTGTGACCGGCTTGGATAGTTATCTTGGGAGACAGTTGGTGGATCATTTGGACGATTCATTTGAGAAGCTTGTGGAGAAAGCTCTTAGGCATGAGAGTCTGTTTCCTAAGGAAGGACCTGTTGTTGCTATTACCAAGGGAGAGTCTAAACCACAGCAGGGTGGAAACCAGAAGAGGAAGCAGCAGCAGCAGAAGGGTAAGGATGGCCAGAAGAAGCCGAAAGGCGAGGTGACTTGCTACAATTGTCAGCAGAAGGGCCATTTCTCTAAGGATTGTAAGAATCCGAAGGCACCGATGAAGTGTCACAACTGTGACAAGCCGGGGCATTTCAGGAAGAATTGTCCAGAACCGAAGAAGGACAGGCAGATTGTGCAAGCCTATGCTTTAGGAGCTGTTCCGTCGTCTTCAAAAGCTCCTACTGCTGAAGAGAAGGGAAAGAGTGTGGTTGTTCAAGGTACTCTTTTCCTATGTGGTGTTCCAGTTAGAGTTCTGTTTGATACTGGAGCGTCGCATTCATTTGTTTGTAATGAACTAGTAGGCCGGTTAGGTTTGAAGCCGGATATTGTTGATAGGCCATTGGTTGTGACTAATCCAGTTGGGGGTTCGTCTTGTTTGTGTATGTTATGCCGTGGTCTAGTTGTGTCGAGTCATGGTTGCTCTTTTGTTTGTGATTGTTTTGTTCTGAACTTTGCGGGGTTCGGAATTATTTTGGGTATGGACTGGCTTAGGAAGTATGCGGCTAAGGTTGATTGTGAGAGGCTAGAGGTGGCAGTCGAGAATGTGGAAGGGCGAAAGATTGTGATACGATGTAAGCATGAGGAAGGCGTCTTCATGAGCTTCATGTATTCGCTAGTTGTTCCACGGGATTGGACTGTCTTTAGTGCCAATCGCAAATGGATTCGAGGATGTCTTTGACGAAGTCAAAGGGTTGCCGCCGCATAGAGAGATCGAGTTTCGTATAGATCTAGTTGAAGGAGCCAGACCTGTTGTGATGCCTCTTAGGCGGATGGCGCCTAGGGAACAGCAAGAGTTGAGAGTGCAAGTTGATGACCTTTTACAGAAAGGATTCATTCGGCGTAGTGTGTCCGAGTGGGGTGCACCAGTTGTGTTTGCAACCAAGGCAGATGGGTCATTGAGATTGTGTGTGGATTATCGTGAGCTGAATAAGGTGACTAAGAAGAACAAGTATCCATTGCCGAGAATAGATGACTTGTTTGATCAGCTTCACGAGGCTAAGGTGTTTTCTCAGATGGATTTGGCAACGGGATTTCACCAGTTGAGAGTAGCTAAGGATAGTGTGCCGAAGACTGCTTTTAGGACACCATCCGGTTTCTTTGAGTGGCTGGTAATGCCGTTTGGATTGACTAACGCGCCAGCATATTTTGTGGATCTTATGAATAGAGTGTTCAGAGATCAGTTGAACAAGTTCGTACTTGTGTTCGTGGATGATATTCTGATTTATTCCAAAACGGAAGAAGAGCACAAGACGCACTTGCGAATTGTTTTGGAGATCTTACGGAAACATCAGCTGAAGGCTAAGTTTTCGAAGTGTCACTTCTGGAAGAGTGAAGTGAGGTTCTTAGGCCATGTGATTTCTGGAAATGGAATAGCGGTTGATCCCGCTAAGGTGGCAGCAATCCAGGATTGGGTTAGACCTAAGAATGCATCAGATGTGAGAAGTTTTCTTGGATTAGCAGGATATTATCGACGGTTTATCAAAGACTTCTCCAAGATAGCTGCACCGTTAACAGGATTGACGAAGAAGAACCAAGTGTTCAGTTGGGATGCTAAGTGTGAGCAAGCTTTCGGAATCCTGAAAGAGCGACTGACGAGTGCTCCTGTTTTGACTATTCCAAGTGGGAATGATGAGATGGTGGTTTACACCGACGCATGTGGTACGGGACTTGGAGCAGTTCTGATGCAGAAGGATAAAGTTGTTGCGTATGCCAGTCGACAACTGAAGCCGCATGAAAGGAATTACCCAACTCATGATTTGGAGTTAGCGGCGATTGTATTTGCTCTGAAGATGTGGAGACATTATCTGTTGGGAGTTCGATTCGAGTTGTTTACGGATCACAAGTCGTTGAAGTATCTTTTCTCCCAAAAGGATTTGAATCTTCGACAGCAACGTTGGCTAGAGTTTTTAGCCTCATATGATTTTGGTATAGCTTATACTCCGGGAAAAGGTAACGTAGTGGCTGATGCGTTAAGTCGAAGACATGCAGGATTGGGAGCCATGTTTTCTGAATGGAAGAGTCTCGAGTATTTAGCTGGATTTGACTTCAGGCCTAGATGCGAATTGGAACCTGAAATGTTGGCAAACTTATCAATAAGACCGACTCTTGTGGAAAGGATTGGCGAGAGTCAAAAGCGAGATGATAAGCTTGTCAAGATTATCCGTGAATTGGAATCTGGATTGGAGCCAGAAAAGGATAAAGGATTCGAGGTCGATAGAGAAGGTTGGCTTCGAAAGCAAGGACGACTAGTGGTTCCCGATATAGATGAATTGAGGAGTGAAGTTCTGAAGGAAAGTCATCACTCGAAGTTGACAATTCATCCAGGTGGAAACAAGATGTATCGGGATATGAAGAGAACCTACTATTGGGAAGGCATGAAGAAGGATGTTGGAGATTTCATTTCCAAATGTATGAACTGCCAGTTGGTAAAGGCTGAACAGAAAAAGCCAAGTGGATTGCTTCAGCCCTTAGAAGTTCCTACATGGAAGTGGGAACAAGTGTCGATGGATTTTATTGATGGATTGCCTAGAACCAGAGCGGGAAATGAAGGGATTTGGGTCATTGTGGATCGTCTGACTAAGAGTGCACGATTCATTCCTGTTCGATCGACTAGGACTGCATCAAAGTTGGCTGAGTTGTATGTTAAGTGGATAGTTCGATTCCATGGTATTCCGAAGAGTATAGTGAGCGATCGAGACCCATTGTTCACTAGTGGATTTTGGAAGAGCTTCCAGGAAGTTTTGGGAACCGAGTTGTGTTTAAGTACAGCTTATCACCCTCAAACAGATGGTCAGACTGAGAGAGTTAACCGAGTTTTGGAAGATCTCCTCAGAGCCTGTGTTTTAGATTTCGGAGGATCATGGGAAGATCACCTTCATTTGGTGGAGTTTGCGTACAACAACAGTTACCAGTCAAGCATTGGTATGGCACCGTATGAGGCATTGTATGGAAGACCGTGTAACTCTCCAACATGTTGGTTGGAAACTGGAGAAAAGCTGATGCTTGGGCCAGAGATGATTCGTCAGACTTCAGATTGCATAGAGATCATTCGGCAACGAATGAAGGCAGCCCAAGACCGTCAGAAGAGTTATGCTGATAAGCGTCGAAAGGATTTGGAGTTTGACGTGGGAGATATGGTTTTTGTGAAGATTTCTCCACTGAAGAATGTTATTCGATTCGGGAAGAAAGGAAAATTGACTCCGAGATTTGTTGGACCATTCCCGATCATCGAGCGAATTGGAAAGCTCGCTTACAGATTGGGGTTACCGGAGAAGATGTCGGGTGTGCACAATGTTTTTCATGTATCATATCTACGGAAGTATGTGCACGACTCGAGTACGGTGGTTTCTGCTGATAGCTGTGAAGACTTAGAAGTTGATCCAGTTGATAGAAGACCTCGTAAGCCGCTTCGTGTTGTTGAAACCGACACGAAACAGCTTAGGAGGAAGGTAGTTAAGTTGCTCAAGATACAATGGAGTGATGATGATAACGACTGTACGTGGGAAGTGGAAGAGAGGATGAAGGCAGCTCATCCTGAACTCTTCAAGGTATGGCCCTAAGGTGTCGTGTCATCTAACGAAATTGTAACTTGTTCTAGTTTTAGAATTCTGCATGCTAAGCTAGAATTGGATGCATGATTTGTTGATTGCTATGGATGGTAGGCGTGCAGAATAGTTTTTGATTGCTTTGTTTGTTTGGAATTTCGGGGGCGAAATTCCTAAGGGGGAGAGAATGTAACGACCCATATTTTTACGGATCGAAAAGCTCGTTCAAATCTGGAATTTTCAACATTTTTGGTTGTTTCAGATTTTGGGAAGAATTTTGGTTAAGTCCTAAGTCGTAGCCGACTTATGGGTTCTGGACGAGTTAGGAAGTCTGGACGAGTTAAGGACTAAAGTATAGGTCGGCGGCGACCTAAGGAAGATAGGGGAGTGGTTTAAGTCGGTTGACAGTTTGGGACGACCTAAGGAATTAACCGGGTTAAGGAAGTTAAGTCATAGAGTGGCTTAGGACGAGTGACCGACTTAAGGGAGTAGCCTATCTAAGAAGTTGTCCGACTTATAGTATTGACCGACTTAAGATAGGAAATGACCTAAGAGATAGGTCGGCAGTGATCTAAGGAAATTAAGTCGTGACCGAGTTAAGTGTTAAGTCGGCTGACCGAGTTAACGACTTAGGAGTTTGGCGATAGGATGTGAGCGACCTAAGTCTAGAAGTTATGTTGTAACTCAGTTGAGTCATGGCCGAGTTAAGGAGATAGAGAGATGAGTCGTATACCAGCTAGGTTGTAACCGACCTAGGGTTTAGCTGCTTAGTTATAAGTCGTAGTCTGCTAAGTCGGTAGGTCGTTCAGGGGAGCATGTGTTGAGTCGAAGCTTGGTTAAGTCGGAGGCCTTTTCAGTTAAGTCGTAGGCGCATGCCATAAGTCGTAACCGACTTAGGAGACAGCTGTTTTGTTACGAGTCATAGGCAGATGAGTTTTAGGTCAGCAAGGCACTAGGTCGGCAAGGCACTAGGTCGGCATGGTGTTAAGTCGGCACCGACTTAAGAAGATAGCCGAGTTACGACTTAAGGGCAGTTTTCAGCTATAAATAGGAGGGGTTGTTCTCACTTTTTGGGATCCGGATTTTGAAGCGACGAAGTGCTGCCATTTTGAGAGCTCGACTTCTACACTTCTTCACTTCTTTCCTCCACTCTAATCTAGTGCTTCCATCCATCCAAATCGAAGATCAAGATTGAAGATTCAAGAGCTTAGATTGAAGATCATCATCTTTTCAAGAGAGATTTCTTCATTTGAAGCGAATTTGTGATAGATCAAGCTTGATCCTTCGCTGTCCAGATCTGAAGCGTATTGATTTGGGTTTGTTTAGGTGATTTGGTGAGTGGTGATTATCTCTCACACGGATCCAAATGAGTATATCGGATTGTTGGCTCGTTATGGTGTTAAAATAGAGATTTCCATGCATTTTCTTCATCCTATGTGTAGATCCATATAGATCCATTGTTCATGATGATGTTGCATCCATTTTATCATATGTTAACCTATGCAAGTTCATTCATCAAGTTTGTAGAGATATAATCCATGTTTTCATGCTTATTGGACTTTCAACTCTTTAATTACGAAAATGCCATTATTGTTATAATTGTCTACTTAGATCATATTTGAATGCTTGATTGCTTAGATTGATGTTTGATTTGATTGCTTGTTATGAACTAGATGATTGATGATTAGATTTAGATCGAAGATGATTCAAAAGCTAAGGGAAAGGCTCTTGAAATGGAAAAGCTGCTCGTGGCATATGTAGCGGGAGGATGAAGCTCTTATGCATAGATTTGATGATGTAATGATGAGATGAGGCTTTGCGAGGATGTAATGAAGCGAGGCAATCATGTGGTGAAGACTTGGTCTAATCCAGACGGGATCATTCCGAGCATGTTGATAACTCGGTGATATGATTCGAGTTGAAGATAATGAATGGATATGAGAATAGTCGTCGAGGAGGATGACTAGGAGGCTTGGACAGCATCGTTGTTGAAGGTTCTAGCATGCTCTAAGAAAGAGTACGTTTGGGCAGATTCGATAGTCCCAACGGCCAACTGTTGATGGTCGAGTACTCTGGGCAGATTCGATAGTCCTAGGCACGGGCTGCGACGACGTGCGGGAGTTATGTCTAGAACCGGGGTTTCCATTAGCCCTTGACGGACGGCTGAAAGAATGTGCCGGTCATTCAATTAACGGTGATATCGAAGCAATGATAACAGTGATAGCCAGAGTCATGGATGTTTGGTTGTATCGTCATTCGGACTCAAGAGCGGTATTTTCTGGGTGCTTATCTGATTTAGGCCTTGGTACCTGGAAAACATCGCCCTTGACTCGAGTGATAGTAGCTTTACTTTAAATTGTATGCTCTGCTATGTTTGCTTCTACTTAGTGTGTGTCTGGGGGCTATCACTGTAGAATGAGGTTGGAGTGGGAGGGTTGTATTCCTATTCCTTTTCCTTTATGCTCTTTTGGTATGTTGTTAGTTAATTTACTGCTCACTAAGACTGTTGTCTGACTCAAGGCTTTATGTTTTTAATTCTTATTGCCTTGGGCTGTTCGTCCATTTTGGGATGGGCAGACTAGGTAGCAGGTGACAGGTGCTGTTCTCTTCTCACGATGCTGATATCGAAGACGAGCCGGAGGGTTGCATTTTATCTTCTTATTATATGTACAGGATATTCCGCTGTTTTTTTTTGTATTCTCTGAGAGATTTGTAGTGAGGCTGGATGTATTGACTATGTGGATGCTTGTATTCAACTATTATGGAGTTTTATTTGATGTCATTTTGTTCTGTAAAGCTTCACTATACATATGTTCTATTGTATTTTGTCCATGCGCTGTGAGTAATACGATAGATTCTTTCGTTTTAAATCTTACCTTGACAATCGTCCATAGTCGCCTGGCACACTTTACAGCGCACTATCTCTAGATTCGGTGCAGGGGTCATGGGCGGTCATCACAGGAAGTAAAAGAAATAGTAGTTCATGAAGCTACTATATAAATATATCAGAGTACATAAGATACAATAGAAGAAATAGAGTACAACGGAAGTATAAATAAGATAACCAAGTACAAGCTGAACAGAGCAACATTACTGAAGTCGATAGAACAAGACTAGCAGATAATCTCCAGCGATTCAAATCTCCAGAAGGTGGAAATCCAAATCTGTGAATACTCAGGCTGACCCGAGCGTAAAGCAAAACACAAACACTCGAGTCAAGACAATATATACTTATATAATATAAACCAACTCAAGTGAACTGTAATAAGGTACAAGTAACTTAAAGAATGCTTGGGACCGCCCATTCTTTAAGGATCCGTTAAACTATCTACTATGTAGTAATATTCGCTATTATAATAATGTCTAATCAGTAAAGTATAATCATATAGAAAATAGCGTTAAGGGGATGGAGAACCTTAACGCGGTCGGATCTTAAAATCATAATCGTAGTAAAGCTCGATATGGTAGGTGACATGGCACAACTAGGCAATGCCAGGGTAGATATACCAATTACGCATCCGGACTAGTGGTGACGCATAGCAGCCACTACCGCCCACCTCGAACAACACTCCCAATCAAGGGTGGCCACCAAATCAATCACAAGTAATAGAATGGTATCGAAGAAGTGTGTCCGATAAGAGGTGCTACCTCCTTGGTCCGTCAATCGCTCCTGTTTTAGCCACCTTATGCCAACTCACGGGAGTTGGGTCCACGTAACATACCTTAAGAACGTCGCCACCATCCTACTTCATTCTGGAATCTCCACCGCGTACACGGTTGTCAAAGTGGTTTTCGGTATCGACAGAGAGTATGTCCATATCCGATCCCGGTCTCTTTGCCAACCAATCGTTATTATAACTCGTGGTTATAACTTTTAAAAACAATACTTTACTTCAAAATAAGATATCATTTCAAAATCATGTCTTTATCAAAATAAAGATTTATCATTTCCAAATCATTTCAATATTCTAAAATATCGTATCCTTTCAAACTTCTTTTCAAATCATTTTAATACATCAAAATATTATATCTTTTCAAACTTTATTTCAAATCATTTTTATATATCAAAATAACATACCTTTGATAGTTATACTTCGAAACCAAAATCATTTTATTTCAAAACTATGTTCATTTCAAAACAACATCATTTCCATTTCAAACATATATTCACCTTTCAAATAGTCTATACTTTCAAAGTTATAACTCTTTTGAAACAAAACATTTGAAATCATTATACTTTGAAAATCACAGCATTTCGAAATCATATATTTAAAATCATCTTTTAATTCTATACATTTACAAACTTATTAAATTCAAACCATCAAATTTCAATTCAATTACAGTTTACCAACAAACCATTTCAAATCTTATAAATTTCAAATATAGGTTTAATTCACAAAATACAATATTCAATCTTTAGTATATTTCAAAACTTTAAATCTCCCACATTTCATAAATCCAATATCATTTAAATAAACTCAATTAATATATACTTCAAATATTCATTTATCAAATAAATTAAATAAGTCAGAAATCAAGTATCATTTCAAACTCATTTCACAATATCAAAATATTATTCAAAACACCATTCATTTTTATTCATTTAAATACCATTTAAATCCATTCATTTTATTAAATTTAAATACAATTTTAAACTCACATTAGAAATCAAATTCTTCCACTTAAATATCTCTTCATTATCTTTAGAAATTTAACATTTAATTTCCCAAAATTATATCATTTTCCAGAGATTATTTTTCATTAAAATTAATTTAAAACAACAAAATATAGTTTCTGTAGCACTTATAAAATGCTACGTAAAGTTATAGTTTAAAACAGTTAATTAACAAAAGACAGCGTTAAATGCTGTAATAGATTTCTTTTAAGTTTCAATTAACTTACATGTTAAGTTTAACCACTATAGCACTTACAAAGTGCTATAATAGCCTTTATTTCAAATTAACCTTTCAGTTCATTTAAAACACTACAACATTTACAAAATGCTGTAATATCCTTTACATTACATTTCAAAATGCTGTTAAATCATATTCAGAGTTTTATTTACAATTCCACAAATAATTAACTTTTAATATAAATCATTTTAACTTATAAAATCATATATTTCACATTTAACACAATCATTTAAATACCTTTATTTCTATGATTTTATAAAGTCAAATTTCCATACAAAAATCAAATTTAATAACAATTAAATTTTCATTTCTTTAATTAAATTATTAACTTAACAACTAAGTTTAAATTTACAAAAATATAGCTTATTTCCATTTATTTTACTTAATTAAAATTTCACTTTTAAACAAATTTCACAAAATTCAATTTAAGTTATATTTCCAAATTCAGCTTAAATGTTCATTTATTCCATATTTTAATTTATACAAAATCATTAACACCATTAAAACATTATTATTACTTAATAAAAATCATTAAATTCATCTTTAAATCAAATTTGTCATATTTTCTTACTTTACAAAAATTCCATTTATAAACAAAATCATAATTTCCAAAATTAACTTATATTTCAAATTCTACTTCACCATTTACTTAATTCACTTATTTAATTTGTAGAAAATCACAAATACTTTATAGAAATCATTTTAATGAAATTTAAATCAAAATACCATAATATTTACATTAAAAAAAAGTATTTTAAAAATTTCAGAAAAATATATAAACCACGGGTCTGTATATAATTTTCTAGCCTAGGTCAAGTGATACGGATATGTATCATTTCAATCCGCAGTTTACAAAGAAAAACCGGGTTTTATCATTTCAAACCCGCAATCCCAAGTAATATAAATAAATAAATAAAAACCGTTCAGGCCTATCATTTCAGCCCATAACGATTTTTCCTTATTCTAAAGTCCGTTCGGGTATGTATCATTTCAACCCATAGTGATTCTAATCTGAACTTGCAGTGTGATAAACTGATATAAATAAACAGAATAGCATGAGATAACAGTAATAGATGATATAACATATGTAATAACAGGGGTAAACATTATATGATCATAATATAACAGTTACAACAGGATGATATAATTTTACAGATTCAAATGGTGTCAGTTTACTAGTTATATAAGTACACATTGTCTGGTGAGAATTACTCACTTGTTCAAGCTGGAGATGACAACCACAAACGCACAACAAAGATTTCCAGAGGCACGAGAGCACGATAATTATTTGAGTGTGGGAGAGCCAAAGCTAATTGCCTTGTCACATTCAAACCAAACAATTACAAACAACATAAGATTTCAACCCAAAAATTCAATAAACAATGCTAGAAATGGATGCATAAACAAACTCAAAGTGTTTGCACTTGCTTCCTACCACCTATGCTTCAGCTCCAAATCTGAAATGGCACGGCTAAAGGCATGGTTTGGATCAGGTATGGTCTGGAAAAGGTGCGGCTACAAGGTGATGAAGGTGAGTGGAAGTTACAAGGTGTTGAAGGCAATGGAATACCAAAGGGTTTCAAGGCAAAGTGTGGCTTTTGTTGCACCATAGGGTTCGGCCCCTTGCTGATGTGGCTTGGCCATGGTATGTGGTGGTCAGGTGGTGGCTGGAGTGTGGGACAGAGGTGGTGGAAGGTCAGGTCAGAGGTGGTGGTGGTGGAGGTAGTGGTGGCAAAAGGTGGTAGAAGGAGGAGATGACAATTCTAGGTCATAAGTGATAGTTTGTGATGGTTTTTGGTGGATTTTGTGTAGATCTTGGACTTGGATTGGTTAGGCCTGAGGAGGAGGGTTGCTAGGATGGGTGATGGTCAGAGGAAGGGGGTCGTGGTGGTCGGCCAAAGCCTGGAGGAGGAGGAACCAAACTATGAAGGTAGAGAGCATATGTAGTTTAAATAGAAAAAACATAGAAAACAAGGAAGAAAGAAGGATTTTTACCCAAAATTTTGAAGCCATGGCCGTGATTTTTTGGAGGAGAAAGAGAAGTGTTTGCGTGAAAAAAAATGAAAAGAAGTCCGCTGAAAAGAATAGGGTATGCATGGCCAAAAACATTGAAGAGAGGAGTTGAGAAAGTGAAAGGTCGGGAGGTGAAAAGCCATAGGAATTTCAATAGTTTAAAACTTTTCATATTTCCTCTAATTTCTTTTTAAGTTTTATATAACTGAAATATATATATAAACTCAGATAAAATACGAAAATTTAGTAAATAATCAAAAATAAATTAATTAATTATTAATTATATAAAATTTAATTAAGTAAAACAGCAAAAATTGCAACTAGTCTTGAAAATATGAAAAATAAATGCAATGAACTTTGGAAAAAGTTTATGGACTTGTAAAACATTTATAAACAAAGATAATAACATAAAATAAAAATGCATTCACAAAATGAATAAATAAATTTTAATTAAATATAATTTAATTGAAGAAAATAGCAGAAAAATAGAAACTAGCCTTTAAAAATAGAAAATAAATTCAATACGCTTTGGAAAAATTATATAATCACTTTAAATTATTTAAAAGACAAAATTATACATAAAATAAATTACTAACACATATTAGAACAAAATATGACAAATAAAATATAATTTAAAATAGACAATATTGCTAAATACATCAGTTTACACACAATATTGAAATATACATAACTTTCACAATTTAACTCCGTTTCCAACGAAACAAAAAGCTGTATCCATGGAATTAAATCTATTTTCATAATAAAAGATAAAATTTAAGAATTTGAAATATTTAAATTTAAAGTTCAAAAGTCAAAGTTTGACCAGTTTTAATAGAAATTCACTTTTCAGTGAAATATCCAATTTATACTAGTTTGAACTATAAATCACTTAATAGTCAACATTTATATTTAAAATTAAATGTTTGAAATAGAACAAGTTTAAAATAATTTAAAATAAAATAAAGTCAAAATTTAAAATATAGGCCAAAATCTAGGGTTGTTACACTCTCCCCCACTCAAAACTTTTCGTCCCCGAAAAGGAATGAAGTACGGGAAAACACAGGAAAGATAAAATTGAAATGAGATTAAGACAAGATGACAAAAGATTGAAATTATACCTGATAACTGTGGTTATAGGTAAGTTTAACAAGGTGGAGATGGTCTTCCCAAGATTCTCCAGAATCAGGAACACAAGTACGAAAAGATCCTCTAGAATCTGATTCACTCTTTCCGCTTGACCGACAGTCTGTGGGTGGAAAGCAGTGCTCAGATTTAAAATGAGTACCAAAGATTATAAAGATTATAGAAAGATTTCTAAGCAAAAAGATTATAGATAGATGCCTATACCAGTCTGTAGCAAGATAAGGAAAAATAAGGACAACTAACAGACAGTTGAAAAACAAAATTAGGTAATAAGTTTGAAAAACAAAATAAGATAATAGGTTTGAAATTTCCATGGTTTCAGCTTAACTGATAATTAATTTTACACAAGTTAAATAAATCTTAACTATCTCTAATTTCATTATCTTATCATCAAATTTTCTTAAACAAACAATCTCTAAAATCATGATTTGATTAAAATTAAGTGTATAACATTCAATAAATTTAATTCTTCTTTATACCTAATTATAATTAAATTTATCCCTCTCAAATATTTTATCACATATGTTAAATATGCTTACACTTATTATAACTGTTTTAATTTATTACTAATTCCCTTAACATCATTTGTATTGTAAATTATTCAATTAACCTTTTAGTCTATTTACCTGTGTTAATCTTTTTATAACTAAAATTTAAGTGTATAATATTTATTATAACCACTCAAATTTTATTTATAAAAATCTTTTTATATTGTATATTATCCAATTACATTATTAACTTCTAAAAATTAAGGTAAGTTATATTGGAATGCAATTGAGAATTATACAAATAAAACTTTCTACAATTAATATACACTATAAACATCCTAATTCAATCATTTCAAGCTTGAATCATCTATTCAAAAATTTTGATTTTCTTTTTATACTTGAAGCTATTATTTAAGATAGAATTTAAGAATAAAATCTCCGATTCCTTTCAAACCATTTAGAGATAGATAAATGTATGTACATAATTTGTCAAATCAAATTTAAATCATATATCTATATATTTTATAAATCAATCATATTTTAGAAATTTATATCAATCAAGTTTCCCAAAACAAAGCTGTAGCAAGACTACATAATGGTTTCTTCACTTCGAAACTCGAAAATGAACGTCGATGATGCTGCAGTCATCACCTAAATTATTTTCCAGCGACAAAGAGAAGAGCACTTAATTTTTAAACTTTAAAATCCTTTAGAGACAAAAAAAAATTATTCAAAAATACTTAAAATAATATCCTTTTAAAAATTTTAAACACAAGGTTTGAAATCCATCGGAAATTAAACTCTTTAAATTTCTTGTTTTAAATTCATTTCAGTTCCCAAATAAATTTATAAACAACTATTTATAAATTCCTTTGTAGAACAATAAATGATAAATCAAGTATTATCATTTTAAATAATCAATTTAAACCAATTTATTAAGTTCCATAAATTTACTTATATATTAAAATTTATTTAATTAACCAAAATTTAAAATAATATTGTATCGGTTTGTTCTGTCAAAGTGTTTTAGAAATCCTATCGATAGCGTTGATCAGACGAATCGATCGGAAACCCAAATCGACATCAACAACTCAAACAACACAATATATAATAAAATATAGATTTAAAAGTACAATTCAAAATGTTGGAGATAGTTTAGAAACAAAGACAAGATGATTAACTAACAAAATATGAAGATGGATAAGCTTAGATAAATCGCGGGCAACCTTAACCGGGTCAACCGTGACTTAATGAATAAGAGCAAATGTGGATTTTCCTGGGGTAAATCTACATCCGATCTCAAGAGATAGAGTTTGGAATAACAAAAGATATTAGCATCTAAACCAAGGATAAATATAAATCTCTGGTGAATCGATGCAAATTTGTAAAGGAGTTTTCCCCCTTTTACAAGTCATTAGAATATTGGCGAGACCACCAATTCACTATAAAGCTCATTCGAAGCGAAGTTATAGGATACTCCAGAATCAAAAGAAGATGAATAGTGAGGGACAAGAATGAATTTTGGAACCGCAGGGAACGTTCCAAAAATTAAAAGGAAATTCGAATCAAGAGGAAAAGATTCAAACTCGAACGAAAGTGATTCTGTAAATAAATCTACTCTATATGCTGAGTTTTGCCTCAAAGCCAAAGCTCTGATACCAACTGTAACGACCCGATATTTTCAACCATTCGCATCCATTATAAGTGTATAGGTAGACACTCATGCCGGAGTTGAATTGCTCAAAATACCGCGTTGTAATTAAAATTTGGCAAATCTCAGAATATACAGTAAATAAATATAATCACAGATCACAGACATAGAGTAAAATAATGCAGCGGAAGTAAAAGAAATAGTAGTTCATGAAGCTACTATATAAATATATCAGAGTACATAAGATACAATAGAAGAAATAGAGTACAACGGAAGTATAAATAAGATAACCAAGTACAAGCTGAACAGAGCAACATTACTGAAGTCGATAGAACAAGACTAGCAGATAATCTCCAGCGATTCAAATCTCCAGAAGGTGGAAATCCAAATCTGTGAATACTCAGGCTGACCCGAGCGTAAAGCAAAACACAAACACTCGAGTCAGGACAATATATACTTATATAATGTAACGACCCGTAAATTTCAACTGTTTTAATAACGTAATTAGTTGAAATTTTGTGAAATTTTAAACGATAAAATTTTGAAATAAAAATTTTATATTTGAAATACGTCTAGTTAAACATAGCGACTGGTAAATTTTCGTCCGAAAATATGAAAATTTATTTCGTGCGTAAATTCACTTCAATTTAATCAGTTAAAAAGAAATGAAAATAAAATGTTTTCGAAATCTAAATATTTTTACATAGAAAAATTCTAAATCATCTTCTGAGCAAGATTTCAGTTTGTCGTTTTTCCAAATTCGGACATCTTTGGCTCCGTCGTTCTTATTTTCTGCAAAATAGCAGTATTTTGGTACCGATATCGATTTTTATCGGATGATCGTACCACTGATTTCTATATACCGTTTTGATCATCTCGTCGTACCGATCTCTACGGTATATTCGATTGTCAATTTCGGAGTCCGACGTACAGTGCGATCTGCGATAACGACCACCGTATCGGTTCCGAAATTAGGCTTTTAAACTTCTGATGACTATTCATTTCTTGACGTGTTTAACTCAATAGACACCTACCATTAATAATCCTGAATGGGAATCGTTTCAGTCGATTGCTTGGCTATCGTTCAAAAGAAAATGTATTGATGTATATTTGTTCTCGGTTCTCAAACCTCTGTCTTCTCCATTTGTAGAAACTTGACTCAAGTTAAAAACGTATCTCATTTTCATTTGCAATCCTCTCCTTTTCAAAAAAAAAAAAACTTGCCCCTCCATTTCCCTTAGTCAAAGCTATGCCCATCAACCAATCCTTCCCCTCGACTTTCCATTCCCAGCCGAGACCAACCCGACCGCATCTTCTCATTCCCGCCACCATCTCCTGCACCCAATCCGCCAAGCCTCTGCCTTCACTTCCAATACTCCCACCACCCAGGCCGAAGCCTTCTCTACTTTCCCCTTTGCCGAGACTTGCTTCATCTTCTTCTGCCGAGAAATCTCCTACCACTTTTAAAAAAAATATGTGCATTGCTTTGAAACGCCACTGCTTTACCTCACCGTGCAGCCATCTCCCGAGCCACCGCCGATCCATTGCATCCAGTCTTTCCCCCTCGGTAGAGCATTGACCGCCATCTCCACTCGAACTCTCCATCCATCTCATCATTTCTTTGCATACGGTATAGTATATATATATATGCATTTATATTGTGTTAGTTACCATTTATATATATGCGTTTATAGTATATATTTTATATAAGTTTGTATATAATCTAAGTTATAGTTTACAAGCTGTATAGAATCTGTGCATATGTATATAAGTATAGTGGTGTTTTATATGTCTAACAGTTTAGTTTATACAAGTTTATATTTGATGAGTTACGTTGTACATATATATATTTTGTTAAAGTAAGCTGCTTGGGTTAAATTAGGGTGGATCTGATCAAGTCTTAATAGGCATATAGGTAAAAGTTGGTTAAAAGTATAAGTTGTATTTGTATGTATGGTTGCTGAAGAATCTATGTATGTAAATACGTTCGTATTTGAGTCTACAACAAATCTTGTTTGTGCATAGGTTTAGGTTGTTCGTGAATATATATTTCGTGTAGATATATATATTAGTTACAATTGTATATAGGTTTGTGAAATGTAGATAAAAGGTTTGTATAAGTTATATATATTATACAGTAGCTTATATGGAAAAAAATTTAATAATATATATGAACTGCAAATTTGTTGCTTAATGTAGTAGGTGGTACTGTTATAGTATGTTATATAGATGTGTATGTAGCTTCCTTTTCAAATAGTTGCAGTTTGGAAAATATGAGTCTAGTTGCTATTTAGCTGTTGTTTACAGTCTACACATATATGTTCAAATGTACTCGACTTGTGTACAGGTTGTTGTGTATATTTTAATGTGTAAATCTATTTAAAAAAAAAAAAACAAATATTAGTTTTATATTAGTTTGTATATATTAGTATGTTAGTTTAAATATAAATGTTATAAAGATATTTGTTCTGGTATACTACCGTTTAACAGTGATATGTGTATTTCAAAAATTTTATTAGCAAAATGTTTTGGTATCAGTATTTCATTTTATGAACAGTAATGACCGTATATTTTATATCATAAAGTAATATATATTGTATTAAGTAAACGATGTCGTTTAAATAGACATTGAGTTTAAAATGTACGGGTATTGTTATTCTGAAGAAAATAAATTTAATATTGATTTGAAAGTTATAACACATATTTTATTTCGATTTATCAAAACGATTCTGATTCGTGTCTATCAATCTACCTTTCAGCTTCGCCGTCGAACCCACTTTCAGCTTACTTCGCTTTGAGATTATTGCTTGGATTTGTTCGATGGTCTTGATCGTGATCAAATTCGTAACTCGTTTCATTGTCTATCTCTCTAGCCTCGAAAGGTGAGCACTCACTCACGATTAACGTTCTTTTATTTATTAAATTTGATTTCAATTGAAACGACAATTGAAATATGCTGTTGTTAGTTAATTACACTGTTATATATGCTATTGCCTGTATCAGTTTACCTGTGACACCTGACACCATTATCTGTTAATTATTTATGCGATGATAATACAGTTTGGCTGATGATTGATTGATTGTTGATGTTTATATTGGACGTTAAATTGTAAATGTTAAATTGATAAATAGTATGAAATTGAACTTGATATAGTATAATTAAATGTTAAATTTGATTAACTGACATTTGTATAATATGACCCCTTTAAACTGTTAAATTTATTGACACGTAGGATTGTTTAATTACATTTTTAACCACTGAATGTATGTTGTTAAATTGGTGATGTATGAAATTGTAAATAGATGACAAGTGAAAACAGTAATGTAATAATCTTTAATCTACATGAAAGTATAGTGTAGATTCTAGAAATAATTATATTAATTCGTACAAATAACAATGCGAATTAATACGGTTATTTCGGGATTATTTAAATTGATTATCGGATTGTTATTGATTGTGTTATTGCTTGTTTATTTACTTTGACACCATCCCTGTTATCACACTGCAAGTTCCCTTTGCTATGTTTTGATTTTTGATTTGAATTGGAATCGGGTTGAAATGATAAATACCCAAATTGAACTTTGACCTAGGAAAGAAAATTAAATAAAACCCGATTGGTCAATAATTTGATTTAAAAATAAACGAAGATTTTATTTGAATAAATGTTAGGGTTTTGAAATGAAGTTGAAATTTGAATTTTAATGAAAGGAAAGTGTTAATGTTAATAATCTGAGACAAAATATTTACAAATGTAATTGATGAAAAATGTTGTTTAATTTGAGAAATGATTTAATAATTAAGTTTGAAATTATAATTAAGTTTGAAATTATTAAACTTTGAAATTATTTAATAATTAAGTTTTGAATTATTTAATAATTAATAAGATTGAATTATTTAATGATTAATTGAATTGAATTCTTTAATAAGAAAATTGAACTTTTGAATAAGTAAATTTACTTCGTAAATAATTGAAATTGAGTTTTCGTTATTAAGTAAGTTTTTGGAAGATTATTTAAGTAAGTAAATAAGTGAAATTGAATTTCTTTGACAAGAAATGAAAATGTGATATTTTTGGAATTAATGTAAGATTTGTAATTGAAAGAAATAATTTGACGAATTTAATTTAATTCAAAAATTGTAAGTTTTGATCTAATGAAGTTGAACTTAAGAAATTGATTTAATGATTTGGAAGTTTAATAGAAATTGTTCTAAATGATATATTAATTTAACGATATTGAATGAAATCGATAAATGAATGAAAATTGATTTGAATGTTAAAACTAAAGTGATTTAAATGATTTCAAAATGAAACTTTTGTACGAACTTGAATCAATATTTGAATTGTTTTCGATATAAAGATTGAAATTGAACTATAAGATTTGGAAACGGTAAATTGGAAGTTTTGAAATGTAAATATTGGAAATTGGTTTAGAAAGACAAATGAAATTACGAATTGAAATTGAAATTGAAATTGATTTGGTTTTTGAAATATATAAACGACCAATCGGTGTAATAATTACGAAAGTTATTAAAGAGACCGGGAACGGTAATGGATATACTCTCTATCTGAACCGAAACCACTTTAATAACTATACGCGGAGTGTTGATCCAGAATGAAGTGGTTGGAATGATGTACGTGATGACTGAAGAAAGAGAACGATGATGGATAGCCTTGACACTTGTGTCAAATTGGAAATGACTAAAACAGGAGCTGTGCCGGGCCAATGGAGGATTAGCTACCTCAAGTGGACACACTTCTTCGAACTACTATTACTTGTTGTCGATTGGTGCACCCTTGATTTTGGGAGTGTGTTTCACGGTGTTGCGGGCGCTGCGGCGTTGCGTTCTCACCAGTCCGGATCAGGCGAACGGTAGTATCACTACCTTGGGTATAGCCTCATGTGCCTTGTCATACTTGTATTCCATTTATGCGCGACCACTACGACTTTGATTTGTACCTTGAGTATATGGATTGCCCTCTGGTGACTTCCGGTTTTGGGGAAACTACGGTCTTGTATATGCTTGTGGGAATAAAAATGTGTTAAGGGTGGAATGGGCCATGACTTAACGCTATTTTGATATCTTTTATATTACTGATAGACATTATCTACTTATCGTACATTACTACATAGTAGATAGTTTGACGGATCCTTAAAGGATGGTTATTCCAACATCCTTTGAGTTACTTGTATTTCAATTGCTATTTCACTTGAGTTGGATTTATTAATATAAGAATGTTAATCCTGACTCGAGTGTTTTGTATTTTGCTTTACGCTCGGGTCAGACTGAGTAGTTCAGCTTTCGAGACTCACCTTTGGAGTTGGAGCTTTGCTTGAAGATCCAGCCATCTATTCTGCTTTCAGTATTCGATGATTCCAGTGATGTATTCTGATTTGTATCTGATGTATCATATTATCTTCCGTTGTATCTGGTTTAACTCTGATGTAACTTATACATTTATATAGTAGCTTCATGAACTACTATCTCTTTTATTTCCGCTGCAATTATTACTCTGTGTCTGTGATCTGTGATTATTTATTTACTGTATATGTTCAGTTTTGCCAAATTTAAATTAACAACGCGGTATTTTGAGCAATTCAACTCCGGCATGAGTGTCTACCTATACACTTATAATGGACGCGAATGGTCCAAAATATCGGGTCGTTACAGTTGGTATCAGAGCTTTGGTAGCTCTAGGCAAAACTCAACATATAGGGTAAATGTATTTACAGAATCACCCTCATTCGAGTTTCAATCTCTTTCTTTCGACTCGATTTCTTTGAATTTTGGAACGTTCCCTACGGTTCCAAATTTCATTCGTGTCCCTCACTGTTCGTCTCTTTTCAATTCTGGAGCATCACATAACTCCACTTCGAATGACCCTTATAGTGAATCGGCGATCTCGCCAATCTTCGAATGATTCGTAAAGGAGCAAAACTCCTTTACAATAGGCATTGATTTACCGGAGATTTCTGTATCCTCGGTTTACGATGCTATCTATCTCCTGCTATACCTGAATTCCATCTCTTGAGATCGAATGTTGATTTACCTCGGAATTCAGCATCAATCTTATTCTTGAAGTTACGGACGATCCGGTAAAGATTGCCCGTGAATTAAATAAGCTTATCCAACCCGATTCTATTAATTGAATCATCTTATCTTTTCTTTCGAACTTGTATTTAAATCAGAATTCTCTTTAACTTGAGTCCATAAAATTTGAAACCCTATCCTTATTTTGAAAATTCATCCTTGTATCATCAAGCAAAGAAATGTATTTGTAAACTAATATATAAATGTTTTAATATATGCTGTGTTGTTTGAGTTGTTGATGTTGATTTGGGTTTCCGATCGATTCGTCTGATCAACGCTATCGATAGGATTTCCAAAACACTTGAACAGAGCAAACTGACATAATATTATTTTCAAATTTGGAAAATGAAATGAATTTGTTTGATTATATTGTGAAAATATAAAAAAAAAAAATTTCTGGAATTTAATAAGTTAATTAAATTGTTTGTTTGAAATGATAACATTTGATTATCATTTATTGTTCTAAATAAATTTATAAATACGGTTTATAAATTGATTTGGAATTTGAAATGAATCTAATTTAGAAATTTGAGAATTAAGTTTCCGGTGATTTCGAACTTTGTTTTAAAAAAATTTAAAAGTATATATTATTGAAAATATTTTCGAATAAAAATCGTTTTAAAGAATTTTAAATGTTGTAACCAGTGCTCTTCTCTTTGTCGCTGGAAAATAATTTCGGTGATGGCGGCCGCATCATCGACATTTATTTTCGAGTTTCGAAGTGGAGAAACCATTCTGTAGCTTTGCTACCGTTTTGTTTTGAGAAAAAGAAATATTTTGATTTGAATTTCTTCAGTATATTTTGATTTACATATATATAGGTATCTTATTTTTAAAATTTAATTTGATTTGATATAAATATATTATATATATTTCTAAATTGTTTAAAGTTAATCGGAAATCTAATGCTTGAATTTTGTTAAAGGATGATTTTAATTATAAGTAAAACCAAAATTTGTAATAAATATTTAAACTTGAATGATTGAATTTGGAAAATTTTATTTGTATATTGTTCAACTGCATTCAAATACAACTTACCTAAATCGTTCAGAAGTTGAATATGTAATTGGATAATATATAAGATAAATTGAATTTATAAATAAAATTTAAGTGTTTATAATAAATGTTATACACTAAATTTGATTATAAAAATGTTAATAGAGTTAGATAGGATAATAAGTAAACTCGGTTAATAATGAGATAAATTGTTTTGAAAGAATTAATAAATTGAAATTTGATCAACATATGAAATACCTTGAATTTAAAAGAAATTAATATATGTAAACTAATTTAAATCGAAACTTTTATGTTTTAAATTAATTTATATGGGTTAAATATATGTGATTAGATATATTAAGTGGAATAAATTTAACAATAATTTGGAATAAAGAAGAATTTAAATTACTGAAAAAATATGATTATAATAAAAGACTATTCAAATTTATGGTTTAGAAATTGTAAATTGGAGATAATTAGATAATAAGATAATGAATTTAGAAATAGTTGGGATTGATTTTAGTGAAATCAAATGTATTGAATCAATTATTGAATATCAATTAATTTAAATTTGAATTTATATGGTTTAAATTAATTGTTATTTTGTATTTCAAATCTGTTTTTCTTTGTGGTTGTTTCTATTCTCCTACCTCGTTCCTTTTCGGGGACGAAAAGTTTTGAGTGGGGGAGAGTGTAACGACCCGTAAATTTCAACTGTTTTAATAACGTAATTAGTTGAAATTTTGTGAAATTTTAAACGATAAAATTTTGAAATAAAAATTTTATATTTGAAATACGTCTAGTTAAACATAGCGACTGGTAAATTTTCGTCCGAAAATATGAAAATTTATTTCGTGCGTAAATTCACTTCAATTTAATCAGTTAAAAAGAAATGAAAATAAAATGTTTTCGAAATCTAAATATTTTTACATAGAAAAATTCTAAATCATCTTCTGAGCAAGATTTCAGTTTGTCGTTTTTCCAAATTCGGACATCTTTGGCTCCGTCGTTCTTATTTTCTGCAAAATAGCAGTATTTTGGTACCGATATCGATTTTTATCAGATGATCGTACCACTGATTTCTATATACCGTTTTGATCGTCTCGTCGTACCGATCTCTACGGTATATTCGATTGTCAATTTCGGAGTCCGACGTACAGTGCGATCTGCGATAACGACCACCGTATCGGTTCCGAAATTAGGCTTTTAAACTTCTGATGACTATTCATTTCTTGACGTGTTTAACTCAATAGACACCTACCATTAATAATCCTGAATGGGAATCGTTTCAGTCGATTGCTTGGCTATCGTTCAAAAGAAAATGTATTGATGTATATTTGTTCTCGGTTCTCAAACCTCTGTCTTCTCCATTTGTAGAAACTTGACTCAAGTTAAAAACGTATCTCATTTTCATTTGCAATCCTCTCCTTTTCAAAAAAAAAAAAAAACTTGCCCCTCCATTTCCCTTAGTCAAAGCTATGCCCATCAACCAATCCTTCCCCTCGACTTTCCATTCCCAGCCGAGACCAACCCGACCGCATCTTCTCATTCCCGCCACCATCTCCTGCACCCAATCCGCCAAGCCTCTGCCTTCACTTCCAATACTCCCACCACCCAGGCCGAAGCCTTCTCTACTTTCCCCTTTGCCGAGACTTGCTTCATCTTCTTCTGCCGAGAAATCTCCTACCACTTTTAAAAAAAATATGTGCATTGCTTTGAAACGCCACTGCTTTACCTCACCGTGCAGCCATCTCCCGAGCCACCGCCGATCCATTGCATCCAGTCTTTCCCCCTCGGTAGAGCATTGACCGCCATCTCCACTCGAACTCTCCATCCATCTCATCATTTCTTTGCATACGGTATAGTATATATATATGCATTTATATTGTGTTAGTTACCATTTATATATATGCGTTTGTAGTATATATTTTATATAAGTTTGTATATAATCTAAGTTATAGTTTACAAGCTGTATAGAATCTGTGCATATGTATATAAGTATAGTGGTGTTTTATATGTCTAACAGTTTAGTTTATACAAGTTTATATTTGATGAGTTACGTTGTACATATATATATTTTGTTAAAGTAAACTGCTTGGGTTAAATTAGGGTGGATCTGATCAAGTCTTAATAGGCATATAGGTAAAAGTTGGTTAAAAGTATAAGTTGTATTTGTATGTATGGTTGCTGAAGAATCTATGTATGTAAATACGTTCGTATTTGAGTCTACAACAAATCTTGTTTGTGCATAGGTTTAGGTTGTTCGTGAATATATATTTTGTGTAGATATATATATTAGTTACAATTGTATATAGGTTTGTGAAATGTAGATAAAAGGTTTGTATAAGTTATATATATTATACAGTAGCTTATATGGAAAAAAATTTAATAATATATATGAACTGCAAATTTGTTGCTTAATGTAGTAGGTGGTACTGTTATAGTATGTTATATAGATGTGTATGTAGCTTCCTTTTCAAATAGTTGCAGTTTGGAAAATATGAGTCTAGTTGCTATTTAGCTGTTGTTTACAGTCTACACATATATGTTCAAATGTACTCGACTTGTGTACAGGTTGTTGTGTATATTTTAATGTGTAAATCTATTTAAAAAAAAAAAAAAACAAATATTAGTTTGTATATATTAGTATGTTAGTTTAAATATAAATGTTATAAAGATATTTGTTCTGGTATACTACCGTTTAACAGTGATATGTGTATTTCAAAAATTTTATTAGCAAAATGTTTTGGTATCAGTATTTCATTTTATGAACAGTAATGACCGTATATTTTATATCATAAAGTAATATATATTGTATTAAGTAAACGATGTCGTTTAAATAGACATTGAGTTTAAAATGTACGGGTATTGTTATTCTGAAGAAAATAAATTTAATATTGATTTGAAAGTTATAACACATATTTTATTTCGATTTATCAAAACGATTCTGATTCGTGTCTATCAATCTACCTTTCAGCTTCGCCGTCGAACCCACTTTCAGCTTACTTCGCTTTGAGATTATTGCTTGGATTTGTTCGATGGTCTTGATCGTGATCAAATTCGTAACTCGTTTCATTGTCTATCTCTCTAGCCTCGAAAGGTGAGCACTCACTCACGATTAACGTTCTTTTATTTATTAAATTTGATTTCAATTGAAACGACAATTGAAATATGCTGTTGTTAGTTAATTACACTGTTATATATGCTATTGCCTGTATCAGTTTACCTGTGACACCTGACACCATTATCTGTTAATTATTTATGCGATGATAATACAGTTTGGCTGATGATTGATTGATTGTTGATGTTTATATTGGACGTTAAATTGTAAATGTTAAATTGATAAATAGTATGAAATTGAACTTGATATAGTATAATTAAATGTTAAATTTGATTAACTGACATTTGTATAATATGACCCCTTTAAACTGTTAAATTTATTGACACGTAGGATTGTTTAATTACATTTTTAACCACTGAATGTATGTTGTTAAATTGGTGATGTATGAAATTGTAAATAGATGACAAGTGAAAACAGTAATGTAATAATCTTTAATCTACATGAAATGATAGTGTAGATTCTAGAAATAATTATATTAATTCGTACAAATAACAATGCGAATTAATACGGTTATTTCGGGATTATTTAAATTGATTATCGGATTGTTATTGATTGTGTTATTGCTTGTTTATTTACTTTGACACCATCCCTGTTATCACACTGCAAGTTCCCTTTGCTATGTTTTGATTTTTGAATTGAATTGGAATCGGGTTGAAATGATAAATACCCAAATTGAACTTTGACCTAGGAAAGAAAATTAAATAAAACCCGATTGGTCAATAATTTGATTTAAAAATAAACGAAGATTTTATTTGAATAAATGTTAGGGTTTTGAAATGAAGTTGAAATTTGAATTTTAATGAAAGGAAAGTGTTAATGTTAATAATCTGAGACAAAATATTTACAAATGTAATTGATGAAAAATGTTGTTTAATTTGAGAAATGATTTAATAATTAAGTTTGAAATTATAATTAAGTTTGAAATTATTAAACTTTGAAATTATTTAATAATTAAGTTTTGAATTATTTAATAATTAATAAGATTGAATTATTTAATGATTAATTGAATTGAATTCTTTAATAAGAAAATTGAACTTTTGAATAAGTAAATTTACTTCGTAAATAATTGAAATTGAGTTTTCGTTATTAAGTAAGTTTTTGGAAGATTATTTAAGTAAGTAAATAAGTGAAATTGAATTTCTTTGACAAGAAATGAAAATGTGATATTTTTGGAATTAATGTAAGATTTGTAATTGAAAGAAATAATTTGACGAATTTAATTTAATTCAAAAATTGTAAGTTTTGATCTAATGAAGTTGAACTTAAGAAATTGATTTAATGATTTGGAAGTTTAATAGAAATTGTTCTAAATGATATATTAATTTAACGATATTGAATGAAATCGATAAATGAATGAAAATTGATTTGAATGTTAAAACTAAAGTGATTTAAATGATTTCAAAATGAAACTTTTGTACGAACTTGAATCAATATTTGAATTGTTTTCGATATAAAGATTGAAATTGAACTATAAGATTTGGAAACGGTAAATTGGAAGTTTTGAAATGTAAATATTGGAAATTGGTTTAGAAAGACAAATGAAATTACGAATTGAAATTGAAATTGAAATTGATTTGGTTTTTGAAATATATAAACGACCAATCGGTGTAATAATTACGAAAGTTATTAAAGAGACCGGGAACGGTAATGGATATACTCTCTATCTGAACCGAAACCACTTTAATAACTATACGCGGAGTGATGATCCAGAATGAAGTGGTTGGAATGATGTACGTGATGACTGAAGAAAGAGAACGATGATGGATAGCCTTGACACTTGTGTCAAATTGGAAATGACTAAAACAGGAGCTGTGCCGGGCCAATGGAGGATTAGCTACCTCAAGTGGACACACTTCTTCGAACTACTATTACTTGTTGTCGATTGGTGCACCCTTGATTTTGGGAGTGTGTTTCACGGTGTTGCGGGCGCTGCGGCGTTGCGTTCTCACCAGTCCGGATCAGGCGAACGGTAGTATCACTACCTTGGGTATAGCCTCATGTGCCTTGTCATACTTGTATTCCATTTATGCGCGACCACTACGACTTTGATTTGTACCTTGAGTATATGGATTGCCCTCTGGTGACTTCCGGTTTTGGGGAAACTACGGTCTTGTATATGCTTGTGGGAATAAAAATGTGTTAAGGGTGGAATGGGCCATGACTTAACGCTATTTTGATATCTTTTATATTACTGATAGACATTATCTACTTATCGTACATTACTACATAGTAGATAGTTTGACGGATCCTTAAAGGATGGTTATTCCAACATCCTTTGAGTTACTTGTATTTCAATTGCTATTTCACTTGAGTTGGATTTATTAATATAAGAATGTTAATCCTGACTCGAGTGTTTTGTATTTTGCTTTACGCTCGGGTCAGACTGAGTAGTTCAGCTTTCGAGACTCACCTTTGGAGTTGGAGCTTTGCTTGAAGATCCAGCCATCTATTCTTCTTTCAGTATTCGATGATTCCAGTGATGTATTCTGATTTGTATCTGATGTATCGTATTATCTTCCGTTGTATCTGGTTTAACTCTGATGTAACTTATACATTTATATAGTAGCTTCATGAACTACTATCTCTTTTATTTCCGCTGCAATTATTACTCTGTGTCTGTGATCTGTGATTATTTATTTACTGTATATGTTCAGTTTTGCCAAATTTAAATTAACAACGCGGTATTTTGAGCAATTCAACTCCGGCATGAGTGTCTACCTATACACTTATAATGGACGCGAATGGTCCAAAATATCGGGTCGTTACATATAATATAAACCAACTCAAGTGAACTGTAATAAGGTACAAGTAACTTAAAGAATGCTTGGGACCGCCCATTCTTTAAGGATCCGTTAAACTATCTACTATGTAGTAATATTCGCTATTATAATAATGTCTAATCAGTAAAGTATAATCATATAGAAAATAGCGTTAAGGGGATGGAGAACCTTAACGCGGTCGGATCTTAAAATCATAATCGTAGTAAAGCTCGATATGGTAGGTGACATGGCACAACTAGGCAATGCCAGGGTAGATATACCAATTACGCATCCGGACTAGTGGTGACGCATAGCAGCCACTACCGCCCACCTCGAACAACACTCCCAATCAAGGGTGGCCACCAAATCAATCACAAGTAATAGAATGGTATCGAAGAAGTGTGTCCGATAAGAGGTGCTACCTCCTTGGTCCGTCAATCGCTCCTGTTTTAGCCACCTTATGCCAACTCACGGGAGTTGGGTCCACGTAACATACCTTAAGAACGTCGCCACCATCCTACTTCATTCTGGAATCTCCACCGCGTACACGGTTGTCAAAGTGGTTTTCGGTATCGACAAAGAGTATGTCCATATCCGATCCCGATCTCTTTGCCAACCAATCGTTATTATAACTCGTGGTTATAACTTTTAAAAACAATACTTTACTTCAAAATAAGATATCATTTCAAAATCATGTCTTTATCAAAATAAAGATTTATCATTTCCAAATCATTTCAATATTCTAAAATATCGTATCCTTTCAAACTTCTTTTCAAATCATTTTAATACATCAAAATATTATATCTTTTCAAACTTTATTTCAAATCATTTTTATATATCAAAATATCATACCTTTGATAGTTATACTTCGAAACCAAAATCATTTTATTTCAAAACTATGTTCATTTCAAAACAACATCATTTCCATTTCAAACATATATTCACCTTTCAAATAGTCTATACTTTCAAAGTTATAACTCTTTTGAAACAAAACATTTGAAATCATTATACTTTGAAAATCACAGCATTTCGAAATCATATATTTAAAATCATCTTTTAATTCTATACATTTACAAACTTATTAAATTCAAACCATCAAATTTCAATTCAATTACAGTTTACCAACAAACCATTTCAAATCTTATAAATTTCAAATATAGGTTTAATTCACAAAATACAATATTCAATCTTTAGTATATTTCAAAACTTTAAATCTCCCACATTTCATAAATCCAATATCATTTAAATAAACTCAATTAATATATACTTCAAATATTCATTTATCAAATAAATTAAATAAGTCAGAAATCAAGTATCATTTCAAACTCATTTCACAATATCAAAATATTATTCAAAACACCATTCATTTTTATTCATTTAAATACCATTTAAATCCATTCATTTTATTAAATTTAAATACAATTTTAAACTCACATTAGAAATCAAATTCTTCCACTTAAATATCTCTTCATTATCTTTAGAAATTTAACATTTAATTTCCCAAAATTATATCATTTTCCAGAGATTATTTTTCATTAAAATTAATTTAAAACAACAAAATATAGTTTCTGTAGCACTTATAAAATGCTACGTAAAGTTATAGTTTAAAACAGTTAATTAACAAAAGACAGCGTTAAATGCTGTAATAGATTTCTTTTAAGTTTCAATTAACTTACATGTTAAGTTTAACCACTATAGCACTTACAAAGTGCTATAATAGCCTTTATTTCAAATTAACCTTTCAGTTCATTTAAAACACTACAACATTTACAAAATGCTGTAATATCCTTTACATTACATTTCAAAATGCTGTTAAATCATATTCAGAGTTTTATTTACAATTCCACAAATAATTAACTTTTAATATAAATCATTTTAACTTATAAAATCATATATTTCACATTTAACACAATCATTTAAATACCTTTATTTCTATGATTTTATAAAGTCAAATTTCCATACAAAAATCAAATTTAATAACAATTAAATTTTCATTTCTTTAATTAAATTATTAACTTAACAACTAAGTTTAAATTTCCAAAAATATAGCTTATTTCCATTTATTTAACTTAATTAAAATTTCACTTTTAAACAAATTTCACAAAATTCAATTTAAGTTATATTTCCAAATTCAGCTTAAATGTTCATTTATTCCATATTTTAATTTATACAAAATCATTAACACCATTAAAACATTATTATTACTTAATAAAAATCATTAAATTCATCTTTAAATCAAATTTGTCATATTTTCTTACTTTACAAAAATTCCATTTATAAACAAAATCATAATTTCCAAAATTAACTTATATTTCAAATTCTACTTCACCATTTACTTAATTCACTTATTTAATTTGTAGAAAATCACAAATACTTTATAGAAATCATTTTAATGAAATTTAAATCAAAATACCATAATATTTACATTAAAAAAAAGTATTTTAAAAATTTCAGAAAAATATATAAACCACGGGTCTGTATATAATTTTCTAGCCTAGGTCAAGTGATACGGATATGTATCATTTCAATCCGCAGTTTACAAAGAAAAACCGGGTTTATCATTTCAAACCCGCAATCCCAAGTAATATAAATAAATAAATAAAAACCGTTCAGGCCTATCATTTCAGCCCATAACGATTTTTCCTTATTCTAAAGTCCGTTCGGGTATGTATCATTTCAACCCATAGTGATTCTAATCTACAGGGAACTTGCAGTGTGATAAACTGATATAAATAAACAGAATAGCATGAGATAACAGTAATAGATGATATAACATATGTAATAACAGGGGTAAACATTATATGATCATAATATAACAGTTACAACAGGATGATATAATTTTACAGATTCAAATGGTGTCAGTTTACTAGTTATATAAGTACACATTGTCTGGTGAGAATTACTCACTTGTTCAAGCTGGAGATGACAACCACAAACGCACAACAAAGATTTCCAGAGGCACGAGAGCACGATAATTATTTGAGTGTGGGAGAGCCAAAGCTAATTGCCTTGTCACATTCAAACCAAACAATTACAAACAACATAAGATTTCAACCCAAAAATTCAATAAACAATGCTAGAAATGGATGCATAAACAAAGTCAAAGTGTTTGCACTTGCTTCCTACCACCTATGCTTCAGCTCCAAATCTGAAATGGCACGGCTAAAGGCATGGTTTGGATCAGGTATGGTCTGGAAAAGGTGCGGCTACAAGGTGATGAAGGTGAGTGGAAGTTACAAGGTGTTGAAGGCAATGGAATACCAAAGGGTTTCAAGGCAAAGTGTGGCTTTTGTTGCACCATAGGGTTCGGCCCCTTGCTGATGTGGCTTGGCCATGGTATGTGGTGGTCAGGTGGTGGCTGGAGTGTGGGCCAGAGGTGGTGGAAGGTCAGGTCAGAGGTGGTGGTGGTGGAGGTAGTGGTGGCAAAAGGTGGTAGAAGGAGGAGATGACAATTCTAGGTCATAAGTGATAGTTTGTGATGGTTTTTGGTGGATTTTGTGTAGATCTTGGACTTGGATTGGTTAGGCCTGAGGAGGAGGGTTGCTAGGATGGGTGATGGTCAGAGGAAGGGGGTCGTGGTGGTCGGCCAAAGCCTGGAGGAGGAGGAACCAAACTATGAAGGTAGAGAGCATATGTAGTTTCAATAGAAAAAACATAGAAAACAAGGAAGAAAGAAGGATTTTTACCCAAAATTTTGAAGCCATGGCCGTGATTTTTTTGGAGGAGAAAGAGAAGTGTTTGCGTGAAAAAAAATGAAAAGAAGTCCGCTGAAAAGAATAGGGTATGCATGGCCAAAAACATTGAAGAGAGGAGTTGAGAAAGTGAAAGGTCGGGAGGTGAAAAGCCATAGGAATTTCAATAGTTTAAAACTTTTCATATTTCCTCTAATTTCTTTTTAAGTTTTATATAACTGAAATATATATATAAACTCAGATAAAATACGAAAATTTAGTAAATAATCAAAAATAAATTAATTAATTATTAATTATATAAAATTTAATTAAGTAAAACAGCAAAAATTGCAACTAGTCTTGAAAATATGAAAAATAAATGCAATGAACTTTGGAAAAAGTTTATGGACTTGTAAAACATTTATAAACAAAGATAATAACATAAAATAAAAATGCATTCACAAAATGAATAAATAAATTTTAATTAAATATAATTTAATTGAAGAAAATAGCAGAAAAATAGAAACTAGCCTTTAAAAATAGAAAATAAATTCAATACGCTTTGGAAAAATTATATAATCACTTTAAATTATTTAAAAGACAAAATTATACATAAAATAAATTACTAACACATATTAGAACAAAATATGACAAATAAAATATAATTTAAAATAGACAATATTGCTAAATACATCAGTTTACACACAATATTGAAATATACATAACTTTCACAATTTAACTCCGTTTCCAACGAAACAAAAAGCTGTATCCATGGAATTAAATCTATTTTCATAATAAAAGATAAAATTTAAGAATTTGAAATATTTAAATTTAAAGTTCAAAAGTCAAAGTTTGACCAGTTTTAATAGAAATTCACTTTTCAGTGAAATATCCAATTTATACTAGTTTGAACTATAAATCACTTAATAGTCAACATTTATATTTAAAATTAAATGTTTGAAATAGAACAAGTTTAAAATAATTTAAAATAAAATAAAGTCAAAATTTAAAATATAGGCCAAAATCTAGGGTTGTTACACGTTAAACATGGGGAGAGGCAAAGGCTGCTTGCGGAGGAAGTAGGTGTGTGGAGGTCCGGTGGCAGCCATGAGAGGAGAAGTTTTATGGGGAAGGCTCTTGGGTTTCAGCAGAGAACGAATGGGAGGGGAGAAGAGATTTTTTTTTTAAAAGTGAGATGCAGATCTAGAAGTATGCTTTTGAACGTATGTTAGGCAGAGTAAGAAATAAATAAAAGCAACCGAAAAAAAAGAAAGGAAATGGAATAGTCTCAGATTGATTCAACTGAAATATTTAAAGCAATTAATTGCTTGATTGATTGGACATCACGTTTGAATTTTGAAAAGGCACGGTAAGTTAAAAGTCTCCATTTCGGTACCGATACGACACACAGTTTTATTGTTTCCGTCGTGTACCGGACCTCAAAATACAGAAATGAATATACCGTGGAGATCAACACGATAAGACGATCAAAACGGTATACAGATATTGGTGGTACGATCATCGGATCAAAAATCGATAACCGGTACCGAAAATGCTGCTATTTGGTCAGAATTAAGATAAACGGAGTAGTAGAAGTCCAAATTTGGAAAAACGAATTTCGCAGTCTGATTCAGAATGATCTGAATAAATTTTCTCCTGTTGACATATTTTGGTTTCGGAAAAACTTTTAAATTCACTGTTATTAACCGGTTTGATTGGAAATGAAATTTCACAGGAAAATAAACTTCAATATTATCAGATGAAAATTTACCAGTTGCTATATTAAAATAGACGTATTCCAAATAGTAAATTTTTATTTTCAAATTTTATTGTTTAAAATTTCACAAAATTTCAATTAATTACGTCACAAAAATTATTAAAATTTACGGGTCATTACACTCTCCCCCACTCAAAACTATTCGTCCCCAAAAAGAAAGGAGGTAGAAAAATAGAAACAACTAGAAAGAAAAATAGATTGAAGGTTAAGATTAAACAATTAATTTAAAACTATATAAATTTTACTTGAAATATTCATTTGAAAACTTCATTTGCAATCAATTATCTTTAATACTTTAATACTTTTCAAAAATCCATTTGTAAATTCTTGCCTCATTTATCAATACCTTTATATGTTTAAATAATATCTTTATAAATATATAAAACTATTTGAAAACAGTTATTTACATTATTACTTATATTTACAAAGAAGTTATTTGAAAACATTAAATCCATAATTCATAAATTTGTTAATTTATCTCAAGATACTTTTCAAATATTATTAAGAAATCAATAATTATTTAAAAAAAAAGATATAGTCAACAAGGAAAAGAAGGAGGACTTGGAAAACAGAATATAGGTGAATAAATAAAGCTGAGCAGATAAGGTAGATTCAAAGGAATAATATCGGGCATGAATAATTAATTCAAACCATTAGAAATTTCAATTTCGAATATTAATACAAAATTTCTTTGTTAGAAATACTTTTATAATAAAATATTTTTTATAACGAAACAAATTTTATTTCGAAAATACTTTTATAACTCGATGTTTCAACAAGTTTATCATTGTTCCTGTAGACTCTGGTAGTGCGTTGATCAGGCGCAAAACTAGAATTCTCCAGGTACTTAGTAGACCTGTTTCAACACCCAGTGAAAATACTGGAAAAACTTTTAAAAATAGATATGGAAAGTACAATCCAAACAACAAAACGAACAAAACCTTTGTCTAACCATGGTTCGCAGATACACAATGGTTACGCCTGGATCCCCCAGGAAACAATCCATATCCGTAAGCTTTCTCAGCCCTGCGAGTTACGCCATGATGACTAGTAGAATGCAGGATACACAATGGTTACGCCTGGATCCCCCAGGAAACAATCCGTACCCCTAGGCAAGACTCAGCCAGGCAGTTGCGCTATGTAGTCACGAGAGAACAATAAGACCATGGGTGTCACATACCAGAATTTTCGACTTTCGAAAATTCGACATCGATACTCACTTTATCGACTGCCGAGCAATCGACTGCCGGAAACTCGAATAGTGATGGTTTTAAATAGAAGAAAAAGGTAGAAGAAGAAGAAGAAAAGAAGAAAAGAGAAAGAAGAAACAACAGAGAACAAGAGCAGAACAGAAAAACAATATCAGAATCTCACATTCGTAGCGGAACAATATATAATAGATAAACACTAGTCTTTTAAAACAAAGAACTATATCATTTTATACATACATCAAACATCAGAGTCAATATACAACAATGGACAGTTATATAACTTGTCCTCATACAGAATACACAGCGGAATAAATATATCAGATACAAATACTACGTCTCGTCATCCAGCTTATCTCCAAGCTCCAGAATATCCAGAATATCCTGATAATCTAACTCTAGACTGCCCGTGTGGAAATTTGTGGGCACCCAGAGTTTAGAAGAAAAACAATAAACTCCGAGTCAGTCATGGTGACTGGTGTGAGATCGTAAAACAGTTATTCTTTAAAATAAACAACAGGAAGATTTTAAGGTAAATTTCGCAATGTCTTTGGAAAATGAAACTACCATAAGATCTCCCACCACACACACAATGCAAACGCAGACTTGGAGGAGATTTCTTCTTATGATAGTCAAAGATGCTTACTACGCAAAATCAAATTCTTCTTGATATTATTATTAGTGCATAGTGGAAAACATTTCGAAAGTATAATATAAATCTTAGCCAGCATAGGTACCATTATATTATGCCTGCTATAGCTGCCTCCTGAGGAGACAGGTTATACAATTGAAATCGTAAAGGCTCGTATTGTTTCTTTGGATTTCCAACAAATGGTCAGGCCAAGGAACTTCCTATCCACGATGGGTACGTCCCTGGAATAGACGACCCGAGAACCTAACCGGATCTCTGCCAACACAAGGCCGGGTTACCTCTGCAAAAGTAGGTAACTACTGACACGCGTATGCCATCCCCCGATCGTCATCGATCTTCCCGAGGATCCCCGATTTCCAACAACCACAAAGAAATAAATTTTGCAGCAACCACAGAGAAATAAGTATCTGGGCTCCATACCATGATACCACCTTTATCCAGAAGGAATGACATACACTAAGGGGCGCTACTCCCTAGAACCTTGCCGCATCCTTCCTGTTTCGACCATTTCCGGGGTGTGAGGCTCGATGAAGTCTCATCCACAAAGCTACGCTTTCTACAAAGCCCTGCTTTGGGTCAAACAAAATGATCAACCTATGATCACAAAGATATAAGATCAAACAAATGATCATATCACAAATGATCAAACACTGATCACTTCACAGCAACACTCAGTATGCCACGTTACCAAATTGGGATATATCGCTGATAAATTTCAACTACATAACCTCTGAGCTCGTACGTCTCAGAGAAGGGTGTTAAGCTAAGAGAATAAATTCTCCGCCACCAACAGAAATGTATTTGAAAGAAATCAGCTTTATATCTCAAATTGTAACGTCAGACACACAATCCATACAAGTCTGTTCCGGGATCGAACAGAACCGAATGCACTTCTCACGAAGCCCTTGCATATCCGGATAAATTTCTAATCACGTCCGGACTTCCCGTCACTAAGGGTGATAAAACCTCTAAATCGGAGATCAGCCGATGTAGAGTAACTCGACGGTAATCCTTCCGTTTTCAAAAATATCCGGTCTTCAACACCGGTCTTCAAATGCAATTCATACGACGTATCACATATTCGGAATGGGTTATACGACCCCATGGTCCTTTCCCGGCTAACCCGAATAGTGAGCGTAAATTCAAAAATAAGTGTGGCATTCAAATTCATCCAATTCAAACAAATACCTATCTAAAGGTAATTATTGATAGTCGGTTATTTAACTATCAATAAAGACGCGCAACATCATCAGATTCCAAATAATTTCCAAATTATTTCATCTTCAAAAATATCTTTACTAGATATAAAATTTCCACACTTCCAAAAATAAATCAACATTTATTTTTAAACATCTTCCCTTTCTTTTATAAATTCCATAGTGAATTTATATTTCAAAATATCTTCTGATATACGATTTTCAAATCGTTTTCAATATTCAATTTCAATTTATCTTTACAAAGATAAATTCTCAAAACGTTCATTTCATATTAGAAAAGCATTTCCATACTTATTTAAAAATAAGTATTTCACAAATCATTTATTTTCAACACTTGGAAAATATTCGATATACTTAAATCAAAATTAAGTATACATTTAATTCTTTAAGGAAATCATAAATTTTAACATCTATTTGAGTCAAAACGAATGTTGCGTAAAACATCGTTACGACGACTCGAAATCACTAGTATAGGGATTCAGAATTTAGATAGATGTGTAAATCCCAATACTATATAAAACATTTCCTTTCGGAAATCATTTACTATAACAACAGTGTTATAGTCCACCATTTCCTTATTTCTCGAAAAACGTCTATTTCAACAATGAATGTTGAAATCTATGTATTCGATACTTAACACGTTTTAAAACATCTTTTAAAACAGTTACTTCATTTTTATAATATCGCTTTCCCAAAACCATATCCATTCTACTTCAAAAATATATTCACTGTCCAAAATCGTGAATATACTTCACTTAACCATATTTAAACCTTTTCTACACATTTATTATTTCAATAAAAATTCGCTATCCAAAATCGTGAATATATCTTCTTTAATAATCTTCTATCTTAAATTTGTCAAATTCAATCGATTTCGAATTTATAAACACTTTTTATAAATTCTATTTGTATTCATTTTCAATATTAACAAAATTCCTTTAAAATTTCATCACTTTGATTTATACAACATCAAATTTTATAAATCTTTTATATAATGCTTTTATTTCACAATGGTCCATTTAAACCAATTAAATAAATCCTTATCGATTTATTTAAATCTTTATTCCAAATTCGTAAATCTATTTCCACAAATTTAAAAATAAATCAATATTTATTTTTACACCAATTTCCCTTATTTCAATTCAATTCATTTTCCAATTCTTCACTTTAACCCCAAAATCAGATTCCAAATTAATTTCTAATTCTACTTCAATACCAAATCAATTTCAATCTTCATTTCTAAATAAATTTCCCATCCCAACTCATTTTATATTGACTTTCCAAATTCGTTTCAATTTGCCAATTTAATTTCTAATTGGACTTCTCACTTATTACTTTTTAAATAAATTTCTTTTAAAGAAAATAAATTTCTTTGCCTCTTTCGATCTATTTAAAAATCCAAATTTAAATTGAATTCTTCAATTTAAAATCACTGTTTATGAAATCCATTTATTTAGCATTTTCACTTTATTCTGGAATTTATTCAATACGATTATAAAAATTTACTTTTTATACTTTTAAAAATTCCTTTCTTCAAAATTTCTTCAATTTCAAAATTTGATTCACTTAGAAATTTTCTACTTGAATTTCAAAAATTCAATTTCGTTTATCTTTGAAATCCAATGATGTCAAACATCCATTCAGCTAAATTTTAGCTTTCAAACAATTTCCAGATATCAATATGATTAATAGCATCACTATAATCATTCACAGATTCATATCACAATAGAAATAAATTCAATCAATGTGAGGGGTCCAGTTGGATCCCTCCAACCTGTTTCCCTGCATCCAAAGACGTTAGCACAATACCAATTCCGCTCCAGTACGGAATTATCGCGGTATATGGGTTTTATAAAAATCCGCTTACTAACGGCGCAATAGGGTCTCATCCGCTATACGAGGCGGGAAATCATCAATCCAATATATACATATGCCAATATGTATATATTGCTATATATATAGATATATATCCTACTATATCTAATATCACATCCAAACAACAATCAAATCAAGCAACAAATAACTGAAAATTCCACTTTTCAATCGAGTGAGAAAAATCTCACCTTAGCTTTTAATTTGCAATCCAATCCAATCTCGACCCAATTATCTTGATTTATACCTTGTATAATTAATTATACAAATTTATTAATATTCGAGCAGTTAATTATTATTTATTAAATTTAACCTACACCACTTCCTTTTCAATAGATTGATTTAACTAAAAACTAAATTTAAAGCTAAATTCCTTTTGATAAATTTTCTTTAAGTAACAAATTAAATAAGTTTATTGGCTACTTAAATCACCTTAATAAATCATTTTTAATATAACTTAGTAAATTAAAATATTCGTATGCATATTTATATAGATACATACATATTTATTTTCTGATTTCCTACATACAGTTAAATCAAATTAAATTAAGTTAAGAGCAACTTAAAAATTCAAAACTACTTATCATTTAAGATTCCCTTTACTGTAAAAATCATATTTCAAACTAAAAATTGGCTCCCATACTACAATTTTTAAATTAAACTAGGAACTGAAATATTTATACATCGTTTATACAAATTCCAAAAGTTTTCTGTCTTAAACCTTTAATTTACATTTTCAATCTATACATCTTAAAAATCCAATCTTTTATATAAATTTATTTGAAAATAGTATATATGTATATATATTTTAACGACTGCTATACATATTTCTTTTCATATATATATCATATTCTATAAAATAAAATTCCTTTACTGTTAATTAAATCGGAAAAAATTAAATTCAAATACCTCAAAACACATGAAGTCAACATCACGGCTTCAGCTTGGCATCCACAAAGACGCGCTGTCCATCTCCCTACCGTTCGACTTCGCCCTAGCTCACTTTCGCACTGACGATCTTCCAAAATTTCCCACCTCTCAGAGACCAAGCGAACGAATGCCTCCAACTTGGCCACCACGAGATGTCCTAGCTTCGAACTACAATTGAACGCGGTCGTTCCCAATCGCGACTTTCGTGACTTCTCCTCATCGCGACCCATGCTTCAACGATGCCGCCTGAGGTTTTCGATCGCGCCTACGCGAGTCGCCGCTGTCTTGAACACCTTCTCCCAATCGCGAATTCGACCGCGATTTCCCCCTTTTTTCGATGATGCTCGAGGTCGAGCTCATACCCCACGTCGCCATTAATTTTATTTTTCTTGAGAGTATGGTCTTGATTTTTTTCGAACGATCTGATTTTATTTTTGAACGAGAGGGATACTAAATTTAAGAACGAGGGCGGCCATTAATTCGTTACCGAGATTTAATTTCGATTTAAACAAACAGAGGGATGTTTAAAAATTGAAGACAGTATGGTTTACGTGATGGGTTGCACGATCTTTCCTTCGTGATTCCCTGCGTGTTCAGAGGAGACAACGTGCTGTAGTTGACCAATTAAAATATTAATTTAAATTTGAATTTCGTTAAAAATTCAATGCGTTTTCCTGTCGTGTGCTCACGTATCAACACCGAAAAATACGAAATTCGAAATCTGATAATAATTCGATATTACGGACCCAATGGAACTGGTTTCGTCGAATTCCGAGAATGTCTGAAAATTGACTATTTTTAAATATCGATTCGAACAATTCAATTCAATACTGCACAGAACAGTTTCTAATTCAATCCTGACAGTTCGATTAGCTTCGGTATTATCAATACGAATTTTAAAAGCTTTTGAAATATTTTTCTTCAGCTTAAATTGAAGATTCGAATTTTTATCAGTTCAATAGATTAAATTATAAAATTTAATCGCCAAATTTTGAAATTATATCGGGGATTCAAATTAAATCATCGTTCAAATATTTAAAATTAATTAAATATTCTCAATTTAATTCGTTCAAAATTCTGGGTCGTTACAGACTTCCCTCCTTAAAAGAATTTCGTCCTCGAAATTACAAGTTAGGGAAAAAGGTCCTTAACTCGTCTACTATTTTTCAACATTCAATAGTTTTATCAATTTATCAAAACAAATCTTCCTACTAAAGATTCGTTATCATTCCAACTATCTTTCTAACTTCAATTATAGGTTTCAAACAACACTGCTTTACTTCAAAATTCAAATTTAAATTCAAATTCAAATTTAAATTCAAATTCAAATTTAAACTTTCAAAATTTTCTCAAAAATTTTCTAACGCCCTAAATTTCCGAAAAATTTCGCCAGCGTCTCCTTTGCGCGGCTAATACGGTACGACTACAAAACGTCCCTACGGACTCTCAGATTTCAAAAAGAAAAAGAAAAAGCCAAGCGGCTAGAGAAGAAATCATCAAAAACTCATATTGGAATTCAAATACGTACCTTTCGTCGAGTAATTCAAATTTATCTTTGCAATTCAATTCCAATTCCTTTATAACCTGTATATCCTACTAGCCATAATATCTAGTTACATATTCAAACCAATTTGCAAATTCTATTACAAAATTTTCAACATAAACTGCTTATACATTTTTACTTCACTGTTGAAGTTATATATCTATTTCATTCAATTTGAACTCTCATTCCAATTCATTTGTTACTACTCCAATTTATTTATTCAAATTCGGTTTCAACTTCATTTACTACCAAATTCAAAAGAAGTTTAACATTCAGTTTTAATCTTATTCACTTCATTCAATAAGCTTCACTTACAATTTTTAGTTTAATACATCATAAATCAAATTCAATTCTAGTTCTATTCACTTACAAATTCAAACCAAATCTCAACTTTCATTTTAAATTGAATCTCATTTCTATCAGATTCTCAAATATTTTATAAGTCTTCGACTTACTTACATTTTGATTTATCAAATCATTTATACATTCACTTACAATTTCATTCTACTAATGAATTTTAATTTCAATTATCTTCTTGGAATTTTATTTCCATTTATAAATTCCATTTACAATTTTTATTCACAATTTTATTCATATATGAATTTATTTCATTAAGTTAGATTTTTATTTAAACTTAAACTTTACAAGTTATCAATTTTATAATATTTCATAAATATTTTTATATAGTATTCCAGAGTCTTTTCAACCTTTCAAAGCCATTTTCTTTTGAAATCAATTCAAATTATTATTTGAATTTCAAAAACAAAACCCAAATTTTCCAAACAACTTCCATTTAAAACAATTCGGCAGCAATTCCTCTTTTGGAAACCCAAAAATGAACACCGGTGATGTCGCGATCATCATCGGAATTATTTTCCAGCAATCGAAAAGAGTTTAGAGCTTTCATCTTTCCAAAATACTTTCCAAAACCTTCGAAATTCATTTTCAAATCAAAAAGAAATTTAAATTTCCAAATCTCCAAAATTTTCAAATTCTTTCAATTACATTTCCAAAAACTTCTCTGGAATTCCGTTTTAAATTACAATTCACATTTATAATTTACATTCTTTAATTTTCATTTGTATATGAATTTTATTTCTTAACTTTGGAGCTACGATTTCAATTCAGTTTCAATAGTAATGATAACATTTCAATATCATCACTTTCCTAACAACCAAGCATCCATATACTATTATATTTCATAGAAAATTATTTCTTTTTCTGTAACGACCCGTAAATTTCAACTGTTTGAATAACGTAATTAGTTGAAATTTTGTGAAATTTTAAACGATAAAATTTTGAAATAAAAATTTAATATTTGGAATACGTCTAGTTAAACATAGCAACTGGTAAATTTTCGTCTGAAAATATGAAAGTTTATTTCGCGCGTAAATTCACTTCATTTTAATCAGTTAAAAAGCGTTGAAAATAAAATGTTTTCGAAACCAAAATATTTTTACATAGAAAAATTCTAAACCATCTTCTGAACAAAATATCAGTTCGTCATTTTTCCAAATTCGGACATCTATTGCTCCGTCGATCTTATTTTCGACGAAATAGCAGCATTTTGGTACCGATATCGACTTTTGGTCGGATGATCGTACCACTGAGATCTGTGTGTCGTTCTGATCGTCTCGTCTTACTGATCACTGCGGAATATTCGTTTGTTAATTTCGGAATCTGATACGCGACAAAATCGGTAAAACGATCGTCCGTACCGGTTCCGCATTTGGGTCTTTTAAGTTTCCAGTGTCCTTTCATTGTCTACCGTTCGAAAAACAAAGAGACATCTGTTTCATATTCCCAACTATTAAACTTATGACTTTTGTCATTCCTCTCTATTCAATATTTTCGGGTTCTAATATAATTTCTGGTCCATTCATTTCATTCGTTTTCTTACTCTCTGATTTGGTCCTGTCTTCTTCAACAAAATTTATTATATACAAAGCTTTTCCCTTCTCGCATCTGCCCAAGCCAACCCGAGGCCACTTTCAACCCCCTCGACTAACAACCTCGCCTGGATTCGTCTTCTTTGGTTCAAAGCTGCCTACCTCCGAGCATACGGCCTCTAACTTTTCCACACCCGCCAATTCTTTCTCCTCTTCCACTGTAGGGCGAGCCACCACTTCCCGAAGCTTTCGTGGGTCGAAGCGCCCAGCCTGCAACTCCGCCTCCTCCAACACTAACTCCGCCTTTGCCTCATCCTCACGCGCTCCACTCCGACCAAGTCCACGCCTCAACGCACCGACCCACCTACGCATCAGCTCGCGTGTACCAGCCTTCTCCCCTGTCTCTCCCTCCGTATTTTACAAAAGGTAAACACGCCTTTTTTTTCTGTATATAGATATATATAAAGGTTTATACTATATATATAAAAATAGTTGTCATGTTAAATACATGAGTTATATATACTATTGGTGATGCGTTTACATATAGAGGTTCTGTTGTATATATGGGTTTCACGTTATATGTATTATTTGGTAAGGGATATGAGTTTATAGTTTTATATACTTACAGGGATATAGGTTGTTTTATGATTTTACCTATCAGTATACAAATTCTAGTTCTGTTATATAGAAAAGTTGTCTAAGTGATATGTAACCTGTTCATGTTTATGTATGAAGACTTATATCAGTGTGTTTGGTTAAATTATATACATCACAGTTGCATGTACAAGTTTATAATGCGTGTACAGTCTGCACACTCAGCAAAGTTTAAATTGCATATATGCGGCTATTATATATATAGTAAGTGTATTGTTGCAGTTTTAAAATTGTAAAGGTTTTACAGTTATAAATAGTTTAAGTTTTTAAAAAAAATAATTTCGGCTGAAAAAAACATGTACTTTGGTTTCAAAACTTAGGTAGTAGCTAGTTGTGTATAAAAGTATATAAGTAAATTTTATATATAAGTTTAGGTAAGTTTTAAATTCTGTCTAATATTTTAAATACTTATATAAATATAGTTTTGTCCTATAAATATATTTCTAATACTGTATACTCCTATTTTGTTTATATACGTAAGTTTGTATATGTGTTGTACAATTTAAAAGTTCATTTCCAAAATTTGAGATGTGCTGACATTTCCTATAACTCATGTACATTGTTATTTATAATAAATATTGACTTGTTTATATATTTGTCTGTACATCTATTCGATTGTATTCTATGTTTAAAAGTATACAGGTAACATATTTTAAGGTATATACACTTGTAAGCTGTTTTGGCATGTTAGTTTATAAATATAGTTTACATATTATAGTCTGCAATTATAGCCGTTATGCATAAATTTAGTTTAGTTGCTGAATATTAATAATATATAAAACTGTTCAAAAGAGTATAAGTTATTATAATAAAGTGTTTGTATTGTTTTATAATAAAAAAAAATTATTATAATTGGATTTTTCTTTAGATATATATATATATATATATATTGTTTTAACTATGTGTCTAAATTTTATGTTAATTTTTGAAATGGACATAAGAATATAATATTTATTTTGTTTCAATAATATTAAGACAATTCTGATTCGTTTCCATCCATCACTTCTTTCAGATTTGCCGTCTAATCCACTTTTAGCTTACTTCGCTTGAGATTGTTGTTTGGATTTGTTCGATGGTCTAGACCATGATCCAATTCGTAGCTTGTTGTGTATCAAACTCCTTTAGCCTCGAAAGGTGAGCACTCACTCACGATTAACGTTCTTTTATTTATTAAATTTGATTTCAATTGAAACGACAATTGAAATATGCTGCTGTTAGTTAATTACACTGTTATATATGCTATTGCCTGTATCAGTTCACCTGTGACATCTGACACCATTATCTGTTAATTATTTATGCGATGATAATATAGTTTGGCTGATAATTGATTGATTGTTGATGTTTTATTGGACGTTAAGTGTTAATGTTAAAATGATAAATAGTATGAAATTGAACTTGATATAGGATAATTAAATGTTAAATTTGATTAACTGACATTTGTATAATATGACCCCTTTAACTGTTGAATTTATTGACACGTAGGATTTGTTTAATTACATTTTGAATCACTGAATGTATGTTGTTAAATTGATGATGTATGAAATTGTAAATAGGTGACAAGTGAAAAACTGTAATGTAATAATCTTAAATCTACATGAAATGATAGTGTAGATTCTAGAAATAATTATATTAATTCGTACAAATAACAATGCGAATTGATACAGTTATTTCGGGATTATTTGAATTGATTATTGGATTGATATTGATTGTTGTTACTGCTTGTTTATTTACTTAGACACCATCCCAGTTATCACACTGCAAGTTCCCTTTGTTATGTTTTGATTTTGAATTGAATTGGAATCGGGTTGAAATGATAAATACCCAAAATTAAACTTTGACCTTAGATATAGAGAATTAAATAAAAAAACCCGATTGGTCAAAAATTTGACTAAAAAAAATAAATAAGGATTTTATTTGAGTAAATATTATGGTTTTGAAATGAAATTGAAATCTGAATTTTAATGAAAGGAAATTGTAATATTTAATAATCTAAAACAAATATTTACAATGTAATTGATAAAAGAATGTTGTTTGATTTGAAATTATTGAATTAAGTTTGAAATTATTAAACTTTGAAATGATTTAATAATTAAGTTTGAAATTATAATTAACTTTGAAATTATTTAATAATTAAGTTTTGAATTATTTAATAATTAAATAAGATTGAATTATTTAATGATTAAATTGATTTGGATTCTTTAATAAGAGAAATTGAATTTTTGAATAAGTGAATTTTACTTCGTAATAACTGAAATTGAGTTTCTTTATTAATTAAGTTTTGGAAAATTATTTAAGAAAGTAAATAAGTGAAATTGAATTTCTTTAACAAGAAATAAAATGTGATTTATTGAAATTAATGTAAGACTTGAAATTTAAAGAATTTGATTTGACGAATTTAGTTTAATTCAAAATTGTAATTTTTGATTTAATGAAATTGAACTTAAGAAATTGATTTAATGAATTGGAAATTTAATGGAAATTGTTTTGAATGGCATAATAACTTAACGAATATTGAATGAAATCGATAAATGATTTTAAATTGATTGGAATGTTAAATAAGATTTAATTTAAATGTTTTCGAAATGAAACTTATATTCGAACTTGAATCAATATTCGTATTGTTTTAAATACAATTGAAATTGAATTGTAAGATTGTGAAATGATAATTTGGAAGTTTTGAAACGTAAATTATTGAAATTGAAATGGAATTTGATTTGGTTTTTGAAATATATAAACGACCAATCGGTGTAATAATTACGAAAGTTATTAAAGAGACCGGAATTCAGTTATGGGTATACTCTCTATCTAAACCGAAAACCACTTTAATAACTATGCGCGGAGTGATTGTAACGACCCTGAATTTTGAAAGAATTAAATTGAGAATATTTAATTTATTTTAAATATTTGAACGATGATTTAATTTGAATCCCCGATATAACCGTGAATTTGACGATTAAATTATAAAATTTAATCTATTGTTAGGTGAATAGAAATTCGAATCTTCAATTTTAAGCTTATTAAAAATATTTCGAAAGCTTTTAAAATTCGTATTGATAACACTGAAGATAATAGAAGCTTCAGAATTGAAGTTTAAAGTTAATTGTTCAGTTTAGAAAATTATATCGTTCAGCTGATATTTAAAAATAGCCGTCCGAGGCGCAGTCTCGGAATTCGACGAAACCAGTTCCATTGGATCCGTAATATCGAATTATTGCCGGATTTCAATTTTCGTAATTTTCGGAGTTGATACGTGAGCACACGATAGTTAAACGCATTGAAAATTCAATCGACTTCAATTTGAATTTTAAAATTAAAATGTGTCAATATCAAAACATGTTATCTCCCTTACTTCAGCCTTTAATCAAGCCGAGAATCACGAAATAAATCGTGCGACCCATCTCCTTTCGTTTCAAAGTCCTCATTCCTCTCGTTCCATCCCCAAAATCTCTACCGCAAACAAAAGAAAAAGTCACGTTCAAATTAACAGATAGCCAAGCTTTATTCTTCAAACCAATTCGTTCTCCCTCATTCCAAATACCTAGAGTGTCGCGATCGATAGAGGATTACCAGCCCTAGGGCACGACCACGATGGAGGCGCGCGAGCAGATTTCGCATGGGAGGAGAGCACGGCAAGGCTCGAGTTTAGGCGGCGATTGGCGACTCGGTGGGCAATCGCGAGGCCAGAAGGGAGGCGGTAGGCGGTCGATGTCGAAGTCGAGATCGACTAGGCGATTCGCGAACGTGAGGTTGGAGGGTTCGGCAACGTGTATGGCGCGCGCGTAGGTCGAGGCTGGGTTCGACTGGGATGTCGAGCAGTTGACAGGGGGCACTGCGTCGAGCTCGAAAAATCTGGGGCGACTCGGTGGGTTGTGGGAGTTCGTCGAGGCATTCGATCTGGGGGTCGAGAACGATTCCAGCGATTCGCGAAGGCGAGGCAGTGGACAACGCGATTTTTCTAGATCAAGGGAATCGTGAGTTGGTAATGGCGTTCAAAGGTTCAACGACCTGGGTTCGCATTTTGGCATTAAGGTAAACTTATACATATTTTTTTCCAGTAAAATGTAATTTGATATATATAAAATTTCAAGCCGAAAGTAAAAATATTCATTACAGTAAATTCAAATGCAGTTTACATATATATGGATCTAGATTTAGAAAGTTATAATAGGTTTTAAACAAAAAATTTAAACCCAGTTCTATTTTTACTAAAACAGAAAATGTTTTATATAAATAAAGTTTGAAACAATTCTGTTTAAGTACAAAAGGCAATTAACTTGTTAATTAGCTTATTTAGTCAAGTCTCTAAGGATGATTTATTAATAAGGGAAAGTGTGTTAAATTTAGTTAAATTAAATAAATAAATGAAAAGAATTGTTCGATTTATTCGAATATTAATACATTGTATAAATTACTTATACAAGGTTAAAGTCGAGAAAAACAAACTGGATTGGAAACGGATTGCAAAATAAAAGCTAAGGTGAGATTTTCTCACTCGATTTAAAAGTGGAATTTTTGCAGTTATTGATTGATTTGTTTGAATGTGCTATTAGATATGATAGGATATATCTATATATATAGCAGTATATACATATTGGCATATGTATATATTGGATTGATTGATTTCCCGCCTCGTATAGCGGATGAGACCCTATTGCGCCGTTAGTAAGCGGATTTATAAAAACCCATATACCGCGATAATTCCGTACTGGAGTGGAATTGGTATTGTGCTAACATCTGTGGATGCAGGGAAACAGGTTGGAGGGATCCGACTGGATTCCTCACCGTATTGATTATTTACAGATATTTTGATATATTCTGTTATCATATGATGATATATGATATTTGATGTTGTGATGGACTAATTGATGCGTTGCATCATCGGGTTAAATTTTAAAGTCTAAAAATAACGATTTGGGATTTTAAAGGGATTTGTAAAGTGATTTGTAGAGATATACGTTTTATTGAAATTTTTGAATTGGTTTATTTTAAATAAATAAATGTTAAAATTTTAAATGTTAGTAAAATTGTGATTTTTGTGAAATACGACAAAAAATGTTATTTTTGAAATAAACAATTGATAAGGATTATGAAATAGTTTAAATTGGAATTGTTGAAGTATTTTAAACAATTCATATAAAAAGATTTATAAAAATTGATACTTTTATAAATTAAAAATATTGGGATTTTGAAATGAGTTTTATTAAGTGTTAAAGTCAAATAAAAAAAATGGATTCCATAAGTGAATTGAAATTTATAGATTCATAAATTGTGAAGTTATTAAATGGATAGATTTTGTAAAACAAAAAGATTTATAAGCAATTATCTTATAAATGGGATTTTGACATTTAGATGAGAAATGAATAGATGTTGTAAATAAATGAATTATAAGTTCTTAACTTATAATATAGACTTCCGGTATAAAATTGAGTTATATTAGTTGAATTGGATAATTTAGAAATCGAAGTTTTATAAATAGAAATGGGATTTATAAACATTGTTTTATAAATTCAAAATCAATAGAATTTGATAAATTTAACATTGAAGTTATTAAAGGAGATATATTCGTGATTTTGGACAGCGAATCATCCTTTAAGTTAAATGTGTAGAAATTGTTAAAATTGGGATAGTGATTATATTCACGAATTTGGACAGTAAATATATATTATTGAATAAAATCAATATATTTTGGGGAAAAGGAATATTGTTAAATGAAGTTGTTTTAAAAGATGTTTCAAAATGTATTATGAATCGAACACATAGATTTCAACATTTTATTGTTGAAATAGACGTTTTCGAGAAATATAAGGAAATGGTGGACTATAACACTGTTGTTATAGTAAATGATTTCCGAAAGGAAATATTTTTATCTAGTATTGGGGTTTATATATCTATCTTAAATCTGAATCCCTATACTAGTGATTTTGAGTCGTCGTAACGATGTTTTATGTAACATTCGTTTTGACTCGAATAAATATTGTCATAGTAAGTGATTTCCTTAAAGAATGAAATTATACTTAATTTTGATTTAAGTATAACGAATATTTTCAAATGTTGAAAATAAATAGACTTGTGAATTTCTTATTATTAATAAGAATGGAAATGCTTTTCCAAAATGAAATGAAACGTTTTAGAATTTATCTTTGTAAAGATAAATCGGAAATGAATATTGAAATCGATTGAAAAAATCGAATATCAGTAGATATTCGAAAATATAAATTCAATATGGAATTTATAAAGGAAATGGGAATTCGTTTTGAAAATAAACGTTGATTTATTTTTAAAGTGTGGAAGTTTTATATCTAGTAAAAGATATTTTTGAAGAATAAATAATTTGGAAAATTATTTGGAATCTGATGATGTTGCGCATCTTTATTGATAGTTAAATAACCGACTATCAATAATTACCTTTAGATAGGTATTTGTTGTGAATTGGATGAATTTGAATGCCACACTTATTTTTGAATAAACGCTCACTATTCGGGTTAGCCGGGAAAGGACCATGGGGTCGTATAACCCATTCCGAATATGTGATACGTCGTTATGAATCGCATTTGAAGACCGGTGTTGAAGACCGGATATTTTTGAAAATGGAAGGATTACCGTCGAGTTACTCTACATCGGCTGATCTCCGGTTTAGAGGTTTTATCACCCTTAGTGACGGGAAGTCCGGACGTGATTAGAAATTATCCGGAAATGCAAGGGCTTCGTGAGAAGTGCCTTCGGTTCTGTTCGATCCCGGAACAGACTTGTATGGATTGTGTGTCTGACGTTACAATTTGAGATATAAAGCTGATTTCTTTCAAATACATATCTGTTGGTGGCGGAGAATTTATTCTCTTAGCTTAACACCCTTCTCTGAGACGTACGAGCTCAGAGGTTATGTAGTTGAAATTCATCAGCGATATATCCCAATTTGGTAACGTGGCATACTGAGTGTTGCTGTGAAATGATCAGTGTTTGGTCATTTGTGATATGATCATTTGTTTGATCTTATATCTTTGTGATCATAGGTTGATCATTTTGTTTGACCCGAAGCAGGGCTTTTTGAGAAAGCGTAGCTTTGTGGACGAGACTTCATCGAGCCTCACAACCCGGAAATGGTCGAAACAGGACGAATGCGGCAAGGTTCTAGGGAGTAGCGCCCCTTAGTGTATGTCATTCCTTCTGGATAAAGGTGGTATCATGGTATGGAGCCCAGATACTTAACCTCTGTGGTTACTGCATTATTATTATCTATGTGGTTTGTTGGAAATCGGGGATCCTCGGGAAGATCGGTGACGATCGGGGGATGGCATACGCGTGTCAGTAGTTACCTATTTTTGCAGAGGTAACCCGGCCTTGTGTTGGCAGAGATCCGGTTAGGTTCTCGGGTCGTCTATTCCAGGGACGTACCCATCGTGGATAGGAAGTTCCTTAGCCTGACCATTTGTTAGAAATCCAAAGAAACAATACGCGACGTGTACGGTTTTAGTTGTATTACCTGCTATGGAATGTGGCGGTAACCTGCTATTGAACATAGTAGCTATAGTAGGCATACGATACTGGTCGTATGTTGGCTAAGATTAATATTATACTTTCGAAATGTTTTCTACACTATGCATTAATAATAATATCAAAAATGATTTGATTTTGCGTAGTAAGCATCTTTGACTATCATAAGAAGAAATCTCCTCCAATTCTGCGTTTGCATTGTGTGTGTGGCGGGAGGTCTTATGGTAGTTTCATTTTCCAAAAGCATTGCGAATTGACATTAAAAATTATTTTTTGTTGTTTTAAAGATATAACTGTTTTACGATCTCACACCAGTCACCATGACTGACTCGGAGTTTATTGTTTCCCTTCTAAACTCTGGGTGCCCACCAATTTCCACACGGGCAGTCTAGAGTTAGATTATCAGGATATTCTGGATATTCTGGAGCTTTGGAGATAAGCTGGATGACGAGACGTAGTATTTGTATCTGATAGTATTTATTCCGCTGTGTATTCTGTATGAGGACAAGTTATATAACTGTCCATTGTTGTATATTGACTCTGATGATGGATGTATATATAAAATGATATAGTTCTTTGTTTTAAAGATTATTCATTTATCTATTATATGTTGTTCCGCTGCGATGTGTAAGATTCTGATATTGTTCTGTTTCTATCCTCTGTTGTTGTTATGTTATTCTTTCTTTCTTCTCTTTTTCTTCTATCTTCTTCTTCTTCTACTTTTTCTTTTTCTTAAAACCCTCACTCTTGGAGTTTCCGGCACTCGATTGCTCGGCAGTCGATAAAGTGAGTATCGATGTCGAATTTTCGAAAGTCGAAAATTGGGGATGTGACAAAGTGGTATCAGAGCATATGGTTAAGCGACAACCCTGCTCTGTTGGGTGTTACTCATTAGAGATAGAGTCAGTAGTACTCTAGAATGAGTTGAGTGTAATAATAGATATGAGCGCGTATTTGTTATTGAATATAAAATTGTTTTGTATTGTGATGATTGGTTTATTGAGTGGTATATGAACCTTCGTCGGCACAGTCTTGCAAAACTGTATCGAAGGGGTTTCTAAACACTTGAATAGAACAATTCGGCACAGTATTGTTTTGAATAGGGTAAATGAAATAATTTTACCCAAATCTATTTTTGTATAGAAAAGAAATGATTTTTCTATAAAGTACTATAATATATGGTTGCATGGATGTTAGGAAAGTGATAATATTGAAATGTTATCACTATATGAAATTGAATAAGAAATTCAAACCGTATCTCCAAAGTTAAGAAATGAATTCACATATAAATGAAATTTGAGAATATAAATTATAAATGTGATTTGTAATGTGAAACGGAATTCCAGGGAAGTTTTTGGAAATGTTTTGAAAGGAACTTGAAAATTTTGGAGATTTGGAAAGTTAAATCATTTTTGGAGTTGAAAATGAATTTCGAAGGTTTTGAAAAATATTTTGGAGAGTTGAAAGCTCTAAACTCTTTTAGGTCGCTGGAAAATAATTCCGATGATGATCGCGACATCACCGGTGTTCATTTTCGGGTTTCCAAAAGAGGAATTGCTGCCAAATTGTTTTAAATGGAGGTTGTTTTGAAAAATTGGGTTTGGTTTTAGGAAAATTCAAAGGATAATTTGAATTGTTTTCAAAATGGCTTTGATGTTGAAAAGACTCTGGAATACTATATATATAAAAATATTATAAAATGGATAACTTATAAAATATTGAGATCTGATTGGAATGAAATTCAAATTGTAAATGAATTTATAACTTGGGATAGAATTCAAGAAGGTAATTGAAAATTTAAAATTCAATAATGGAATGAAATTGTAAATATGAATTCGTAAGTGAATAAAACTAGAATTGAATTTGATTATGGAAAATGAAGTGAAGTATTAAACTAAAATTAGTAAGTGAAGCTAATTAAATATGGACCAAATGAATAAGGTTTGAACGAATTAAATTTAAAATGAATTGAAATCTAGTTGAAATACAAGTAGATTTAACCAAAGTGGTAAATTGAAGCACAAATCTGATGATTGAACAAAAGAAGTGAACTAGAATTTTAACCGAATATTGAAAACAAAATTGAATTGTGTGAAATAAAATGAAGTTTTGAGATTAGTTTGAAGTGAACTAAAGGTAATTGATAAATTCAATATTCGGAAGATAAATAGAATTCAAATTGAATTGAATGGTAAATTTAACGCAAATGAGAAATTGAAATGTGGAATTGAATTCAAATAAAATTTGAAATGAAAAATTGAATGAAATAGATATGTAGCTTCAATAGTGAAGTAATGAAGATATAAGCAGTTATATTGAAATTTTTGTAACAGAATTTGCAAAATGGTTTGAATATATGTAACTAGATATTATGGCTAGTAGGATATACAGGTGTAAATGAATTGGATTTGATTTCAAAGATAAATTTGAATTGCTCGACAAAAGGTACGTGTTTGAATTATAATATGAGTTTTTGATGATTTCTCTCTAGCCGCTTGGCTTTTTCTTCTTCTTTTTGAAATCTGAGAGTCCGTAGGGACGTTTTGTAGTCGTACCGTATTATCCGCGCAAAGGAGACGCTGGCGAAATTTTTTGAAAATTCCGAGTGTTAGAAAATTTTTGAGAAAATTTTGAAAGTTTAAATTTGAATTTAAACTCAAATTTGAATTTTGAAGTAAAACAATGTTGTTTTGAACTATAATTGAAGTTGGAAAACGAGTTGAGTTAATAACGAATCTTTAGTAGAAAGATTTGTTTTGATGAATTGATAAAACTATTAGATTGTGGAAAATAGTAGACGAGTTAAGGACCATTTTTCCTAACTTGTAATTTCGAGGACGAAATTCTTTTAAGGGGGGAAGTCTGTAACGACCCTGAATTTTGAACGAATTAAATTGAGAATATTTAATTTATTTTAAATATTTGAACGATGATTTAATTTGAATCCCCGATATAACCGTGAATTTGACGATTAATTATAAAATTTAATCTATTGTTAGGTGAATAGAAATTCGAATCTTCAATTTTAAGCTTATTAAAAATATTTCGAAAGCTTTTAAAATTCGTATTGATAACACTGAAGATAATAGAAGCTTCAGAATTGAAGTTTACAGTTAATTGTTCAGTTTAGAAAATTATATCGTTCAGCTGATATTTAAAAATAGCCGTCCGAGGCGCAGTCTCGGAATTCGACGAAACCAGTTCCATTGGATCCGTAATATCGAATTATTGCCGGATTTCAATTTTCGTAATTTTCGGAGTTGATACGTGAGCACACGATAGTTAAACGCATTGAAAATTCAATCGACTTCAATTTGAATTTTAAAATTAAAATGTGTCAATATCAAAACATGTTATCTCCCTTACTTCAGCCTTTAATCAAGCCGAGAATCACGAAATAAATCGTGCGACCCATCTCCTTTCGTTTCAAAGTCCTCATTCCTCTCGTTCCATCCCCAAAATCTCTACTGCAAACAAAAGAAAAGGTCACGTTCAAATTAACAGATAGCCAAGCTTTATTCTTCAAACCAATTCGTTCTCCCTCATTCCAAATACCTAGAGTGTCGCGATCGATAGAGGATTACCAGCCCTAGGGCACGACCACGATGGAGGCGCGCGAGCAGATTTCGCATGGGAGGAGAGCACGGCAAGGCTCGAGTTTAGGCGGCGATTGGCGACTCGGTGGGCAATCGCGAGGCCAGAAGGGAGGCGGTAGGCGGTCGATGTCGAAGTCGAGATCGACTAGGCGATTCGCGAACGTGAGGTTGGAGGGTTCGGCAACGTGTATGGCGCGCGCGTAGGTCGAGGCTGGGTTCGACTGGGATGTCGAGCAGTTGACAGGGGGCACTGCGTCGAGCTCGAAAAATCTGGGGCGACTCGGTGGGTTGTGGGAGTTCGTCGAGGCATTCGATCTGGGGGTCGAGAACGATTCCAGCGATTCGCGAAGGCGAGGCAGTGGACAACGCGATTTTTCTGGATCAAGGGAATCGTGAGTTGGTAATGGCGTTCAAAGGTTCAACGACCTGGGTTCGCATTTTGGCATTAAGGTAAACTTATACATATTTTTTTCTAGTAAAATGTAATTTGATATATATAAAATTTCAAGCCGAAAGTAAAAATATTCATTACAGTAAATTCAAATGCAGTTTACATATATATGGATCTAGATTTAGAAAGTTATAATAGGTTTTAAACAAAAAATTAAAACCCAGTTCTATTTTTACTAAAACAGAAAATGTTTTATATAAATAAAGTTTGAAACAATTCTGTTTAAGTACAAAAGGCAATTAACTTGTTAATTAGCTTATTTAGTCAAGTCTCTAAGGATGATTTATTAATAAGGGAAAGTGTGTTAAATTTAGTTAAATTAAATAAATAAATGAAAAGAATTGTTCGATTTATTCGAATATTAATACATTGTATAAATTACTTATACAAGGTTAAAGTCGAGAAAAACAAACTGGATTGGAAACGGATTGCAAAATAAAAGCTAAGGTGAGATTTTCTCACTCGATTTAAAAGTGGAATTTTTGCAGTTATTGATTGATTTGTTTGAATGTGCTATTAGATATGATAGGATATATCTATATATATAGCAGTATATACATATTGGCATAGGTATATATTGGATTGATTGATTTCCCGCCTCGTATAGCGGATGAGACCCTATTGCGCCGTTAGTAAGCGGATTTATAAAAACCCATATACCGCGATAATTCCGTACTGGAGCGGAATTGGTATTGTGCTAACATCTGTGGATGCAGGGAAATAGGTTGGAGGGATCCGACTGGATTCCTCACCGTATTGATTATTTACAGATATTTTGATATATTCTGTTATCATATGATGATATATGATATTTGATGTTGTGATGGACTAATTGATGCGTTGCATCATCGGGTTAAATTTTAAAGTCTAAAAATAACGATTTGGGATTTTAAAGGGATTTGTAAAGTGATTTGTAGAAATATACGTTTTATTGAAATTTTTGAATTGGTTTATTTTAAATAAATAAATGTTAAAATTTTAAATGTTAGTAAAATTGTGATTTTTGTGAAATACGACAAAAAATGTTATTTTTGAAATAAACAATTGATAAGGATTATGAAATAGTTTAAATTGGAATTGTTGAAGTATTTTAAACAATTCATATAAAAAGATTTATAAAAATTGATACTTTTATAAATTAAAAATATTGGGATTTTGAAATGAGTTTTATTAAGTGTTAAAGTCAAATAAAAAAAAATGGATTCCATAAGTGAATTGAAATTTATAGATTCATAAATTGTGAAGTTATTAAATGGATAGATTTTGTAAAACAAAAAGATTTATAAGCAATTATCTTATAAATGGGATTTTGACATTTAGATGAGAAATGAATAGATGTTGTAAATAAATGAATTATAAGTTCTTAACTTATAATATAGACTTCCGGTATAAAATTGAGTTATATAAGTTGAATTGGATAATTTAGAAATCGAAGTTTTATAAATAGAAATGGGATTTATAAACATTGTTTTATAAATTCAAAATCAATAGAATTTGATAAATTTAACATTGAAGTTATTAAAGGAGATATATTCGTGATTTTGGACAGCGAATCATCCTTTAAGTTAAATGTGTAGAAATTGTTAAAATTGGGATAGTGATTATATTCACGAATTTGGACAGTAAATATATATTATTGAATAAAATCAATATATTTTGGGGAAAAGGAATATTGTTAAATGAAGTTGTTTTAAAAGATGTTTCAAAATGTATTATGAATCGAACACATAGATTTCAACATTTTATTGTTGAAATAGACGTTTTCGAGAAATATAAGGAAATGGTGGACTATAACACTGTTGTTATAGTAAATGATTTCCGAAAGGAAATATTTTTATCTAGTATTAGGGTTTATATATCTATCTTAAATCTGAATCCCTATACTAGTGATTTTGAGTCGTCGTAACGATGTTTTATGTAACATTCGTTTTGACTCGAATAAATATTGTCATAGTAAGTGATTTCCTTAAAGAATGAAATTATACTTAATTTTGATTTAAGTATAACGAATATTTTCAAATGTTGAAAATAAATAGACTTGTGAATTTCTTATTATTAATAAGAATGGAAATGCTTTTCCAAAATGAAATGAAACGTTTTAGAATTTATCTTTGTAAAGATAAATCGGAAATGAATATTGAAATCGATTGAAAAAATCGAATATCAGTAGATATTCGAAAATATAAATTCAATATGGAATTTATAAAGGAAATGGGAATTCGTTTTGAAAATAAACGTTGATTTATTTTTAAAGTGTGGAAGTTTTATATCTAGTAAAAGATATTTTTGAAGAATAAATAATTTGGAAAATTATTTGGAATCTGATGATGTTGCGCATCTTTATTGATAGTTAAATAACCGACTATCAATAATTACCTTTAGATAGGTATTTGTTGTGAATTGGATGAATTTGAATGCCACACTTACTTTTGAATAAACGCTCACTATTCGGGTTAGCTGGGAAAGGACCATGGGGTCGTATAACCCATTCCGAATATGTGATACGTCGTTATGAATCGCATTTGAAGACCGGTGTTGAAGACCGGATATTTTTGAAAATGGAAGGATTACCGTCGAGTTACTCTACATCGGCTGATCTCCGGTTTAGAGGTTTTATCACCCTTAGTGACGGGAAGTCCGGACGTGATTAGAAATTATCCGGAAATGCAAGGGCTTCGTGAGAAGTGCCTTCGGTTCTGTTCGATCCCGGAACAGACTTGTATGGATTGTGTGTCTGACGTTACAATTTGAGATATAAAGCTGATTTCTTTCAAATACATATCTGTTGGTGGCGGAGAATTTATTCTCTTAGCTTAACACCCTTCTCTGAGACGTACGAGCTCAGAGATTATGTAGTTGAAATTCATCAGCGATATATCCCAATTTGGTAACGTGGCATACTGAGTGTTGCTGTGAAATGATCAGTGTTTGGTCATTTGTGATATGATCATTTGTTTGATCTTATATCTTTGTGATCATAGGTTGATCATTTTGTTTGACCCGAAGCAGGGCTTTTTGAGAAAGCGTAGCTTTGTGGACGAGACTTCATCGAGCCTCACAACCCGGAAATGGTCGAAACAGGACGAATGCGGCAAGGTTCTAGGGAGTAGCGCCCCTTAGTGTATGTCATTCCTTCTGGATAAAGGTGGTATCATGGTATGGAGCCCAGATACTTAACCTCTGTGGTTACTGCATTATTATTATCTATGTGGTTTGTTGGAAATCGGGGATCCTCGGGAAGATCGGTGACGATCGGGGGATGGCATACGCGTGTCAGTAGTTACCTATTTTTGCAGAGGTAACCCGGCCTTGTGTTGGCAGAGATCCGGTTAGGTTCTCGGGTCGTCTATTCCAGGGACGTACCCATCGTGGATAGGAAGTTCCTTAGCCTGACCATTTGTTAGAAATCCAAAGAAACAATACGCGACGTGTACGGTTTTAGTTGTATTACCTGCTATGGAATGTGGCGGTAACCTGCTATTGAACATAGTAGCTATAGTAGGCATACGATACTGGTCGTATGTTGGCTAAGATTAATATTATACTTTCGAAATGTTTTCTACACTATGCATTAATAATAATATCAAAAATGATTTGATTTTGCGTAGTAAGCATCTTTGACTATCATAAGAAGAAATCTCCTCCAATTCTGCGTTTGCATTGTGTGTGTGGCGGGAGGTCTTATGGTAGTTTCATTTTCCAAAAGCATTGCGAATTGACATTAAAAATTATTTTTTGTTGTTTTAAAGATATAACTGTTTTACGATCTCACACCAGTCATGTGATATCCCGGGATTTTGGGCAGTATAAATTTAATAATCAGTATTAATAATTAAATTGATTTGATAATTTTCCTTATAATTATAATTTAATTTGGTAATTTAATCTTTTAAAGTTAATAAATACTTAATCTGGCAATATTGATGATTTGTTTGTTAAAGCTAATAAAATTTTATTCTATTTATAATATATATATATTTGATATATATTGTGAATGGAAATATCTTTTGTTTTGTTTTAAAGATGAATTTTCAAATTGTAATATAAATGTATGTATATGTTATAATTTGGATTGTTTTGAATTTAATTTAATCTATTGATAATTTATATATTTATGAATTGTGATTTAAAGCTTTGTTTTAAAATTAATATTTTTCAAAGGTTAGTTTAGATTAATTCAATTGTTTTCAAAATATAAGATAATTGTTTATTTTAAATATGATAGTTTAAATAAAGTTTTATTTTTATACTCTTTAAAGTGTTTAAAATTTAAATGGTTATAAATGTATGTATAAAATTATTTTTAAACTTCCTTTTAAAAATTATCTCTTAAACAATAAAGATAAATGTTTAGAATTCTCAAATCCATATATAAAGATTTATTTATATTATAATATTTTTCTTTAAAGGTTAAATTTATTTATGCATATATATAAGTAAGCTTATATTTACATTTAAATTAAATAAAAATTTATTTAAAAACACTTAAGTAATATGTGTAAACATATTAACATGTTAAAGACACTTGTAAGGCAATTAAATAAATAAATGACAAATGTAAATTCTTGAGGACAAGTGGCCTTCATATCATTTATTTGAAAATTAAAAAAACATATAAGAAAATTTGTTCCAAACCTTTTCTGCCTCTCATTTCTTTTCTTACTTGTTTCAAAGTTAACTCAAACCAGAAAACTATTTTTTCTAAAACTGGAAGTGAAAACTAAAAAGCAAATCTGAAACCTGAAATTCAAAATCAAGCAAAGTTCTTCACAACAAATCAACCTGCAACAATTCAAGTTACAGATTCAACATAAATAAGGCATGCAAAGATTTTCATCAACAATTAAGCTTCAGATCAAATTGCAAGTTCCAGGAAATCAAAAGTTTAAAAGCCTGGAACATATGCTCTCTGTTCTCTGTTATTTAAAAGGTGAGTAAATATTTTTAAAAACAGTTAATCTTGTTTTAACTTAAGTGTATGTGATGATGTTGGATTGAATTGAATTCTAAAGTTCCTAACTCATCTGGAATTGCAAATATATATGTATGTGAGTAAGCATGTCTGTATATATATATAACTATTCTGTTCTCTTTGTTCATTTCATGTTTTGCCTCCAAAATTTCAAATCTTTCAATAGAATCAATGTTAGACTTTGATGATTGAATGGAAGTTGTTCATATTCATATAATACTAATTCTAAAAATATTTTTGAATGTATTTATGAAGTGGACATTCTAAAATTTTAGAATTACAGTGGTTAACATTTTATATCAGAAAATTTAAGTGATAAAATTTCTAGTTTCAGTTATATAATTGGATTCGTATCTGAAATCTATGAATTTTGGTAATAATATTGGGATTTTTAAACTTGAAATTGATGGTAATTTTCGAGTTGATCAATATTGGAAGTTTTGGCATTTTCTGGTGATCAGGAGATGGAGGAATGTCGGGATTTGATCTGGAGGTGGCCGTAGTGTGGAGGATCGAGGGAAAAATACTCGATGAATTTTTAGATGGCCGTGGAAATCAGGCGGCGTCGATCTAGGGTTCAATGACCTGTTTTGGTCGTTGAAGTAGTCGAGTCATTTGCGTGGTCATGGGTGAACTGGTGACGATCGCGATGGCGGGGATCATTGCAGGAGGTTCGTGGTGAAGTTTCAGGCGGAGACTCATGATCTCTGGTGATTGGAGTCATCGAGACGAGCAGGATTTTGATCATAGCTTCTGTCCAGTTTCGTTCCTATAGGTCGAATTCGTTTTCGCGATCGTTGTTATGATCGGGGTAGTCGGAATCGTGTGAGAGGATAGTGGTCGTCTTGCCGGCATGATCATCAATGGTCAGAGCGACGTGGATGAGGTGTGCACGTGCACGTTGGTTACGTTCGCGTGTGTCTGGATGGGTTCGTTGGAGAAGAAGAAGGAATCTCGGGTTTAGTCTCGTGATTGTTGCACGACGACTCGAAGTAGATAAGAGTGATGGAAGACTCGGGAAAGGCTAGTGATTTTGTGAAGTTTACTCGGGTTATTCTGTTTTTAAAACTGGAAGTTTGTTTTTTTTTCAAATTGTTTCGAGTTCAAAAGCAATAGTTTTGTAAAGAATCAAGTTTGTAAATTCTTAAACAAGTTAAGACAAGTTTTTAAGTTAAGGAAGTAATCCATTCAAAGATGAATGTTTTAATTAGTTTTAAAATATAATTAAAGTGAATAAGTTTAAAGAATATGATAATCAAGTTTTCGAAGATGAATATTGGGTTAATTTAATTAAAATATGTTTTAAAAAGGATTTGCAAAGATTTTAAATGTATATAAAAATTAAGGGTTTAAATTGTTTTGTTTAAAAGTAGAATTTTATTTAAATATAAAATTGTTTCTAAATGTTTAAATGAAGTATAATGATAGAAATAAGTATTTAATTTAAATGATGAGTTTATCTTTAAAAATTAGAATTAATTAAAGATAATAAATGAGTAAAATAAATTAAAGGTTAATTACTTATTTTTAATTAAGAAAAATTACTTAATGAAGTAAATTAGTGGATGGATAATTAAAGATTAAGTGATGATTTATTGATTTATTAATTAATGTAATTAGTTTTTGATTAAATAATAAATCTAATTAATTAAAGATTATGATTAATTAAGTGTAATTAATTAGTGAAGTAATTACTAAATGTAATTAAATTAAGAAGAATTACTTATGGAAGTTATTAGTGGATAATTACTTAATGTAAGTAATTAAATGAAAATGATTAAAGGTTAATCATTTAATTTTATTAATTAAAGATTTTATTAATATAATTAATTAAAGAGTTAATTAATTAATTAAAGAGTAATTAATTAATTTAAGAATTAAGGTTAATTAATAATGTGATTAATTACTAGTTAAGGTAATTAATTAAAAGAGAGTAATTAATTAAGGAAGTAATTAAGGATCATTAATTAATATAAAAAATGATGTAAGTAAGGGTTGATTAATTAAGATTAATTAATCAATAATAAGTGATTAAAGAATAATTAATAAATATAATTAATTAAGGAGTTAATTAATTAAGGTAAGTAATTACAAGATTGTTAATTTCTGTTTATGATTAATTAAGGTTAATTAATGAATGTAGTTAATTAAAGATTAATTATTTAATTAACTAGAAGGTAATTAATTAATGAAGGTGGTTAATTAAAGATTAATTAATTAAAAGGGTAATTAATTAATGAAGTTAGAGAATTATTAATTAATATAATTAATAAAATTATCAAGGTTGATTTATAAAAGTAATTAATTAAAGTATGGTTAATTAATTATAATTAATTAAGGATTAATGCAAATAATTATAGTTAATTAATTAATTAATTAATGGAAGTAAATGAAGGATCATTAATTATTGTAATTAATGATAGTAATTAAAGGTTAATTACTGTAAATGGTTAAGGATAATTAATTTGTGAAATTAATTAAAGGCAAATTACTTGAATGTAATTAAAGTATAATTAATCAAGGAAGATTAATTAAGGAAGATCATTAAGAAATGATTAATTAATTAATTTGTAATTAATTAATGATAGTAAGCAGGATTAAGATAATCCAAGTGATTTAAGAATAGTAATTAATTTAATTAAAGGTTAATTAAATTGATTTGGAGTTAATCAATTCTGTTTTAGATGATTGGTTAATATTGGATGATTGATATTGGGTGATTGGTTGATACTGGATGATTTGGATATCTCTGATATATGTGATATGCTGTTTTGTGAGATGAATGTTTGATATGAATTATCTATTAGGATAATGTGATTTATCTATCTGTGATATCATCCTGAATATAAGTTTAAATGTTTAAACCTTTAAACAACTTGGCCTTAAAAGATACGTTTTGGATTTCGATGAGACCGGGATCGGGTTTCCGTATACCGGAATTCCAGGTCTGGAGACCCGAATACCACATCGATCCAAATTTACGATAGGTCGTGAATCTCAAGTGAAGATGAAGATTCAGAGTGCAAGGGTTATTGTCGTTAACTCTGAGGGTGATTCCAAAACGAGTGTAACGAGATAATGCCTTCGGTTTCGTTCGAACCCGGAACGAACTTATATGGATTGAATGCTTTCAGCACATCGTCAGGCGGACGATGAGCATTCTAAGTGATATGTTCTGATTAAAGGTAATCGTAACCTCAAGCCTCATCAACCGGGAATGGCTAAAACAGGGGAGGTGCAGCAAGGCTTCGTGGGTAGCACCCACTGAGAGCAAGATAGATCCCTGTCTAGAGGTCCCTTTTCTTTTATTCGGCTTAGTGTGTGGTTGGTCGCGCCAACCACGGGATTGTCTTGTTCGGGATTATCCAGTAAGGGATGGTTCCGGCTTTGTGTTGCAGGGGAGCGGGCGTACTCCTCGGTACGGTGATCTAGGCCACGTACTGTGACGGGCGGTACCCCAGTAGCCCTGCCATTGTATGGAATCCAAACTCCAATAAGTGCCGTACGTATTAGTTGTGCCCAACTATGTTGGAATGTGAGATGTAAGCATTTCAGCTATTTCTGTATTTTACTTGAAAACCCTAGACCCTATTATAATATAACTGGATTTCCTATCAAATGTTTTAGTTAGCGTAAGGTAAAAACTTACCCATGTTTATGTGTGGGGAGTCTTACGTGATACTTTTGTTTTCAAAGGTTTTCAAAGTTAAGCAATTTAAACCATTTACTCACACCAGACCCATGTCTGACCCAAGTGTTTATTTTCTGTTTTATTAAACTCTTGGGTACTCAATATTGTATTGAGTAGTCGAGGGATTCAGGTTAGTCTTGACGAATACTGGAGGAGCTGAGGAGCAGGAGGCTTCAGCGTGTAGATATATAGAGTTTCCGCTGTGTTGATATCTGTGATAGTGTCTTGTCTTGTATTTGAGTTGTAATGTCTAGACAGGTGTTTATAACTGTCTAGTAAGTGATGTATAAGTTGTGTACTCTGATTATGTAAAGACTATGTATTAGTTATGTGATATATTATAATTTGTTCCGTTTCCGCTGTGAGATTCGGATGTGTTGTTTCTTTCTTTCTCTTCTTTTCTATTTTCTACCCTTTTCTTTCTTCATAACGATGCGATTTTCTGGGCATAGAAAGTCGGGTCGTCACTTATGGTATCAGAGCGGTAGGTTGAGTGAATACCTAGGCTCTGAAGTGGTGTCTATCTTGAGAGCGCGTAATTGTTAGTTATATAAAAATGGTTTTATATTGTGTTAATTGATCGGTTGAGTGGTATATGGATTCTGGTCAATACGAGTAGCTAACGTTATTGATAGGGATCTCTAAACACTTGAACCAGGCCAACGGACACAATATTGTTTTAAAGAGGTAGATGAAATAATTTTACCCAGAAATAATTTCTATAAAAAAAATATCATTTTAAATATATATATTTATGTATTTCTACCTATTTATTGGGTTACCTGTTCGGGTTTTCCAATATAAGTTATAAAGGTAGATAAGGTGGTAGTGTGTGTAACACAATTACCAATAGTTGGAGTTTGAATGTTTGAGGTTGGAAGTATATATCGAGATTGTAAACCCAATATCGTCTCGAGTAAGTTTGGCAGTATGGAGTAAGAATTTCTCGGATCTCTGAAGGAAATCTTTTTCAAGATTCGGAGTCCATTATTGGAATGTAAGATTGGTTGAGCTCGGGTGAGCAGATTTTCTAGAGTTGAATCTATCAGTTGTGCAGAAGTAAGTGATGGTAGCTTGGCGACTTCAGGAAGGAGCAGTTGTGTGATAAGACGCAGTATCTATGGATGTTCCCGAAGGAGATTTTCTTTTGGAACAAGATTAAGAAGGTATTGGAGGAACAGTTGATGTCTACCGTAGGAAAGACTCGACTGTATAGGAATTCTCTGATATCAAGTAAGAGAGTTTTGTCTATTTTGAAGTATGGGACTAAGGTCGATTAGTTGTTCTTCGGACATGGTCTCATTGTTCCCTTAAGAAGAGTAAGTTATTGGCGATTGGTTTGGAGCCCGAGTTTCTTTTGGATGTCTGCCATCTCGGAGATTCGTTGAGAGGTTTGTTGATGGTTTTAGTTTTGAGAAGCCTTTGGATTAGAAGTTCTTGGTTAGCTGTGATAGCAGTGCAGCTCGGAGTGTTCGGTGTGCTGTCGAGATAGAGTTTGGAAGCAGTAGTGTGGTTCGTTTCTTCGATGGTTCCGGAATCTTTGTGGTTCTTCTATCAGCAGTCCGAGTAGATGGTGAAGTTTTTTTTGAAGGGTTAACCTTGTTTGGAAAAGCTTAAGGCTGTTTTAATTGGTAAAGAGAGAACAGTTTCTTTGGAATCCGAACTAGGTAGGATCGCAAAAGTGACTTGCGATTTGTTTGGGAATTTATCTTGGGTAATCTTTTGCTTGAGATTGAGTTTTTTTTTCCATGTAGAAGTAGGAGCTACTGAAGTAGTCAGCAATTTTTCCGGATGTTTTCGAAGAAATTGAAGTTAGTCTGCATTTGGAGTTTGAGTTCAGTATCGACTTGATTCCAGAAGCGATATCGGTGATTAGTTTGATAGTAGGATGGTTTCTAGAGAGGAGAATTGGTGTAGCAGCTCAGAAATTTTTGGAAATGGATTGGTCAGATCTAGTTTTCAAGTTTGGATTTCAGCAGATTTTGGAACGTTCATCTTGTTGATAGGATCTAGAAATCATTTTGTTCTTGGTCCAGATTTGCTTCAAGAAGCATCAGCGAAGGTTGAGCTGATCGGGAAGAGATGAGGTAGCTCGGGATCGTCTGATGAGTTAGGCAGATATAAGACGGAGTTTGGAATTCGGAGTTGGAAATTGGAAGTTGTTTAAGTTTTTCTCCGATTAAAGAACTATAAGATTTGGTAAGTCTGGAAAGTTAGCTCCAAAAGTATTTTGGATTTTCCTGTGTTCTCGAGAGAAGTAGTTCTTTGTCTACAGGATTGAATGGCCAGTTTGGATATCTGGAATTCATTATATTTCACGTATATCCGAAGGAGTACGTGTATGATTCATCGTTGGTTGTGGAATCTGCAGTTCAGATGGATTTGGAAGTTGAACTGGATTTGAGTATAGTTTGATATTCTGTTTAGATTAGTGGATCTAGAGAAGAGAGGAGCTCTGGATCATGGTGGTGTAGTTTGTTTAGCTTCTGTAGAGCGAGTATCCCGGTGATTTATACTTGGGAAACTCTAGATAGTGTTAGTAGATCTATCCTGATTTGTATCTGACGCAGCGGATATTTCAAAAATGATGTAGATCGGTGTAAGTAGCAGTCGATGGATTGATGAATGCTGAATTGCCCGAATTCGTTGATCCGAAGATACCGAACTCTAGCTATCTCGAACTCGTTGATCGCGCACGATACCGGGTTCAAAGATCTTCAATTCTTCAAGCGTTGATCAAGCGCACTTGATTCCGCGAATCGGCTTCTACAATCGTTGAATCGAGCGCACTCGATTAACCGAAAGAGGAGATAGGAGATTACACTCAACTACCAATTTGAATGAAAGCACAAAGCAATCAAAAGAGAATTTTATTCAAAAATCAACAACCTTTACAAATGACTCATCTTGCCTATTTATAGGCTACAACACACCAAAACAGAAAAAGTACAAGTCATAAGTCGGTGACGACTCATCCCCTACGACCTACGACTCATCATAAGTCGTTTACAACTCATCAGATAACAACACGACTTAACAAGATGTACAAACTAACAACACACGACTCATACATATATACAGACGACTCATGACTTACAATCAGACGACTCATCATTATCAGCGACTTAAGACATCAACGGGTCAGATTAAAACGGCAGGAGATTCCACGGTTTTAGGTTCCAGCGCCTCAAGATAGTTCGACTTAACTAAGTCGTAACTCGGTGCCGACTCATTACCTTCCTTAAGTCGTGGACGACTCATACCAGCTTCTCCCTTGAGTCGTGGACGACTTATCACTTGTGTATTCTTCCCCTTGAGTCGTGAGCGACTCATCTCCTTGTTAAGTCGTAAACTCGTCACATCTTTCCCTTTGGTCATCCAGTTGAGTCGTGGACGACTCATCACCGCCTCCATAAGTCGTAGACGACTCATGCCTGCCTCTATGAGTCTTGGACGACTCATCACCGCTTCCTTGAGTCGTAGACGACTCATGCCTGTCTCTATGAGTCGTGGACGACTCATCACCGCTTCCTTGAGTCGTAGACGACTCATGCCTGTCTCTATGAGTCGTGGACGACTCATCACCGCTTCCTTGAGTCGTAGACGACTCATGCCTGTCTCTATGAGTCGTGGACGACTCATAACATTGCTCCTAAGTCATAGACGACTTATATCTCCACCTTTGGTTGTCCAGTTGAGTCGTGGACGACTCATCAACGCCTCCTTGAGTCGTAGATGACTTATACCTTGGCCAAATAGAGGTTGCGCTGCATCATCCTCCCCAGGTTGAGAGAAATTCGACCTCGAATTTGCACACTCTTCATCCCCAACAAACTCATCCCCATGATATGGTACAAGATGTTTAACATTGAATACGTCAGATGTATACACATCATCTGGCAGCTTCAGTTTATAAGCATTTTCATTGATTCGTTTCACAACTTCCACCGGACCAATTTTCCTGGCTTTCAACTTGTTGTAAGCACCTACTGGAAAACGATCTTTCGTTAATACTGCATAAACCAAATCACCTTCATGAAATTCAACATTTCTTCGTTTCAAATCTGCAGATTGTTTATACTTCTCATTTGCTTTCTCTAATCGTTCTTGAACGATTTTATGACATTTCGTCAGTCCTTCAACAAAATCAGCAGCTTTCTTAATTGTCCCCTTCGAGTGTGGTATCATCGTTAAGTCTAACGGTCCCTTCGGTAAACTTGAATAAACAATCTGGAACGGACTGAACCCAGTACTTCGATTCACAGCATGATTATGGGCAAATTCTGCCTGGCATAACTTCACATCCCAACTCTTCAGATTATCTTGAACAAGACATCTCAACAAGTTTCCCAATGATCTGTTAACCACCTCAGTCTGTCCGTCCGTTTGCGGATGATAAGCACTACTAAACTTCAGCTTCGTTCCCACCATCTTCCACAAACTCAACCAAAAGTGACTCAGAAATCGAGTATCCCTGTCCGACACAATCGATTCTGGCAATCCATGAAGTCGATAGATCTCTCTGAAAAATAACTGAGCAACATGAACAGCATCCGCTGTCTTCTTACAAGCAATAAAATGTGCCATTTTTGAAAATCTATCAACCACCACATAAATGGAATCGTTACCACGCTGTGTCCTCGGTAATCCCAACACGAAGTCCATACTCACATCAACCCATGGTTTATTTGGTACAGGTAATGGCATATATAAACCAGCATTAGTCGCAGTTCCTTTCGAAACCTGACAAATATGACAACGCTCCACAAATTTCTCCACTTCTTTCCTCATCGATGGCCAAAAGTAGGATTGTGAAATTAACTGTAAGGTACGGTCTCTTCCAACATGCCCTTCTTCGTGTAACTCCTTGATAATCTTCATTCTCAGACTACCCTCCGGTATGCACAATCGACTTCCTTTAAAAAGAAAACCATCTACCATCACAAACTCATCCGTCTTAACAAATTCCTTCAAAGATAATAAAGTTTTCAGTTCTTCAATTTCTTCTGACTTACTTTCTTCTTGTGATCTCTTCTTCGGAACTAAGATAATCTTCGTGCCTTTAAACATAAAACTATAGCTATTGGTCCGACCGTCATGTAGTACTGCTCGATCATATTGCCATGGTCTTCCCAATAATAAGTGGCATACATCCATCTCTACGACATCACACCATATTTCATCTTTGTATTTCTTCCCAATAGAGAATGGTACACGAACTCGTCTATCCACTTTCACTTCTCCTCCTTTTCTCAACCACGCTATCTTGTATGGACTCGGATGTTTCTCTGTCTTCAATTTCAACTTCGTCACAGCTTCGGTTGAAATAATATTATCACAGCTTCCTGCGTCGATCACAAACTTACACACCTTCCCCAGAATAGTACATGTTGACTGAAAGTTATTACTCCTCAACCAACTAGTTTCCTCCTGCTTCGGTGTTAAACACGATCTCCTCAGCATTAGGTTACAACCTTCGTCTCCTGACGCAATATCCTGCTCATCCTCCTCAGCTGGATTAGAACAATCTTCATCAACATCCTCATCGTCAACTTCTGCAATCATGGTTCTCTTCTTTGGCTTTGGACACTCACTGCTTTTATGACCCAATTCCTGACAATTGTAACATTTGAAACCATTGTTAACCCTTGTCTTCTCAGCCTCCTTCACCACTGGTCTACTGATAGGTTTAGAAACATTAGAATTTCCTCCAACACCCTTCGCTTGATTGTTAGAATTAGTAAACACACCACCTCCTCGTCTCCCTTGTTTTTCCCAAGCCAACGCTTTCTGATGTGCTTCCGCTACAGATCTTGGATCGAACATATTGACCATATCCTGAATCTGCATTCTCAATCCTCCAATGAACCTAGATGTCAGCTGCTCTTCTGTTTCCATAATATCATTCCTTGCAATGAGTTGATAAAATTCATCAGCATAGTCATTCACAGACTTCGTTCCTTGTCTCAAGTTCTGCAATCTCTGATACATAAGCGATTGATAATTATAAGGTAAGAATGTCGCTTTCATCAATTTCTTCATCTTTTCCCAAGATTCAATCTTTGACTTCCCCATACGTTCACGTGTAAGCTTGGTTTGCTGCCACCATGCCAAAGCTCTACCCCTCAGCCTCGTAGCAACCAACTTCACTCTACGATGTTCTGGTACTTCTTTGAAATCAAAAATCTCCTCAACATTAGCCACCCAATCTAGAAACTCCTCTGCTTGCATACCACCCTTGAATTCAGGAATTTCTGTCTTCATCCCCGATTCCCACTTGTGATCATACTCAGAATAGTTTCTTCCTTGACCTCTTCCTTGAATACTACCACCATCATACTCCTCTTCAAAATCAGATGCATAACAATGTCGATTCTGACCACCAACATCTCTACTACCATTATGCCTTCCACCATCATCCCTTCTATCGACATTCCTCCGTTCACGATCATTCACGTTCCTCCCACGCCCTTGATCATTTTCAATACTTCGGTCTCGATTAGAATGTGGCGAGATTCTACTACCTCCATGATTCGATTCTGGTGAAACCCTTCTCCGATTTTGATTCATCTCTGTCATAAGCTTCTCTAACCGGCCAATTCCTTCGTTAAGCTTTTCACTAAAATTCTCATTGATTCTTTGCTCCATCTCATCAGCTTCTTCTCTTCGATATAAAGCTTCTACGTTTTGGTGGCGATTAGCTCTTCTTGGCGGCATACTTGATGACTTCTCAAATTCTCCAAATTCAAACACAATTCGAACTTTGATCCAAAATGAAATGGATCGAAAACTTCCACTTTGTAGCAAATCGCGATGAACACGATGGACAAAGTTTCGGCCTCCCACTACAAATTCGATCAAACAATCTTTAATGCAAGGTCGAGCAACTTCACTTGCTCACGGCTCACACCTCAAGCTCTCGGCTATCACTTCAAACTTCAAATCTCTTCAAATGATTAGGCTCCAAGTCTCGATCTAGCTATGATTGGCTAGAACAAGCTCTGATACCAAAACTGACGTAGCGGATATTTCAAAAATGATGTAGATCGGTGTAAGTAGCAGTCGATGGATTGATGAATGCTGAATTGCCCGAATTCGTTGATCCGAAGATACCGAACTCTAGCTATCTCGAACTCGTTGGTCGCGCACGATACCGGGTTCAAAGATCTTCAATTCTTCAAGCGTTGATCAAGCGCACTTGATTCCGCGAATCGGCTTCTACAATCGTTGAATCGAGCGCACTCGATTAACCGAAAGAGGAGATAGGAGATTACACTCAACTACCAATTTGAATGAAAGCACAAAGCAATCAAAAGAGAATTTTATTCAAAAATCAACAACCTTTACAAATGACTCATCTTGCCTATTTATAGGCTACAACACACCAAAACAGAAAAAGTACAAGTCATAAGTCGGTGACGACTCATCCCCTACGACCTACGACTCATCATAAGTCGTTTACAACTCATCAGATAACAACACGACTTAACAAGATGTACAAACTAACAACACACGACTCATACATATGTACAGACGACTCATGACTTACAATCAGACGACTCATCATTATCAGCGACTTAAGACATCAACGGGTCAGATTAAAACGGCAGGAGATTCCACGGTTTTAGGTTCCAGCGCCTCAAGATAGTTCGACTTAACTAAGTCGTAACTCGGTGCCGACTCATTACCTTCCTTAAGTCGTGGACGACTCATACCAGCTTCTCCCTTGAGTCGTGGACGACTTATCACTTGTGTATTCTTCCCCTTGAGTCGTGAGCGACTCATCTCCTTGTTAAGTCGTAAACTCGTCACATCTTTCCCTTTGGTCATCCAGTTGAGTCGTGGACGACTCATCACCGCCTCCATAAGTCGTAGACGACTCATGCCTGCCTCTATGAGTCTTGGACGACTCATCACCGCTTCCTTGAGTCGTAGACGACTCATGCCTGTCTCTATGAGTCGTGGACGACTCATCACCGCTTCCTTGAGTCGTAGACGACTCATGCTTGTCTCTATGAGTCGTGGACGACTCATCACCGCTTCCTTGAGTCGTAGACGACTCATGCCTGTCTCTATGAGTCGTGGACGACTCATAACATTGCTCCTAAGTCGTAGACGACTTATATCTCCACCTTTGGTTGTCCAGTTGAGTCGTGGACGACTCATCAACGCCTCCTTGAGTCGTAGATGACTTATACCTTGGCCAAATAGAGGTTGCGCTGCATCAGTATCAGAATAGTTAGTTAGGTTTGTTTAATTGTTTGATTGGTTCCTATGGTTGTTAGTAACTGGATGATAGGTATGTGGTTGCTGTTTGAAATTTAAAATCTTTGCTGGATTATTAAATTATCTTTGTTTTTAATTTCGAGGACGAAATTATTTTAAGGGGGGAGGAATGTGATATCCCGGGATTTTGGGCAGTATAAATTTAATAATCAGTATTAATAATTAAATTGATTTGATAATTTTCCTTATAATTATAATTTAATTTGGTAATTTAATCTTTTAAAGTTAATAAATACTTAATCTGGCAATATTGATGATTTGTTTGTTAAAGCTAATAAAATTTTATTCTATTTATAATATATATATATTTGATATATATTGTGAATGGAAATATCTTTTGTTTTGTTTTAAAGATGAATTTTCAAATTGTAATATAAATGTATGTATATGTTATAATTTGGATTGTTTTGAATTTAATTTAATCTATTGATAATTTATATATGTATGAATTGTGATTTAAAGCTTTGTTTTAAAATTAATATTTTTCAAAGGTTAGTTTAGATTAATTCAATTGTTTTCAAAATATAAGATAATTGTTTATTTTAAATATGATAGTTTAAATAAAGTTTTATTTTTATACTCTTTAAAGTGTTTAAAATTTAAATGGTTATAAATGTATGTATAAAATTATTTTTAAACTTCCTTTTAAAAATTATCTCTTAAACAATAAAGATAAATGTTTAGAATTCTCAAATCCATATATAAAGATTTATTTATATTATAATATTTTTCTTTAAAGGTTAAATTTATTTATGCATATATATAAGTAAGCTTATATTTACATTTAAATTAAATAAAAATTTATTTAAAAACACTTAAGTAATATGTGTAAACATATTAACATGTTAAAGACACTTGTAAGGCAATTAAATAAATAAATGACAAATGTAAATTCTTGAGGACAAGTGGCCTTCATATCATTTATTTGAAAATTAAAAAAACATATAAGAAAATTTGTTCCAAACCTTTTCTGCCTCTCATTTCTTTTCTTACTTGTTTCAAAGTTAACTCAAACCAGAAAACTATTTTTTCTAAAACTGGAAGTGAAAACTAAAAAGCAAATCTGAAACCTGAAATTCAAAATCAAGCAAAGTTCTTCACAACAAATCAACCTGCAACAATTCAAGTTACAGATTCAACATAAATAAGGCATGCAAAGATTTTCATCAACAATTAAGCTTCAGATCAAATTGCAAGTTCCAGGAAATCAAAAGTTTAAAAGCCTGGAACATATGCTCTCTGTTCTCTGTTATTTAAAAGGTGAGTAAATATTTTTAAAAACAGTTAATCTTGTTTTAACTTAAGTGTATGTGATGATGTTGGATTGAATTGAATTCTAAAGTTCCTAACTCATCTGGAATTGCAAATATATATGTATGTGAGTAAGCATGTCTGTATATATATATAACTATTCTGTTCTCTTTGTTCATTTCATGTTTTGCCTCCAAAATTTCAAATCTTTCAATAGAATCAATGTTAGACTTTGATGATTGAATGGAAGTTGTTCATATTCGTATAATACTAATTCTAAAAATATTTTTGAATGTATTTATGAAGTGGACATTCTAAAATTTTAGAATTACAGTGGTCAACATTTTATATCAGAAAATTTAAGTGATAAAATTTCTAGTTTCAGTTATATAATTGGATTCGTATTTGAAATCTATGAATTTTGGTAATAATATTGGGATTTTTAAACTTGAAATTGATGGTAATTTTCGAGTTGATCAATATTGGAAGTTTTGGCATTTTCTGGTGATCAGGAGATGGAGGAATGTCGGGATTTGATCTGGAGGTGGCCGTAGTGTGGAGGATCGAGGGAAAAATACTCGATGAATTTTTAGATGGCCGTGGAAATCAAGCGGCGTCGATCTAGGGTTCAATGACCTGTTTTGGTCGTTGAAGTAGTCGAGTCATTTGCGTGGTCATGGGTGAACTGGTGACGATCGCGATGGCGGGGATCATTGCAGGAGGTTCGTGGTGAAGTTTCAGGCGGAGACTCATGATCTCTGGTGATCGGAGTCATCGAGACGAGCAGGATTTTGATCATAGCTTCTGTCCAGTTTCGTTCCTATAGGTCGAATTCGTTTTCACGATCGTTGTTATGATCGGGGTAGTCGGAATCGTGTGAGAGGATAGTGGTCGTCTTGCCGGCATGATCATCAATGGTCAGAGCGACGTGGATGAGGTGTGCACGTGCACGTTGGTTACGTTCGCGTGTGTCTGGATGGGTTCGTTGGAGAAGAAGAAGGAATCTCGGGTTTAGTCTCGTGATTGTTGCACGACGACTCGAAGTAGATAAGAGTGATGGAAGACTCGGGAAAGGCTAGTGATTTTGTGAAGTTTACTCGGGTTATTCTGTTTTTAAAACTGGAAGTTTGTTTTTTTTTTCAAATTGTTTCGAGTTCAAAAGCAATAGTTTTGTAAAGAATCAAGTTTGTAAATTCTTAAACAAGTTAAGACAAGTTTTTAAGTTAAGGAAGTAATCCGTTCAAAGATGAATGTTTTAATTAGTTTTAAAATATAATTAAAGTGAATAAGTTTAAAGAATATGATAATCAAGTTTTCGAAGATGAATATTGGGTTAATTTAATTAAAATATGTTTTAAAAAGGATTTGCAAAGATTTTAAATGTATATAAAAATTAAGGGTTTAAATTGTTTTGTTTAAAAGTAGAATTTTATTTAAATATAAAATTGTTTCTAAATGTTTAAATGAAGTATAATGATAGAAATAAGTATTTAATTTAAATGATGAGTTTATCTTTAAAAATTAGAATTAATTAAAGATAATAAATGAGTAAAATAAATTAAAGGTTAATTACTCATTTTTAATTAAGAAAAATTACTTAATGAAGTAAATTAGTGGATGGATAATTAAAGATTAATTGATGATTTATTGATTTATTAATTAATGTAATTAGTTTTTGATTAAATAATAAATCTAATTAATTAAAGATTATGATTAATTAAGTGTAATTAATTAGTGAAGTAATTACTAAATGTAATTAAATTAAGAAGAATTACTTATGGAAGTTATTAGTGGATAATTACTTAATGTAAGTAATTAAATGAAAATGATTAAAGGTTAATCATTTAATTTTATTAATTAAAGATTTTATTAATATAATTAATTAAAGAGTTAATTAATTAATTAAAGAGTAATTAATTAATTTAAGAATTAAGGTTAATTAATAATGTGATTAATTACTAGTTAAGGTAATTAATTAAAAGAGAGTAATTAATTAAGGAAGTAATTAAGGATCATTAATTAATATAAAAAATGATGTAAGTAAGGGTTGATTAATTAAGATTAATTAATCAATAATAAGTGATTAAAGAATAATTAATAAATATAATTAATTAAGGAGTTAATTAATTAAGGTAAGTAATTACAAGATTGTTAATTTCTGTTTATGATTAATTAAGGTTAATTAATGAATGTAGTTAATTAAAGATTAATTATTTAATTAACTAGAAGGTAATTAATTAATGAAGGTGGTTAATTAAAGATTAATTAATTAAAAGGGTAATTAATTAATGAAGTTAGAGAATTATTAATTAATATAATTAATAAAATTATCAAGGTTGATTTATAAAAGTAATTAATTAAAGTATGGTTAATTAATTATAATTAATTAAGGATTAATGCAAATAATTATAGTTAATTAATTAATTAATTAATGGAAGTAAATGAAGGATCATTAATTATTGTAATTAATGATAGTAATTAAAGGTTAATTACTGTAAATGGTTAAGGATAATTAATTTGTGAAATTAATTAAAGGCAAATTACTTGAATGTAATTAAAGTATAATTAATCAAGGAAGATTAATTAAGGAAGATCATTAAGAAATGATTAATTAATTAATTTGTAATTAATTAATGATAGTAAGCAGGATTAAGATAATCCAAGTGATTTAAGAATAGTAATTAATTTAATTAAAGGTTAATTAAATTGATTTGGAGTTAATCAATTCTGTTTTAGATGATTGGTTAATATTGGATGATTGATATTGGGTGATTGGTTGATACTGGATGATTTGGATATCTCTGATATATGTGATATGCTGTTTTGTGAGATGAATGTTTGATATGAATTATCTATTAGGATAATGTGATTTATCTATCTGTGATATCATCCTGAATATAAGTTTAAATGTTTAAACCTTTAAACAACTTGGCCTTAAAAGATACGTTTTGGATTTCGATGAGACCGGGATCGGGTTTCCGTATACCGGAATTCCAGGTCTGGAGACCCGAATACCACATCGATCCAAATTTACGATAGGTCGTGAATCTCAAGTGAAGATGAAGATTCAGAGTGCAAGGGTTATTGTCGTTAACTCTGAGGGTGATTCCAAAACGAGTGTAACGAGATAATGCCTTCGGTTTCGTTCGAACCCGGAACGAACTTATATGGATTGAATGCTTTCAGCACATCGTCAGGCGGACGATGAGCATTCTAAGTGATATGTTCTGATTAAAGGTAATCGTAACCTCAAGCCTCATCAACCGGGAATGGCTAAAACAGGGGAGGTGCAGCAAGGCTTCGTGGGTAGCACCCACTGAGAGCAAGATAGATCCCTGTCTAGAGGTCCCTTTTCTTTTATTCGGCTTAGTGTGTGGTTGGTCGCGCCAACCACGGGATTGTCTTGTTCGGGATTATCCAGTAAGGGATGGTTCCGGCTTTGTGTTGCAGGGGAGCGGGCGTACTCCTCGGTACGGTGATCTAGGCCACGTACTGTGACGGGCGGTACCCCAGTAGCCCTGCCATTGTATGGAATCCAAACTCCAATAAGTGCCGTACGTATTAGTTGTGCCCAACTATGTTGGAATGTGAGATGTAAGCATTTCAGCTATTTCTGTATTTTACTTGAAAACCCTAGACCCTATTATAATATAACTGGATTTCCTATCAAATGTTTTAGTTAGCGTAAGGTAAAAACTTACCCATGTTTATGTGTGGGGAGTCTTACGTGATACTTTTGTTTTCAAAGGTTTTCAAAGTTAAGCAATTTAAACCGTTTACTCACACCAGACCCATGTCTGACCCAAGTGTTTATTTTCTGTTTTATTAAACTCTTGGGTACTCAATATTGTATTGAGTAGTCGAGGGATTCAGGTTAGTCTTGACGAATACTGGAGGAGCTGAGGAGCAGGAGGCTTCAGCGTGTAGATATATAGAGTTTCCGCTGTGTTGATATCTGTGATAGTGTCTTGTCTTGTATTTGAGTTGTAATGTCTAGACAGGTGTTTATAACTGTCTAGTAAGTGATGTATAAGTTGTGTACTCTGATTATGTAAAGACTATGTATTAGTTATGTGATATATTATAATTTGTTCCGTTTCCGCTGTGAGATTCTGATGTGTTGTTTCTTTCTTTCTCTTCTTTTCTATTTTCTACCCTTTTCTTTCTTCATAACGATGCGACTTTCTGGGCATAGAAAGTCGGGTCGTCACAAGTCACCATGACTGACTCGGAGTTTATTGTTTCCCTTCTAAACTCTGGGTGCCCACCAATTTCCACACGGGCAGTCTAGAGTTAGATTATCAGGATATTCTGGATATTCTGGAGCTTTGGAGATAAGCTGGATGACGAGACGTAGTATTTGTATCTGATAGTATTTATTCCGCTGTGTATTCTGTATGAGGACAAGTTATATAACTGTCCATTGTTGTATATTGACTCTGATGATGGATGTATATATAAAATGATATAGTTCTTTGTTTTAAAGATTATTCATTTATCTATTATATGTTGTTCCGCTGCGATGTGTAAGATTCTGATATTGTTCTGTTTCTGTCCTCTGTTGTTGTTCTGTTATTCTTTCTTTCTTCTCTTTTTCTTCTATCTTCTTCTTCTTCTACTTTTTCTTTTTCTTAAAACCCTCACTCTTGGAGTTTCCGGCACTCGATTGCCCGGCAGTCGATAAAGTGAGTATCGATGTCGAATTTTCGAAAGTCGAAAATTGGGGATGTGACAGTGATGATCCAAAATGAAGTGTGTAATATCTCGGAAATTTTAACAATATCAATTTAATAATCTGTTAAATAATTAAATTGATATTGATGATCTTTGATAATAAGATTTGAATTTAATTTAATAATCTGATTAAATTAGTATTAATTGGTGATTTTATCTTTTAAAAGTTAATAAGATATTTTCTATTTGAATATATATATTTATTTATATATATTGTAAATAGAAGCTTTGGGTAAATTGGGAATTTAGATTTAATTTAATATGACTTTTCAAAGTTATTTAAATTAGTAAATTTATAGTTTTAAAATACTTTAATTGCTTAAGATATTTTTACTTAAGTTTAAAATTATATAAGAGTTAACAAAAAGGCTTGTTTTGTTTCTTTTTAAAATATCACTTGATAATATAATCTCTTATATAAATTATTTAAATATCAAATATGTTAATTTCATATAATAAGTATAATGTATTATTTTTATTAATATGAATGGATTTTAAAGAATATGAAATTGTTATTTAATTGAATAAATAGTTATATATGTATATATATATATATAACTTGACTTTTTAAATTGAATCTTAGGATTTAATTTAATTGAATTTGAGTTTAAGCTTTGAAATTCAAGAGAATAAATATTTAAATTGTTTGGATATTATAATATTTGTATAACTTTTAATTATAAATATAATTGGTTTTGTTTCTTTAAAATGATTTATATATATAGATAAGTGTTTAATAAATAAGAAAAAGGCTTTTTAATTACTTTAAAATAAATAGAAATAAGATAAATACTTAAAAGACATGTGTCTTTATCTAATGACTTGTTTTAACATGTGTAATTTAAGTAACCAATGTTTATGACAAGTGTCTTCATTTATTTTTATTTTCTTTTATTTTTATTTATCATAAATTCACTTATATACACATATGCATTTCTTTACTTCATCCTTTCTATTTCCTTCTCAAAAACAAGATAAACTCAAATCTCTTTCTCTAGTACAAATCTGATCAGTAACAATTCTCTAAAACAAATCTGAAAATCAGAAATCAATATTCCTCAAACCCTTCTCAAAACAATCCTCTACTCTAAAATCTGTAATCAGTAACCAAATTTCCAAATCCTAAAGCAAAAGCCTGTAAATCTTCCTCAAACATAAGATCTGTAACCAAGTTTCCATTTCAAAATCAAGTTTTCTGTCTGCAATCTTCTTTGCAAATATGTAATCATCTTAAAGCAACCAGCCTGCCTTCATTTTTCAAATCTGGAAACAACTCAGAACAACATGTCTGCATTCTTCTCAAAACTGGAAGCAAGCATGAAATTTTTAAATCAAAGCTTTGGATTTCGAAATTCTTCAAACTTCAGCCTTCAAAGGACTTCCAGATCAAAAGTATTAAAATATACAAACTCAAGCATATTATCAATTCCAGTCTTCAAGATCCTGTTTCAGGCTCTGTCTCTATTTTAAATGGTGAGTAACATTTTTTTTAAAAGAGCTTAAATATAATAAATCTGTTTGCATGTTGACTTCTGAAAGAAAGTATGTTTTTGTGTGTATAAATATGTGAGTATATATATATATATATATATATATATATGGATGTATAGATGTATGTGTATGCTTGTTTATATGTGTGACACCCTCTGTTCTTGTTTTTGAGCTTAGATTTTAAACAAAATTCCTTATCTTCTTATCTAATCTCTGTTAGATCTTAGACTTTAAACAAGATTTGTTTGTTTCATCGTAAACTTAAGTTTTAAATTTGTTTTAGGGTAAAATAAATGTAGAATTTCTCCGGAAACTAAAGAACAGTGCAAGTCTTAAGTCATGTTGAAATTCCAACTTCTTAATTCATCAATTCAGGAATCTAATCTGAATTATTAAACCAAAATATGATTTTTAGGAATGAAATTGCAATTTTTAGTTGGGTTTTGAGTTTGTATTTCTCAGTTGACCAGAAAATGGTATTTTGGTGAGTACTGGTGATCTAGATGGTTTGGGAGGTCGAGTTTCTTTCTGAGGATAGTAGAGTGGTCGGAGATCGAAGGAAAAATGGTAGGAAGATGATCAAGGCACTGTGGCGTTGGATAATGGTCGTTTTAGTTTGTAGCCCTAGTTTGGGTATTGGTCGGAAATAGAATCACCACGACGTCTAGGATGGATCGAGTTCAATAGAACTCTGGGAGATGGTAGTTTGGTCATTGGCGAGGACATGGAAGGAGTTGCAGCACTAACGGTGGTCGGAGGACGGAGATTTGGCCGTTGACAGGTTTTCGAGGTGGTTCCAGTTTTGGGTTCAGGTTTGGTTTTGATGCTCGATTACGATTTCGAGTGTTGTTCGAAGGTTGGAGGATCGTAATCTGGTGTAGGGTTGATCGTCGATGTGTGGGGATGTTCGGTGATGGTCGGAGACGCCGCAAGTGATCGTGCACGTGCACGCGATCGAGAATGTATCTGGTGAAGTCTGGTTGTTAGCAGAGGAGTGCTCGTGATTTTCTCGAGTTATTTCGAGTGATGTTCGAAGTATTTAGAGAGGCGACTCGAAGGAATTTTGAGTGGTCTCGAGTATTTTTAGTGGTTGCCAGGTTTTGAAAACCCTGTCTGTTTAAATTTAACTGAACTTAAATTTGTAAGAAAGATTAAAACTGAAAGTTAAATCAAAGTTTTAATTTTTGGAGTAAGGTTTAGTTTTGAATTTTAGATGGAGAAATAAATAAGTTTTATAATTTTAAATATGAATTTGTTTAGCACCCTTTTAAACTCCTTTATGAATGAGTATATCTTTAACTTATAAATTAAAAGAGTTTTAGAAATGTCGTTTAAAACGTGGTTAAAGATAATTTGTTTCATTTTAAATCTTTAAATTTAAAAGAAATTTTGAAGGAAAAATTAAAGTAAATTGATTTAAAATACTTTGTAAATGATAACTTGATTATTAATAAGAACAAGTTTTATCTTAAAGTAATTAGAGATTTGTGTTCATTAAATTTATTAGGAAATTTAATGGATAATTAATTTAATTGATTAATTAATCATTTGGATTAATTAAATAGGTAATTAATGGTTTAAACTAATTAATTAGTGATTAAGATTAATTAATTTGTAATTAAGGATTTTATAATTAGAATATTAATTAATGATTAAGAATTAATTAATAAAGTAATTAAATATTAATTAAGTTATGGTTAACACTTAATTAATTAAATAATTAGAGATTAATTATTTGGTTATTAAGATTTATTAATTTGAAATTAATAATGGTTAATCTAAGTTAATTACTTAAGAAAAGTAATTAAATAATTGTTAATGAAGGTCATTAACTATGGATTATTTAATAATTAATTAATGTGATTAATTTTGATAATTAATTTGATTAATTAATTAAGGATAATCATTTATGAAATTGTTTAAATATAATTACTAAATGGAAGTAATTAAGAAATTAATTAATCATTGGTAATTAATTAAGTTAATTTGATTTAGTTTAAGTAAATTAATTAAGTTTAATTAATTTAGAATAATCAATGGATGATTTGATAAATAATTACTTAATGTAATTAGTAAGGTATAATTATTTAGGGAAGTAAATAATAGATAATTACTGGAAGTAATTAAGTGGATAGTGATGTATTAAGGAAAGTAATTTAAGTTTAATTACTTTGAATAATTAATCAAGGGATTAATTAAGGAATTAATTAAGGAGAATTAATTTAGTAAATGAAAGTAATTAAGGTGTAACGACCCGCCACTCATTCCACAGAATGACGCATCATTAATAAGAAAGAAAGGGGTAGAAAATAGAAAAGAAGAGAAGAAAGAAGAAACAACGACAACGATCTCACAGCGGAATGAATAAATTATATTAATAACATAAAGAAACTATTACATAGTATAAAACACTTATCAGAGTTTACACAACTATACAACACATACTAGACAGTTATAAACATCTGTCTAGATATTACAACTCAAATACAATACAAGACTCTAACACAGATATCAACACAGCGGAATACTATATCTACGAACACCGAAGCCTCCTGCTCCATTGCTCCTCCACAATTCGTCAAAGCTAAACCTGAATCCCTTGGCTACTCGTAAAAATTTGAGTACCCAAGAGTTTATAAAACAGAAATAAACAACTTGGGTCAGACATGGGTCTGGTGTGAGTAACAGGTTAAACTTGTTTAACTTCAAAACCTTTTGAAAGAAAAAGTATCACGTAAGACTCCCCACAAATAAACATGGGTAAGTTTTTACCTTACGCTAACCAAAACATTTGATAGGAAATTCGATTGTATTATAATAGGTCTAGGGTTTTCAAATAAATATGAAATAGCCGAAATTGTTACATTATTAAATTCCAGCATACTAGGTATACAATCAAGTCCGTTATCACTTATTGGAATTTGGATTTCCATACAATGGCAGAGCTACCGGGGTACCGCTCATCACAGTACGGGGCCTAGATCACCGTACCGAGGATCACTCCCAATCCCCTGCAACACAAAGCCGGAACCATCCCTTACTGGATAATTCCGAATAAAATCACCCCACAGATGGCCGTCGCCAACTGCACCACTAAGCCGAAATAAAAGAAGGAACTCTCTAGACAGGGATGACCTTACTCTTAGTGGGTGCTACCCACGAAGCCTTGCTGCACCTCCCCTGTTTTAGCCATTTCCGGTTTGATGAGGCTTGAGGTCACGATTTACCTTTAAATCAGAACATCACTTAGAATGCTCATCGTCCACCTGACGATGTTTTGAAAGCATTCGATCCATACAAGTTCGTTCCGGGTTCGAACGAAACCGAAGGCATTATCTCGTTACACTCGTATTGGAATCACCCTCAGAGTTAACGACAATAACCCTTGCACTCTGAATCTTCATCTACACTTGAGATTCACGACCTATCGTAAATTTGGATCGATGTGGTATTCGGGTCTCCAAACCTGGAATTCCGGTATACGGAAACCCGATCCCGGTCTCATCGAAATCCAAAACGTATCTTTTAAGGCCAAGTTGTTTTAAGGTTAAAACAATTCATTTCAGTTATCTATACTACAGGGATAGATAATTCACAACAGATAATCTACATTATCACAAACAGACAATTCATATTATCATTTCAATTTAACCAAAGCATCCATATCATAGATCAGCACATCTCTTATCAGAGATAACAACAATGCAAAGCATTCTATATTATTCATCCATCCCTAAGTAATGATTTATATCATCTCTAATTAATTTAAAGTGAATTAAATTAATTACCTCATTTTATAAATCCTTCTTACTTAATCATTAATTAAACCAATTAATTAATCATTACTCTAAGTATCTATCTTAATTAATCATTCCTGATTAATTACCCTTTAATTACTTTAAGAAATTAATACTTAATTAATCTCACAAATTAATTATCTTAAACCATTTCAGTAATTAATCCTTAATTACTTCATCTATTAATTAACTATACTTAATTACATTAATCCTCAATTAATTATAATTAATTAATTACTTTAATCACTTATTATTTATTAATTAATCTTAATTAATCAATTCTTAATTACATCATTAATTATATTAATTAATGATCCTTAATTACTCTTAATTAATTATCTTATTTAAATTAATTACATCTAATAATTAATTAGTCACATTTATTAATCACCTTTGATTAATCTCATCTAGTAATTAACTACCCTTAATTACTCTTCCATAAATTAATTACTCATTAATTAATTATCTTTTAATTAATCCCTTGATTAATTATTTAAAGTAATTAACTCAAATTACTTTCATTATATCATCCTTAGTTAATTACATCCACTAATTAACTTTAATTACTTTCCTAAGTAATTACACTTTCACTAATTACATTTAAGTAATTATACTTATCACATAACCAAGTGATTATCTTAAATTAATTAAATTAATTAATTTAACTTATCAAATTATTTAATTAATTACCTTAAGTAATTAATTACCTTAATTACTTCCATTAAGTAATTATACTTAACCAATTTCCATAAATGATTATTATTAATTTATTAATCAAATTGATTACCAAAATTAATCTCATTAATTAATTATTTATTTATCCCTAATTAATGATCCCTCATTAATTATTTAACAATTCTTTAATTACTTCTTTAGGCAATTAATCTTTAATCAATTATTTATTAAAACAACTTGATAAACTCTTATTTATCAATTAATTAATTAAATTATCAATTATTCTTTAATTACCTTATTAATTTAATTACTCCTATATAATTAAATCTTAATTACTTTCTGACTAAAGTATTAACCTTTAACTACTTTAGTTATTATTAACAAAAGTCTTTAAAACATTTTACTTTAAAATCTTTCTTTTAATTCATTTTAAATTAAAAGATTTAAATAGATTACAATTTAACTTTAACCAATATTTAAATCAAATATACAAAATCTTTTTAAATCAAATGTTAAGAACACTTAACATTTTTAAGATTTTAAACCAATTTATTTGAATTCAAAATCCTTTTTAAAATATACTTTTAACAATTTAAATTTTAAAACATCATAAATTTTATCAACCTATTTATTTCAAACAAGGATACAATTTTAAATTTGAATCCATACTTCCAAATTTGCTTTAAAACTTTGTTTAAAATTTCAGTTTCCAAAATTTTAAACCAAATTTAAAAGTTAAAAACAAACAGGCTTAAGGCCTGTACCAACTCAAATTACCCGAGCCTACCACTAAATGCTTCGAGTAAAAACTGGAAACCCCCGAGTTCCCTTCGAGTTTCCCTTCCCCTGTTATTTTAAAACTTTGTCAAGTTAAAAAAAATTATAAACAGTTTAGCCCACGCGAGTCTTCCCGAGCCATCACCCAGTTTTCACGAGGATGTCTTCGAGTCAAACATCACTTGCTCGAGAACATCTTCTTTTTCCCCAATCTCAACCCAGACAGATACCATGTGTGCACGTGCATAGGCGACTCGCTCGCCTTCGATCATCGACGCCAACGCCGGGATATCATCTACGACTACCCTTCACGATCTCGATCACCAGTAACTTGAACCAACCCCACAATCGAATTTCGAGCAAAAACGAACACCACAGGAACCAAAACCACTGCCTTCTCACTCCTTGTTCTACCACCACAGGCCATCAGAAACCACGTCCTATCGCCAAAGGCCTCGACTGACAACCCTCTACCATTTCCCCCACCTCCGATCATGTCCGGTCTTTCCACGACGACCAATTGTTCTCGAAAACAACATCGGCAAGAACAAGCTATAAAACCCTAAATCACCGTTGATTCACCACCACGGTGAACTATAAAATCTCAGCCCATTTTTCCCGTGATCCCCATCTCACCATCCTCCTCCAACAACGATCACGATGTCCATCGCTTCCCCAATCGCCAGAAATTGACGAAAATACAATTTCCGTTCAACTCGCGAAAACTCAATTTATACAACACTAAAAATCATCATTTTACTTTTAAGATTCATGCTTTCCAAAGGTGATTTAAATTAAATAGGAAATTCAGAAAATCGTGATGTTTGAATTTAACATGTTTTAGATTTTCTACTGTCTTATTTCTTTTTCCAGAAATATACAAACTTATTATGCTTAGAAATAACTTTAAATCATAGTTTATGTTTAAACAAACATATATTGTTAGAAAACTGAAACTAAAAGAAAAATGGATAAAGAGAATAAGGTTTTTCTTCAAAATCTTGTCTCTGAGTTTATAACAGAGATAGATACAGAGACATATACAGGTTTACAGGCATGCATGTTTATATACTTTCATATCAACATGTTTTCAGAGCATAAATACATAGATTAGAACAGATAATATACAATTTCCATAAGACAATTTACAACATCAGGTTTAAACTAAGTTTCAGAGGTTAAGTTTACTCTCTGGAAAACTAGAACTGAGGAACACAGACAAATCCAAACATGCACAGACAAACACACATCTATACATCCATTTATACATATATTCTACTTATATAAAATCACACAGAACATTTTTTTTTATTCCAGAATTTAACATGCAACCAGATTTTTATAAAATTAAGATTTTTAAAACAGATGTTACTCACCTGAAATAAGAAACAGAGGACAGTTTTTTCTTAAATCTGGAACTTGCACTTGATCTTCTTACTATTGAATTAAATCTGAATTCGTTGAATTGATTTGGTTGCCAGTTTGATCTCAGGTTGATATATGTTGAAGATTTGAAAGTAACCGAAGTTGCTGATATTAAGATTGTTGACTTGCCATTGGATGTTTAAGTTTGAAACCATGCTCAGGCTAAAAACTGGAGACAGGTTGTTGAGTTTGATTTATTTGATTACTTACTGTTGATTTCAGACAGAAGAAAATTTGCAGGCTTTGATCTTATTTTTGAAATTGTTTTGCATGTTCCAGATTTGAATAAGGAAACAGGCCTTTGTTTCCAGGGTTTTGAAAATGCATTACAGGTTATTTGAGGAAGATGATTATGGTTTTGAAGAAGATGTTTACAGGCATTTTGTTTTCAGATTTACAAGTGCAGGTTGAAGAAATGATTCTAGATTGTATTTGAGAGGATTTTGGTTGAGAGGAAAGTAAATTTACCGATTGTTTTGAGAGGAGAATTTTATTCAGTTTTCTTAGCTTTTGGAATGAAGATCAGAAAAGAAACAAGGATAAGGAACAATGTTTGTATAGGCTGAAATAATTTCTTAAAAATAAAAGAAAATAGAAATTTAAAAGATGGACACTTGTCTTTATATGTGTTAATTTGTTTACATTTGTTATAACAAGCTTTTATAGATTTACACATGTCCTTTTGATAAATTTATATTTATTTTAAATGTAGATAAAAGCTTTTCTTTATTTACTTAAATACTTTTCTATTTATAAATTACTTTTTAAAAGAAATAAAATCAATTGTATATGTATAAATAAAAGCTTATACATGTATTTTGAATCCAAATATTTTAAAATATCTACCTTTGAATTTCAAAACTAATTTACATTCAAATTCAAATTATATTTAAAATCCAATTTAAAGTCAAGTTATATACATACATATATAACTACACATTCAATTTGAAATAACCATTCTATTAAAATCTATTTATTTCTATATATAACAATATATTAAAAATATTGTTTAACATAATAATTTATCTATTTTAAAATAATTCATAAAAGAGATTATAGATTACTACTATTACTAAATGAATTAGCATATCATATACAAATTATATTTTAAACTTATATATATATTCTTAAATCATATTTATTAACAATATATAAAAAGAAAATAAATTAACCTTACTATTAATCTTTATTTAAAACCATATAGATAATTTGTTTAAATAACTTTGAAAAGCTAATATTAAATAAATCCAAATCTCCAAACTATCAATATATATATATTAGAAAAGCAAGAATTTATTTATTTATTAACTTTCAAATCAAAGGCAATCTATTTACAATATATACTCATATATATATTATAGATAGAAATCATTTTATTAACTTATAAAAGATAAAATTCACCAATTAAATATTATTTAATTAGATTATTAACCAATTCAAAATTTTATTATCAAAGACTAACAAATCAATTTAATTATTTAAACAGATTATTAAATTGATATTGTCCATAAATCCCGGGATATCACATTCCTCCCCCCTTAAAATAATTTCGTCCCCGAAATTTAAAGCAAAGGTAATTTAATAATCTATTTAAATCACAAGCATATATTATCATCCATATGCTAACAATCATAGCAACCAATCATCCAAACAAATAATTCTAACTATCCAGCGAAAAATTCTGAATAGAATTTCCTCGAGTTTCCCCAAGTATATATATATACCGGGATACTCGCTCTACAAACAATCCAAACAACCAATACTACTAAGCTATAGAGCTCCTACTTATCTAGATCTACAAAACTAAACAGAATATCAGACTACAGACGAGTCTGACTCAACAACCAATTCCTCCAGAACTGCTGGTTCCACAACCAGAGATAGATCAAATACGTAATCCCTCAGAGATACGTAAAATACATTGAATTCCAGTTATCCAAACTGACAATTCAATCCAGTAGATCAAAGCACTTATCCAAATTAGATCACAGAAAAGATCCAAAATAACTCGGAGCTGACTTCCCAGACTTACTTAATCTTATAGCTCCTTTTTGCCAGAGAAAAACTTCACAACAACGAAGTTTCCAACTTCGAATTTCAAATTCCTTCGTCTCTTATCCACAAGACTCTTCTGGCGATCCTGAGTTGCCTACAAATCCTTCTTGATCAGCTCAACCTTCACTGATGCTTCTAGCAACAACTGGACCAGAAATAACCCAACAAAAATGATCCTCTCAAGATCTACCAATAATCCAAAACACAACTCTACTTCACCATAACAGTAGACTGAACTAACTTCTCCTATCTGGAAAAGATAAATAGGAGCACTCGCCAAACTGCTTCTGTTGCACCACTCTGATATAAGGTAGAATAAAAATGCTGATGAAGATCTCAAACACAGACTGGATAACACATCCCAGAAAATATCGGATAACTCAAAAGAATACTCAAACTATCGCAAGTCACTTTTGCGATCAACCCAGCCAAATCCCAAAGAAAACTGTTCTCTCTTTACCAATCAGAACAGCTTACACTTAACTATCCAATTCATCGAAGAAATAGATATACTCTACTGCTTCTGAACTCCACTTCAGAAAAACTGCTCAGCCAGAAAACTTCCTGCCAATACAGAACACTCCGAGCTGTACTGCTGCCACCAATGCCAAAGACTTCTCAATCCAAAGCACTTCGAGAAACTCGGACCTTAAACAAAACACAAACACCATGCTGAACTCAGCCACAACACCGAAGCAGACACACTTTATTAACTTGTTCCAAAGAAAACATCTTCGGGAACATCCATATTCACTGCGTCTCATCACACAGCTACTTCTTCCAGAAGATACCAAGATACTATCACTCGCTTCTGCCCAACCGACAGATCCAACTCTACTCATCCAAACTACAAAGATAAACCCCGAACCTTAACAGGTTTTCTTCAGAGATTGTGAAATCCTTACACAACTGTAAAGTTCACTCGAGACGGTATTAGGTTTACAGTCTCGACAAATACACTTCCAACCTCAACACTCAGACTCCTAATCCTAGATGATAAATTATTATCATCTCAACCAATCATTACAAATACCATATACATTTAAAATGATACTTTTTATATATAGAAAATATATCTGGGTAAAATTATTTCACCTTCCCTTTTAAAACAATATTGTGTCCGTTGGCCTGGTCCAAGTGTTTAGAGATCCCTATCAATAACGTTAGCTACTCGTATTGACCAGAATCCATATACCACTTAACCGATCAATTAACACAATATAAAATCATTTTATATAACTAACAAATACGCGCTCTCGTATATATATATATATATACACACTCAAACAGGTTGCTACAGATCCTGTCTCTAATGAACAATCCTTCCGAACCTAGGCATTCACTTAACCTAGTGTTCTGATATTCACTTAAACAAAAGCTTAGGCATTCGCTCAACCTATGCTCTGATGCCATATGTAACGACCCGCCACTCATTCCACAGAATGACGCATCATTAATAAGAAAGAAAGGGTTAGAAAATAGAAAAGAAGAGAAGAAAGAAGAAACAACGACAACGATCTCACAGCGGAATGAATAAATTATATTAATAACATAAAGAAACTATTACATAGTATAAAACACTTATCAGAGTTTACACAACTATACAACACATACTAGACAGTTATAAACATCTGTCTAGATATTACAACTCAAATACAATACAAGACTCTAACACAGATATCAACACAGCGGAATACTATATCTACGAACGCCGAAGCCTCCTGCTCCATTGCTCCTCCACAATTCGTCAAAGCTAAACCTGAATCCCTTGGCTACTCGTAAAAATTTGAGTACCCAAGAGTTTATAAAACAGAAATAAACAACTTGGGTCAGACATGGGTCTGGTGTGAGTAACAGGTTAAACTTGTTTAACTTCAAAACCTTTTGAAAGAAAAAGTATCACGTAAGACTCCCCACAAATAAACATGGGTAAGTTTTTACCTTACGCTAACCAAAACATTTGATAGGAAATTCGATTGTATTATAATAGGTCTAGGGTTTTCAAATAAATATGAAATAGCCGAAATTGTTACATTATTAAATTCCAGCATACTAGGTATACAATCAAGTCCGTTATCACTTATTGGAATTTGGATTTCCATACAATGGCAGAGCTACCGGGGTACCGCTCATCACAGTACGGGGCCTAGATCACCGTACCGAGGATCACTCCCAATCCCCTGCAACACAAAGCCGGAACCATCTCTTACTGGATAATTCCGAATAAAATCACCCCACAGATGGCCGTCGCCAACTGCACCACTAAGCCGAAATAAAAGAAGGAACTCTCTAGACAGGGATGACCTTACTCTCAGTGGGTGCTACCCACGAAGCCTTGCTGCACCTCCCCTGTTTTAGCCATTTCCGGTTTGATGAGGCTTGAGGTCACGATTTACCTTTAAATCAGAACATCACTTAGAATGCTCATCGTCCACCTGACGATGTTTTGAAAGCATTCGATCCATACAAGTTCGTTCTGGGTTCGAACAAAACCGAAGGCATTATCTCGTTACACTCGTATTGGAATCACCCTCAGAGTTAACGACAATAACCCTTGCACTCTGAATCTTCATCTTCACTTGAGATTCACGACCTATCGTAAATTTGGATCGATGTGGTATTCGGGTCTCCAAACCTGGAATTCCGGTATACGGAAACCCGATCCCGGTCTCATCGAAATCCAAAACGTATCTTTTAAGGCCAAGTTGTTTTAAGGTTAAAACAATTCATTTCAGTTATCTATACTACAGGGATAGATAATTCACAACAGATAATCTACATTATCACAAACAGACAATTCATATTATCATTTCAATTTAACCAAAGCATCCATATCATAGATCAGCACATCTCTTATCAGAGATAACAACAATGCAAAGCATTCTATATTATTCATCCATCCCTAAGTAATGATTTATATCATCTCTAATTAATTTAAAGTGAATTAAATTAATTACCTCATTTTATAAATCCTTCTTACTTAATCATTAATTAAACCAATTAATTAATCATTACTCTAAGTATCTATCTTAATTAATCATTCCTGATTAATTACCCTTTAATTACTTTAAGAAATTAATACTTAATTAATCTCACAAATTAATTATCTTAAACCATTTCAGTAATTAATCCTTAATTACTTCATCTATTAATTAACTATACTTAATTACATTAATCCTCAATTAATTATAATTAATTATTTACTGTAACGACCCAGAATTTCGAACGAATTAAATTGAGAATATTTAATTAATTTTAAATATTTGAACGATAATTTAATTTGAATCCCCGATATAACTTTGAAATTTGCGATTAAACTTTAAAATTTAATCGATTGAATGCTGAATAAAAATTTGAATCTACGATTTTAAGTCGAAGAAAAATATTTCGAAAGCTTTTAAAATTCGTATTGATAATACTGGAGATGATTGAAGCTTCAGAATTTAATTTCGAACTGTTTTGTTTAGTTTTGAAAATAGTCACTCGAACCGATATTTATAAAATAGTCAATTTTCAAACAGTCTCGGAATTCGACGAAACCAGTTCCATTGGGTCCGGAATGTTTTATTATTGCCGGATTTCAAATTTCGTAGCATTTGAAGTTGTTATGTGAGCACACGACACATAAACGCGTTGAACTTAAACCGAAATCAATTTAAATTTAAAATTTAAAATTAGTCAACACACACACGTTTTCCCCTTATCTCACGCCAGAGACCACGCCAAGTATCACGGGAACGAAATTGTGTAAGCATGGCTCTTTACCTTTTTAAAAATCATCACTCGTCCCTTCCCTCCTCTCGTTCAATCAAAAATAAAAATCGAACGAAATGAAAGATAATGGCGTTCCCCTTTTTCATACTTTCGTTCAAATCAGATAAATGATGGCCGATCCCCAAATATACTCTTCCATTCTCCTCTCAATTCAAATTCGCGGCCCTCTCCTATTCAAACCCGATCGAAGTCGCTTGATTTTGAGAGGAACGAGAGTGCGACTCGAATCGCGATGGAAAATTAAGGGATGCAGTTGGTCACGTGGGCGAGACGCGCGAAGCTAGGGCACGAGGAGGCGCGGTGATCTCGAGTTCGAGCATCGCGAAGGGCGGCGATGCCGAGCAAGTCTGAGGGGCAATGTCGCGATGGAGCGACGACTGTGGGCGAGTGCTTGGTCGTGTAGGTGGCTCGTTCGATTCAAAGTGGGTCGCGTGTCTCAGGTCGTTGGTGGAAGGCTCGAAGTCGAGCAGGCAATTCAGGCGGCGACGTGGCGGTTACCGGTGGTGCGTGCGATCGATCAAGGCAACTCGATGGAGGCAGCGACGAGTTCGTCTCTGGCATTCGCGGCAAGGCTGGAGTTTATCTCGAGTCTGAGTGTCGAGCAGAGGAGCTGGTGAGATTCGATTTCTTTGTTTATTGAATTTCTGTTAATTAAGTGTTAAAAGAAGTATATACATATAGGGTATAAGTGCAGTTTACCTATATACAGAGAAGTAGATGCTGCGAGGATTTTCAAATTGATTTTTTGTTAAATTTTAAATGTTTATATATTACAGCAAGTGTTAGAAAAATAGATGTTGATTAACATACATATGTTATCTAAAAGCAATAAAATAAAAAAAAAAAAAAGATTTTGAAAAGTTTCAAATTTACATAAATTGTCGTTTTAATATAAGTGAGAAAAATAAAGAATTTTATACAAAGCTTTGGTTAAATAAATTTATTAAAAGAAAATGGTTTAAAATAAAAATCATTGGGTAATTAAAAATTACCAAATGAAAATTGTTATTCGATTTATTTCGAATATTGATAAAATTGTATAATTGTTATACAAGGTCGAATAAAGTCAAGGAAACAAATTGGAAATGGAAAAGGATGGAAAATTAAAAGCTAAGGTGAGATCTTCTCACTCAGATTTAAATTTGGATTGCAGTTATTGATTGCTATTGGATGTGCTATTAGATATAATAGGATATATATCTATATATATAGCAGTATATACATATTGGCATATGTATATATTGGATTGATGATTTCCCGCCTCGTATAGCGGATGAGACCCTATTGCGCCGTTAGTAAGCGGATTTATAAAAAACCTATATACCGCGATAATTCCGTACTGGAGCGGAATTGGTATTGTGCTAACGTCTTTGGATGCAGGGAAACAGGTTGGAGGGATCCAACTGGACCCCTCAATATTGTTGTGAATTTATTTTATTGTGATATGATAATTTTGTGAATGATTATATTGATACGATCGATGATATTGATGATTGGGAATTGTTTGAAAATAAAAATTGGCCGAATGGATGTTTGATATCATTGAATTCCAAAATATACGAAATTGGATTTTAGAAATCAAAAATAGGAATTTCTAAATGAATCAATTTTAGAAATTTAATAATTTTGAAGAAAGGAATTTTTTGAAGTATAAAAAGTTATTTTTTATAATCTTATGGAATAAATTCCAGAATAAAGTGAAATTGCTAAATAAAAGAATTTCATAAAACAGTGATTATAAATTGAAAATTTTAATTTAAATTTGGATTTTTAAATAGATTGAAAGAGACAAAGAAATTTATTCTCTTCAAAAGAAATTTATTTAAAATGAAATAAGTTGGAAGTCCAATTAGAAATTAAATTTATGAATTGAAATAACTTGGGAAATCAATGTAAAAATGATTTCAAATTGAAGAATTCTTTTAAAAATAGAATATTGAATAAATTGGAAAGAATATGGAAAATTATTTAGAAATGATAAAATTTTGGAAATCAATCTGCAAATGATGTAGTATTTGGAAATGACGTTAAAATGGGTTTCTAAAAGGGTAAATTTTACAGTTGTAAAGTTTTAAAAGAATGATCTTTGTAAATAAATGAAATTATAAGTATTTAACTTATAATATGGATTGTGGTATGTAAATTGAATTGTGAATTGAATTGGTAAATAAAGAAGATTTATAAACTGAAGTTTTTATAAATAGAAATAGAATTTATAACCGTGTTTATAAATTCGAAATCGATTGAATTTGATAAATTAAATATAGAAGATTATCAAAGAAGATATATTCGCGATTTTGGATAGCGAATTTTTATTGAAATAAAAATGTGTGGAAAAGATTGAAATTGGGTTAAGTAAATTTTATTCACGATTTTGGACAGTGAATATATGGTTAAGTAAAATGGATTCATTTTTGAAGAAGGAATATTTTAAAAATAAAGTTAAACATTTTAAAGATGTTTTAAAATGTATTATGAATCGAAAGCATAGATTTCAACATTTATTGTTGAAATAGACGTTTTCGAGAAATTTAAGGAAATGGTGGACTATAACACTGTTGTTATAGTAAATGATTTCCGAAAGGAAATGTTTTGATGTAGTATTGGGATTTATATACCTATCTTAAAATCCGAATCCCTATACTAGTGATTTTTGAGTCGTCGTAACGATGTTTTACGTAACATTCGTTTTGACTCAAATAGATGTTAAAATTTGTGATTTCCTTAAAAAGAATGAAATATATACTTAATTTGATTTAAGTATATTGAATATTTTCAAATGTTGAAAATAAATAGATTTGTGAATTACTTATTATTTAATAAGTATGGAAATACTTTTCCAATATGAAATGAACTGTTTTGAGAAATTATATTTGAAAGATAAATTGAAGTTGAATATTGAAATCGATTTGAAAATCGTATATCAGTAGATATTTTTGAAATATAAATTCACTATGGAATTTATAAAAGAAATGGAAATTCGTTTTAAAGAAAATAAACGTTGGATTATTTTTGAAGTGTGGAAATTTTTATATCTAGTGAAGATATTTTTGAAGATGAAATAAGATGGAAAATTATTTGGAATCTGATGATGTTGCGCATCTTTATTGATAGTTAAATAACCGACTATCAATAATTACCTTTAGATAGGTATTTGTTGTGAATTGGATGAATTTGAATGCCACACTGATTTTGAATAATCGCTCACTATTCGGGTTAACCGGGAAAGGACCATGGGGTCGTATAACCCATTCCGAATATGTGATACGTCGTTATGAATTGCATTTGAAGACCGGTGTTGAAGACCGGATATTTTTGAAAACGGAAGGATTACCGTCGAGTTACTCTACATCGACTGATCTTCGATTTAGAGGTTTTATCACCCTTAGTGACGGGAAATCCTGACGTGATTGAAAATTATCCGGAATTGCAAGGGCTTCGTGAGAAGTGCCTTCGGTTCTGTTCGATCCCGGAACAGACTTGTATGGATTGTATGTCTGACGTTACAATTTGAGATATAAAGCTGATTTCTTTCAAATACATTTCTGTTGGTGGCGGAGAATTTATTCTCTTAGCTTAACACCCTTCTCTGAGACGTACGAGCTCAGAGGTTATGTAGTTGAAATTTATCAGCGATATATCCCAATTTGGTAACGTGGCATACTGAGTGTTGCTGTGAAATGATCAGTGTTTGATCATTTGTGATATGATCATTTGTTTGATCTTATATCTTTGTGATCATAGGTTGATCATTTTGTTTGACCCGAAGCAGGGCTTTTTGTAGAAAGCGTAGCTTTGTGGACGAGACTTCGTCGAGCCTCACACCCCGGAAATGGTCGAAACAGGAAGAATGCGGCAAGGTTCTAGGGAGTAGCGCCCCTTAGTGTATGTCATTCCTTCTGGATAAAGGTGGTATCATGGTATGGAGCCCAGATACTTAACCTCTGTGGTTACTGCATTATTATTATCTATGTGGTTTGTTGCGAATCGGGGATCCTCGGGAAGATCGGTGACGATCGGGGGATGGCATACGCGTGTCAGTAGTTACCTATTTTTGCAGAGGTAACCCGGCCTTGTGTTGGCAGAGATCTGGTTAGGTTCTCGGGTCGTCTATTCCAGGGACGTACCCATCGTGGATAGGAAGTTCCTTAGCCTGACCATTTGTTGGAAATCCAAACTCCAATACGAACTTTGTACGGTATTAGTTGTAGAACCTGCCATTTACGTACGGTGGTCACCACTGTTTAGATGGTAGCTATAGTAGGCATACGATACTGGTCGTATGTTGGCTAAGATTAATATTATACTTTCGAAATGTTTTCTACACTATGCACTAATAATAATATCAAAAATGATTTGATTTTGCGTAGTAAGCATCTTTGACTATCATAAGAAGAAATCTCCTCCAATTCTGCGTTTGCATTGTGTGTGTGGTGGGAGGTCTTATGGTAGTTTCATTTTCCAAAAGCATTGCGAATTAACTTTAAAATTCTCTGCTATTTATTTTTAAAGTTAAACTGTTTTACGATCTCACACCAGTCACCATGACTGACTCGGAGTTTATTGTTTCCCTTCTAAACTCTGGGTGCCCACCATTTTCCACACGGGCAGTCTAGAGTTAGATTATCAGGATATTCTGGATATTCTGGAGCTTGGAGATAAGCTGGATGACGAGACGTAGTATTTGTATCTGATAGTATTTATTCCGCTGTGTATTCTGTATGAGGACAAGTTTATGAAACTGTCCATTGTTGTATATTGATTCTGATTGATGTATGTATAAACTGATATAGTTCTTTGTTTTAAAAGACTAGTGTTTATCTATTATATATTGTTCCGCTGCGATGCGTAAGATTCTGATATTGTTTTCAGTTCTGATGTGTTTTCTGTTGTTCTTCTTCTTTCTTTCTTCTCTTTTTCTTCTATCTTCTTCTTCTACCTTTTTCTTCTTTCTTAAAACCATAACTTTTCGGGTTTCCGGCATTCGATGGCTCAGCAGTCGATAAAGTGAGTATCGATGTTGAATTTTCGAAAGTCGAAAATTTTCGGGATGTTACAAGTGGTATCAGAGCATATGGTTAAGCGACAACCCTGCTCTGTTGGGTGTTACTCATTAGAGATAGAGTCAGTAGTACTCTAGAATGAGTTGAGTGTAATAATAGATATGAGCGCGTATTTGTTATTTGAATATAAAATTGTTTTGTATTGTGTTGACTTGTCGGTTGATTGTTTATGGATTCTGGTCGGTGCAGTCTAGCTAACTGTAATCGATAGGGGTTTCTAAACTCTTAAACAAGATAAACCGACACAGTATTGTTTTAAATGGGGTAAATGAGATAATTTTACCTAAAACTATTTTTGTATATAAAAGAAAATTTTTTTCCAGGAATTGTTACAGTATATGGTTGCATGGATGTTAGAAAGCGATAATATTGAAATTATTATCATTGTTATATTGAAATTGAATGAGAAATTGGAATTATAATTCCAAAGATAAAATAAAATTCACAGACAAGTGAAATTTGAGAATGTAAATTATAAATGTGAATTGTAATTTAAAATGGGATTCCAGAGAAGTATTTGGAAATGTTTTAAAAAGAATTTGAAATTTTGGAGATTTGGAAAGATTTAAATTCTTTTTGGTTTGAAAATAATTTTTCAAAGGATTTGATGTTGTGGAAAATTGTTTTAGAGAGATGAAAGCTCTAAACTCTTTTCGGTCGCTGGAAAATAATTCCGATGATGATCGCGACATCACCGGTGTTCATTTTCGGGTTTCCAAAAGAGGAATTGCTGCCAAATTGTTTTAAATGGGAAGTGTTTGAAAATTTGGGTTTTTGTTTTGGAAATTCAAATGGAATTTGAATTGTTTTCAAATGGTTTTGAAAAAGTGGAAACGACTCTGGAATCCTATTTAAAATATTTATGAAATATTATGAAATTGATAACTTATACAATTTGCATTTTGATTTAATAAATTTAACTTAAGAAATTTTAAGTTGAATTAAAGTAAGTATAAGTTATGTAACTTATAAAATGAGGAATAAAGTAATAACCAAAGGTTTGAAAATAAATTCATTTAACAAATGAGAATTATTAATGTGAATTAAGAATATAAAGAGATGAATTCATGTATGAATAAAATTGTAAATATTAATTGTAAGTGAATGTATAATTGGAAAATAGAATTCCAAGAAGATAATTGAAAATAAAATTCCTTAATGAAATGGAATTGTGAATGTGAATGTATAAATGATTGTATAAATCAAGACGTAAATAAGTTGATAACTTATAGAATATTTGAAATCTGATTGGAATGAAATTCAAATTATAAATGAATGTAAATTGAATTCGAATTGAAATCCAGTTTAATACAAGTGGTTATAAACCAAAATAGTGAATTGTAAATAAATTTTGGGAGTGAACAGAAATGAAGATAAAGCTGGAATTAAAACTGAATGTTGAAACTGAATTTGAATAAGTGAATTAGAATTTGAAATGGATTAGTAACTGAAACTAATTTAAAATGGTGCAGTATGAATGAAAGCTAATCAATAAAAATTCAATATTCAGAAATTGAACTGAATCCAATTAAATGTTGGAATTGAATTCAAATGAAATTGAAATGTAAAGATTGAACGAAATTGAATAGATATAACTTCAACAGTGAAGTAAAGATGTATAAGCAGTTGATATTGAAAATTTTGTGATGGAGTTTGCGAAATGGTTTGAATATATGTAACTAGATATAATGGCTAGTAGGATATACAGGTATAAAGGAATTGAATTTGATTTCACAGATAATTTGAATTGCTCGACAAAAAGGTACGTATTTGAATTATAATATGAGTTTTTAATGATTTCTCTCTAGCCGCTTGGCTTTTTCTTTTTCTTTTTGAAATCTGAGAGTCCGTAGGGATGTTTTGTAGTCGTGCCGTATTAGCCGCGCAAAGGAGACGATGGCGAAATTTTTCGAAAATTCCGAGTGTTAGAAAATTTTTGAGAAATTTTTGAAAGTTTAAATTTGAATTTGAATTTAAATTTGAATTTTGAAGTTAAACAGTGTTGTTTGAACTTACAGTTGAAGTTGAAATTTAGTTGAATGATAACGAATCTTTAGTAGGAAGATTTGTTTTGGAAAATCGATAAAACTATTGGATTGTGAAAAATAATAGACGAGTTAAGGACATTTCTTCCTGACTTGTAATTTCGAGAACGAAATTCTTTTAAGGGGGGAAGTTTGTAACGACCCAGAATTTCGAACGAATTAAATTGAGAATATTTAATTAATTTTAAATATTTGAACGATAATTTAATTTGAATCCCCGATATAACTTTGAAATTTGCGATTAAACTTTAAAATTTAATCGATTGAATGCTGAATAAAAATTTGAATCTACGATTTTAAGTCGAAGAAAAATATTTCGAAAGCTTTTAAAATTCGTATTGATAATACTAGAGATGATTGAAGCTTCAGAATTTAATTTCGAACTGTTTTGTTTAGTTTTGAAAATAGTCACTCAAACCGATATTTATAAAATAGTCAATTTTCAAACAGTCTCGGAATTCGACGAAACCAGTTCCATTGGGTCCGGAATGTTTTATTATTGCCGGATTTCAAATTTCGTAGCATTTGAAGTTGTTATGTGAGCACACGACACATAAACGCGTTGAACTTAAACCGAAATCAATTTAAATTTAAAATTTAAAATTAGTCAACACACACACGTTTTCCCCTTATCTCACGCCAGAGACCACGCCAAGTATCACGGGAACGAAATTGTGTAAGCATGGCTCTTTACCTTTTTAAAAATCATCACTCGTCCCTTCCCTCCTCTCGTTCAATCAAAAATAAAAATCGAACGAAATGAAAGATAATGGCGTTCCCCTTTTTCATACTTTCGTTCAAATCAGATAAATGATGGCCGATCCCCAAATATACTCTTCCATTCTCCTCTCAATTCAAATTCGCGGCCCTCTCCTATTCAAACCCGATCGAAGTCGCTTGATTTTGAGAGGAACGAGAGTGCGACTCGAATCGCGATGGAAAATTAAGGGATGCAGTTGGTCACGTGGGCGAGACGCGCGAAGCTAGGGCACGAGGAGGCGCGGTGATCTCGAGTTCGAGCATCGCGAAGGGCGGCGATGCCGAGCAAGTCTGAGGGGCAATGTCGCGATGGAGCGACGACTGTGGGCGAGTGCTTGGTCGTGTAGGTGGCTCGTTCGATTCAAAGTGGGTCGCGTGTCTCAGGTCGTTGGTGGAAGGCTCGAAGTCGAGCAGGCAATTCAGGCGGCGACGTGGCGGTTACCGGTGGTGCGTGCGATCGATCAAGGCAACTCGATGGAGGCAGCGACGAGTTCGTCTCTGGCATTCACGACAAGGCTGGAGTTTATCTCGAGTCTGAGTGTCGAGCAGAGGAGCTGGTGAGATTCGATTTCTTTGTTTATTGAATTTCTGTTAATTAAGTGTTAAAAGAAGTATATACATATAGGGTATAAGTGCAGTTTACCTATATACAGAGAAGTAGATGCTGCGAGGATTTTCAAATTGATTTTTTGTTAAATTTTAAATGTTTATATATTACAGCAAGTGTTAGAAAAATAGATGTTGATTAACATACATATGTTATCTAAAAGCAATAAAAAAAAAATAAGATTTTGAAAAGTTTCAAATTTACATAAATTGTCGTTTTAATATAAGTGAGAAAAATAAAGAATTTTATACAAAGGTTTGGTTAAATAAATTTATTAAAAGAAAATGGTTTAAAATAAAAATCATTGGGTAATTAAAAATTACCAAATGAAAATTGTTATTCGATTTATTTCGAATATTGATAAAATTGTATAATTGTTATACAAGGTCGAATAAAGTCAAGGAAACAAATTGGAAATGGAAAAGGATGGCAAATTAAAAGCTAAGGTGAGATCTTCTCACTCAGATTTAAATTTGGATTGCAGTTATTGATTGCTATTGGATGTGCTATTAGATATAATAGGATATATATCTATATATATAGCAGTATATACATATTGGCATATGTATATATTGGATTGATGATTTCCCGCCTCGTATAGCGGATGAGACCCTATTGCGCCGTTAGTAAGCGGATTTATAAAAAACCTATATACCGCGATAATTCCGTACTGGAGCGGAATTGGTATTGTGCTAACGTCTTTGGATGCAGGGAAACAGGTTGGAGGGATCCAACTGGACCCCTCAATATTGTTGTGAATTTATTTTATTGTGATATGATAATTTTGTGAATGATTATATTGATACGATCGATGATATTGATGATTGGGAATTGTTTGAAAATAAAAATTGGCCGAATGGATGTTTGATATCATTGGATTCCAAAATATACAAAATTGGATTTTAGAAATCAAAAATAGGAATTTCTAAATGAATCAATTTTAGAAATTTAATAATTTTGAAGAAAGGAATTTTTTGAAGTATAAAAAGTTAATTTTTATAATCTTATGGAATAAATTCCAGAATAAAGTGAAATTGCTAAATAAAAGAATTTCATAAAACAATGATTATAAATTGAAAAATTTAATTTAAATTTGGATTTTTAAATAGATTGAAAGAGACAAAGAAATTTATTCTCTTCAAAAGAAATTTATTTAAAATGAAATAAGTTGGAAGTCCAATTAGAAATTAAATTTATGAATTGAAATAACTTGGGAAATCAATGTAAAAATGATTTCAAATTGAAGAATTCTTTTAAAAATAGAATATTGAATAAATTGGAAAGAATAAGGAAAATTATTTAGAAATGATAAAATTTTGGAAATCAATCTGCAAATGATGTAGTATTTGGAAATGACGTTAAAATGGGTTTCTAAAAGGGTAAATTTTACAGTTGTAAAGTTTTAAAAGAATGATCTTTGTAAATAAATGACATTATAAGTATTTAACTTATAATATGGATTGTGGTATGTAAATTGAATTGTGAATTGAATTGGTAAATAAAGAAGATTTATAAACTGAAGTTTTTATAAATAGAAATAGAATTTATAACCGTGTTTATAAATTCGAAATCGATTGAATTTGATAAATTAAATATAGAAGATTATCAAAGAAGATATATTCGCGATTTTGGATAGCGAATTTTTATTGAAATAAAAATGTGTGGAAAAGATTGAAATTGGGTTAAGTAAATTTTATTCACGATTTTGGACAGTGAATATATGGTTAAGTAAAATGGATTCATTTTTGAAGAAGGAATATTTTAAAAATAAAGTTAAACATTTTAAAGATGTTTTAAAATGTATTATGAATCGAAAGCATAGATTTCAACATTTATTGTTGAAATAGACGTTTTCGAGAAATTTAAGGAAATGGTGGACTATAACACTGTTGTTATAGTAAATGATTTCCGAAAGGAAATGTTTTGATGTAGTATTGGGATTTATATACCTATCTTAAAATCCAAATCCCTATACTAGTGATTTTTGAGTCGTCGTAACGATGTTTTACGTAACATTCGTTTTGACTCAAATAGATGTTAAAATTTGTGATTTCCTTAAAAAGAATGAAATATATACTTAATTTGATTTAAGTATATTGAATATTTTCAAATGTTGAAAATAAATAGATTTGTGAATTACTTATTATTTAATAAGTATGGAAATACTTTTCCAATATGAAATGAACTGTTTTGAGAAATTATCTTTGAAAGATAAATTGAAGTTGAATATTGAAATCGATTTGAAAATCGTATATCAGTAAATATTTTTGAAATATAAATTCACTATGGAATTTATAAAAGAAATGGAAATTCGTTTTAAAGAAAATAAACGTTGGATTATTTTTGAAGTGTGGAAATTTTTATATCTAGTGAAGATATTTTTGAAGATGAAATAAGATGGAAAATTATTTGGAATCTGATGATGTTGCGCATCTTTATTGATAGTTAAATAACCGACTATCAATAATTACCTTTAGATAGGTATTTGTTGTGAATTGGATGAATTTGAATGCCACACTGATTTTGAATAATCGCTCACTATTCGGGTTAACCGGGAAAGGACCATGGGGTCGTATAACCCATTCCGAATATGTGATACGTCGTTATGAATTGCATTTGAAGACCGGTGTTGAAGACCGGATATTTTTGAAAACGGAAGGATTACCGTCGAGTTACTCTACATCGACTGATCTTCGATTTAGAGGTTTTATCACCCTTAGTGACGGGAAATCCTGACGTGATTGAAAATTATCCGGAATTGCAAGGGCTTCGTGAGAAGTGCCTTCGGTTCTGTTCGATCCCGGAACAGACTTGTATGGATTGTGTGTCTGACGTTACAATTTGAGATATAAAGCTGATTTCTTTCAAATACATTTCTGTTGGTGGCGGAGAATTTATTCTCTTAGCTTAACACCCTTCTCTGAGACGTACGAGCTCAGAGGTTATGTAGTTGAAATTTATCAGCGATATATCCCAATTTGGTAACGTGGCATACTGAGTGTTGCTGTGAAATGATCAGTGTTTGATCATTTGTGATATGATCATTTGTTTGATCTTATATCTTTGTGATCATAGGTTGATCATTTTGTTTGACCCGAAGCAGGGCTTTTTGTAGAAAGCGTAGCTTTGTGGACGAGACTTCGTCGAGCCTCACACCCCGGAAATGGTCGAAACAGGAAGAATGCGGCAAGGTTCTAGGGAGTAGCGCCCCTTAGTGTATGTCATTCCTTCTGGATAAAGGTGGTATCATGGTATGGAGCCCAGATACTTAACCTCTGTGGTTACTGCATTATTATTATCTATGTGGTTTGTTGCGAATCGGGGATCCTCGGGAAGATCGGTGACGATCGGGGGATGGCATACGCGTGTCAGTAGTTACCTATTTTTGCAGAGGTAACCCGGCCTTGTGTTGGCAGAGATCCGGTTAGGTTCTCGGGTCGTCTATTCCAGGGACGTACCCATCGTGGATAGGAAGTTCCTTAGCCTGACCATTTGTTGGAAATCCAAACTCCAATACGAACTTTGTACGGTATTAGTTGTAGAACCTGCCATTTACGTACGGTGGTCACCACTGTTTAGATGGTAGCTATAGTAGGCATACGATACTGGTCGTATGTTGGCTAAGATTAATATTATACTTTCGAAATGTTTTCTACACTATGCACTAATAATAATATCAAAAATGATTTGATTTTGCGTAGTAAGCATCTTTGACTATCATAAGAAGAAATCTCCTCCAATTCTGCGTTTGCATTGTGTGTGTGGTGGGAGGTCTTATGGTAGTTTCATTTTCCAAAAGCATTGCGAATTAACTTTAAAATTCTCTGCTATTTATTTTTAAAGTTAAACTGTTTTACGATCTCACACCAGTCACCATGACTGACTCGGAGTTTATTGTTTCCCTTCTAAACTCTGGGTGCCCACCATTTTCCACACGGGCAGTCTAGAGTTAGATTATCAGGATATTCTGGATATTCTGGAGCTTGGAGATAAGCTGGATGACGAGACGTAGTATTTGTATCTGATAGTATTTATTCCGCTGTGTATTCTGTATGAGGACAAGTTTATGAAACTGTCCATTGTTGTATATTGATTCTGATTGATGTATGTATAAACTGATATAGTTCTTTGTTTTAAAAGACTAGTGTTTATCTATTATATATTGTTCCGCTGCGATGTGTAAGATTCTGATATTGTTTTCAGTTCTGATGTGTTTTCTGTTGTTCTTCTTCTTTCTTTCTTCTCTTTTTCTTCTATCTTCTTCTTCTACCTTTTTCTTCTTTCTTAAAACCATAACTTTTCGGGTTTCCGGCATTCGATGGCTCAGCAGTCGATAAAGTGAGTATCGATGTTGAATTTTCGAAAGTCGAAAATTTTCGGGATGTTACAATTACTTTAATCACTTATTATTTATTAATTAATCTTAATTAATCAATTCTTAATTACATCATTAATTATATTAATTAATGATCCTTAATTACTCTTAATTAATTATCTTATTTAAATTAATTACATCTAATAATTAATTAGTCACATTTATTAATCACCTTTGATTAATCTCATCTAGTAATTAACTACCCTTAATTACTCTTCCATAAATTAATTACTCATTAATTAATTATCTTTTAATTAATCCCTTGATTAATTATTTAAAGTAATTAACTCAAATTACTTTCATTATATCATCCTTAGTTAATTACATCCACTAATTAACTTTAATTACTTTCCTAAGTAATTACACTTTCACTAATTACATTTAAAGTAATTATACTTATCACATAACCAAGTGATTATCTTAAATTAATTAAATTAATTAATTTAACTTATCAAGTTATTTAATTAATTACCTTAAGTAATTAATTACCTTAATTACTTCCATTAAGTAATTATACTTAACCAATTTCCATAAATGATTATTATTAATTTTGTCACATCCTGAAATTTTCGACTTTCGAAAATTCGACATCGATACTCACTTTATCGACTGCCGAGCAATCGAGTTCCGGAAACTCCAATAGTGAGGGTTTTAAGAAAAAGAAAAGGGTAGAAGAAGAAGAAAGCAGAAGAAAAAGAAGAAGAGAAGGAAGAAGAACAACAGAAAAATTTTCAGAACGACATCAATAGAAACACAGAACAGAGACAATATCAGAATCTTACACATCGCAGCGGAACAATATATAATAGATAAATGAATAATCTCTAAAACAAAGAATTATATCATTTTATACCTACATCAATCATCAGAGTCAATATACAACAATGGACAGTTATATAACTTGTCCTCATACAGAATACACAGCGGAATAAATATATCAGATACAAATACTACGTCTCGCCATCCAGCTTGCTTCCAAAGCTCCAGAATATCCAGAATATCCTGATAACATAACTCTAGGCTGCCCGTGTGGAAAATGGTGGGCACCCAGAGTTTAGAAGGGAAACAATAAACTCCGAGTCAGTCATGATGACTGGTGTGAGATCGTAAAACAGTTATATCTTTAAAAACAACAAGAAAATCTTTAAGTCAATTCGAAATGCTTTTAGAAAATGAAACTACCATAAGACCTCCCGCCACACACACAATGCAAACGCAGACTTGGAGGAGATTTCTTCTTATGATAGTCAAAGATGCTTACTACGCGAAAATCAAATTCTTTTTGATATTATTATTAGTGCATAGTGTAGAAAACATTTCGAAAGTAGAATATAAATCTTAGCCAGCATAGGTACCATTATAGTATGCTTGCTATAGCTACCATATTAAATGGCAGGTTCTACAACTAAAACCGTACAAGTCACGTATTGTTTCTTTGGATTTCCAACAAATGGTCAGGCTAAGGAACTTCCTATCCACGATGGGTACGTCCCTGGAATAGACGACCCGAGAACCTAACCGAATCTCTGCCAACACAAGGCCGGGTTACCTCTGCAAAAATAGGTAACTACTGACACGCGTATGCCATCCCCCGATCGTCACCGATCTTCCCGAGGATCCCCGATTCGCAACAAACCACATAGATAATAATAATGCAGTAACCACAGAGGTTAAGTATCTGGGCTCCATACCATGATACCACCTTTATCCAGAAGGAATGACATACACTAAGGGGCGCTACTCCCTAGAACCTTGCTGCATCTTTCCTGTTTTGACCATTTCCGGGGTGTGAGGCTCGACGAAGTCTCGTCCACAAAGCTACGCTTTCTACAAAAAAGCCCTGCTTCGGGTCCAACAAAATGATCAACCTATGATCACAAAGATATAAGATCAAACAAATGATCATATCACAAATGACCAAACACTGATCATTTCACAGCAACACTCAGTATGCCACGTTACCAAATTGGGATATATCGCTGATAAATTTCAACTACATAACCTCTGAGCTCGTACGTCTCAGAGAAGGGTGTTAAGCTAAGAGAATAAATTCTCCGCCACCAACAGAAATGTATTTGAAAGAAATCAGCTTTATATCTCAAATTGTAACGTCAGACACACAATCCATACAAGTCTGTTCCGGGATCGAACAGAACCGAAGGCACTTCTCACGAAGCCCTTGCATTTCCGGATAATTTTCTAATCACGTCCGGACTTCCCGTCACTAAGGGTGATAAAACCTCTAAATTGAAGATTAGTCGATGTAGAGTAACTCGACGGTAATCCTTCCGTTTTCAAAAATATCCGGTCTTCAACACCGGTCTTCAAATGCAATTCATAACGACGTATCACATATTCGGAATGGGTTATACGACCCCATGGTCCTTTCCCGGCTAACCCGAATAGTGAGCGCTTATTCAAAAATAAGTGTGGCATTCAAATTCATCCAATTCACAACAAAACATCCATTCAGGGTAATTATTGATAGTCGGTTATTTAACTATCAATAAAGATGCGCAACATCATCAGATTCCAAATAATTTTCCAAATTATTTATCTTCAAAAATATCTTTACTAGATATAATAATTTCCACACTTCCAAAAATAAACCAACGTTTATTTTCTTTAAAACGAATTTCCATTTCTTTTATAAATTCCATATTGAATTTATATTTCAAAAATATCTACTGATATACGATTTTCAAATCGATTTCAATATTCAACTTCAATTTATCTTTTCAAAGATAATTTCTCAAAACAGTTCATTTCATATTGGAAAAGTATTTCCATACTTATTAAATAATAAGTAATTCACAAATCTATTTATTTTCAACATTTGAAAATATTCAATATACTTAAATCAAATTAAGTATATATTTCATTCTTTTTAAGGAAATCATAAATTTTAACATCTATTTGAGTCAAAACGAATGTTACGTAAAACATCGTTACGACGACTCAAAAATCACTAGTATAGGGATTCGGATTTTTAAGATAGGTATATAAATCCCAATACTACATCAAAACATTTCCTTTCGGAAATCATTTACTATAACAACAGTGTTATAGTCCACCATTTCCTTAAATTTCTCGAAAACGTCTATTTCAACAATAAATGTTGAAATCTATGCTTTCGATTCATAACACATTTTAAAACACCTTTAAAATGTTTAACTTCATTTTTAAAAATATTCCTTCTTCAAAAATGAATCCATTTTACTTAACAATATATATTCACTGTCCGAAATCGTGAATATAACTTCTTTAATAACTTTCTATATTTAATTTATCACATTCAATCTATTTCGAATTTATAAACACGTTTACAAATTCTATTTCTCTTTTTTATAACAACTTCGACTTAATAAATCTCCTTTGTTAACAATTCGATCAATATTCCATTTAAAGGCAAAAATCCAATTTATAAGTTAATTTCTTATAATCATTCATCCTACAACTTCATACTTTATAAATCTATAAATTTCATATCTTTACAATTTATAATTCTATACATTTCATATCTTCACATTTTTTATCACTTATAAAACTCATTTTAAAATTCCAATAACTTAAATTGATAAATATCAATTTTGATACATCTTTTATATACATTGGTTTAATAATTCAAAAATCTCAACTTAAACCATTTTATAAATTTCTTAACTCTTTATTTCAAAAGAAATTACTTTTGGTTAAAATTCACAAAATCTTAACTTTTATAACTTTAAAGTTTTAACGTTTATCTATTTAAAATAAATCAATTCAACAACTCAATAAAACGTATAATTTCAAAGATCACTTTAAAAATCCTTTTAAATTAAAGGTCGTTATTTTTAAATTCCAAAACTTAAATCCGATGATGCTACAGCACCAATTGGTCAATCACAACAACAACATCATATATCAACATATGATAACAGAATATACATCAATCCTGTAAATAATTAACTACTGGTGAGGAATCCAGTTGGATCCCTCCAACCTGTTTCCCTGCATCCAAAGATGTTAGCACAATACCAATTCCGCTCCAGTACGGAATTATCGCGGTATATAGGTTTTTATAAATCCGCTTACTAACGGCGCTATAGGGTCTCATCCGCTATACGAGGTGGGAAATCATCAATCCAATATATACATATGCCAATATGTATATACTGCTATATATATAGATATATCCTATCATATCTAATAGCACATCAACATAGCAATCATATCATCAATCAATAACTGCAATCAAATTTTAAATCTGAGTGAGAAGATCTCACCTTAGCTTTTTATTTGCAATCCCATTTTCCATTCCAGTTTGTTTTCTCGACTTATAAACCTTGTATAGACATTTATACAATTTATTAATATTTGAAGTAAATCGAATTATTAATTGCCATTTAACAATTTGATTAACTAATAGTTTTAATTTTTAAACCAATTCCTTTAAAAAAATTTATTTAACTAATTATTAAATTTGATTAATTAAACTCTATATTAGACTAAAAATTTCAGTTCAAACACATTTCCTTTTACTTACAAATTTCCCAAAATTCAAAATTTCTGCATTCCCAAATCATAGGGAATATATACATATATTTCTGTTCTATCTGTATATATATAAAGACTGCATATATTTTTTCCTGACTACTTTAATTACTGTTTTAAATCAGACTGGTTTATTTTTTTTTCATGTATATACAAATTGATTTAAAAATCAAATAAATGAATAAATTTACCTCATTGTGAAATACAAACCAGGTCATTGCCGCCGATGCTCGAACGCGAGCACACAGACCCAACACTTCGCCTCGACCATCACTCGTACGCGCGCCTGCTACCCCAATTCCGACCATCGCGATGCCAAGTCGAAGTCGCCTCGCCCAGCTCGAAGCCCTAGAATGCCTCGCGACCTCGAACTGCCGTACGCGAGTTCGCCAGAGTGACGCGACGTCGAACCCTAGCCCAGCCTTGCCTCGTCGCAGTTCGACTTCCCCTCGGAATCTCCCACGACTCGAGGCACGCGACTCGATGCCACATCTCCAGACCACCGCTCCGCCTCGCCCACGAAGTCGCGATCGCTTCTCGCGTACGCGAGCTTGCTTTTAAATCATCGCGAAATTTTTTTTTTTCTCTGTTGAACTGGAGATTTCAAATGAAAGGGCTCGGCCATTTTTATTTTTCGAATTTGGGAACCGAGGAATGATTTCGTTTTTGAACAAGAGGAAGGTATGTGGCCATTTACTTTGAACGAGAACGAAAGAAAGAGGTCGCCATTGATTTTTATCTTCTGTTCGATTTTGAATTATACAGAGAAGAGGATTATTTAAAATTGGACGAAGTATGGCCATCACGATCTTCTTGCGTGATCGAAGGCGTGATAAAAGGAATAACGTGGTGCTGGTGTTAATAAATAAAATTTTAAATTTTTAAATTTAAATTCGATAAAGATTCAACGCGTTTACTCTCCGTACGGTTACATAACAATTCCGAAAAATACGAAATTGGAAATCCGACAATAATTCAATATTACGGACCCAATGAAACTGGTTTCGTCGGATTCCGAGACTGTTTGAAAAAGGACTATTTTTAACTATCGGTTAAACGATATAAATTTCAAAACTGATCAAACCAATTCGAAATTGGATTCTGAGGCTGCTGATATCTTCAGTGTCATCAATATAAATTTCACGAGCATTTGAAATATTTTTCATCGGCCTATAGTCGAAGATTTAAACATTTTATTCGACTATCAATCGATTAAACTTTATAATTAAATTGTCAATTTCACAGTTACATTCGGGATTCAAATTAAATCATCGTTCAAATATTTAAAATTAATTAAATATTCTCAATTTAATTCGTTCAAAATTCTGGGTCGTTACAAATTTATTAATCAAATTGATTACCAAAATTAATCTCATTAATTAATTATTTATTTATCCCTAATTAATGATCCCTCATTAATTATTTAACAATTCTTTAATTACTTCTTTAGGCAATTAATCTTTAATCAATTATTTATTAAAACAACTTGATAAACTCTTATTTATCAATTAATTAATTAAATTATCAATTATTCTTTAATTACCTTATTAATTTAATTACTCCTATATAATTAAATCTTAATTACTTTCTGACTAAAGTATTAACCTTTAACTACTTTAGTTATTATTAACAAAAGTCTTTAAAACATTTTACTTTAAAATCTTTCTTTTAATTCATTTTAAATTAAAAGATTTAAATAGATTACAATTTAACTTTAACCAATATTTAAATCAAATATACAAAATCTTTTTAAATCAAATGTTAAGAACACTTAACATTTTTAAGATTTTAAACCAATTTATTTGAATTCAAAATCCTTTTTAAAATATACTTTTAACAATTTAAATTTTAAAACATCATAAATTTTATCAACCTATTTATTTCAAACAAGGATACAATTTTAAATTTGAATCCATACTTCCAAATTTGCTTTAAAACTTTGTTTAAAATTTCAGTTTCCAAAATTTTAAACCAAATTTAAAAGTTAAAAACAAACAGGCTTAAGGCCTGTACCAACTCAAATTACCCGAGCCTACCACTAAATGCTTCGAGTAAAAACTGGAAACCCCCGAGTTCCCTTCGAGTTTCCCTTCCCCTGTTATTTTAAAACTTTGTCAAGTTAAAAAAAAAATTATAAACAGTTTAGCCCACGCGAGTCTTCCCGAGCCATCACCCAGTTTTCACGAGGATGTCTTCGAGTCAAACATCACTTGCTCGAGAACATCTTCTTTTTCCCCAATCTCAACCCAGACAGATACCATGTGTGCACGTGCACAGGCGACTCGCTCGCCTTCGATCATCGACGCCAACGCCGGGATATCATCTACGACTACCCTTCACGATCTCGATCACCAGTAACTTGAACCAACCCCACAATCGAATTTCGAGCAAAAACGAACACCACAGGAACCAAAACCACTGCCTTCTCACTCCTTGTTCTACGACCACAGGCCATCAGAAACCACGTCCTATCGCCAAAGGCTTCGACTGACAACCCTCTACCATTTCCCCCACCTCCGATCATGTCCGGTCTTTCCACGACGACGAATTGTTCTCGAAAACAACATCGGCAAGAACAGGCTATAAAACCCTAAATCACCGTTGATTCACCACCACGGTGAACTAAAAAATCTCAGCCCATTTTTCCCGTGATCCCCATCTCACCATCCTCCTCCAGCAACGATCACGATGTCCATCGCTTCCCCAATCGCCAGAAATTGACGAAAATACAATTTCCGTTCAACTCGCGAAAACTCAATTTATACAACACTAAAAATCATCATTTTACTTTTAAGATTCATGCTTTCCAAAGGTGATTTAAATTAAATAGGAAATTCAGAAAATCGTGATGTTTGAATTTAACATGTTTTAGATTTTCTACTGTCTTATTTCTTTTTCCAGAAATATACAAACTTATTATGCTTAGAAATAACTTTAAATCATAGTTTATGTTTAAACAAACATATATTGTTAGAAAACTGAAACTAAAAGAAAAATGGATAAAGAGAATAAGGTTTTTCTTCAAAATCTTGTCTCTGAGTTTATAACAGAGATAGATACAGAGACATATACAGGTTTACAGGCATGCATGTTTATATACTTTCATATCAACATGTTTTCAGAGCATAAATACATAGATTAGAACAGATAATATTGATAATGTTGATTATCTATTTTGAATTATCTTTCTAAGTGTATATAAAGATAATTGAATTAAATTGTTTTAACCTTTAAAACAACTTGGCCTTAAAAGATACGTTTTGGATTTCGATGTGACCGGGATCGGGTTTCCGTATACCGGATTTCCAGGTCTGGAGACCCGAATACCACATCGATCCAAATTTACGTTAGGTCGTGAAATCCAAATGGAGCAAGTGAAGACTCGAGGTGTATGAACGATTCTTTGTCAGTATAACTCAGTGGGTGATTCCGTAATGAGTTGACGGAGATAGTACTTTCAGATTCGAGATAAAGATTTAGAGTGCAAGGGTTATTGTCGTTAACTCTGAGGGTGATTCCAATACGAGTGTAACGAGATAATGCCTTCGGTTTCGTTCGAACCCGGAACGAACTTGTATGGATTGAATGCTTTCAGCACATCGTCAGGTGGACGATGAGCATTCTAAGATAGATGTGTTCTTTTAAAAGGTAATCGTGACCTCAAGCCTCACAAACCGGGAATGGCTAAAACAGGGGAGGTGCAGCAAGGTTAGTGGGTAGCACCCAAGTAGGACAAGATGACCTCTGTCTAGATGTCCCTTTCTATTTTCGACTTAGTGTGTGCGGTTGGTCATGACAACCGTGAGGTATCTTGTGCGGGAATTATCCAGTAAGGGATGTTCCGGCCTTGTGTTGCAGGGGATTGGGAGTGATCCTCGGTACGGTGATCTAGGCCACGTACTGTGACGGGCGGTACCCCTGTAGCCCTGCCATTGTATGGAATCCAAACTCCAATAAGTGCCGTACGTTTTAGTTGTGCCCAACTATGTTGGAACGTGAGATGTAAGCATTCCAGCTATTTCATATTTATTTGAAAACCCTAGACCTATTATAATACAATCGAATTTCCTATCAAATGTTTTGGTTAGCGTAAGGTAAAAACTTACCCATATTTATTGGTGGGGAGTCTTACGTGATACCTTTTCTTTCAAAAGGTTTTGAAGTTAAACAAGTTTAACCTGTTACTCACACCAGACCCATGTCTGACCCAAGTTGTTTATTTCTGTTTTATAAACTCTTGGGTACTCAAATTTTTACGAGTAGCCAAGGGATTCAGGTTTAGCTTTGACGAGTAATCTGGAGGAGCAATGGAGCAGGAGGCTTCGGCGTTGTAGATATAGATAGTAGTTTTCCGCTATGTTGATCTTTGTATTGATCTGTATTGTGTTGAGATGTAATAACTAGACAGATGTTTATAACTGTCTAGTATGTGATGTGTAATCTGTGTAACTCTGATAGTTGATGTATATGATACTATGTAATATTTATGTGATATATTATATTTTGTTTCCTTTCCGCTGTGAGTATCTGTTGTTGTTTTCTTTTCTCTTCTTCTCTTTTCTATTTCTCACCCCTTTCTTTCTTTCTGTCGATGCGATTTTCCGGGAGTGGAAAGCCGGGTCGTCACACGTGGTATCAGAGCTTAGGTTGAGCGAATGCCTAAGCTTTTGGTTAAGTGAATATCAGAGCAGTAGGTTGAGTGAATACCTAGCTCTGGAGTGGTATCTATCTTGAGAGAGCGTATTTGTAATTTTTATATAACTATATATATATATTCTACCTATATTGTTGGGTTACCCGTACAGGTTTTCCAATATAAGATATAAAGGTAGATAGGGTAGTGGTGTGTGTAACACGACTACCAATGGTTGGAATTAAGGTTGGAAGTGTATTTATCGAGACTGTAGACCTAATACCGTCTCGATTGAGTTTTGCTGTGATGAAGGATTTCATCGAATCTCTGAAGAAAACCTGTTAAGGTTCGGAGTTTATCTGTAAAGTTGGATGAGTAGAGTTTGGATCTATCGGTTGAACAGAAGCAAGTGATGGTATCTTGATACCTCAGGTAATAGTAGCTGTGTGATGAGATGCAGTGACGATGGATGTTCCCGAAGATGTTTTCTTTGGAACGAGTTTAAGGAAGTGTGTCTGTTTCAGTGTTATGGCTGAGTTCAGCATGGTATTTCTGTTTGGTTTGGAGTTCGAGTTTCTCAAAGATCTTTGGATAGAAAGTCCTTGGCATCATTATCAGCAGTGCAGCTCGGAGTATTCTGTGATGGCAGGAAGTTGTCAGGCTGAGTAGTTTTTCTGGAGATGAAATTCAGAAGCAGCAGGGTGCATCCATTTCTTCGATGGATTGGATAGTTAAGTATGGGCTGTTCTGATTTGTTAAGAGGAACAGTTTTCTTTGGAAATAGGCTGGGTTGATCGCAAAAGTGACTTGCGATAGTTTGAGGGTTCTCTTGGGTTATTAGAGTTTTTCTGAGTGTCTTCAGAGAAGTCAGGAGTTGTCCGCATCTGAAGGTTGAATTTTCTTGTCAACTGGATTTCAGGAGTGTTACCGGTGGTTCGACTAATGTTTCCTAGAGATAGAGGTTGGTAGCAGCTCAAGTTTTGATGAAGTATCTGAGTTTTCTTTATGGATCCGTGAACCATATTTCTAGAATATGTTGTTCAGTTTGTGCTTGTGTTCTTCATCAGCATTCTTATCTACCTCAGATCAGAATTGAGCAGCGAAAGCAGTTTGGAGTATATCTCTGGATAGGAGAAGTAAGTTTGGAATCTACTGATGTTGTGAAGTAAAGTTATGTTTGGATCTCTTCTGTGTTCTGATTTGGATAAGTATTGGGTTTTCAGGATTGAATTGTCAGTTTGGACAATTGGAATTCATTGAGTTTTATGTATCTCTGAGGGGTACGTGTAAGATCTATCTCTGGTTTTAGAATCAGCAGTTCTGGAAGGTTTAGTTGTAGAGTCAGACTCGTCTGTAGTCTGATATTCTGTTTAGTTCTGTAGATCTAGATGAGTAGGAGATCTATAGCTTAGTAGTTTAGATTGTTGTAGAGCGAGTATCCCGGTATATATATACTTGGGGAAACTCGAGGAATTCTATCTAGAATTTTGTCTGGATAGTTAGATTTGATTGATTGGATGAATTGGTTGCTATGGTTGTTAGCATATGGATGATAGTATATGCTTGTGTTTTAAAATTTAAAATCTTTAATAAGATTATTAAATTACCTTTGTTTAAATTTCGGGGACGAAATTATTTTAAGGGGGAAGGAATGTAATATCACGGAAATTTTAACAATATCAATTTAATAATCTGTTAAATAATTAAATTGATATTGATGATCTTTGATAATAAGATTTGAATTTAATTTAATAATCTGATTAAATTAGTATTAATTGGTGATTTTATCTTTTAAAAGTTAATAAGATATTTTCTATTTGAATATATATATTTATTTATATATATTGTAAATAGAAGCTTTGGGTAAATTGGGAATTTAGATTTAATTTAATATGACTTTTCAAAGTTATTTAAATTAGTAAATTTATAGTTTTAAAATACTTTAATTGCTTAAGATATTTTTACTTAAGTTTAAAATTATATAAGAGTTAACAAAAAGGCTTGTTTTGTTTCTTTTTAAAATATCACTTGATAATATAATCTCTTATATAAATTATTTAAATATCAAATATGTTAATTTCATATAATAAGTATAATGTATTATTTTTATTAATATGAATGGATTTTAAAGAATATGAAATTGTTATTTAATTGAATAAATAGTTATATATGTATATATATATAACTTGACTTTTTAAATTGAATCTTAGGATTTAATTTAATTGAATTTGAGTTTAAGCTTTGAAATTCAAGAGAATAAATATTTAAATTGTTTGGATATTATAATATTTGTATAACTTTTAATTATAAATATAATTGGTTTTGTTTCTTTAAAATGATTTATATATATAGATAAGTGTTTAATAAATAAGAAAAAGGCTTTTTAATTACTTTAAAATAAATAGAAATAAGATAAATACTTAAAAGACATGTGTCTTTATCTAATGACTTGTTTTAACATGTGTAATTTAAGTAACCAATGTTTATGACAAGTGTCTTCATTTATTTTTATTTTATTTTATTTTTATTTATCATAAATTCACTTATATACACATATGCATTTCTTTACTTCATCCTTTCTATTTCCTTCTCAAAAACAAGATAAACTCAAATCTCTTTCTCTAGTACAAATCTGATCAGTAACAATTCTCTAAAACAAATCTGAAAATCAGAAATCAATATTCCTCAAACCCTTCTCAAAACAATCCTCTACTCTAAAATCTGTAATCAGTAACCAAATTTCCAAATCCTAAAGCAAAAGCCTGTAAATCTTCCTCAAACATAAGATCTGTAACCAAGTTTCCATTTCAAAATCAAGTTTTCTGTCTGCAATCTTCTTTGCAAATCTGTAATCATCTTAAAGCAACCAGCCTGCCTTCATTTTTCAAATCTGGAAACAACTCAGAACAACATGTCTGCATTCTTCTCAAAACTGGAAGCAAGCATGAAATTTTTAAATCAAAGCTTTGGATTTCGAAATTCTTCAAACTTCAGCCTTCAAAGGACTTCCAGATCAAAAGTATTAAAATATACAAACTCAAGCATATTATCAATTCCAGTCTTCAAGATCTTGTTTCAGGCTCTGTCTCTATTTTAAATGGTGAGTAACATTTTTTTTAAAAGAGCTTAAATATAATAAATCTGTTTGCATGTTGACTTCTGAAAGAAAGTATGTTTTTGTGTGTATAAATATGTGAGTATATATATATATATGGATGTATAGATGTATGTGTATGCCTGTTTATATGTGTGACACCCTCTGTTCTTGTTTTTGAGCTTAGATTTTAAACAAAATTCCTTATCTTCTTATCTAATCTCTGTTAGATCTTAGACTTTAAACAAGATTTGTTTGTTTCATCGTAAACTTAAGTTTTAAATTTGTTTTAGGGTAAAATAAATGTAGAATTTCTCTGGAAACTAAAGAACAGTGCAAGTCTTAAGTCATGTTGAAATTCCAACTTCTTAATTCATCAATTCAGGAATCTAATCTGAATTATTAAACCAAAATATGATTTTTAGGAATGAAATTGCAATTTTTAGTTGGGTTTTGAGTTTGTATTTCTCAGTTGACCAGAAAATGGTATTTTGGTGAGTACTGGTGATCTAGATGGTTTGGGAGGTCGAGTTTCTTTCTGAGGATAGTAGAGTGGTCGGAGATCGAAGGAAAAATGGTAGGAAGATGATCAAGGCACTGTGGCGTTGGATAATGGTCGTTTTAGTTTGTAGCCCTAGTTTGGGTATTGGTCGGAAATAGAATCACCACGACGTCTAGGATGGATCGAGTTCAATAGAACTCTGGGAGATTGTAACGACTCGACTTTCCAGTCCCGGAAAATCGAACCATTTGACTTAAAGAAGAAGAGGTAGAAGAAGAAAAATAGAAAACAAAATCAGAATCTAACCATCGCAGCGGAATAAAATATAATATATATTAACAGATCTTTACACAAATCAAATCTATATCAGTTTTATATAATATAGCATCAGAGTATACACCAGAGAACACATAACATACAACTGGACAATAACCATATCATGTCCTCAATACAACAGAATACAACAATCAACACAGCGGAATATATATATAGACAAGTATGGGAGATACGTCTCGCCATCCAGCTCATCTCCTGAGCTCCACAGCATCATATCCTGTAACCTATAATACTCGGTCTGACCCGAGCATCATATAAAACAATACCCGAGTCAGTCTGGAATACCAGCGTGAGAAAATCACACTCAAATTGATTATTAAAGTTTCAAAAATCCTTTTGAAATAAAAGCATCTCGTAAGACCACGCCACAAATAAACATGTCGGGTTTTTACCTTACGATAGCTAAAACACTTTTTATAAAAATCCTCTGATATTATAATAGTGTCTAATTACAAATACTTATTAAAATAGCCGAAATTGTTACATCTATTAAATTCCGGCATACTAGCCACAAAGTGGTAATACAAACAAACTCGTACAAGGCACGTAGGGAGAATGGATTTCCAACGAATGACTAGGCACTGGGGTACCACCTGTCACAGTACGTGGCCTAGATCACAGTACCGAGGAGTACGCCCACTCCCCTGCAACACAAGGCCGGAATCATCCCTTACTGGATAATTCCAAATAAAATCACCCCACGGTTGGGATCAGCAACCGCACCACTAAGCCGAAAAAAAAAGGACATCTAGACAGGGATGACCTTACTCTCAAGTGGGGGCTACCCACGAAGCCTTGCTGCATAACCCCTGATTTTCAGTCATTCCCGGTTGATGAGGCTTGAGGCTAAACGATACCTTTACAGCACATATCCCTTAGAATGCCCATCGCCCACCTGACGATGTCACGAAAGCATTCGTCCATACAAGTCCGTCCCGGGTTCGAACGGAACCGAAGGCACTATTCCTACTACATCCATTTTGGAAATATCCTCAGGATCAGTAGCGACTAGCCCTTGCACTTCACAGCTCCATCTTCGACTTCGAACACGTTACCCGAAACGTACGAACCGGATCGAAGTGGTATTCGAGTCTCCAGACCTAGAATCCCGGTATACGGAAACTCGATCCCGGTCTCTTCGAAACGATCAGCGCATTTGGCCAATATTGATAGTCGGTTATTTAACTATCAATTTACATCCACAAGCAACCATCACACAATAAATAATTTCCCACATTATTTATTTGCCCAAATATCTTTCCAAGATATATTTCCAAATTTTCAAAGCTCATTGAAAACAAATTTCAAACAGTTTCCGCTTACGGAATACATTTCCCAAATAATTTTTTTCCACTGAATCACCAAGTACAAAATACTTTTAATTTTAAAATAATTTAAAAACACTTTATTTAAATATACTTTATAACATTGAAATTTTAAAACTACTTTAATACTTTATTAAAAATATATACTTTAAATAAACCACTTTATAATATAAACTAAATTTCTCCTTTTTAAAACATAATAGCAAACCACTTTTATATAATTACTACAAATAATAGATTTTTGAAAATACTACTTTGGAAATTAACCTTTAGAAAAAAATCAATTTCCTAAAACATGCCTTTTACACAAACTAGAATTTTTAACTTATTTTTAAAATTTCTTTGAAAAACGTACTTGGCTATCCAGAGAAATACACTTCTCTTCACATCCTTTAAAAATAAATCAACACTTATTTTTAAACCAATTCATATCCTTTTATAAATTCCCACCTTGAATTTATTATTCTCAAATATCCCCTGATATTTTATTTTACTTTATAAACCCAGTTTATAAATTTCAAAATCTCACTTCTCTTTTAAATTCCAAAACCCAAAGTATTTAAATCAAATTTATAATTGATTTCCCAATTTATTTTACTTTGAAATAAATTTCCTTACTTAATCCATTTATTTCCAAATTCATTAACTTCCAGATTTTATTTCTCATTATGATTTAAAATCTTCAAACTGAAACACAAGTTTCAGATTTTACCAAATTTCTTCTTTCTTTTTAATTACATTTAAACATTGAATTAAAATAAATTTTATCCCTTTAAATAACATCACATACGTTTTCTTTAAATTCAATATTTCTCTATTTATTCAAAATTCCTTTTTTCCATATTTAATTTATTCGAATTCACTAGAATTACTTAACTAAATTTTACTCTTTTATTTCTTTCCAAAAATCCAATTCAATTGCTTTTGGTAACACATTATACTGGGAAATTCAATCCAACCAGATTATCCAATATAAATCATCACAGGATATCAACAATCATATCACAGAATATTTAAACAAAATTAAATATTTTGAGGAATCCAGTTGGATCCCTCCAACCTGTTTCCCTGCATCCACAGATGTTAGCACAATACCAATTCCACTTCAAGGTGGAATATCGCGGTATATGGGATTTATAAAATATCATCCGCTATTATGCGGCGCATAGGGTCTCATCCGCTATATAATGCGGGAATATCAACAACTCCAATATATACATATGCCAATATGTATATATTGCTATATATTACTATATATAATATAGCACATCAATCAATGCAATCATCCAATCAATTATTTAAATTTAACCATTTAAATTTAACTGAGTGAGATTAACTCACCTTTGCTTTTGTTTTGCCATCCGTTACTATTTAATTTCATCCCAGCTTGTTTCCTTTCAGATTTCGACCTTGAATAACAATTTATATGATTTTATTAATATTTGAAATAAATTGAACAATTCATTTCCATTAGATAAAATGTCATTCCAATCAATTTAAGTAACCAGTGATTCCATTTTTAACCAAGCAAATTTATTTTAAACTAATTTCCTTTTTAATAGAATATTTTAGCATCCAAATAATTAAATAAGTTAATTGGAACAATTAAATCTTCAAATCCGTTATTATTTTAAAAATTAAACTAGTAGATTTAAAAATCTACTTTTACTTCTTTTTTTTATATAAAATCTTTCAACATTTTAAAATCAAATTAACTAATGATTTAACCACCTTATTCATCATAAAAAGAAATTAAATTGTGAGTTTAAAATTATGCAGATATTTTCTTCAAAAATAAGAATTTATTTTACTGTCCCATATATATATATAGTTGATTCTATTTTAAAACGAAACTGTTTTGAAATCAATATAAATTTTAAAACTTGCTGTATACTTTCTTCCTATATATGTAAAATTTATTAAATTGAACTAATAATGGAAATAGTACCTCACTATCACGTCGCGACTTTGGCCAAGCCTCACGAGTTAACTATTCTCGACTTGTCCATTTCGGGTTGCCTTGCTATTGCGATGCCCTAACTCGAGCTCGACCTCGCCCAGTCAACCCCATGACGAAAAACACCCACGCTCTCAACTTCCCTAAACGCGATATCACCGGCGCCTAACTCGTCGCGAACGCCGCCTTCTCGAACAAATGGGGTACCGATGCAGCCCTACTTCGCCATTCGCGTGCTCTACCGCTGCCGAAAATGAACCCCTCAGTAGCACTCACGAGCTCCCTTCGAGCAAAGCTTCGCGATTATACTCAAAAGAACGAACGCGATTGGATTCGCGATTTCTAGGCTTGGATGGAATCGCACTCGTGGTTGTAATTCTCTGTTTTCGTGAATCGTGGATGAGGAAGGAAGATGCATTTTTTTTATTTTATATGAAGATGGGTTTCGATTTTTCTTTGGTTGAAATTTAATTCGCGAATGATTTTGAAAAGAGGGGTGGAGGCGAAATTTTTATTTTATTATTCCTACGGGTTGGCTTCTGAACGAAGGAGAAGGGAAGATTGCGTGATTTAACGAAGAGGAGACAACTAGGGTGGCTCGTAGCTGATGAAAAGAAGCGATAGATGTGAAATAATTGCGGCTGTGATTTGATTTTCTTTCAGATAATAATATTTAAATTAAAACGATAATTATCGTCTAAGCATTTATATCTCGTACGATCACACGTTAATTCCGAAAGCTACGAAATTGGAAATCCGGTAATAATTCAATATTACGGACCCAATGGAACTGGTTTCGTCGAATTCCGAGACTATGCCTCGAAAGGCTATTTTAAAATTCATTTTAAACGATATAAAATTTCAAAACATAACAAACCATTTTTAAAGCTGATTTCAACACTTCCATCCACTTCAGTATTATCTATATAAATTTTATAAGTCTTCGAATTATTTTTAACAGGCTTAAAGCTCCAGATTCAAAAATTTACCAATCTCGATAATTAAATTCAACAATTAATTATCCAAAAATTAATGATATTTGAAATTCAAGTTAAAAATTAACCTTTGAATATTTAAAATTAATTAAATATTCCTATTTCAAATGCTCAAAAATTCCGGGTCGTCACATTCCTCCCCCCTTAAAAGAATTTCGTCCCCGAAATTACTAGTTAGGAAGAATGATTCAATCCCCGTTAACTATTCCCCAAATTCAAACAGTTTTAACAATACCCAAACAATCTTTTATTAATGATACACTAATCATCTTTTAACTTCCCAAACTTATTCATAAGTTCAACCCATACCACCTACTTATCAATTCAAATTTAAATTTGAATTCAAATTTTAACTTATCAAAATTTCTCAAAATTTTTCTAACTCCCTAAATTTCCGAAAAATTTCGCCAGCGTCTCCTTTGCGCGGCTAGCTCGGTACTACTACAAAATGGCTCTAGGGCCTCCCAATCTCAAAAGGAAAACAAAAAGCCAAGTGGCTGGATCCAAAAACCCAATCAAATTTCATATAGAAATTCAAATACATACCTTTTGTCGGGCCATTAAATTTTATCTTCTAAAATCAAAAATCCCCATTATCCATTGCTTTTATACACCTGTATATCCTATTAAGCAATAATATCCAATCATAGGATTCAAAATCATTTTAGACATTTCCTTTAAAAATTCAATATTTGTTTTACTTATTCCCGTACGATGCACATATATCATTCGTACGCAATATCACATTCGATCGCTCAATCGATCACACTTTAACTTCCGAACTAGTATCGCCCACCCGACCTTCTAGTGCGGACTCAGATCTGGTTTCTTGATCAGAAACCGTCATTCTCCTTGCATAGCCACAAACTATGATAGAGAATATCCAGAATCAATCAACAATCCATATCCAGGTTCGCCGTCGAAAATCGAGTGAAAAATTCCAACTCGGATCGATATATCTATCTCGAAATTCTGTGTTCGACATCTGGACCAAATAGCTATGCGAATAAAATAATACGTACATCTTACGTATAAATTCCAATTGATTATCAATTATATCAATTTCCTTTTTATTCACATTCATTTGATTGTTATTCACTTATCACACTTATCCCATTCACATCTTCATATTTTAATCGTCATTCAATTATTCACCTAGAATAATTTTCCTCCATACCAAATTTATTTAAGAATTCACCATTCATTTCTTAAGTCCAATATAAACATTTTATATACTTCTTGGATTTGTTTTACTTCATTTTTGAAGTTTATATTTATTTTCACTTCCCCATTGAAGTTTATTTTCATTACTATTTACTTAGCCCTTACAATTTCATTTAAACTCAAATTGGCTTCCATTTTGAATATGGATTAGTTTCACTTACTATTTAATTTAAACCTCAAATAACAGTTTATTTACGAACTTTACTTTCTTTAGTTCCTTTGATTTCACTTCACCTTACATTCACATTTGAATTAGATTTCAATATCCAGTTTTAATTTCATTTGCTTAACAAATTTAAATCATTTATCGTAAATGAAAATTTTCAAAAATTTTCTAACTCCCAAAATTTATGGAAAATTTTGGCAGAGTCTCCTTTGTACGGAGGGACTTCTGCGATATCGTAGGATGCACAAATATATATATACATCGGCCTCAGACCGGAAATCACAATATATATCAATATATGCAGTTCATATTTCCTATTTTTGAATTTTTTTGCATAAGCGTACCTTATTTAGCATTTATAAAGCAAGCAGCTATTTATTTTAGCAAATTTCGCAATCAAATCCAGCCAAACGGCTTCCCGGTACCTGTACTAACTCAACTTAAACAGGTAAGTGACACTATCCAAAGTTTGTTATCATTTCAATTAATTTCATTAGCTAACACATACAACATAAGCAATATTCACTAAACACTTCCATAAGTGAATTTATTAGGCCCAACACAAATTAAATGCTTCCATTTAAATGGTTTACACTACATTACTTACATTCTATTCATTTTAATCCAAATGAATACGTATTTATTACGATTGATTTAAAAATCAATTATATTTCCTATATTAACTCACATTTACTACAATTGATTCCAAAATCAATTTTATTTCCTTTCTATCAACTCATAGAATTTTATTTAACCTCGTTTTACCTCAAACGATCCATTTTCTAATACAATTCGACAATATCAATGTGAATAAAGGATTACTTCAGCTTTAGAACCATTTAGGTTAAATCCAACTAAATTTACATTTAACCTATTCCATTTTAAATTTATTCACAACTTTCATTGTATTTCTTCCATATCCAAAGAGTTTGATTCCAAACCATTTTATTAAACTCAGCATCCAATACACCAAATAATCGTCACACAACTTACTTAAGTTATTTATTTCCTTCAACCAATTCCACCCAATAACTTAAGTTTATTTTATTCAACAACTTCCATTCAAATCCTTGATTTCATTTTCTTTTAATCAAATCCCAAGTTTGGATTTTTCATTTATTTGTTTGAGTAGAATTTTATTCCATTCAATTAAACAATCACTTCATTTTATAACTATTCGAATTGATTCCAATTCAATTTATATTAATTCCACTCCAATTTAACATATTCTCTTTCCATTACATTCAAATTCTATTTTAATTCACAATCTATTATTGAATTTGTTTTATCAATAACAATGTCATTTTAATTCATTTGCAACCATTTCAATTTTATTTAATAAGCCATCGAAATCTATTTATTACAATTCAAATTTGTAAGTTTCTATAAGTTCCCCAATTTACTTACCCCCTATTTGTTTACTTCTTTTAATTTACTACAATTAATTGGCTTATATTCTAACTTATTTTCATTTCCTTACTTACTTCAAATTTTGTAAGTGTCCAAACTTTATTTATTATCCCATAAACATTTTAAATGAAGTTCCAGAGCTTTACAAATTTTCAAAATTTCAAAATTCCCTTTGAAATCAACTATATCCCAAAATCCTTTGGCAATTCAACTATTCCTTTGAATTTTCAAAACCAAATCCAGTTCGCAAACAAATCCCATTTCAAACAACTCGGTAGCAATTTCTCTCCTAGAAACTCGAAAATGAACATCGATGATGCTGCAGTCATCACCGAAGTTATTTCCCAGCGACCGAAAGAGAGTTAAATGCTTTTATCTCTTTAAAATCCCTCCAAAACCGTTTTGAAACCATTTCCAACTCAAAGGAATTTTAAACTTCACAAAATTCCAAATTTAAAACCCATCCAGTTTTATATCCATCATTTCTCTGGAATTCTATTTCAAATTACTATCTCATGTGGATATGGAGTTTATTCCAATTTATAAATTACATTTATAATCTACATTTACAAATTTTATTTCTATATAAATTTATTTCTTAGCTTTTAGTTATGATTCCAATTCTTATCCAATTTGATATCTAAATGATACTAATTTAATATTATCACTCCTTAACAATCAAACATCCATATATATCAACTAGAATAGTTTACAAAACTTTTCTTTATATACAAAAATAATTTGGGTAAAATTATATCATTTACCCTACTTTAAAAAAATACTGTGTCGATTTACCTAGTTTAAGGGTTTAGAAATCCCTATCGATATTGTGGCGTCCCACACATCGACCAGAATCTATAAACACTCAACCGATAAGTCAACACAATATAAAACCATTTTATATTCACTAACAAATACGCGCTCATATCTATTAATACACTCAAAATTTCCCACCAGAGCCAAGGTTGTCGCCAGCCTAAGCTCTGATACCACTGTAACGACTCGACTTTCCAGTCCCGGAAAATCGAACCATTTGACTTAAAGAAGAAGAGGTAGAAGAAGAAAAATAGAAAACAAAATCAGAATCTAACCATCGCAGCGGAATAAAATATAATATATATTAACAGATCTTTACACAAATCAAATCTATATCAGTTTTATATAATATAGCATCAGAGTATACACCAGAGAACACATAACATACAACTGGACAATAACCATATCATGTCCTCAATACAACAGAATACAATAATCAACACAGCGGAATATATATATAGACAAGTACGGGAGATACGTCTCGCCATCCAGCTCATCTCCTGAGCTCCACAGCATCATATCCTGTAACCTATAATACTCGGTCTGACCCGAGCATCATATAAAACAATACCCGAGTCAGTCTGGAATACCAGCGTGAGAAAATCACACTCAAATTGATTATTAAAGTTTCAAAAATCCTTTTGAAATAAAAGCATCTCGTAAGACCACGCCACAAATAAACATGTCGGGTTTTTACCTTACGATAGCTAAAACACTTTTTATAAAAATCCTCTGATATTATAATAGTGTCTAATTACAAATACTTATTAAAATAGCCGAAATTGTTACATCTATTAAATTCCGGCATACTAGCCACAAAGTGGTAATACAAACAAACTCGTACAAGGCACGTAGGGAGAATGGATTTCCAATGAATGACTAGGCACTGGGGTACCACCTGTCACAGTACGTGGCCTAGATCACAGTACCGAGGAGTACGCCCACTCCCCTGCAACACAAGGCCGGAATCATCCCTTACTGGATAATTCCAAATAAAATCACCCCACGGTTGGGATCAGCAACCGCACCACTAAGCCGAAAAAAAAAGGACATCTAGACAGGGATGACCTTACTCTCAAGTGGGGGCTACCCACGAAGCCTTGCTGCATAACCCCTGATTTTCAGTCATTCCCGGTTGATAAGGCTTGAGGCTAAACGATACCTTTACAGCACATATCCCTTAGAATGCCCATCGCCCACCTGACGATGTCACGAAAGCATTCGTCCATACAAGTCCGTCCCGGGTTCGAACGGAACCGAAGGCACTATTCCTACTACATCCATTTTGGAAATATCCTCAGGATCAGTAGCGACTAGCCCTTGCACTTCACAGCTCCATCTTCGACTTCGAACACGTTACCCGAAACGTACGAACCGGATCGAAGTGGTATTCGAGTCTCCAGACCTAGAATCCCGGTATACGGAAACTCGATCCCGGTCTCTTCGAAACGATCAGCGCATTTGGCCAATATTGATAGTCGGTTATTTAACTATCAATTTACATCCACAAGCAACCATCACACAATAAATAATTTCCCACATTATTTATTTGCCCAAATATCTTTCCAAGATATATTTCCAAATTTTCAAAGCTCATTGAAAACAAATTTCAAACAGTTTCCGCTTACGGAATACATTTCCCAAATAATTTTTTTCCACTGAATCACCAAGTACAAAATACTTTTAATTTTAAAATAATTTAAAAACACTTTATTTAAATATACTTTATAACATTGAAATTTTAAAACTACTTTAATACTTTATTAAAAATATATACTTTAAATAAACCACTTTATAATATAAACTAAATTTCTCCTTTTTAAAACATAATAGCAAACCACTTTTATATAATTACTACAAATAATAGATTTTTGAAAATACTACTTTGGAAATTAACCTTTAGAAAAAAATCAATTTCCTAAAACATGCCTTTTACACAAACTAGAATTTTTAACTTATTTTTAAAATTTCTTTGAAAAACGTACTTGGCTATCCAGAGAAATACACTTCTCTTCACATCCTTTAAAAATAAATCAACACTTATTTTTAAACCAATTCATATCCTTTTATAAATTCCCACCTTGAATTTATTATTCTCAAATATCCCCTGATATTTTATTTTACTTTATAAACCCAGTTTATAAATTTCAAAATCTCACTTCTCTTTTAAATTCCAAAACCCAAAGTATTTAAATCAAATTTATAATTGATTTCCCAATTGATTTTACTTTGAAATAAATTTCCTTACTTAATCCATTTATTTCCAAATTCATTAACTTCCAGATTTTATTTCTCATTATGATTTAAAATCTTCAAACTGAAACACAAGTTTCAGATTTTACCAAATTTCTTCTTTCTTTTTAATTACATTTAAACATTGAATTAAAATAAATTTTATCCCTTTAAATAACATCACATACGTTTTCTTTAAATTCAATATTTCTCTATTTATTCAAAATTCCTTTTTTCCATATTTAATTTATTCGAATTCACTAGAATTACTTAACTAAATTTTACTCTTTTATTTCTTTCCAAAAATCCAATTCAATTGCTTTTGGTAACACATTATACTGGGAAATTCAATCCAACCAGATTATCCAATATAAATCATCACAGGATATCAACAATCATATCACAGAATATTTAAACAAAATTAAATATTTTGAGGAATCCAGTTGGATCCCTCCAACCTGTTTCCCTGCATCCACAGATGTTAGCACAATACCAATTCCACTTCAAGGTGGAATATCGCGGTATATGGGATTTATAAAATATCATCCGCTATTATGCGGCGCATAGGGTCTCATCCGCTATATAATGCGGGAATATCAACAACTCCAATATATACATATGCCAATATGTATATATTGCTATATATTACTATATATAATATAGCACATCAATCAATGCAATCATCCAATCAATTATTTAAATTTAACCATTTAAATTTAACTGAGTGAGATTAACTCACCTTTGCTTTTGTTTTGCCATCCGTTACTATTTAATTTCATCCCAGCTTGTTTCCTTTCAGATTTCGACCTTGAATAACAATTTATATGATTTTATTAATATTTGAAATAAATTGAACAATTCATTTCCATTAGATAAAATGTCATTCCAATCAATTTAAGTAACCAGTGATTCCATTTTTAACCAAGCAAATTTATTTTAAACTAATTTCCTTTTTAATAGAATATTTTAGCATCCAAATAATTAAATAAGTTAATTGGAACAATTAAATCTTCAAATCCGTTATTATTTTAAAAATTAAACTAGTAGATTTAAAAATCTACTTTTACTTCTTTTTTTTATATAAAATCTTTCAACATTTTAAAATCAAATTAACTAATGATTTAACCACCTTATTCATCATAAAAAGAAATTAAATTGTGAGTTTAAAATTATGCAGATATTTTCCTCAAAAATAAGAATTTATTTTACTGTCCCATATATATATATAGTTGATTCTATTTTAAAACGAAACTGTTTTGAAATCAATATAAATTTTAAAACTTGCTGTATACTTTCTTCCTATATATGTAAAATTTATTAAATTGAACTAATAATGGAAATAGTACCTCACTATCATGTCGCGACTTTGGCCAAGCCTCACGAGTTAACTATTCTCGACTTGTCCATTTCGGGTTGCCTTGCTATTGCGATGCCCTAACTCGAGCTCGACCTCGCCCAGTCAACCCCATGACGAAAAACACCCACGCTCTCAACTTCCCTAAACGCGATATCACCGGCGCTTAACTCGTCGCGAACGCCGCCTTCTCGAACAAATGGGGTACCGATGCAGCCCTACTTCGCCATTCGCGTGCTCTACCGCTGCCGAAAATGAACCCCTCAGTAGCACTCACGAGCTCCCTTCGAGCAAAGCTTCGCGATTATACTCAAAAGAACGAACGCGATTGGATTCGCGATTTCTAGGCTTGGATGGAATCGCACTCGTGGTTGTAATTCTCTGTTTTCGTGAATCGTGGATGAGGAAGGAAGATGCATTTTTTTTATTTTATATGAAGATGGGTTTCGATTTTTCTTTGGTTGAAATTTAATTCGCGAATGATTTTGAAAAGAGGGGTGGAGGCGAAATTTTTATTTTATTATTCCTACGGGTTGGCTTCTGAACGAAGGAGAAGGGAAGATTGCGTGATTTAACGAAGAGGAGACAACTAGGGTGGCTCGTAGCTGATGAAAAGAAGCGATAGATGTGAAATAATTGCGGCTGTGATTTGATTTTCTTTCAGATAATAATATTTAAATTAAAACGATAATTATCGTCTAAGCATTTATATCTCGTACGATCACACGTTAATTCCGAAAGCTACGAAATTGGAAATCCGGTAATAATTCAATATTACGGACCCAATGGAACTGGTTTCGTCGAATTCCGAGACTATGCCTCGAAAGGCTATTTTAAAATTCATTTTAAACGATATAAAATTTCAAAACATAACAAACCATTTTTAAAGCTGATTTCAACACTTCCATCCACTTCAGTATTATCTATATAAATTTTATAAGTCTTCGAATTATTTTTAACAGGCTTAAAGCTCCAGATTCAAAAATTTACCAATCTCGATAATTAAATTCAACAATTAATTATCCAAAAATTAATGATATTTGAAATTCAAGTTAAAAATTAACCTTTGAATATTTAAAATTAATTAAATATTCCTATTTCAAATGCTCAAAAATTCCGGGTCGTCACATTCCTCCCCCCTTAAAAGAATTTCGTCCCCAAAATTACTAGTTAGGAAGAATGATTCAATCCCCGTTAACTATTCCCCAAATTCAAACAGTTTTAACAATACCCAAACAATCTTTTATTAATGATACACTAATCATCTTTTAACTTCCCAAACTTATTCATAAGTTCAACCCATACCACCTACTTATCAATTCAAATTTTAACTTATCAAAATTTCTCAAAATTTTTCTAACTCCCTAAATTTCCGAAAAATTTCGCCAGCGTCTCCTTTGCGCGGCTAGCTCGGTACTACTACAAAATGGCTCTAGGGCCTCCCAATCTCAAAAGGAAAACAAAAAGCCAAGTGGCTGGATCCAAAAACCCAATCAAATTTCATATAGAAATTCAAATACATACCTTTTGTCGGGCCATTAAATTTTATCTTCTAAAATCAAAAATCCCCATTATCCATTGCTTTTATACACCTGTATATCCTATTAAGCAATAATATCCAATCATAGGATTCAAAATCATTTTAGACATTTCCTTTAAAAATTCAATATTTGTTTTACTTATTCCCGTACGATGCACATATATCATTCGTACGCAATATCACATTCGATCGCTCAATCGATCACACTTTAACTTCCGAACTAGTATCGCCCACCCGACCTTCTAGTGCGGACTCAGATCTGGTTTCTTGATCAGAAACCGTCATTCTCCTTGCATAGCCACAAACTATGATAGAGAATATCCAGAATCAATCAACAATCCATATCCAGGTTCGCCGTCGAAAATCGAGTGAAAAATTCCAACTCGGATCGATATATCTATCTCGAAATTCTGTGTTCGACATCTGGACCAAATAGCTATGCGAATAAAATAATACGTACATCTTACGTATAAATTCCAATTGATTATCAATTATATCAATTTCCTTTTTATTCACATTCATTTGATTGTTATTCACTTATCACACTTATCCCATTCACATCTTCATATTTTAATCGTCATTCAATTATTCACCTAGAATAATTTTCCTCCATACCAAATTTATTTAAGAATTCACCATTCATTTCTTAAGTCCAATATAAACATTTTATATACTTCTTGGATTTGTTTTACTTCATTTTTGAAGTTTATATTTATTTTCACTTCCCCATTGAAGTTTATTTTCATTACTATTTACTTAGCCCTTACAATTTCATTTAAACTCAAATTGGCTTCCATTTTGAATATGGATTAGTTTCACTTACTATTTAATTTAAACCTCAAATAACAGTTTATTTACGAACTTTACTTTCTTTAGTTCCTTTGATTTCACTTCACCTTACATTCACATTTGAATTAGATTTCAATATCCAGTTTTAATTTCATTTGCTTAACAAATTTAAATCATTTATCGTAAATGAAAATTTTCAAAAATTTTCTAACTCCCAAAATTTATGGAAAATTTTGGCAGAGTCTCCTTTGTACGGAGGGACTTCTGCGATATCGCAGGATGCACAAATATATATATACATCGGCCTCAGACCGGAAATCACAATATATATCAATATATGCAGTTCATATTTCCTATTTTTGAATTTTTTTGCATAAGCGTACCTTATTTAGCATTTATAAAGCAAGCAGCTATTTATTTTAGCAAATTTCGCAATCAAATCCAGCCAAACGGCTTCCCGGTACCTGTACTAACTCAACTTAAACAGGTAAGTGACACTATCCAAAGTTTGTTATCATTTCAATTAATTTCATTAGCTAACACATACAACATAAGCAATATTCACTAAACACTTCCATAAGTGAATTTATTAGGCCCAACACAAATTAAATGCTTCCATTTAAATGGTTTACACTACATTACTTACATTCTATTCATTTTAATCCAAATGAATACGTATTTATTACGATTGATTTAAAAATCAATTATATTTCCTATATTAACTCACATTTACTACAATTGATTCCAAAATCAATTTTATTTCCTTTCTATCAACTCATAGAATTTTATTTAACCTCGTTTTACCTCAAACGATCCATTTTCTAATACAATTCGACAATATCAATGTGAATAAAGGATTACTTCAGCTTTAGAACCATTTAGGTTAAATCCAACTAAATTTACATTTAACCTATTCCATTTTAAATTTATTCACAACTTTCATTGTATTTCTTCCATATCCAAAGAGTTTGATTCCAAACCATTTTATTAAACTCTTCCATATCCAAAGGTTTTGAAAACCCTGTCTGTTTAAATTTAACTGAACTTAAATTTGTAAGAAAGATTAAAACTGAAAGTTAAATCAAAGTTTTAATTTTTGGAGTAAGGTTTAGTTTTGAATTTTAGATGGAGAAATAAATAAGTTTTATAAATTTAAATATGAATTTGTTTAGCACCCTTTTAAACTCCTTTATGAATGAGTATATCTTTAACTTATAAATTAAAAGAGTTTTAGAAATGTCGTTTAAAACGTGGTTAAAGATAATTTGTTTCATTTTAAATCTTTAAATTTAAAAGAAATTTTGAAGGAAAAATTAAAGTAAATTGATTTAAAATACTTTGTAAATGATAACTTGATTATTAATAAGAACAAGTTTTATCTTAAAGTAATTAGAGATTTGTGTTCATTAAATTTATTAGGAAATTTAATGGATAATTAATTTAATTGATTAATTAATCATTTGGATTAATTAAATAGGTAATTAATGGTTTAAACTAATTAATTAGTGATTAAGATTAATTAATTTGTAATTAAGGATTTTATAATTAGAATATTAATTAATGATTAAGAATTAATTAATAAAGTAATTAAATATTAATTAAGTTATGGTTAACACTTAATTAATTAAATAATTAGAGATTAATTATTTGGTTATTAAGATTTATTAATTTGAAATTAATAATGGTTAATCTAAGTTAATTACTTAAGAAAAGTAATTAAATAATTGTTAATGAAGGTCATTAACTATGGATTATTTAATAATTAATTAATGTGATTAATTTTGATAATTAATTTGATTAATTAATTAAGGATAATCATTTATGAAATTGTTTAAATATAATTACTAAATGGAAGTAATTAAGAAATTAATTAATCATTGGTAATTAATTAAGTTAATTTGATTTAGTTTAAGTAAATTAATTAAGTTTAATTAATTTAGAATAATCAATGGATGATTTGATAAATAATTACTTAATGTAATTAGTAAGGTATAATTATTTAGGGAAGTAAATAATAGATAATTACTGGAAGTAATTAAGTGGATAGTGATGTATTAAGGAAAGTAATTTAAGTTTAATTACTTTGAATAATTAATCAAGGGATTAATTAAGGAATTAATTAAGGAGAATTAATTTAGTAAATGAAAGTAATTAAGGGTAGTTATTTACTGATTGAAGATTAATCAAGGTGATTAATAAATGTTGTTTAATTTAAAGTTAATTACTTAATGTAATTAATTTAATTAAAGTAATTAATAATTAAGTTGTAATTAAGGATCATTAATTAATATAATTAATGATGTAATTAAGATTGATAAATTAAGTATAATTAATAAATGAAGTGATTAATTAACGTAATTAATTAAGGATTAATGTAATTAATTATAGTGATTAATTTAATTAATTATAGTTAATTAATTAATGAAGTAATTAAAGGTTAATTACTATAAGTGGTTAAGGTTAATTAATTTAAGTAATTAATTAAGGATAAATTACTTGAAGGTAATTAAAAGATAATTAATCAAAGATGATTAATTGAAAAGGTAATTAGAGGATAATTAATTAATTTGTAATTAATTAATGTTTAAGTAAGAAGGATTTATAAAATAAAAGTAATTAATTTAATTAACTTTAAATTAATTAGAGATGATATAGATCATTACTTATGGATGGATGATAATACTGAATGCTTTGCATTTGATTGATATCTCTGATGAGATATATGCTATGTGATATGGATGTTTAGTTGAATTGTGGTAATATGGATTATCTGATGATATTGATAATGTTGATTATCTATTTTGAATTATCTTTCTAAGTGTATATAAAGATAATTGAATTAAATTGTTTTAACCTTTAAAACAACTTGGCCTTAAAAGATACGTTTTGGATTTCGATGTGACCGGGATCGGGTTTCCGTATACCGGATTTCCAGGTCTGGAGACCCGAATACCACATCGATCCAAATTTACGTTAGGTCGTGAAATCCAAATGGAGCAAGTGAAGACTCGAGGTGTATGAACGATTCTTTGTCAGTATAACTCAGTGGGTGATTTCGTAATGAGTTGACGGAGATAGTACTTTCAGATTCGAGATAAAGATTTAGAGTGCAAGGGTTATTGTCGTTAACTCTGAGGGTGATTCCAATACGAGTGTAACGAGATAATGCCTTCGGTTTCGTTCGAACCCGGAACGAACTTGTATGGATTGAATGCTTTCAGCACATCGTCAGGTGGACGATGAGCATTCTAAGATAGATGTGTTCTTTTAAAAGGTAATCGTGACCTCAAGCCTCACAAACCGGGAATGGCTAAAACAGGGGAGGTGCAGCAAGGTTAGTTCGTAGCACCCAAGTAGGACAAGATGACCTCTGTCTAGATGTCCCTTTCTATTTTCGACTTAGTGTGTGCGGTTGGTCATGACAACCGTGAGGTATCTTGTGCGGGAATTATCCAGTAAGGGATGTTCCGGGCTTGTGTTGCAGGGGATTGGGAGTGATCCTCGGTACGGTGATCTAGGCCACGTACTGTGACGGGCGGTACCCCGGTAGCCCTGCCATTGTATGGAATCCAAACTCCAATAAGTGCCGTACGTTTTAGTTGTGCCCAACTATGTTGGAACGTGAGATGTAAGCATTCCAGCTATTTCATATTTATTTGAAAACCCTAGACCTATTATAATACAATCGAATTTCCTATCAAATGTTTTGGTTAGCGTAAGGTAAAAACTTACCCATATTTATTGGTGGGGAGTCTTACGTGATACCTTTTCTTTCAAAAGGTTTTGAAGTTAAACAAGTTTAACCTGTTACTCACACCAGACCCATGTCTGACCCAAGTTGTTTATTTCTGTTTTATAAACTCTTGGGTACTCAAATTTTTACGAGTAGCCAAGGGATTCAGGTTTAGCTTTGACGAGTAATCTGGAGGAGCAATGGAGCAGGAGGCTTCGGCGTTGTAGATATAGATAGTAGTTTTCCGCTGTGTTGATCTTTGTATTGATCTGTATTGTGTTGAGATGTAATAACTAGACAGATGTTTATAACTGTCTAGTATGTGATGTGTAATCTGTGTAACTCTGATAGTTGATGTATATGATACTATGTAATATTTATGTGATATATTATATTTCGTTTCCTTTCCGCTGTGAGTATCTGTTGTTGTTTTCTTTTCTCTTCTTCTCTTTTCTATTTCTCACCCCTTTCTTTCTTTCTGTCGATGCGATTTTCCGGGAGTGGAAAGCCGGGTCGTCACAAAGTGGTTGGAATGATGTACGTGATGACTGAAGAAAGAGAACGATAATGGATAGCCTTGACACTTGTGTCAAATTGGAAATGACTAAAACACGAGCTGTGCCGGGCCAATGGAGGATTGATACCTCAAGTGGACACACTTCTTCGAACTACTTATACTTGTTGTCGATTGGTGCACCCTTGATTTTGGGAGTGTTGTCTCACGGTGTTGCGGGCGCTGCGGCGTTGCGTTCTCACCAGTCCGGATCAGGCGAACGGTAGTATCACTACCTTGGGTATAGCCTCATGTGCCTTGTCATACTTGTATTCCATTTATGCGCGACCACTACGAATTTGTTTTGTACCTTGAGTATATGTATTGCCCTCTGGTGACTTCCGGTTTTGGGGAAACTACGGTCTTGTATATGCTTGTGGGAATAAAAATGTGTTAAGGGTGGAATGGGCCATGACTTAATGCTATTTTGATATCTTCTTATATTACTGATAGACATTATCTACTTATCGTATACTACTACATAGTAGATAGTTTAACGGATCCTTAAAGGATGGTTATTCCAAACATCCCTTGAGTTACTTGTATTTCAATTGCTATTTCACTTGAGTTGGATTTATTAATATAAGAATGTTAATCCTGACTCGAGTGTCTTGTGTTTTTGCTTTACGCTCGGGTCAGACTGAGTGGTTCAGCTCTCGAGACTCACCTTTGGAGTTGGAGCTTTGCTTGAAGATCCAGCCATCTATTCTGCTTCCAGTATTCGATGATTCCAGTGATGTATTCTGATTTAACTCTGATGTATCATATTACTCTTCTGTTGTAAACTCTGATGTATTTTATATATTCATATAGTAGCTTCATGAACTACTATCTCTTTTATTTCCGCTGCACTTATTACTCTGTGTCTGTGATCTGTGATTATTTATTTACTGTATATGTTCAGTTTTGCCAAATTTAAATTAACAACGCGGTATTTGAGCAATTCAATTTCGGCATGTGTGTCTTCCTATACACTTATAATGGATGCGAATGGTCCAAAATGGCGGGTCGTTACAGTTGGTATCAGAGCTTTGGTAGCTCTAGGCAAAACTTAACATATAGGGTAAATGTATTTACAGAATCACTCTCATTCGAGTTTCAATCTCTTCCTTTCGACTCGATTTCTTTGAATTTTGTAACGTTCCCTACGGTTTCAAATTTCATTCGTGTCCCTCACTATTCGTCTTCTTTCAATTCTGGAGCACCCCATAACTCCATTTTGAATGATATCTATAATAGATCGGCGGTCTCGCCAATCTTCGAATGATTTGTAAAGGGGTGAAACTCCTTTATAATAGGCATTGATTTACCGGAGATTTCTGTATCCTCGGTTTACGATGCTATCTATTCCCTGCTATACCTGAATTCCATCTCTTGAGATCGAGTGTTGATTTACCTCGGAATTCAGCATCGATCTTATTCTTGAAGTTACGGACGACCCAGTTAAGGTTGCCCGTGAATTAAATAAACTCATCCATTCCCCGATTGTGGTAATTGAATTATCTTATCTTCTGTTCAAACCTATCTTCGAATCAAATTTCTCTTTGATTAAAGTCCATCAAATTTGAAACCCTATCCTTATTTTGAAAATTCATCCCGTATCGTCGAGCAAAGAAAAGTATTTGTAAATTAATATTAAATGTTTTATATATTGTGTTGTTTGAGTTGATGATGTTGATTTGGGTTTTCAATCGATTCGTCTGATCAACGCTATCGATAGGATTTCCAAAACACTTGAACAGAGCAAACTGACACAATTTTATTTTCAAATTTGGAAAATGAAATAAATTTGTTTGATTATATTGTGAAAATATAAGTAAAAATTTTCTGGAATTTAACAGGTAAATTAAATTGTTGACTGAAATGATAATATTTGATTATCATTTATTGTTCTAAATAAATTTATAAATACAGTTTATAAATCGATTTGGAATTTAAAATGAATTTAATTCAGAAATTTGAGAATTTAGTTTCCGGTGATTTCGAACTTTGGTTCTAAAATTTTAATGTATATATTATTGAACGTATTTTCGAATAGAAATCGTTTTCAAAGAATTTTTAAAATAGTGAAAACAGTACTCTTCTCTTTGTCGCTGGAAAATAATTTCGGTGATGGCGGCCGCATCATCGACATTCATTTTCGAGTTTTGAAGTGGAGATACTATTCTGTAGATTTGCTACGGTTTTGTTTGAAATATATTTTGATTTGAATTTCTTTAGTACATTTTGATTTACATATATATAGGTATCTATTTTAAAATTTAATTTGATTGTTATAAATATATTATATATATCTCTAAATTGTTTAAAGGTTAATCGGAAACCTAATTCTTAAATTTTGTTAAAGGATGATTTTAATTATAAATAAAACCAAAATTTTGAATAAATATTTAAACGTGAATAATTGAATTGGAAAATTTTATTTGTATATTGTTCAACTGCATTCTAATACAACTTACCTAAATCATTCAGAAGTTGAATATGTAATTGGATAATATATAATATAAATTGAATTTATAAATAAAATTTGAGTGGTTATAATAAATGTTGTACACTTAAATTTTAATTATAAAATGTTAATAGAGGTAAATAGAATAATAAGATAATTGAAAAATAAATTTTGTTAGGGTAAATTAATAAATTGAAATTTGATCTACTTATGAAAATACCTTGAATTTAAAAGAAATTAATAGATGTAAATTTATTTAAATCGAAACTTTTATGGTTTAAATTAATTTATATGGTTTAAATATATGTGAGTAGATATATTAAGTAGAATAAATTTAACGGTAATTTGGAATAAAGAAGAATATAAATTGTTGAAAATAAAATATGATTATAATAAAAGACTATTCAAATTTATGGTTTAGAAATTGTAAATGGAAGAAAATTGGATAATAAGATAATGAATTTAGAAATAGTTGAGATTGATTTTAGTGAAATCAAATGGATTAAATCAATTATTGAATATCAATTAATTTAAATTTGAATTTATATGGTTTAAATTAATTGTTATTTTGTATTTCAAATCTGTTTTCTTTTCTGGTTGTTTCTATTCTCCTACCTCGTTCCTTTTCGTGGACGAAAAGTTTTGAGTGGGGAGAGTGTAACGACCCGTAAATTTCAACTGTTTGAATAACGTAATTAGTTGAAATTTTGTGAAATTTTAAACGATAAAATTTTGAAATAAAAATTTAATATTTGGAATACGTCTAGTTAAACATAGCAACTGGTAAATTTTCATCTGAAAATATGAAAGTTTATTTCGCGCGTAAATTCACTTCATTTTAATCAGTTAAAAAGCGTTGAAAATAAAATGTTTTCGAAACCAAAATATTTTTACATAGAAAAATTCTAAACCATCTTCTGAACAAAATATCAGTTCGTCATTTTTCCAAATTCGGACATCTATTGCTCCGTCGATCTTATTTTCGACGAAATAGCAGCATTTTGGTACCGATATCGACTTTTGGTCGGATGATCGCACCACTGAGATCTGTGTGTCGTTCTGATCGTCTCGTCTTACTGATCACTGCGGAATATTCGTTTGTTAATTTCGGAATCTGATACGCGACAAAATCGGTAAAACGATCGTCCGTACCGGTTCCGCATTTGGGTCTTTTAAGTTTCCAGTGTCCTTTCATTGTCTACCGTTCGAAAAACAAAGAGACATCTGTTTCATATTCCCAACTATTAAACTTATGACTTTTGTCATTCCTCTCTATTCAATATTTTCGGGTTCCAATATAATTTCTGGTCCATTCATTTCATTCGTTTTCTTACTCTTTGATTTGGTCCTGTCTTCTTCAACAAAATTTATTATATACAAAGCTTTTCCCTTCTCGCATCTGCCCAAGCCAACCCGAGGCCACTTTCAACCCCCTCGACTAACAACCTCGCCTGGATTCGTCTTCTTTGGTTCAAAGCTGCCTACCTCCGAGCATACGGCCTCTAACTTTTCCACACCCGCCAATTCTTTCTCCTCTTCCACTGTAGGGCGAGCCACCACTTACCGAAGCTTTCGTGGGTCGAAGCGCCCAGCCTGCAACTCCGCCTCCTCCAACACTAACTCCGCCTTTGCCTCATCCTCACGCGCTCCACTCCGACCAAGTCCACGCCTCAACGCACCGACCCACCTACGCATCAGCTCGCGTGTACCAGCCTTCTCCCCTGTCTCTCCCTCCGTATTTTACAAAAGGTAAACATGTAACAACCCTATATTTTGTGATTATTTTAATTGTATATTTTGGTTATTTTAATTGATTTCCTGATTTAAAAACTTTATTTTATTTATTAAAATTAATAAATTTTGTTATTTTAAATATAAATTTTGATTTTGATGTGAATTAGAATTCCAAACATGACTAAAAAGAATATTTTCCAGAAAAGTGAATTTTGGTCAATATGGTCAAACTTTGACTTTTAATTCAGAAATTTGAAAGTTTGAAAATTTGAATTTTTTCTTTTATTATGAAATTAAATAAAATTTTAAGAATAATGCTTTTCGTTTCGTTAAAATCTGATTTATAATGTGAAAGTTATGCCTTTTTCAATATTGAGTGTAATTTGTTGTATTTAACAAAATTGTTTATTTTAAATTATATAAATAATATTTTTATTTGGTCATGTAATGTTCTAATTTTTGTTTATATGGGTAAAATAACATGTTATGTATATATTTTGGTTTTAAAACATTTTTCAAAATGTAATTGACATTTTCCAAAGTCAGTTGTATTCTGTTTATAATTTCTAATTTCCAGTTTCATTTAATTAAAGAATTTTTTTGTTTATTTTCTATTTTCTTAAGACTTTATTTTATTTTAATTTACACTTCATTTTATTCAGAATTTATTTTATTTTTTTTTCTTGACTTTTATTGGTTAGAAGTAAAGTTGTAATTTTTCTAAAACTAGTGATATTCTATTTGTAATTTTTAAGTCCTGTTTTGAATTTTTAAGCAATTTCTTTAATTCTTTTTCTATTTTATTTAAATTTAATTATTTATTTTCATTTTATTTTACTTTGTTTCAGTATTAAAACTCATTTTACTAAATTATCATTGGTTTTTATTTAATTAAAAAGAATGGAAATTTGAAGAGACAAAAGGTTTCGAAACAATGACTTTTGGGTTGCTAGACTTTTCAAATCATTGGCCGTTCCTTTCTAATTGATAGCCGTGAGTTCCTTAACTCATTTTCACGTGAAAACACATCCTTTTCACTTCATTTTCACAGCACTTCAGATCTGAGAAAAATTAGTAATGTCTTCTTCTTCTTTTTCCACTTTTTCCCTTCATTTTATTGAATTTTCTATTAAAATTTGCCTTGCTTCTTCATAGTGTTGATCGGCCATAGCCTCTCCACCACCTCCACGACCAGCACCACCACCATCCACAGCCACATCACCCTCCTCTCCACTGGTCTTGACCAGGTTGTGACCATCACTTGAAGGTAGCACCACAAAAAATCCACACAAACATTGCAAAACTCCTTAAACCAATGCCTAGCCACCTTAGCACCTTCACCACCACCATAGTTCACCTTGGCCACCCCTTAGCCGCCACCACCTGCTCCTCCACCACCTCTGGCCTCTGCTCCAGCCACCACCAGACCTGCTCATGCCAAGGCCGAGCCCAATCCATGTAAGGCCAAGCCTTGTTGTTACACCCAAACACTCTTTTGTTGCCTTGACCATTTGCATTCCTACCTTGTAACTCCCCTCCATGTTCATGCTTGTAGCCTTACCTTTTCCAGACCCATACCTAATCCAAACCAAGTACAAACCTGACCTAATTGATCCCCTAGGCCATGCAAACAAATAGAGAAAGCATGGAAAAAGATTTGGCATTCGTATCTCTCTTTATTTAAAAGTTATTTCATTTCTAGTGTATTGAAATTTATGGTTTGCTTTGATTTTTGTTTGGGTTATAACACAAGATCTATATCATTGGATTTGCTCTCCACACTCAAATTGTATTAGAGTTGTCGTGCCCTCGTAATCTTTGTGTTGTGTGCTTGTTGGCAAATCTCCAGCTTAACAGGTGAGTTATTCTCACCAGACAGTGTATACCTATATAACTAGTAAATTGACCACTTTTGAATCTGTAAAATGCATCACCATATTATATCTGCTATGTTATGATTATATGATGTTCACCCATGCTTAAACACCTGTTATATCATATGTTACTGTTATATTATGTTGTTCTGTTATTTTTATCAGTTATCACACTGCAAGTTCCCTTTAGATTAGAATCACTATGGGTTGAAATGATACATACCCGAACGGACTTTAGAATAAAAGAAAATCGTTATGGGCTGAAATGATAGGCCTGAATGATTTTCAATTATTTTCATTTTCTTGGGATTGCGGGTTTGAAATGATCAAACCCGGGTATCTTTGTAAATTACGGGTTGAAATGATAAATTACCCGTATCACTTTACCTAGGCTAGAAATGAAATACAGACCCGTGTTAAAATATGTTTTATAATTTTTTTATTATTATTTTAGAAATGTAAATATTATAATATTTTGACTTAAACTAAATAAAAATGATTTTTGTAAAGTGTGACGCCCCACCTCTATACCCACGCTAACCAAGAACACTACGATGTAGTGCTGTCAATTAGCATGGAGAATAAGGCTGTTGAGGAGCGACCATCTATGTAATTTCTTTGTGCGAGCACCGATATGTCAGATAGTATAGCTTGCATTTCGTTTAAGGAGGAAATCCGACATACCGATACAAACTCAAAGATATCACACAGTGGCTATATATAATCTTCGGAAACAAATATAGAAATAAACATAACACAAATCAGTCACAGACATCCATATCACAAAGGCGGAAAAAGATATGAATATATAACTAACACATGGAAGTGTACATCAGAGTAGTGGTCAAGTAAGATCCACGATAATACAAAAGAATAGCAACATGTGCTATACAAAAGAATAAGTACACAATATAGAGTCTATATCTCAAATGCGTACAACCAAAGACTACTAATCTAAGTAGTGCCAAAAGTCAGATGATGGTTCCAGATAGGAAGTCATGAAGAAGCACCTGTAAAATCTCGGTCTGACCCGAGTATTATTTATAAGAAAATAATAAACGGATCAGTCTAGCTATAAATATCAGATAGAGTGATATAGAATAAGAGATATGACAAAAACGTATCATAACCATAATACCGTACTGTGATAAGTACATAATTGAAAATCAACAAGAGATTAATCAATATCACAAGAATTTTCTCAAAGATTAAAAAGAATGTCATATTCTCTATTTAATCCACCAAGCCACAATAAATGACATACATATTAATGCCAATTGTAAAAGTTGGTGAAACATTAAATTCAGAAATCAACACACGAAATCTAGAAGTCACAAAAAGGGGGAAGTCCGAGCACACGGACGAGAAGCTATCTCATGGAAGCTATCCATTTAATTTTTCGAACACACGGATGGCCCGAAAGGCAAGTCCGAACACACGGACGAGAAAGGCAAGTCCGAACACACGGACGAGAAAGGCAAGTCCGAACACACGGACGAGAAAGGCAAGTCCGAACACACGGACGAGAAAGGCAAGTCCGAACACACGGACGAGAAAGGCAAGTCCGAACACACGGACGAGAAAGGCAAGTCCGAACACACGGACGAGAAAGGCAAGTCCGAACACACGGACGAGAAAGGCAAGTCCGAACACACGGACGAGAAAGGCAAGTCCGAACACACGGACGAGAAAGGCAAGTCCGAACACACGGACGAGAAAGGCAAGTCCGAACACACGGACGAGAAAGGCAAGTCCGAACACACGGACGAGAAAGGCAAGTCCGAACACACGGACGAGAAAGGCAAGTCCGAACACACGGACGAGAAAGGCAAGTCCGAACACACGGACGAGAAAGGCAAGTCCGAACACACGGACGAGAAACATCGCACATTGCTAGTCTAAATCATAAAAATGATCGTCATCGATCATAAAGAAGTGTCGATTACACTAAGCTAGTAAATATAAGAGTTTAGCTTCATGTCCCATAACCACTTGCTTAACTCAAATATTTACGAACAAATTGTAGATCTGCACTAGGAAATTGTCACAAGAGATTCAATCGAACAAGTCCATAAATTAACCGACGAAGTAAACGCAAGCGTTTCATACCACTTGTTTTGCTAAGCCGTTTAATTGTATTTTCTCATACGATTGAGGTAAAGGTTTGTATGTACTAGTAGATTGGAAAACAGTTTTATAAACGAGTTTGATATTGAAAATAGAGTTGAAATCGTTTTGATGATAGAGTTTTGATATTTACTACTAGTATTGAAACCTTTATATTTTTAAAGTGACAAGACATAGAAGTGATTGTAGAAACAATCAATTATAAAAGTTCACATTCGAAGACGTGAATAAAATCCAAAGAAATCAATTCCCAAAACCATCAAAGTAATAAGTTCCGTTGAATGGTTTTCGGATAAGATTGCCTACGCAGAGTTATACGGGGTTCGACCTGAGGGTGATAGGGTCGAGCGACCTAGAGAGGACAAAATGAGGTCTAACGACCTAAGGGTGATAGGGTCGAGCGACCTAACGAGATACCATCCTGAAAGAGGAGTCATCAAACTCGATAATAATTGATAACAATAAGTCGGATCGACAAAAATCGATAAACCTTGGTAATTTTCTCGAAAATAGGCAAATTCGGCAAAATCAGCCATTCAGACGTCTAAATATTTATGACAGACGTCTGAATTTAATCTCAGACGTCTGAATTTTCATGACAGACGGCTCAGAGGTTAAAAATTGAAACAGAGAGCAGAAAACATTTTGAACTAAATTCAGACGTCTAAATATTTAGTGACAGACGTCTAAATTTTACCTCAGACGTCTGAATATTTATGACAGACGTCTAAATTTGGTGACAGACGTCTGAAATAAATTTCAGACGTCTGAATTTTCCTGCTAGGCAAAAATGAACAGCCTAGCTCTAAAATCGACGAATCCAAACCGAAATGCGATCGAACGAGCGACGAGTACTAAGGGTTTACGCCAATTGGCAACCCAGCCCTATAGGTACTTAGATGCAATCACCAAAAACATGTTCAAACATCCATAAAAGGATTTTCAAAGAATTGAACTCAAAACACTAAAAATTGGAATATTCACCAAATCAATCCAAACCAAGTGCAATTGCACAAGAATAAGTGTTAGGAATTCATACCTAACAATCGAAGATAAATATAGTTTTTAAGATGTGAGATAAAAATCTCACCTTTGAACCCAAACGAATGAAGAAGATGCTATGGAGCAATGGCAAGAGCAACTACCCTTCAATTCCAACTCAACAAGCTTGAATCAAAGCTTTAAAGAAGGACATTCCCAAAGTTAGGTTTAGGAATAAACTGAAATCGAAGAGAGAAAGAGTTGGAGAAGAAGGAGATGAAGCTTACCAATGGGTTCTCTTAGAATTTGGAGCTAGAACTTGATTTGAAGAAGAAACTAGGGTTTGGGAGTTTTAATTTCCCATCTCTCCCACCATTTTTGCTTTAGAACTGAGCAAGAGGAGGAAGTGAGAGTGAATGGGGAGGGATGGTTCAGTTTGGGGTTTAAGTTGGCAAAGGGGCTGAACCCAAAACCAAACCCAAAGTGCAAATGGTCAAATTTTTGACTAGCTCCAAACATATCGAAGCTTACACTCAAAAAGATCGCAAACGACGTTTTGAACTCAATGGAGGAGGTCTCGAGTCCTAATTCAACTGTTTGCAAAAAGTAGCTTTTCGGACTACAATCCGACGAACGATGAAATATTTAAATAAAATATTTAAATATAAAATCAACAAATATGCGGGTTGTTACATAAAGCATTATTGATTTTCTGAAAATTTATAAGTGAAATAAATTAATGGTAAAATTAGAAAATTTGAAATGTAAGTTATTTTGGGAAATTTTAATTTGGTGATAATTGGAATTTAAATTAAATATGAAATGTGATACATTCATGATAATTTGGATTAAAGTGAATTTAAAAGATTTTATTTTATATTAATGATTTTGAATAAAGTTAAAATGTGAAATGAATGAATATTTAAGTCGAAATTTTGAAATATAACTAAAATTGGAAATTTGTGAATTTGGCTTAAAAATGAATTTTAAGTTAAGTAAATAAAAATGGAATTAAGTTATATTTGAAAATTTAAACTTAAGTGTTAAGTTAATTTAATTTAATGAATTTATAATTTAATATTGGAATTTAATAAGTGAATTATTATTAAATTTTGATTTTCGAATGGAGGTTTTACTTTATAAAATCATGAATATAAGGGTATTTGAATAATTGTTTTAAAAGTGAAATTATATGATTTTATAACTAAAAAAAAATGATTTATATAAAAATATAATTGTTTGTGAAATTATACTGAATATTTGAAGTTAGTTAACTGCATTTCTGAATCGCTATTAAATTCTAATGTAAATGATAATACAACATTTGTAAATGTTGTAGTTGATAATAATGAACCAAATGGCTGAATTTAATTAAAGGCTATTATGGCATTTTTGTAAATGTTATAATGGTTGAATTTAACTAAGTTTATTTGAAACTAATGTAACCCTATTACAGCATTTTAAATGCTGTCTTTTGTTAAATTGAACTGTTTTAAATGTGACTTTCCATAGCATTTTCTAAATGTTGCAAAAGTTGAATTTTCATTGTTTTAATTAATTTAAGTGAACGAATGAACTTTGAAAGATTAAAATTTTGGAAATTTAATAATTTAATTATTTAATATAATAACTTCATTTTATGATTTAAAATGAAGTAATTTGTTTCGTAATATAAACTATTTTGAAATATGATATTTTGATATTTTGAACTAGATTTTTTGAATGATATTGAATTTTGAAATGATATTTGATTTTGAAATATAAAATACCAATTTTGAAATTTTAACCACGGGATGTATTTAATTTATGGTTTAACTGATCCTTAGAGGATGGGCGATCCCAAGCATCCTTTAAGTTATTATGCATTACTGCTACAGTTCACTTGAGTTGGTTTACATTATATAAGTATATATTGTCCTGACTCGAGTGTTTTGTATTTTGCTTTACGCTCGGGTCAGCCTGAGTATTTACAGCTTAGATTTGGATCTCTTTCTGGAGCTAGGAATCGTTGGAGATTCTGCTTATCTAGTTATCTATCCATTCCAGTTTCAGTTGTTCTATTTCAGCTCTGGTATTATAAACTTCTACGTATTTGAGATTTCTATTGTATATGTTTTCAAACAGATATTATGTATTTTGTTTTGAGAGTTTGTTATAGTAGCTTCATGAACTACTATGGTTTTTATATTCCGCTGCGAGTTATTCTGATATTCTGTGTCTGTGATTCTGTATTTGATTTTATTTGCTCCAAATTTTATTACAATCTGTTATTTTGAATTATTCAAGTCAGACATGTGTGTCTGCCTATGCACTTGGCGGGTGCAGCATGATAGGGGGTTCTCGCATTTGGTTTGGTAGCGAGCGGATGACTCTTACTCCTACATGTCCCTGCGGGGTTGGTGCAGTCGAGAGGCTGGCTGTAAAGGCAGAACACAGGTACTGCTGTATGCTACGGTGGGCGTTACCCCACTGACGCGGTCCGTTACAGTTGGTATCAGAGCTTTGGTTTTAGGCAAACCTTAGCCTACGGAGCAAAAACTCATTAGAGATAGGGTAGAAATACCCTAGAATGAGTGAAATCAATCTCAGAATCATTTCTTTGTGAGAGAACGTATTTTCGAAGTATAAAATGATTTTCAAATGATTTTTAAAGAATTTTCAAAGATTATTTTGATATAAATTTCCTTGCTTTGAAAGTAAAATATTTCTTAAACTTCATTCCTTTTGTATCCACCTTGTTAGTAATTTCTTTGATTAGGATCCTCTAAAATTTTGAACTTCTCTCTTGATTGATCTAGATCCATTGTTGATAGGAATCTATTTTGAGTATGGCAAAATCAGTAGTTTGTTAGGATGCTTTGAGTAAACTCTGTTGTATCTTTTGCTTAGCTAAAGTTGTCCAACTAAAGATATTTATGCTTCCGTTTTCGTATGTTATGAATTCGAGTCTTTCCAAATTTTTATGGGAATTTTTCTGTATCGATATAGGTTATATATCTCTAATCTTTGTTTGGATTCTTATCGAATACGATTCCTTTGAATTTTGGAATGCTCACTTGTTCTGAAATCCATTCCTATCTCCCCTAATTGTATTCTTTTGATTTTGGAGCATTGCATCACTCCACTTTGTATGACCTTTATAGGGTGGCGATTCCGCCAATCTTTGAATGATTATAATTGGCATTGATTCACCGGAGATTTCTGTATCCTCGGTTTACGATGTTTCTATCTTCTGCTATATTTAGATTCTATCTCTGGCAATCGAAGGTCGATTTTCCTTAGATTTTCGCATCGATTATATTCCTGAAATCACGGTTGACCGGTTAAGGCCGCCCGCGATTCATATAGGCTTATCCATCTTCTATTTGGTAGTTTAATTATCTTATCTTCGTTTGAGCCTATCTTTGAATTAGAATTCTATTTGATTAGAGTCCTTCTAAATTTGAATCTCTGTTTTTCTTTGAAATCCATCCTTGAATCGTCCCTTGGAAAGTTTGTGGTTGATTGTCTTTTGAAAATTGTGTATTCATCGTAGTTTTTATTTTGATAAGGATGACCATATTTTTATATAAAGATGAAATGTTTTTGATAAGGATTATATACCTTTTAAAAAAAATGAGAATTTGAAGTTTTGAAAGGATTTGAAATTGTGAAAATTTTATAAGAAATGGTTTCATATAAAATGATTTATAACTGAAGGTTTTGAATCTGAATTTAAGTGATTGAACTCCGGCATTTTGGAACTGGTTTTAAGATTTTGAAATAATAAATAATATGATTGAAATTATTTTTCCGAATAAGTAATGTTTCAATAATTTTAATGGGTTTTAATGATTTTGAAGGAATTTCAAAGAAGTTTTCAAAGTAAATGGAAGTCCAGAACTCACTTGTGTCGCTGGAAAATAATTTCGGTGATGAGTGCACGCATCATCGACATTGACTTTCGAGTTTCTGAGTGAGGGAGAGGCCACTTCGGTAGCATTGCTATGCGATTGATTTGTGAAACCAATTTAGATTTCAAATTCCGAAGTGTGATGTGATATTCGAAAGATATATGTATATATATTTGTAAAATTTGAAATGAGCCGGTGTTCAGTCCTTGAGTTTTGGATTTGATTTGATATAACCCTATTTTTGGAATGGATTTACTGATTTAATTGTGATTTCCAACTCTTGGATTGAAATATGATTTCTTCAACTATTTTAAAGGTTCGAGCACTTCCAAATCAAGGTTAACTTTTCAAAGCTAAGAAATTTTGAAAAGTAATTTGATAAAGTATATAAGTTTGTTTTGAATGTTTAAGTATGAAGTAATATGATTTAAATAAGTTGAAACTGTTTGGTTAAGTAAATGAATAAAGCAATTTTAAAATTTTCTAATATGAAATTTAGATTTGAAATGTTTTGAAAAGAATTTGGTCTTCAAAATATTTTGAATAAAATTTAGTTTAAATGTTTTAACTTAGTAACATCTTTATGAAACTATATATTTAACAAGTTGAAATAAATATATAAGTTGTACGTATGCTGTTTTATTCGCATAATTAATTTGATCCAAGTTTGAGTACACAAGTTCGAGGTGGATTACACCATTTCGTGTTAGGATTTTTCATTCGATTCTTGATGGCGAATATTTGATATGGATTTTGGGCTTGATTCCAGAATTCTCTATCATAGTATATGGCTATGCAAGGAGACTAATGGCTTCTAGTCGAGAAACCATATCGAAGTCCGCATTAGGGAAATCGAATGGACAATACTAGTTCGAAAGCGAACTTGTGTGATCGAGCGAGCGATCAAATGTGATTTTGCGAAATGATGACGTGTGTACATCTTATATTCTAATATCAGTGATATATTTTGACGCTGAAATTGAAAGCTGTCGGGTTAGAATATCTTTGCTTACTTTTCCAATTTAAATTACAAAGATATATAACCTATAAAAGCAAAGATATTCAAATCCCATATGGCTCTTCATACAGCGAAATTTATTTTGGAAAATTTGATCCTTATATAAGACGGACCTTACGTAAGTATAAGATGATTTTGAAAACATTTGATTTTGGAAATGAATTGGTTGACTTAAATTATATTGATTTGGAAATTTGGATTTATTTTCAAAAATCTATTATTTTGGAAACTTTGAAACTAAAGATATTCAATTTGAGAAGAAAATAATTTGGTGAAATTGTATATGATTTTGAAATTGAACTGATATTGAAACAAATTTAAATTTGAGAACCTTATGTTACTAAACACTTGATTTGGGAGTTGTCGAACTTATATAAAAATGATTTGTATGAGTATGAAATTGATTCGAAAACTATAGATTTGAAAAGGTACTCAATTTGAAAGTGAAATCTTATATAATTGAAGTCTATATAAGTATGATTTGATATACTATTGATTTTGGAAAGTATTCAATTTGAAAATTAAATCTTATATATAATGGATTTTATATAAGTACGATATTTGAAAGTGATTTGAAAAGGTACTATATGATACATATTTTCGAAGTAAAGATATGGAAAGTGCCTTCTGCTTGATATCCGATTTGTGGCCACATCTTGGATTCATTCTATCGATATTATTCTCTTTGATTTTTGGTTTTCCGGATATGATACTCGAGTGTCCTTCGAATTCCATGGCGTTACCCATGGTCTTATTGTTCTCTCGTGACTGCATAGCGCAACTGCCTGGCTGAGTCTTGCCTAGGGGTACGGATTGTTTCCTGGGGGATCCAGGCGTAATCATTGTGTATCCTGCAATCTGTGTAGGTCGCGAATAGTAGCGCAAATGCTTGGCTGAGTCTTGCCTGGGGGTACGGATTGTTTCCTGGGGGATCCAGGCGTAACCATTGTGTATCCTGCATTCTACTAGTCATCATGGCGTAACTCGCAGGGCTAAGAAAGCTTACGGATATGGATTGTTTCCTGGGGGATCCAGGCGTAACCATTGTGTATCTGCGAACCATGGTTAGACAAAGGTTTTGTTTGTTTTTGTTTGGGTTGTACTTTCCATATCTGTTTTTAAAAAGTTTTCCAGTATTTTCACTGGGTGTTGAAACAAGTCTACTAAGTACCTGGAGAATTCTAGCTTTGCGCCTGATCAACGCACTGCCAGAGTCTGCAGGAACGAGGATAAACTTGTTAAGACATCGAGTTAAAAAGTATTTTGATAAAATATTATAAAGGATATTTTGATCAGTTATTTCCTTTCTAAAAGATTTTAAAGTGTTTTAAATATTGTTTACCTCTTCAACCAACAATTTTAAAATAATGGTTCATCCTTGTCTTTCAACCTGTTTTCCCTTCTAGCTACTTTTTCCCTACCTTCTTTCCGGATGTCTTCCAACCTATTGTTCTTTCTAGTTGTCTCTCCGCTTCCTTTCTTTTCGGGGACGAAAAGATTTGAGTAGGGGAGAGTGTAACAACCCTATATTTTGTGATTATTTTAATTGTATATTTTGGTTATTTTAATTGATTTCCTGATTTAAAAACTTTATTTTATTTATTAAAATGAATAAATTTTGTTATTTTAAATATAAATTTTGATTTTGATGTGAATTAGAATTCCAAACATGACTAAAAAGAATATTTTCCAGAAAAGTGAATTTTGGTCAATATGGTCAAACTTTGACTTTTAATTCAGAAATTTGAAAGTTTGAAAATTTGAATTTTTTCTTTTATTATGAAATTAAATAAAATTTTAAGAATAATGCTTTTCGTTTCGTTAAAATCTGATTTATAATGTGAAAGTTATGCCTTTTTCAATATTGAGTGTAATTTGTTGTATTTAACAAAATTGTTTATTTTAAATTATATAAATAATATTTTTATTTGGTCATGTAATGTTCTAATTTTTGTTTATATGGGTAAAATAACATGTTATGTATATATTTTGGTTTTAAAACATTTTTCAAAATGTAATTGACATTTTCCAAAGTCAGTTGTATTCTGTTTATAATTTCTAATTTCCAGTTTCATTTAATTAAAGAATTTTTTTGTTTATTTTCTATTTTCTTAAGACTTTATTTTATTTTAATTTACACTTCATTTTATTCAGAATTTATTTTATTTTTTTTTCTTGACTTTTATTGGTTAGAAGTAAAGTTGTAATTTTTCTAAAACTAGTGATATTCTATTTGTAATTTTTAAGTCCTGTTTTGAATTTTTAAGCAATTTCTTTAATTCTTTTTCTATTTTATTTAAATTTAATTATTTATTTTCATTTTATTTTACTTTGTTTCAGTATTAAAACTCATTTTACTAAATTATCATTGGTTTTTATTTAATTAAAAAGAATGGAAATTTGAAGAGACAAAAGTTTTCGAAACAATGACTTTTGGGTTGCTAGACTTTTCAAATCATTGGCCGTTCCTTTCTAATTGATAGCCGTGAGTTCCTTAACTCATTTTCACGTGAAAACACATCCTTTTCACTTCATTTTCACAGCACTTCAGATCTGAGAAAAATTAGTAATGTCTTCTTCTTCTTTTTCCACTTTTTCCCTTCATTTTATTGAATTTTCTATTAAAATTTGCCTTGCTTCTTCATAGTGTTGATCGGCCATAGCCTCTCCACCACCTCCACGACCAGCACCACCACCATCCACAGCCACATCACCCTCCTCTCCACTGGTCTTGACCAGGTTGTGACCATCACTTGAAGGTAGCACCACAAAAAATCCACACAAACATTGCAAAACTCCTTAAACCAATGCCTAGCCACCTTAGTACCTTCACCACCACCATAGTTCACCTTGGCCACCCCTTAGCCGCCACCACCTGCTCCTCCACCACCTCTGGCCTCTGCTCCAGCCACCACCAGACCTGCTCATGCCAAGGCCGAGCCCAATCCATGTAAGGCCAAGCCTTGTTGTTACACCCAAACACTCTTTTGTTGCCTTGACCATTTGCATTCCTACCTTGTAACTCCCCTCCATGTTCATGCTTGTAGCCTTACCTTTTCCAGACCCATACCTAATCCAAACCAAGTACAAACCTGACCTAATTGATCCCCTAGGCCATGCAAACAAATAGAGAAAGCATGGCAAAAGATTTGGCATTCGTATCTCTCTTTATTTAAAAGTTATTTCATTTCTAGTGTATTGAAATTTATGGTTTGCTTTGATTTTTGTTTGGGTTATAACACAAGATCTATATCATTGGATTTGCTCTCCACACTCAAATTGTATTAGAGTTGTCGTGCCCTCGTAATCTTTGTGTTGTGTGCTTGTTGGCAAATCTCCAGCTTAACAGGTGAGTTATTCTCACCAGACAGTGTATACCTATATAACTAGTAAATTGACCACTTTTGAATCTGTAAAATGCATCACCATATTATATCTGCTATGTTATGATTATATGATGTTCACCCATGCTTAAACACCTGTTATATCATATGTTACTGTTATATTATGTTGTTCTGTTATTTTTATCAGTTTATCACACTGCAAGTTCCCTTTAGATTAGAATCACTATGGGTTGAAATGATACATACCCGAACGGACTTTAGAATAAAAGAAAATCGTTATGGGCTGAAATGATAGGCCTGAATGATTTTCAATTATTTTCATTTTCTTGGGATTGCGGGTTTGAAATGATCAAACCCGGGTATCTTTGTAAATTACGGGTTGAAATGATAAATTACCCGTATCACTTTACCTAGGCTAGAAATGAAATACAGACCCGTGTTAAAATATGTTTTATAAATTTTTTTTTATTATTTTAGAAATGTAAATATTATAATATTTTGACTTAAACTAAATAAAAATGATTTTTGTAAAGCATTATTGATTTTCTGAAAATTTATAAGTGAAATAAATTAATGGTAAAATTAGAAAATTTGAAATGTAAGTTATTTTGGGAAATTTTAATTTGGTGATAATTGGAATTTAAATTAAATATGAAATGTGATACATTCATGATAATTTGGATTAAAGTGAATTTAAAAGATTTTATTTTATATTAATGATTTTGAATAAAGTTAAAATGTGAAATGAATGAATATTTAAGTCGAAATTTTGAAATATAACTAAAATTGGAAATTTGTGAATTTGGCTTAAAAATGAATTTTAAGTTAAGTAAATAAATATGGAATTAAGTTATATTTGAAAATTTAAACTTAAGTGTTAAGTTAATTTAATTTAATGAATTTATAATTTAATATTGGAATTTAATAAGTGAATTATTATTAAATTTTGATTTTCGAATGGAGGTTTTACTTTATAAAATCATGAATATAAGGGTATTTGAATAATTGTTTTAAAAGTGAAATTATATGATTTTATAAGTAAAAAAAATGATTTATATAAAAATATAATTGTTTGTGAAATTATACTGAATATTTGAAGTTAGTTAACTGCATTTCTGAAACGCTATTAAATTCTAATGTAAATGATAATACAACATTTGTAAATGTTGTAGTTGATAATAATGAACCAAATGGCTGAATTTAATTAAAGGCTATTATGGCATTTTTGTAAATGTTATAATGGTTGAATTTAACTAAGTTTATTTGAAACTAATGTAACCCTATTACAGCATTTTAAATGCTGTCTTTTGTTAAATTGAACTGTTTTAAATGTGACTTTCCATAGCATTTTCTAAATGTTGCAAAAGTTGAATTTTCATTGTTTTAATTAATTTAAGTGAACGAATGAACTTTGAAAGATTAAAATTTTGGAAATTTAATAATTTAATTATTTAATATAATAACTTCATTTTATGATTTAAAATGATGTAATTTGTTTCGTAATATAAACTATTTTGAAATATGATATTTTGATATTTTGAACTAGATTTTTTGAATGATATTGAATTTTGAAATGATATTTGATTTTGAAATATAAAATACCAATTTTGAAATTTTAACCACGGGATGTATTTAATTTATGGTTTAACTGATCCTTAGAGGATGGGCGATCCCAAGCATCCTTTAAGTTATTATGCATTACTGCTACAGTTCACTTGAGTTGGTTTACATTATATAAGTATATATTGTCCTGACTCGAGTGTTTTGTATTTTGCTTTACGCTCGGGTCAGCCTGAGTATTTACAGCTTAGATTTGGATCTCTTTCTGGAGCTAGGAATCGTTGGAGATTCTGCATATCTAGTTATCTATCCATTCCAGTTTCAGTTGTTCTATTTCAGCTCTGGTATTATAAACTTCTACGTATTTGAGATTTCTATTGTATATGTTTTCAAACAGATATTATGTATTTTGTTTTTAGAGTTTGTTATAGTAGCTTCATGAACTACTATGGTTTTTATATTCCGCTGTGAGTTATTCTGATATTCTGTGTCTGTGATTCTGTATTTGATTTTATTTGCTCCAAATTTTATTACAATCTGTTATTTTGAATTATTCAAGTCAGACATGCGTGGATTATTGTCGATTTGAATGGTCCAAAATAGTGGGTCGTTACAAAACACGCCTTTTTTTTCTGTATATAGATATATATAAAGGTTTATACTATATATATAAAAATAGTTGTCATGTTAAATACATGAGTTATATATACTATTGGTGATGCGTTTACATATAGAGGTTCTGTTGTATATATGGGTTTCACGTTATATGTATTATTTGGTAAGGGATATGAGTTTATAGTTTTATATACTTACAGGGATATAGGTTGTTTTATGATTTTACCTATCAGTATACAAATTCTAGTTCTGTTATATAGAAAAGTTGTCTAAGTGATATGTAACATGTTCATGTTTATGTATGAAGACTTATATCAGTGTGTTTGGTTAAATTATATACATCACAGTTGCATGTACAAGTTTATAATGCGTGTACAATCTGCACACTCAGCAAAGTTTAAATTGCATATATGCGGCTATTATATATATAGTAAGTGTATTGTTGCAGTTTTAAAATTGTAAAGGTTTTACAGTTATAAATAGTTTAAGATTTTAAAAAAAATAATTTCGGCTGAAAAAAACATGTACTTTGGTTTCAAAACTTAGGTAGAAGCTAGTTGTGTATAAAAGTATATAAGTAAATTTTATATATAAGTTTAGGTAAGTTTTAAATTCTGTCTAATATTTTAAATACTTATATAAATATAGTTTTGTCCTATAAATATATTTCTAATACTGTATACTCCTATTTTGTTTATATACGTAAGTTTGTATATGTGTTGTACAGTTTAAAAGTTCATTTCCAAAATTTGAGATGTGCTGACATTTCCTATAACTCATGTACATTGTTATTTATAATAAATATTGACTTGTTTATATATTTGTCTGTACATCTATTCGATTGTATTCTATGTTTAAAAGTATACAGGTAACATATTTTAAGGTATATACACTTGTAAGCTGTTTTGGCATGTTAGTTTATAAATATAGTTTACATATTATAGTCTGCAATTATAGCCGTTATGCATAAATTTAGTTTAGTTGCTGAATATTAATAATATATAAAACTGTTCAAAAGAGTATAAGTTATTATAATAAAGTGTTTGTATTGTTTTATAATAAAAAAAAATTTATTATAATTGGATTTTTCTTTAGATATATATATATATATATTGTTTTAACTATGTGTCTAAATTTTATGTTAATTTTTGAAATGGACATAAGAATATAATATTTATTTTGTTTCAATAATATTAAGACAATTCTGATTCGTTTCCATCCATCCCTATCTTTCAGCTTTGCCGTCTAATCCACTTTTAGCTTACTTCACTTGAGATTGTTGTTTGGATTTGTTCGATGGTCTAGACCATGATCCAATTCATAGCTTGTTGTGTATCAAACTCCTTTAGCCTCGAAAGGTGAGCACTCACTCACGATTAACGTTCTTTTATTTATTAAATTTGATTTCAATTGAAACAACAATTGAAATATGCTGCTGTTAGTTAATTACACTGTTATATATGCTATTGCCTGTATCAGTTCACCTGTGACATCTGACACCATTATCTGTTAATTATTTATGCGATGATAATATAGTTTGGCTGATAATTGATTGATTGTTGATGTTTTATTGGACGTTAAGTGTTAATGTTAAAATGATAAATAGTATGAAATTGAACTTGATATAGGATAATTAAATGTTAAATTTGATTAACTGACATTTGTATAATATGACCCCTTTAACTGTTGAATTTATTGACACGTAGGATTTGTTTAATTACATTTTGAATCACTGAATGTATGTTGTTAAATTGATGATGTATGAAATTGTAAATAGGTGAAAAGTGAAAAACTGTAATGTAATAATCTTAAATCTACATGAAATGATAGTGTAGATTCTAGAAATAATTATATTAATTCGTACAAATAACAATGCGAATTGATACAGTTATTTCGGGATTATTTGAATTGATTATTGGATTGATATTGATTGTTGTTACTGCTTGTTTATTTACTTAGACACCATCCCAGTTATCACACTGCAAGTTCCCTTTGTTATATTTTGATTTTGAATTGAATTGGAATCGGGTTGAAATGATAAATACCCAAAATTAAACTTTGACCTTAGATATAGAGAATTAAATCAAAAAACCCGATTGGTCAAAAATTTGACTAAAAAAATAAATAAGGATTTTATTTGAGTAAATATTATGGTTTTGAAATGAAATTGAAATCTGAATTTTAATGAAAGGAAATTGTAATATTTAATAATCTGAAACAAATATTTACAATGTAATTGATAAAAGAATGTTGTTTGATTTGAAATTATTGAATTAAGTTTGAAATTATTAAACTTTGAAATGATTTAATAATTAAGTTTGAAGTTATAATTAACTTTGAAATTATTTAATAATTAAGTTTTGAATTATTTAATAATTAAATAAGATTGAATTATTTAATGATTAAATTGATTTGGATTCTTTAATAAGAGAAATTGAATTTTTGAATAAGTGAATTTTACTTCGTAATAACTGAAATTGAGTTTCTTTATTAATTAAGTTTTGGAAAATTATTTAAGAAAGTAAATAAGTGAAATTGAATTTCTTTAACAAGAAATAAAATGTGATTTATTGAAATTAATGTAAGACTTGAAATTTAAAGAATTTGATTTGACGAATTTAGTTTAATTCAAAATTGTAAATTTTGATTTAATGAAATTGAACTTAAGAAATTGATTTAATGAATTGGAAATTTAATGGAAATTGTTTTGAATGGCATAATAACTTAACGAATATTGAATGAAATCGATAAATGATTTTAAATTGATTGGAATGTTAAATAAGATTTAATTTAAATGTTTTCGAAATGAAACTTATATTCGAACTTGAATCAATATTCGTATTGTTTTAAATACAATTGAAATTGAATTGTAAGATTGTGAAATGATAATTTGGAAGTTTTGAAACGTAAATTATTGAAATTGAAATGGAATTTGATTTGGTTTTTGAAATATATAAACGACCAATCGGTGTAATAATCACGAAAGTTATTAAAGAGACCGGAATTCGGTTATGGGTATACTCTCTATCTAAACCGAAAACCACTTTAATAACTATGCGCGGAGTGATGATCCAGAATGAAGTGGTTGGAATGATGTACGTGATGACTGAAGAAAGAGAACAATAATGGATAGCCTTGACACTTGTGTCAAATTAGAAATGACTAAAACAGGAGCTGTGCCGGGCCAATGGAGGATTGATACCTCAAGTGGACACACTTCTTCGAACTACTTATACTTGTTGTCGATTGGTGCACCCTTGATTTTGGGAGTGTTGTCTCACGGTGTTGCGGGCGCTGCGGCGTTGCGTTCTCACCAGTCCGGATCAGGCGAACGGTAGTATCACTACCTTGGGTATAGCCTCATGTGCCTTGTCATACTTGTATTCCATTTATGCGCGACCACTACGAATTTGTTTTGTACCTTGAGTATATGTATTGCCATCTGGTGACTTCCGGTTTTGGGGAAACTACGGTCTTGTATATGCTTGTGGGAATAAAAATGTGTTAAGGGTGGAATAGGCCATGACTTAACGCTATTTTCATATCTTCTTATATTACTGATAGACATTATCTACTTATCGTACACTACTACATAGTAGATAGTTTAACGGATCCTTAAAGGATGGTTATTCCAAACATCCCTTGAGTTACTTGTATTTCAATTGCTATTGTAACATCCCGAAAATTTTCGACTTTCAAAAATTCAACATCGATACTCACTTTATCGACTGCTGAGCCATCGAATGCCGGAAACCCGAAAGGTTATGGTTTTAAGAAAGAAGAAAAAGGTAGAAGAAGAAGATAGAAGAAAAGAAAGAAGAACAACAACACAACATCAGATACAGAAGCAGAAAACAATATCAGAATCTCACATATCGCAGCGGAACAATATATAATAAATAAACACTAGTCTTTTAAAACAAAGGGCTATATCAATTTATACATACATCAATCATCAGAGTCAATATACAACAATGGACAGTTATATAAACTTGTCCTCATACAGAATACACAGCGGAATAAATACTATCAGATACAAATACTACGTCTCGCCATCCAGCTTGCTTCCAAGCTCCAGAATATCCAGAATATCCTGATAACATAACTCTAGGCTGCCCGTGTGGAAATTTATGGGCACCCATAGTTTAGAAGGGAACAATAAACTCCGAGTCAGTCATGGTGACTGGTGTGAGATCGTAAAACAGTTTATCTTTAAAATAAACAACAAGAAACTTTAAAGTAATTTCGCAATGCTTTTGGAAAATGAAACTACCATAAGACCTCCTACCACACACAATGCAAACGCAGAATTGGAGGAGATTTCTTCTTATGATAGTCAAAGATGCTTACTACGCAAAAGAAACAAATTCTTTTTTATATTATTATTAGTGCATAGTGTAGAAAACATTTCGAAAGTATAATATAAATCTTAGCCAACATACGACCAGTATCGTATGCCTACTATAGCTACTATGTTCAATAGCAGGTTACCGCCACATTCCATAGCAGCCAGCAGGTAATACAACTAAAACCGTACACGTCACGTATTGTTTCTTTGGATTTCCAACAAATGGTCAGGCTAAGGAACTTCCTATCCACGGTGGGTACGTCCCTGGAATAGACGACCCGAGAACCTAACCGGATCTCTGCCAACACAAGGTCGGGTTACCTCTGCAAAAATAGGTAACTACTGACACGCGTATGCCATCCCCCGATCGTCACCGATCTTCCCGAGGATCCCCGATTCGCAACAAACCACATAGATAATAATAATGCAGTAACCACAGAGGTTAAGTATCTGGGCTCCATACCATGATACCACATTTATCCAGAAGGAATGACATACACTAAGGGGCGCTACTCCCTAGAACCTTGCTGCATTCTTCCTGTTTCGACCATTTCCGGGGTGTGAGGCTCGATGAAGTCTCGTCCACAAAGCTACGCTTTCTCAAAAAGCCCTGCTTCGGGTCAAACAAAATGATCAACCTATGATCACAAAGATATAAGATCAAACAAATGATCATATCACAAATGATCAAACACTGATCATTTCACAGCAACACTCAGTATGCCACGTTACCAAATTGGGATATATCGCTGATGAATTTCAACTACATAACCTCTGAGCTCGTACGTCTCAGAGAAGGGTGTTAAGCTAAGAGAATAAATTCTCCGCCACCAACAGAAATGTATTTGAAAGAAATCAGCTTTATATCTCAAATTTGTAACGTCAGACACACAATCCATACAAGTCTGTTCCGGGATCGAACAGAACCGAAGGCACTTCTCACGAAGCCCTTGCACATTCGGATAATTTTCAATCACGTCAGGACTTCCCGTCACTAAGGGTGATAAAACCTCTAAATCGAAGATCAGTCGATGTAGAGTAACTCGACGGTAATCCTTCCGTTTTCAAAAATATCCGGTCTTCAACACCGGTCTTCAAATGCGATTCATAACGACGTATCACATATTCGGAATGGGTTATACGACCCCATGGTCCTTTCCCGGCTAACCCGAATAGTGAGCGTATATTTAAAAATAAGTGTGGCATTCAAATTCATCCAATTCACAACAAATACCTATCTAAAGGTAATTATTGATAGTCGGTTATTTAACTATCAATAAAGATGCGCAACATCATCAGATTTCAAATAATTTCCACACTTCAAAAATAAATCAATATTTATTTTTACTAATTCCCATTCCTTTTATAAATTCCATAGTGAATTTATATTTTCGAATATCTACTGATATTCGATTTTCAAATCGATTTCAAAAATTCATTTTCAATTTATCTTTACAAAGATAAATCTCAAAACGTTCATTTCATATTGGAAAAGTATTTCCTTACTTATTAAATAATAAGTATTTCACAAATCTTTTATTTTCAACACTTGGAGTATATTCGATATACTTAAATCAAATTAAGTATATATTCATTCTTTAAGGAAAACATTTACTATAACAACATTTATTTGAGTCAAAACGAATGTTACGTAAAACATCGTTACGACGACTCAAAATCACTAGTATAGGGATTTGAAATTTAGATAGATATATATAAATCCCAATACTATACCAAATATTTCCTTTCGGAAATCATTTACTATAACAACAGTGTGTTATAGTCCACCATTTCCTTATATTTTCGAAAACGCCTATTTCAACAATAAAAATTGAAATCTATGCTTTCGATTCACAATACATTTTAAAACATCTTTAAAAAATGTTTAACTTCATTTTTAATATCACTTCTTCAAAAATGAATCCATTTATTTAATAATATATTCACTGTCCAAAATCGCGAATATATCTCCTTTAAAAATCTTATATATTTAATTTCTCAAATTCCACTGATTTCGAATTTATAAACAACGTTTATAAATTCTATTCCTACTTTATAACAACTTCGATTTGTAAATCTCCTTTATTAACAAATTCGATCCATATTTCATTTGAAGACAAAAACCTAATTTCTAAGTTAATTTCTTATAAACCTTCCATTCTACAATTTCATTCATTTTAACTTCACAATTTATAAATCTATAAATTTCATTCATTTTAACTTTATAATTTATAAATCTATAAATTTCATATCTTTACAACTTATAAATTTATACATTTTCTATCTCCACAATTTATAAAAACTCGTTTAAATTCCAAAAATTTTAATTGATAAATATCAATTCTATACATCTTTTATATACATTGGTTTAATAATTCAAAAATCTCAACTTAAACCATTTTATAAATTTCTTAACTCTTTATTTCAAAAGAAATTACTTTTTTGTTAAAATTCACAAAATCTTAACTTTTATAACTTTAAAGTTTTAACGTTTATCTATTTAAAGTAAATCAATTCAACAATTTAAATAAACGTATATTTTCAAAGATCACTTTTAAAATTTCACTTTTAAAATCAACATCGTTATTTTTAAATTTCAAAATTTGAATTCAATGATGCAACGCATCAATTAGTCCATCACAACATCAAACATCATATATCATCACATGATAACAGAATATATATCAACATCTGTAAATAAATAAATACAGTTGAGGAATCCAGTTGGATCCCTCCAACCTGTTTCCCTGCATCCAAAGACGTTAGCACAATACCAATTCCGCTCCAGTACGGAATTATCGCGGTATATGGGTTTTTATAAATCCGCTTACTAACGGCGCAATAGGGTCTCATCCGCTATACGAGGCGGGAAATCATCAATCCAATATATACATATGCCAATATGTATATATTGCTATATATATAGATATATCCTACTATATCTAATAGCACATCCAATAACAATCATCAATCAATAATAACTGTAAATTCAAATTTCCTTCGAGTGAGAAAATCTCACCTTAGCCTTTAAATTTGCCATCCATTTCCCATTCCAGTTCGTTTCCTTGATTTTTAACCTTGTATAATAATTTATACAATTTATTAAAATTCGAAATAATCGAATAACAAATCCCCGTTTTGTAATTTTAATTATCCAATGAATTTATAAATTTAATTTTAAACCAAAAATTTCCTTTAATAATCATTTCACCTAATAGATTGAACTTCTAACAAATTCCCTTTATAAATAATATTTTTCATTTGATAATTAAACTAACTTATAATTTTATCTAAACCAATTTCTTAAATTAACTAAAATAGGCATGAGTATATTTTTTTCTTTTATTACATATGTATATTTAAATAGAAATCTGATTTTATATAACTTTCAAACCTCATTAAAAATCCATATATATATATACATATATATTTACTGTGAAGATATATATTTATATACACATATTCATATATGCACTGTCTTTAAATTATTTATTGTAAACTGCATATTGAAAATAGAATAAATTATAATAAAGAAAATATACCTTACTGGCGAAAATCGTGATCGAATGAACACTCTCGCGACCTCGAAAATCTCGCGAAATCCACCAATATTGCTGAGAAACCCCATCGCCAGTGTCGCCGGATCACCATCGCGAGCTACTCGTGACTGCCACTTTCCACTTCGTGATGCTCGAAATCGAGCATCCTCTGAATCGCGACCACGATTCGTCTGCCTTGCTCACGCGCCTGAAACCCCCGATCAAATCGAGATTCCTAGTCGACGTCATTCTACTACTTGACTTCGGCCTCGACATCGCCTCGATTGACTTGCCAATTTCGTCGCCGTGGTCGCGAGCTCGAGATCGAGTGCCTCCCTCGTCGAGAATTAAGCGAGACCCTACGCGAGTGCGCGCGTTTGCCAGAGGATCGACTTCGAACTCGCGTGCGTTCGCGAATCCCCGTACCTCCATCACCATCCCTAGACTGCTGAGCCTCCATCAGGGCGAAACCCTAGTTCGCGATACCATACCCCATCTCTTCGAGCGATGACGTGCTCGATTTCCCAATTTGAAATCGAGGAAGTCGACTTCCCTACCAAGATCTATCAAGGCCCCCAGGCGGCACTTGCACGCGTGCCAACATTGTCGCGAGCTCCTCCTCCTATCGACGCGACTTCACTTAGTCAGATTGGACTTTGAACGAAAACGTGGGAGGGAATTCAATTTATCTTTCTTTTAAACGAGAGAGAGAGGGGTTTTGTTTTCAACTAAAGAAATGAGGGGACTCGCGATTTCACTTTAAAACACTCGGCCATTGTTAAATTTTAACGATACATTTTCTTCTGAAATGTTTTAACTGAGGAGGCAGAGAAAGGTTGCGTGAAATTTAAAATTGAAGGGGGATGGGTTGCACGATTCCAGGCTGAAACAAGGGAGAGTATCGTGCCTGCACGAATTTTCTTTTCCCACGATTTTAGGCGTGATTTTTGGGATGCCGTCCTTTGCTCAAATTTTAAAATTTAACTTTAAATTCATTTTGTTCCGGTACCATTTTCAACGCGTTTTATGTGTCGTATTCTCACCCAACAACTCCGAACGATACGAAATTGGAAATCCGACAATAATTCAATATTACGAACCCAATGGAACTAGTTTCGTCGAATTCCGAGACTGTTTGAAAAATGACTATTTTTAAATATCGGTTCGAACAATATAATTCAAAACTGAACAGAATAGTTTGAAATCAGATTCTGAAGCTTCCGTTATCTTCAGTATTATCAATATAAATTTTAAAAGCTTTCGAAATATTTTTCTTCAACTTTAAATTGAAGATTCAAATTTTTATTCAGCATTCAATCGATTAAATTTTAAAATTTAATCGCCAAATTCAAATTTAAATTGGGGATTCAAATTAAATCATCGTTCAAATATTTAAAATTAATTAAATATTCTCAATTTAATTTGGTCAAAATTCTGGGTCGTTACAAACTTCCCCCCTTAAAAGAATTTCGTCCTCGAAATTACAAGTTAGGAAAAATGGTTCTTAACTCGTCTACTATCTTTCAACATTCAATAGTTTTATCAAATTTTCAAAACAAATCTCTCTACTAGAGATTCGTTATTATTTCAACTAACTTTTCAACTTCAACTCTAAGTTTCAAACAATCATTGTTTTACTAACAATTCAAATTTAAATTCAAATTCAAATTTTAACTTCCAAATTTTCTCAAAAATTTTCTAACACTCAAAATTTTCAAAAAATTTCGCCAGCGTCTCCTTTGCGCGGCTAATACGGTACTACTACAAAACGTCCCTACGGACTCTCAGATTTCAAAAAGAAAAAGAAAAAGCCAAGTGGCTAGAGAGAAATCATCAAAAACTCATATTAAAACTCAAATACGTACCTTTTTCGAGCAATTCAAATTTATCTGTGAAATAAATTTTCCAATCCCTTTATACACCTGTATATCCTACTAGCCATTATATCTAGTTACAACATTCAAATCATTTTGCAAATTCGATTACAAATTTTCAATATATACTTCTTATATCATTTTTACTTCACCATTGAAGTTACATATTCATTATCATTCAATTTTGCATTTCAATTTTCATTTGAGTTCAATTCAAAATTCCAATGTAATTTGGATTCGGTTTATCTCCTGAATATTGAATTTTATCAGCTTTCATTCATAACTGATTATTTTTAGATTAGTTTCAGTTACTAATTCATTTCAATTCTAATTCATTTATTCACATTCGTTTTCAACATTCAGTTCTAATCTTATTCACGTTTTATTCTTCCGTTCAATTAGCTTCACTTACTAATTTTTAGTTTAATCCTTCACTTCATTTTTCACAAATCAAATTCAAATTTATTTATTCGTTCACAAATTCTTTCATTTTAAATTTGAATCTCTCATTCCAATCAAATTTCAAATATTCTATAAGTTATCAATTTATTTACATTTTGATATATACAATCATTTATACATTCACATTCACAATTCCATTTCATTAAGGAATTTTATTTTCAATTATCTTCTTGGAATTCTATTTTCATTCATAAATCATGTAACGACCCGTATTTTTACGGATCAAAACATTCTAAAATGATTTACCTTTGGTTGTAAGGTTGTTAAGTCATTTCTGGTTTTGGCAGAATTTTGCTTAAGTCCTAAGTCGTAGCCGACTTAGGAGTTTGGACGAGTTAAGCAACTAGTCTGGGTCGAGTTGCCGACTCAAGGAACTCGCCGAGTTAAGGGATAACAACCTAAGGAAGTGACCGACTTATAGTATTAACCGACTTAAGGATAGTGGTGAGTTAAGTGTTAAGTCGGCTGACGAGTTAAGATAGTGGTCGACTTAAGACCTGGACGACTTAGTAGTTAGCATATCTGACAAACTATTTGTTAAGTCGTTGCCGAGTTAAGGAAGTGGGGTTGACCGACTTAAGAGGTTAGGGCGACCTAAGGAAGAATAGTAGGCAGCCTAAGTACTCTGGAGTAGAGTTAGGTCGGCAACGACCTAAGGACATGTTGTGAGCGACCTAAGTGTTTGGGTGTTAAGTGTTAGGTCGGCAGGGTAATTGAGTCGGTAGGTAGTTGAGTCGGCAACGTGTGTTGAGTTGTGAGTCGGCAGGACGTCTCTTGTGTTAAGTCGTAACCCAGTTACGAGTTAAGTCGTAGTTGTATTCCTTCGTATGTCTTAGGTCGGCAAGGCACTTAAGTCGGCAACGACCTAAGTTAAGTCGTGCCTATGTGTTTAGTCGCAGTTGCGCTTTGTTGTTGAGTCATCAACCGACTTAGGACTTGGGTTTTGCGGCAGTATGATGAGTCTGCTTCGTTGGGTCGGTCATATTGTTAAGTCGTAGGTCGGCGAGGCAGTTAAGTCGTTAAGTCGTAGGCGCATGCCATAAGTCGTAACCGACTTAGGAGACAGCTGTTTTGTTGCGAGTCATAGGCAGATGAGTTTTTAGGTCGGCAAGGCACTAGGTCGGCAAGGCACTAGGTCGGCATGGTGTTAAGTCGGCACCGACTTAAGGAGATAGCCGAGTTACGACTTAAGGGCAGTTTTCAGCTATAAATAGGAGGGGTTGTTCTCACTTTTTGGGATCCGGATTTTGAAGCGACGAAGTGCTGCCATTTTGAGAGCTCGACTTCTACACTTCTTCACTTCTTTTCTCCACTCTAATCTAGTGCTTCCATCCATCCAAATCGAAGATCAAGATTGAAGATTCAAGAGCTTAGATTGAAGATCTTCATCTTTTCAAGGGAGATTTCTTCATTTGAAGCGGATTTGTGATAGATCTAGCTTCATCCTTCGCTGTCCAGATCTGAAGTGTGTTGATTTGAGGTTGTTTAGGTGATTTGGTGAGTGGTGATTATCTCTCACACGGATCCAAAGGAGTATATCGGATTGTTGGCTCGATTTGGTGTTAAAATAGTGATTTCCATGCATTTTCTCCATCCTATGTGTAGATCCATATAGATCCATTGTTCATGATGATGTTGCATCCATTTTATCATATGTTAATCTATGCAAGTTCATTCATCAAGTTTGTAGAGATATAATCCATGTTTTCATGCTTATTGGACTTTCAACTCTTTAATTACGAAAATGCCATTATTGTTATAATTGTCTACTTAGATCATATTTGAATGCTTGATTGCTTGGATTGATGTTTGATTTGATTGCTTGTTATGAACTAGATGATTGATGATTAGATTTAGATCGAAGATGATTCAAAAGCTAAGGGGAAGGCTCTTGAATTGGAAAAGCTGCTCGTGGCATATGTAGCGGGATGATGAAGCTCTTATGCATAGATTCGATGATGTGATGATGAGATGAGGCTTTGCGAGGATGTAATGAAGCGAGGCAATCATATGATGAAGACTTGGTCTAATCCAGACAGGATCATTCCAAGCATGTTGATAACTCGGTGATATGATTCGAGTTGAGGATAATGAATGGATATGAGAATAGTCGTCGAGGAGGATGACTAGGAGGCTTGGATAGCATCGTTGTTGAAGGTTCTAGCATGCTCTAAGCAAGAGTACGTTTGGGCAGATTCGATAGTCCCAACGGCCAACTGTTGATGGTCGAGTACTCTGGGCAGATTCGATAGTCCTAGGCACGGGCTGCGACGACGTGCGGGAGTTATGTCTAGAACCGGGGTTTCCATTAGCCCTTGACGGACGGCTGAAAGAATGTGCCGGTCATTCAATTAACGGTGATATCGAAGCAATGATAACAGTGATAGCCAGAGTCATGGATGTTTGGTTGTATCGTCATTCGGACTCAAGAGCGGTATTTTCTGGGTGCTTATCTGATTTAGGCCTTGGTACTTGGAAAACATCGCCCTTGACTCGAGTGATAGTAGCTTTACTTTAAATTGTATGCTCTGCTATGTTTGCTTCTGCTTAGTGTGTGTCTGGGGGCTATCACTGTAGAATGAGGTTGGAGTGGGAGGGTTGTATTCCTATTCCTTTTCCTTTATGCTCTTTTGGTATGTTGTTAGTTAATTTACTGCTCACTAAGACTGTTGTCTGACTCAAGGCTTTATGTTTTAATTCTTATTGCCTTGGGCTGTTCGTCCATTTTGGGACGGGCAGACTAGGTAGCAGGTGACAGGTGCTGTTCTCTTCTCACGATGCTGATATCGAAGACGAGCTGGAGGGTTGCATATTATCTTCTTATTATATGTACTGGATATTCCGCTGTTTTGTATTCTCTGAGAGATATGTAGTGAGGCTGGATGTATTGACTATGTGGATGCTTGTATTCAACTATTATGGAGTTTTATATGATGTCATTTTGTTCTGTAAAGCTTCACTATACATATGTTCTATTGTATTTTGTCCATGCGCTGTGAGTAATACGATAGATTCTGTTGTTTTAATCTTACCTTGACAATCGTCCATGGTCACCTGACACACTTTACAGCGCACTTTCTCTAGATTCGGTGCAGGGGTCATGGGCGGTCGTCACATTTGGTATCAGAGCATTGGTTAATCGATTTTACCCAACGCTCGCTATCGTAACTACGTATGAGAGACGTAATTGTAATTTGATGGATGATTACTATATATAATATAGTAGTTTAGCAGTAAGTTAGCCCTGTATGCAGTTGTTTCTCTAGATGTTCTAATCATTCCTTTTTATAGATATTGAGAATGAGTCGAAGAGGGAGACCAGCTGCTAGGGAAGGCCGTGCTACTGAAGAGACTGCTGATTATGCAGCCATGTTCGAAGCTATGATGACTTCGATCATGAGAAGGATACCAGTTCCGGGGGCAGCAGTTGATGTTGGAGTTCAAGTCCAAACTCCGAAACCAGTGGATTTTGCTAAGTTGTGCAAGGATTATACTGCTCTTGGAGGGAAGGTTTTCTTGGGAACAGAATCTACCATTGAAGTCCAGAGGTGGATCGATGCTTGTAGAAGGATCTTTGGTGATTTGGGAATTGATGATGCAACTAAGAGGAAGTTGGCATCGAGGCAGCTTCAAGGGAGAGCCTCTGATTGGTGGAACTCTATTACCATCACTACTCCGGAAGAAGAGATTACTTGGGAGCAATTCCAAGTCAGATTTGAAGCTAAGTTCATTTCTACAGCCCAGAAGTCTGTTCTGTTCAAGAGGTTTGTGGAGCTCAAGCAAGGTGGAAGATCAGTTCTTGAGTATGTTTCTGAGTTCGAAGCTTTGTCCAAGTATGCCTGGTCGTATATTGAATCTGCTTATCAGAAGAATGAGAAGTTTGTGACCGGCTTGGATAGTTATCTTGGGAGACAGTTGGTGGATCATTTGGACGATTCATTTGAGAAGCTTGTGGAGAAAGCTCTTAGGCATGAGAGTCTGTTTCCTAAGGAAGGATCTGTTGTTGCTGTGACCAAGGGGGAATCTAAACCACAGCAGGGTGGAAACCAGAAGAGGAAACAGCAGCAGCAGAAGGGTAAGGATGGCCAGAAGAAGCCGAAAGGCGAGGTGACTTGCTACAATTGTCAGCAGAAGGGCCATTTCTCTAAGGATTGTAAGAATCCGAAGGCACCGATGAAGTGTCACAACTGTGACAAGCCGGGACATTTCAGGAAGAATTGTCCAGAACCAAGGAAGGACAGGCAGATTGTGCAAGCCTATGCTTTAGGAGCTGTTCCGTCGTCTTCAAAAGCTCCTACTGCTGAAGAGAAGGGAAAGAGTGTGGTTGTTCAAGGTACTCTTTTCCTATGTGGTGTTCCGGTTAGAGTTTTGTTTGATACTGGAGCGTCGCATTCGTTTGTTTGTGATGAACTCGTAGGCCGGTTAGGTTTGGCACCGGATATTGTTGATAGGCCATTGGTTGTGACTAATCCAGTTGGGGGTTCGTCTTGTTTGTGTATGTTATGCCGTGGTCTAGTTGTATCGAGTCATGGTTGCTCTTTTGTTTGTGATTGTTCTGAACTTTGCGGGGTTCGGAATTATCTTGGGTATGGACTGGCTTAGGAAGTATGCGGCTAAGGTTGATTGTGAGAGGCTGGAGGTGACAGTCGAGAATGTGGAAGGGCGAAAGATTGTGATACGATGTAAGCATGAGGAAGGCGTCTTCATGAGCTTCATGTATTCGCTAGTTGTTCCACGGGATGGACTGTCTTTAGTGCCAATCGCAAATAGATTCGAGGATGTCTTTGACGAAGTCAAAGGGTTGCCGCCGCATAGAGAGATCGAGTTTCGTATAGATCTAGTTGAAGGAGCCAGACCTGTTGTGATGCCTCTTAGGCGGATGGCGCCTAGGGAACAGCAGGAGTTGAGGGTGCAAGTTGATGATCTTTTGCAGAAAGGATTCATTCGGCGTAGTGTGTCCGAGTGGGGTGCACCAGTTGTGTTTGCAACCAAGGCAGATGGGTCGTTGAGATTGTGTGTGGATTATCGTGAGCTGAATAAGGTGACTAAGAAGAACAAGTATCCATTGCCGAGAATAGATGACTTGTTTGATCAGCTTCACGAAGCTAAGGTGTTTTCTCAGATGGATTTGGCAACGGGATTTCACCAGTTGAGAGTGGCTAAGGATAGTGTGCCGAAGACTGCTTTTCGAACACCATCCGGTTTCTTTGAGTGGCTGGTAATGCCGTTTGGATTGACTAACGCGCCAGCATATTTTGTGGATCTTATGAATAGAGTGTTCAGAGATCAGTTGAACAAGTTCGTACTTGTGTTCGTGGATGATATTCTGATTTATTCCAGAACGGAAGAAGAGCACAAGACGCACTTGCGTATTGTTTTGGAGATCTTACGGAAACATCGGCTGAAGGCTAAGTTTTCGAAGTGTCACTTCTGGAAGAGTGAAGTGAGGTTCTTAGGCCATGTAATTTCTGGGAATGGAATAGCGGTTGATCCCGCTAAGGTGGCAACAATCCAGGATTGGGTTAGACCTAAGAATGCATCTGATGTGAGAAGTTTTCTTGGATTAGCAGGATATTATCGACGGTTTATCAAAGACTTCTCCAAGATAGCTGCACCGTTAACAGGATTGACGAAGAAGAACCAAGTGTTCAGTTGGGATGCTAAGTGTGAGCAAGCTTTCGGAATCCTGAAAGAGCGATTGACGAGTGCTCCTGTTTTGACTATTCCAAGTGGGAATGATGAGATGGTGGTTTACACCGACGCATGTGGTACTGGACTTGGAGCAGTGCTGATGCAGAAGGATAAAGTTATTGCGTATGCCAGTCGACAACTAAAGCCGCATGAAAGGAATTACCCTACTCATGATTTGGAGTTAGCGGCGATTGTATTTGCTTTGAAGATGTGGAGACATTATCTATTGGGAGTCCGATTCGAGTTGTTTACGGATCATAAGTCGTTGAAGTATCTTTTCTCCCAAAAGGATTTGAATCTTCGGCAGCAACGTTGGCTAGAGTTTTTAGCATCATATGATTTTGGTATAGCTTATACTCCGGGAAAAGGTAACGCAGTGGCAGATGCGTTAAGTCGAAGACATGCAGGATTGGGAGCCATGTTTTCAGAATGGAAGAGTCTCGAGTATTTAGCTGGATTTGACTTCAGGCCTAGATGTGAATTGGAACCTGAGATGTTGGCAAACTTATCGATAAGACCCACTCTTGTGGAAAGGATTGGCGAAGGCCAAAAGCGAGATGATAAGATTGTCAAGATTATCCGTGAATTGGAATCTGGATTGGATCCAGAAAAGGATAAAGGATTCGAGGTCGATCGAGAGAATTGGCTTCGGAAGCAAGGACCACTAGTTGTTCCCGATATAGATGAATTGAGGAGTGAAGTTCTGAAGGAAAGTCATCACTCGAAGTTGACAATTCATCCAGGTGGAAATAAGATGTATCGGGATATGAAGAGAACCTACTACTGGGAAGGTATGAAGAAGGATGTTGGAAATTTTATTTCCAAGTGTATGAACTGCCAGTTGGTAAAGGCTGAACAGAAGAAGCCAAGTGGATTGCTTCAGCCCTTAGAAGTTCCTACATGGAAGTGGGAACAAGTGTCGATGGATTTTATTGATGGATTGCCTAGAACCAGAACGGGAAATGAAGGGATTTGGGTCATTGTGGATCGTCTGACTAAGAGTGCACGATTCATTCCTGTTCGATCAACTAGGACTGCATCAAAGTTGGCTGAGTTGTATGTTAAGTGGATAGTTCGTTTCCATGGTATTCCGAAGAGTATAGTGAGCGATCGAGATCCATTGTTCACTAGTGGATTTTGGAAGAGCTTCTAGGAAGTCTTGGGAACCGAGTTGTGTTTGAGTATAGCTTATCATCCCCAAACAGATGGTCAGACTGAGAGAGTCAACCGAGTTTTGGAAGATCTCCTCAGAGCTTGTGTTTTGGATTTCGGAGGATCATGGGAAGATCACCTTCATTTGGTGGAGTTTGCCTACAACAACAGTTACCAGTCAAGCATTGGTATGGCACCGTATGAAGCGTTGTATGGAAGACCGTGTAACTCTCCGACATGTTGGTTGGAAACAGGAGAGAAGTTGATGCTTGGGCCAGAGATGATTCGGCAGACTTCAGATTGTATAGAGATCATTCGGCAACGAATGAAGGCAGCCCAAGATCGTCAGAAGAGTTATGCTGATAAACGTCGTAAGGATTTGGAGTTCGACGTAGGTGAGATGGTTTTTGTGAAGATTTCTCCACTGAAGAATGTTATCCGATTCGGGAAGAAAGGAAAATTGACTCCGAGATTTGTTGGACCATTCCCGATCATCGAGCGAATTGGAAAGCTCGCCTACAGATTGGAGTTACCGGAGAAAATGTCGGGTGTGCACAATGTTTTTCATGTATCATATCTACGGAAGTATGTGCACGACTCGAGTACGGTGGTTTCTGCTGATAGCTGTGAAGACTTAGAAGTTGATCCAGTCGATAGAAGACCTCGTAAGCCGCTTCGTGTTGTTGAAACCGACACGAAACAGCTTAGGAGGAAGATAGTTAAGTTGCTCAAGATACAATGGAGTGACAATGATAACGACTGTACGTGGGAGGTGGAAGAGAGGATGAAGGCAGCTCATCCTGAACTCTTCAAGGTATGGCCCTAAGGTGTCGTGTCATCTAACGAAATTGTAACTTGTTCTAAGTCTTAGAATTCTGTACGCTAAGCTAGAATTGGATGCATGGTTTATTGATTGTTATGGATGATAGGCGTACAGAATGGCTTTGATTGCCTTGTTGTTTGGAATTTCGGGGGCGAAATTCCTAAGGGGGAGAGAATGTAACGACCCGTATTTTTACGGATCAAAACATTCTAAAATGATTTACCTTTGGTTGTAAGGTTGTTAAGTCATTTCTGGTTTTGGCAGAATTTTGCTTAAGTCCTAAGTCGTAGCCGACTTAGGAGTTTGGACGAGTTAAGCAACTAGTCTGGGTCGAGTTGCCGACTCAAGGAACTCGCCGAGTTAAGGGATAACAACCTAAGGAAGTGACCGACTTATAGTATTAACCGACTTAAGGATAGTGGTGAGTTAAGTGTTAAGTCGGCTGACGAGTTAAGATAGTGGTCGACTTAAGACCTGGACGACTTAGTAGTTAGCATATCTGACAAACTATTTGTTAAGTCGTTGCCGAGTTAAGGAAGTGGGGTTGACCGACTTAAGAGGTTAGGGCGACCTAAGGAAGAATAGTAGGCAGCCTAAGTACTCTGGAGTAGAGTTAGGTCGGCAACGACCTAAGGACATGTTGTGAGCGACCTAAGTGTTTGGGTGTTAAGTGTTAGGTCGGCAGGGTAATTGAGTCGGTAGGTAGTTGAGTCGGCAACGTGTGTTGAGTTGTGAGTCGGCAGGACGTCTCTTGTGTTAAGTCGTAACCCAGTTACGAGTTAAGTCGTAGTTGTATTCCTTCGTATGTCTTAGGTCGGCAAGGCACTTAAGTCGGCAACGACCTAAGTTAAGTCGTGCCTATGTGTTTAGTCGCAGTTGCGCTTTGTTGTTGAGTCGTCAACCGACTTAGGACTTGGGTTTTGCGGCAGTATGATGAGTCTGCTTCGTTGGGTCGGTCATATTGTTAAGTCGTAGGTCGGCGAGGCAGTTAAGTCGTTAAGTCGTAGGCGCATGCCATAAGTCGTAACTGACTTAGGAGACAGCTGTTTTGTTGCGAGTCATAGGCAGATGAGTTTTTAGGTCGGCAAGGCACTAGGTCGGCAAGGCACTAGGTCGGCATGGTGTTAAGTCGGCACCGACTTAAGGAGATAGCCGAGTTACGACTTAAGGGCAGTTTTCAGCTATAAATAGGAGGGGTTGTTCTCACTTTTTGGGATCCGGATTTTGAAGCGACGAAGTGCTGCCATTTTGAGAGCTCGACTTCTACACTTCTTCACTTCTTTTCTCCACTCTAATCTAGTGCTTCCATCCATCCAAATCGAAGATCAAGATTGAAGATTCAAGAGCTTAGATTGAAGATCTTCATCTTTTCAAGGGAGATTTCTTCATTTGAAGCGGATTTGTGATAGATCTAGCTTCATCCTTCGCTGTCCAGATCTGAAGTGTGTTGATTTGAGGTTGTTTAGGTGATTTGGTGAGTGGTGATTATCTCTCACACGGATCCAAAGGAGTATATCGGATTGTTGGCTCGATTTGGTGTTAAAATAGTGATTTCCATGCATTTTCTCCATCCTATGTGTAGATCCATATAGATCCATTGTTCATGATGATGTTGCATCCATTTTATCATATGTTAATCTATGCAAGTTCATTCATCAAGTTTGTAGAGATATAATCCATGTTTTCATGCTTATTGGACTTTCAACTCTTTAATTACGAAAATGCCATTATTGTTATAATTGTCTACTTAGATCATATTTGAATGCTTGATTGCTTGGATTGATGTTTGATTTGATTGCTTGTTATGAACTAGATGATTGATGATTAGATTTAGATCGAAGATGATTCAAAAGCTAAGGGGAAGGCTCTTGAATTGGAAAAGCTGCTCGTGGCATATGTAGCGGGATGATGAAGCTCTTATGCATAGATTCGATGATGTGATGATGAGATGAGGCTTTGCGAGGATGTAATGAAGCGAGGCAATCATATGATGAAGACTTGGTCTAATCCAGACGGGATCATTCCAAGCATGTTGATAACTCGGTGATATGATTCGAGTTGAGGATAATGAATGGATATGAGAATAGTCGTCGAGGAGGATGACTAGGAGGCTTGGATAGCATCGTTGTTGAAGGTTCTAGCATGCTCTAAGCAAGAGTACGTTTGGGCAGATTCGATAGTCCCAACGGCCAACTGTTGATGGTCGAGTACTCTGGGCAGATTCGATAGTCCTAGGCACGGGCTGCGACGACGTGCGGGAGTTATGTCTAGAACCGGGGTTTCCATTAGCCCTTGACGGACGGCTGAAAGAATGTGCCGGTCATTCAATTAACGGTGATATCGAAGCAATGATAACAGTGATAGCCAGAGTCATGGATGTTTGGTTGTATCATCATTCGGACTCAAGAGCGGTATTTTCTGGGTGCTTATCTGATTTAGGCCTTGGTACTTGGAAAACATCGCCCTTGACTCGAGTGATAGTAGCTTTACTTTAAATTGTATGCTCTGCTATGTTTGCTTCTGCTTAGTGTGTGTCTGGGGGCTATCACTGTAGAATGAGGTTGGAGTGGGAGGGTTGTATTCCTATTCCTTTTCCTTTATGCTCTTTTGGTATGTTGTTAGTTAATTTACTGCTCACTAAGACTGTTGTCTGACTCAAGGCTTTATGTTTTAATTCTTATTGCCTTGGGCTGTTCGTCCATTTTGGGACGGGCAGACTAGGTAGCAGGTGACAGGTGCTGTTCTCTTCTCACGATGCTGATATCGAAGACGAGCTGGAGGGTTGCATATTATCTTCTTATTATATGTACTGGATATTCCGCTGTTTTGTATTCTCTGAGAGATATGTAGTGAGGCTGGATGTATTGACTATGTGGATGCTTGTATTCAACTACTATGGAGTTTTATATGATGTCATTTTGTTCTGTAAAGCTTCACTATACATATGTTCTATTGTATTTTGTCCATGCGCTGTGAGTAATACGATAGATTCTGTTGTTTTAATCTTACCTTGACAATCGTCCATGGTCACCTGGCACACTTTACAGCGCACTTTCTCTAGATTCGGTGCAGGGGTCATGGGCGGTCGTCACAAATCACATTACAATTTATATTCACAAATTTTATTTGTATATGGATTTTATTTCTTTAAGTTAGATTTTTATTTAAACTTTAAACTTTACAAGTTATCAACTTCATTATATTTCATAGTATTCCAGAGTCTTTTCAATCTTTTCAAAACCATTTTTTTGAAAACAATTCCGATTATCCTTTGAATTTTCTAAAACAAAACCCAAATTTTTCAAACAACTTCCTTTTAAAACAATTTGGCAGCAATTTCTCTTTTGGAAACCCGAAAATGAACATCAATAATGCTGCAGTCATTACCGAAGTTATTTTCCAGCGACCGAAAAGAGTTTAGAGCTTTTATCTTTCCAAAATACTTTTTCAAAATCCTTTGAAATTCATTTTCAACTCCAAAAAGAATTTAAACTTTCCAAATCTCAAAAATTTCAAATTCTTCTCAAAACATTTCCAAAAACTTTTCTGGAATTCCGTTTTAAATTACAATTCACATTTATAATTTATATTCTCAAATTTCCATAGTATGTGAATTTATTTTAACTTTGGAGTTATAATTCCAATTTCTCATTTAATTTCAATGATAATAATTCACTATTATTACTTCCTAACATCCATGCAACCATATACTATAATAATTCATAGAAAATCATTTCTTTTCTTATACAAAAATAGTTTTGGGTAAAATTATTTCATTCACCCCATTTAAAACAATACTGTGCCGAATTGTTCTATTCGAGTGTTTAGAGATCCCTATCAATGATCGTTAATTACTCGTATTGACCAGAATCCATATACCACTCAATAAATCAATCATCACAATATAAAACAATTTTATATATTCAATAACAAATACGCGCTCATATCTATTATTACACTCAACTCATCCTAGAGTACTACTGACTCTATCTCTAATGAGTACCACCCAACAGAGCAGGGTTGTCGCTTAACCATATGCTCTGATACCAAATGTAACATCCCGAAAATTTTCGACTTTCGAAAATTCAACATCGATACTCACTTTATCGACTGCTGAGCCATCGAATGCCGGAAACCCGAAAGGTTATGGTTTTAAGAAAGAAGAAAAAGGTAGAAGAAGAAGATAGAAGAAAAGAAAGAAGAACAACAACACAACATCAGATACAGAAGCAGAAAACAATATCAGAATCTCACATATCGCAGCGGAACAATATATAATAAATAAACACTAGTCTTTTAAAACAAAGGGCTATATCAATTTATACATACATCAATCATCAGAGTCAATATACAACAATGGACAGTTATATAAACTTGTCCTCATACAGAATACACAGTGGAATAAATACTATCAGATACAAATACTACGTCTCGCCATCCAGCTTGCTTCCAAGCTCCAGAATATCCAGAATATCCTGATAACATAACTCTAGGCTGCCCGTGTGGAAATTTATGGGCACCCAGAGTTTAGAAGGGAACAATAAACTCCGAGTCAGTCATGGTGACTGGTGTGAGATCGTAAAACAGTTTATCTTTAAAATAAACAACAGGAAACTTTAAAGTAATTTCGCAATGCTTTTGGAAAATGAAACTACCATAAGACCTCCCACCACACACACAATGCAAACGCAGAATTGGAGGAGATTTCTTCTTATGATAGTCAAAGATGCTTACTACGCAAAAGAAACAAATTCTTTTTGATATTATTATTAGTGCATAGTGTAGAAAACATTTCGAAAGTATAATATAAATCTTAGCCAACATACGACCAGTATCGTATGCCTACTATAGCTACTATGTTCAATAGCAGGTTACCGCCACATTCCATAGCTGGTAATACAACTAAAACCGTACACGTCACGTATTGTTTCTTTGGATTTCCAACAAATGGTCAGGCTAAGGAACTTCCTATCCACGGTGGGTACGTCCCTGGAATAGACGACCCGAGAACCTAACCGAATCTCTGCCAACACAAGGTCGGGTTACCTCTACAAAAATAGGTAACTACTGACACGCGTATGCCATCCCCCGATCGTCACCGATCTTCCCGAGGATCCCCGATTCGCAACAAACCACATAGATAATAATAATGCAGTAACCACAGAGGTTAAGTATCTGGGCTCCATACCATGATACCACCTTTATCCAGAAGGAATGACATACACTAAGGGGCGCTACTCCCTAGAACCTTGCTGCATTCTTCCTGTTTCGACCATTTCCGGGGTGTGATGCTCGATGAAGTCTCGTCCACAAAGCTACGCTTTCTCAAAAAGCCCTGCTTCGGGTCAAACAAAATGATCAACCTATGATCACAAAGATATAAGATCAAACAAATGATCATATCACAAATGATCAAACACTGATCATTTCACAGCAACACTCAGTATGCCACGTTACCAAATTGGGATATATCACTGATGAATTTCAACTACATAACCTCTGAGCTCGTACGTCTCAGAGAAGGGTGTTAAGCTAAGAGAATAAATTCTCCGCCACCAACAGAAATGTATTTGAAAGAAATCAGCTTTATATCTCAAATTTGTAACGTCAGACACACAATCCATACAAGTCTGTTCCGGGATCGAACAGAACCGAAGGCACTTCTCACGAAGCCCTTGCACATCCGGATAATTTTCAATCACGTCAGGACTTCCCGTCACTAAGGGTGATAAAACCTCTAAATCGAAGATCAGTCGATGTAGAGTAACTCGACGGTAATCCTTCCGTTTTCAAAAATATCCGGTCTTCAACACCGGTCTTCAAATGCGATTCATAACGACGTATCACATATTCGGAATGGGTTATACGACCCCATGGTCCTTTCCCGGCTAACCCGAATAGTGAGCGTATATTTAAAAATAAGTGTGGCATTCAAATTCATCCAATTCACAACAAATACCTATCTTAAGGTAATTATTGATAGTCGGTTATTTAACTATCAATAAAGATGCGCAACATCATCAGATTTCAAATAATTTCCACACTTCAAAAATAAATCAATATTTAATTTTACTAATTCCCATTCCTTTTATAAATTCCATAGTGAATTTATATTTTCGAATATCTACTGATATTCGATTTTCAAATCGATTTCAAAAATTCATTTTCAATTTATCTTTACAAAGATAAATCTCAAAACGTTCATTTCATATTGGAAAAGTATTTCCTTACTTATTAAATAATAAGTATTTCACAAATCTTTTATTTTCAACACTTGGAGTATATTCGATATACTTAAATCAAATTAAGTATATATTCATTCTTTAAGGAAAACATTTACTATAACAACATTTATTTGAGTCAAAACGAATGTTACGTAAAACATCGTTACGACAACTCAAAATCACTAGTATAGGGATTTGAAATTTAGATAGATATATATAAATCCCAATACTATACCAAATATTTCCTTTCGGAAATCATTTACTATAACAACAGTGTGTTATAGTCCACCATTTCCTTATATTTTCGAAAACGCCTATTTCAACAATAAAAATTGAAATCTATGCTTTCGATTCACAATACATTTTAAAACATCTTTAAAAAATGTTTAACTTCATTTTTAATATCACTTCTTCAAAAATGAATCCATTTATTTAATAATATATTCACTGTCCAAAATCGCGAATATATCTCCTTTAAAAATCTTATATATTTAATTTCTCAAATTCCACTGATTTCGAATTTATAAACAACGTTTATAAATTCTATTCCTACTTTATAACAACTTCGATTTGTAAATCTCCTTTATTAACAAATTCGATCCATATTTCATTTGAAGACAAAAACCCAATTTCTAAGTTAATTTCTTATAAACCTTCCATTCTACAATTTCATTCATTTTAACTTCACAATTTATAAATCTATAAATTTCATTCATTTTAACTTTATAATTTATAAATCTATAAATTTCATATCTTTACAACTTATAAATTTATACATTTTCTATCTCCACAATTTATAAAAACTCGTTTAAATTCCAAAAATTTTAATTGATAAATATCAATTCTATACATCTTTTATATACATTGGTTTAATAATTCAAAAATCTCAACTTAAACCATTTTATAAATTTCTTAACTCTTTATTTCAAAAGAAATTACTTTTTTGTTAAAATTCACAAAATCTTAACTTTTATAACTTTAAAGTTTTAACGTTTATCTATTTAAAGTAAATCAATTCAACAATTTAAATAAACGTATATTTTCAAAGATCACTTTTAAAATTTCACTTTTAAAATCAACATCGTTATTTTTAAATTTCAAAATTTGAATTCAATGATGCAACGCATCAATTAGTCCATCACAACATCAAACATCATATATCATCACATGATAACAGAATATATATCAACATCTGTAAATAAATAAATACAGTTGAGGAATCCAGTTGGATCCCTCCAACCTGTTTCCCTGCATCCAAAGACGTTAGCACAATACCAATTCCGCTCCAGTACGGAATTATCGCGGTATATGGGTTTTTATAAATCCGCTTACTAACGGCGCAATAGGGTCTCATCCGCTATACGAGGCGGGAAATCATCAATCCAATATATACATATGCCAATATGTATATATTGCTATATATATAGATATATCCTACTATATCTAATAGCACATCCAATAACAATCATCAATCAATAATAACTGTAAATTCAAATTTCCTTCGAGTGAGAAAATCTCACCTTAGCCTTTAAATTTGCCATCCATTTCCCATTCCAGTTCGTTTCCTTGATTTTTAACCTTGTATAATAATTTATACAATTTATTAAAATTCGAAATAATCGAATAACAAATCCCCGTTTTGTAATTTTAATTATCCAATGAATTTATAAATTTAATTTTAAACCAAAAATTTCCTTTAATAATCATTTCACCTAATAGATTGAACTTCTAACAAATTCCCTTTATAAATAATATTTTTCATTTGATAATTAAACTAACTTATAATTTTATCTAAACCAATTTCTTAAATTAACTAAAATAGGCATGAGTATATTTTTTTCTTTTATTACATATGTATATTTAAATAGAAATCTGATTTTATATAACTTTCAAACCTCATTAAAAATACATATATATATACATATATATTTACTGTGAAGATATATATTTATATACACATATTCATATATGCACTGTCTTTAAATTATTTATTGTAAACTGCATATTGAAAATAGAATAAATTGTAATAAAGAAAATATACCTTACTGGCGAAAATCGTGATCGAATGAACACTCTCGCGACCTCGAAAATCTCGCGAAATCCACCAATATTGCTGAGAAACCCCATCGCCAGTGTCGCCGGATCACTATCGCGAGCTACTCGCGACTGCCACTTTCCACTTCGTGATGCTCGAAATCGAGCAACCTCTGAATCGCGACCACGATTCGTCTGCCTTGCTCACGCGCCTGAAACCCCCGATCAAATCGAGATTCCCAGTCGACGTCATTCTACTACTTGACTTCGGCCTCGACATCGCCTCGATTAACTTGCCAATTTCGTCGCCGTGGTCGCGAGCTCGAGCTCGAGTGCCTCCCTCGTCGAGAACCAAGCGAGACCCTACGCGAGTGCGCGCGTTTGCCAGAGGATCGACTTCGAACTCGCGTGCGTTCGCGAATCCCCGTACCTCCATCACCATCCCTAGACTGCTGAGCCTCCATCAGGGCGAAACCCTAGTTCGCGATACCATACCCCATCTCTTCGAGCGATGACGTGCTCGATTTCCCAATTTGAAATCGAGGAAGTCGACTTCCCTACCGAGATCTATCAAGGCCCCCAGGCGGCACTTGCACGCGTGCCAACATTGTCGCGAGCTCCTCCTCCTATCGACGCGACTTCACTTAGTCAGATTGGACTTTGAACGAAAACGTGGGAGGGAATTCAATTTATCTTTCTTTTAAACGAGAGAGAGGGGTTTTGTTTTCAACTAAAGAAATGAGGGGACTCGCGATTTCACTTTAAAACACTCGGCCATTGTTAAATTTGAACGATACATTTTCTTCTGAAATGTTTTAACTGAGGAGGCAGAGAAAGGTTGCGTGAAATTTAAAATTGAAGGGGGATGGGTTGCACGATTCCAGGCTGAAACAAGGGAGAGTATCGTGCCTGCACGAATTTTCTTTTCCCACGATTTCAGGCGTGATTTTTGGGATGCTGTCCTTTGCTCAAATTTTAAAATTTAACTTTAAATTCATTTTGTTCCGGTACCATTTTCAACGCGTTTTATGTGTTGTATTCTCACCCAACAACTCCGAACGATACGAAATTGGAAATCCGACAATAATTCAATATTACGAACCCAATGGAACTGGTTTCGTCGAATTCCGAGACTGTTTGAAAAATGACTATTTTTAAATATCGGTTCAAACAATATAATTCAAAACTGAACAGAATAGTTTGAAATCAGATTCTGAAGCTTCCGTTATCTTCAGTATTATCAATATAAATTTTAAAAGCTTTCGAAATATTTTTCTTCAACTTTAAATTGAAGATTCAAATTTTTATTCAGCATTCAATCGATTAAATTTTAAAATTTAATCGCCAAATTCAAATTTAAATTGGGGATTCAAATTAAATCATCGTTCAAATATTTAAAATTAATTAAATATTCTCAATTTAATTTGGTCAAAATTCTGGGTCGTTACAGCTATTTCACTTGAGTTGGATTTATTAATATAAGAATGTTAATCCTGACTCGAGTGTCTTGTGTTTTTGCTTTACGCTCGGGTCAGACTGAGTGGTTCAGCTCTCGAGACTCACCTTTGGAGTTGGAGCTTTGCTTGAAGATCCAGCCATCTATTCTGCTTCCAGTATTCGATGATTCCAGTGATGTATTCTGATTTAACTCTGATGTATCATATTACTCTTCTGTTGTAAACTCTGATGTATTTTATATATTCATATAGTAGCTTCATGAACTACTATCTCTTTTATTTCCGCTGCACTTATTACTCTGTGTCTGTGATCTGTGATTATTTATTTACTGTATATGTTCAGTTTTGCCAAATTTAAATTAACAACGCGGTATTTTGAGCAATTCAATTCCGGCATGTGTGTCTTCCTATACACTTATAATGGATGCGAATGGTCCAAAATGGCGGGTCGTTACATTTTCTATACAAAAATAATTTTGGGCAAAATTATTTCATTCACCCTATTTTAAAACAATACTGTGCCGAATTGTTCTATTCAAGTGTTTAGAGATCCCTATCAATGATCGTTAATTACTCGTATTGACCAGAATCCATATACCACTCAACAAATCAATCATCACAATATAAAACAAATTTTTTTTTTATTCACTAACAAATACGCGCTCATATCTATTATTACACTCAACTCATTCTAGAGTACTACTGACTCTATCTCTAATGAGTAACACCCAACAGAGCAGGGTTGTCGCTTAACCATATGCTCTGATACCACTTTGTCACATACCGGAATTTTCGACTTTCGAAAATTCGACATCAATACTCACTTTATCGACTGCCGAGCAATCGACTGCCGGAAACTCGAATAGTGATGGTTTTAAATAGAAGAAAAAGGTAGAAGAAGAAGAAGAAAAGAAGAAAAGAGAAAGAAGAAACAACAGAGAACAAGAGCAGAACAGAAAAACAATATCAGAATCTCACATTCGCAGCGGAACAATATATAATAGATAAACACTAGTCTTTTAAAACAAAGAACTATATCATTTTATACATACATCAAACATCAGAGTCAATATACAACAATGGACAGTTATATAACTTGTCCTCATACAGAATACACAGCGGAATAAATATATCAGATACAAATACTATGTCTCGTCATCCAGCTTATCTCCAAGCTCCAGAATATCCAGAATATCCTGATAATCTAACTCTAGACTGCTCGTGTGGAAATTTGTGGGCACCCAGAGTTTAGAAGAGGAACAATAAACTCCGAGTCAGTCATGGTGACTGGTGTGAGAGCGTAAAACAGTTATTCTTTAAAATAAACAACAGGAAGATTTTAAGGTAAATTTCGCAATGTCTTTGGAAAATGAAACTACCATAAGACCTCCCACCACACACACAATGCAAACGCAGACTTGGAGGAGATTTCTTCTTATGATAGTCAAAGATGCTTACTACGCAAAATCAAATTCTTCTTGATATTATTATTAGTGCATAGTGGAAAACATTTCGAAAGTATAATATAAATCTTAGCCAGCATAGGTACCATTATATTATGCCTGCTATAGCTGCCTCCTGAGGAGACAGGTTATACAATTGAAATCGTAAAGGCTCGTATTGTTTCTTTGGATTTCCAACAAATGGTCAGGCCAAGGAACTTCCTATCCACGATGGGTACGTCCCTGAAATAGACGACCCGAGAACCTAACCGGATCTCTGCCAACACAAGGCCGGGTTACCTCTGCAAAAGTAGGTAACTACTGACACGCGTATACCATCCCCCGATCGTCACCGATCTTCCCGAGGATCCCCGATTTCCAACAACCACAAATAAATAAATTTTGCAGCAACCACAGAGAAATAAGTATCTGGGCTCCATACCATGATACCACCTTTATCCAGAAGGAATGACATACACTAAGGGGCGCTACTCCCTAGAACCTTGCCGCATCCTTCTTGTTTCGACCATTTCCGGGGTGTGAGGCTCGATGAAGTCTCATCCACAAAGCTACGCTTTCTACAAAGCCCTGCTTTGGGTCAAACAAAATGATCAACCTATGATCACAAAGATATAAGATCAAACAAATGATCATATCACAAATGATCAAACACTGATCATTTCACAGCAACACTCAGTATGCCACGTTACCAAATTGGGATATATCGCTGATAAATTTCAACTACATAACCTCTAAGCTCGTACGTCTCAGAGAAGGGTGTTAAGCTAAGAGAATAAATTCTCCGCCACCAACAGAAATGTATTTGAAAGAAATCAGCTTTATATCTCAAATTGTAACGTCAGACACACAATCCATACAAGTCTGTTCCGGGATCGAACAGAACCGAAGGCACTTCTCACGAAGCCCTTGCATATCCGGATAAATTTCTAATCACGTCCGGACTTCCCGTCACTAAGGGTGATAAAACCTCTAAATCGGAGATCAGCCGATGTAGAGTAACTCGACGGTAATCCTTTCGTTTTCAAAAATATCCGGTCTTCAACACCGGTCTTCAAATGCAATTCATACGACGTATCACATATTCGGAATGGGTTATACGACCCCATGGTCCTTTCCCGGCTAACCCGAATAGTGAGCGTAAATTCAAAAATAAGTGTGGCATTCAAATTCATCCAATTCAAACAAATACCTATCTAAAGGTAATTATTGATAGTCGGTTATTTAACTATCAATAAAGACGTGCAACATCATCAGATTCCAAATAATTTCCAAATTATTTCATCTTCAAAAATATCTTTACTAGATATAAAATTTCCACACTTCCAAAAATAAATCAACATTTATTTTTAAACATCTTCCCTTTCTTTTATAAATTCCATAGTGAATTTATATTTCAAAATATCTTCTGATATACGATTTTCAAATCGTTTTCAATATTCAATTTCAATTTATCTTTACAAAGATAAATTCTCAAAACGTTCATTTCATATTAGAAAAGCATTTCCATACTTATTTAAAAATAAGTATTTCACAAATCATTTATTTTCAACACTTGGAAAATATTCGATATACTTAAATCAAAATTAAGTATACATTTAATTCTTTAAGGAAATCATAAATTTTAACATCTATTTGAGTCAAAACGAATGTTGCGTAAAACATCGTTACGACGACTCGAAATCACTAGTATAGGGATTCAGAATTTAGATAGATGTGTAAATCCCAATACTATATAAAACATTTCCTTTCGGAAATCATTTACTATAACAACAGTGTTATAGTCCACCATTTCCTTATTTCTCGAAAAACGTCTATTTCAACAATGAATGTTGAAATCTATGTATTCGATACTTAACACGTTTTAAAACATCTTTTAAAACAGTTACTTCATTTTTATAATATCGCTTTCCCAAAACCATATCCATTCTACTTCAAAAATATATTCACTGTCCAAAATCGTGAATATACTTCACTTAACCATATTTAAACCTTTTCTACACATTTATTATTTCAATAAAAATTCGCTATCCAAAATCGCGAATATATCTTCTTTAATAATCTTCTATCTTAAATTTGTCAAATTCAATCGATTTCGAATTTATAAACACTTTTTATAAATTCTATTTGTATTCATTTTCAATATTAACAAAATTCCTTTAAAATTTCATCACTTTGATTTATACAACATCAAATTTTATAAATCTTTTATATAATGCTTTTATTTCACAATGGTCCATTTAAACCAATTAAATAAATCCTTATCGATTTATTTAAATCTTTATTCCAAATTCGTAAATCTATTTCCACAAATTTAAAAATAAATCAATATTTATTTTTACACCAATTTCCCTTATTTCAATTCAATTCATTTTCCAATTCTTCACTTTAACCCCAAAATCAGATTCCAAATTAATTTCTAATTCTACTTCAATACCAAATCAATTTCAATCTTCATTTCTAAATAAATTTCCCATCCCAACTCATTTTATATTGACTTTCCAAATTCGTTTCAATTTGCCAATTTAATTTCTAATTGGACTTCTCACTTATTACTTTTTAAATAAATTTCTTTTAAAGAAAATAAATTTCTTTGCCTCTTACGATCTATTTAAAAATCCAAATTTAAATTGAATTCTTCAATTTAAAATCACTGTTTATGAAATCCATTTATTTAGCATTTTCACTTTATTCTGGAATTTGTTCAATACGATTATAAAAATTTACTTTTTATACTTTTAAAAATTCCTTTCTTCAAAATTTCTTCAATTTCAAAATTTGATTCACTTAGAAATTTTCTACTTGAATTTCAAAAATTCAATTTCGTTTATCTTTGAAATCCAATGATGTCAAACATCCATTCAGCTAAATTTTAGCTTTCAAACAATTTCCAGATATCAATATGATTAATAGCATCACTATAATCATTCACAGATTCATATCACAATTGAAATAAATTCAATCAATGTGAGGGGTCCAGTTGGATCCCTCCAACCTGTTTCCCTGCATCCAAAGACGTTAGCACAATACCAATTCCGCTCCAGTACGGAATTATCGCGGTATATGGGTTTTATAAAAATCCGCTTACTAACGGCGCAATAGGGTCTCATCCGCTATACGAGGCGGGAAATCATCAATCCAATATATACATATGCCAATATGTATATATTGCTATATATATAGATATATATCCTACTATATCTAATATCACATCCAAACAGCAATCAAATCAAGCAACAAATAACTGAAAATTCCACTTTTCAATCGAGTGAGAAAAATCTCACCTTAGCTTTTAATTTGCAATCCAATCCAATCTCGACCCAATTATCTTGATTTATACCTTGTATAATTAATTATACAAATTTATTAATATTCGAGCAGTTAATTATTATTTATTAAATTTAACCTACACCACTTCCTTTTCAATAGATTGATTTAACTAAAAACTAAATTTAAAGCTAAATTCCTTTTGATAAATTTTCTTTAAGTAACAAATTAAATAAGTTTATTGGCTACTTAAATCACCTTAATAAATCATTTTTAATATAACTTAGTAAATTAAAATATTCGTATGCATATTTATATAGATACATACATATTTATTTTCTGATTTCCTACATACAGTTAAATCAAATTAAATTAAGTTAAGAGCAACTTAAAAATTCAAAACTAATTATCATTTAAGATTCCCTTTACTGTAAAAATCATATTTCAAACTAAAAATTGGCTCCCATACTACAATTTTTAAATTAAACTAGGAACTGAAATATTTATACATCGTTTATACCAATTCCAAAAGTTTTCTGTCTTAAACCTTTAATTTACATTTTCAATCTATACATCTTAAAAATCCAATCTTTTATATAAATTTATTTGAAAATAGTATATATGTATATATATTTTAACGACTGCTATACATATTTCTTTTCATATATATATCATATTCTATAAAATAAAATTCCTTTACTATTAATTAAATTGGAAAAAATTAAATTCAAATACCTCAAAACACATGAAGTCAACATCACGGCTTCAGCTTGGCATCCACAAAGACGCGCTGTCCATCTCCCTACCGTTCGACTTCGCCCTAGCTCACTTTCGCACTGACGATCTTCCAAAATTTCCCACCTCTCAGAGACCACGCGAACGAATGCCTCCACCTTGGCCACCACGAGATGTCCTAGCTTCGAACTACAATTGAACGCGGTCGTGCCCAATCGCGACTTTCGTGACTTCTCCTCATCGCGACCCATGCTTCAACGATGCCACCTGAGGTTTTCGATCGCGCCTACGCGAGTCGCCGCTGTCTTGAACACCTGCTCCCAATCGCGAATTCGACCGCGATTTCCCCCTTTTTTCGATGATGCTCGAGGTCGAGCTCATACCCCACGTCGCCATTAATTTTATTTTTCTTGAGAGTATGGTCTTGATTTTTTTCGAACGATTTGATTTTATTTTTGAACGAGAGGGATACTAAATTTAAGAACGAGGGCGGCCATTAATGTCACATACCAAAATTTCGACTTTCGAAAATTCGACATCGATACTCACTTTATCGACTGCCGAGCAATCGAATGCCGGAAACTTCAATAGTGAGGGTTTAAGAAAAAGAAAAAAAGTAGAGGAAGAAGAAAACAGGAGAAGAAAGAGAGAATAGAGAAGAACAACAACACGGAAGAACAACAGAACAGAAAACAATATCAGAATCTTACACATCGCAGCGGAATAACATATAATAGATAATCAATAGTCTTTTAAAACAAAGAACTATATCAGTTTATACATACATCAATCAGAGTCAATATACAACTCAATACAACAATGGACAGTTATATAAACTTGTCCTCATACAGAATACACAGCGGAATAAATACTATCAGATACAAATACTACGTCTCGACCTCCAGCTTATCTCCAAGCTCCAGAATATCCAGAAATATCCTGATAACCTAACTCTAGACTGCCCGTGTGGAAATTGGTGGGCACCCAGAGTTTAGAAGGGAAACAATAAACTCCGAGTCAGTCATGGTGACTGGTGTGAGATCGTAAAACAGTTATTCTTTTAAAAATAAACAGCAGAGTATTTTAAAGTCAATTCGCAATGCTTTTGGAAAATGAAACTACCATAAGACCTCCCACCACACACACAATGCAAACGCAGACTTGGAGGAGATTTCTTCTTATGTTAGTCAAAGATGCTTACTATGCAAAAATCAAAACCTTTTTGATATTATTATTAGTGCATAGTGGAAAACATTTCGAAAGTATAATATAAATCTTAGCCAGCATAGGTACCATTATATTATGCCTGCTATAGCTGCCTCCTGAGGAGACAGGTTATACAATTGAAATCGTAAAGGCTCGTATTGTTTCTTTGGATTTCCAACAAATGGTCAGGCTAAGGAACTTCCTATCCACGATGGGTACGTCCCTGGAATAGACGACCCGAGAACCTAACCGGATCTCTGCCAACACAAGGCCGGGTTACCTCTGCAAAAATAGGTAACTACTGACACGCGTATGCCATCCCCCGATCGTCACCGATCTTCCCGAGGATCCCCGATTCGCAACAACCACAATGAAATAAATTTTGCAGCAACCACAGAGGTTAAGTATCTGGGCTCCATACCATGATACCACCTTTATCCAGAAGGAATGACATACACTAAGGGGCGCTACTCCCTAGAACCTTGCCGCATCCTTCCTGTTTCGACCATTTCCGGGGTGTGAGGCTCAACGAAGTCTCGTCCACAAAGCTACGCTTTCTCAAAAAGCCCTGCTTTGGGTCAAACAAAATGATCAACCTATGATCACAAAGATATAAGATCAAACAAATGATCATATCACAAATGATCAAACACTGATCATTCCACAGCAACACTCAGTATGCCACATTACCAAATTGGGATATATCGCTGATAAATTTCAACTACATAACCTCTGAGCTCTTACGTCTCAGAGAAGGGTGTTAAGCTAAGAGAATAAATTCTCCGCCACCAACAGAAATGTATTTGAAAGAAAGCAGCTTTATATCTCAAATTGTAACATCAAACACACAATCCATACAAGTCTGTTCCGGGATCGAACAAAACCGAAGGCACTTCTCACGAAGCCCTTGCATTTCCGGATAATTTTCAATCGCGTCAGAACTTCCCGTCACTAAGGGTGATAAAACCTCTAAATCGGAGATCAGCCGATGTAGAGTAACTCGACGGTAATCCTTCCGTTTTCAAAAATATCCGGTCTTCAACACCGGTCTTCAAATGCGATTCATAACGACGTATCACATATTCGGAATGGGTTATACGACCCCATGGTCCTTTCCCGGCTAACCCGAATAGTGAGCGCTTATTCAAAAATAAGTGTGGCATTCAAATTCATCCAATTCATAACAAATACCATTCTAAAGGTAATTATTGATAGTCGGTTATTTAACTATCAATAAAGATGCGCAACATCATCAAATTCCAAATAATTTTCCAAATTATTTTATCTTCCAAAATATCTTTCACTAGATATAAAATTTTCCACACTTCAAAAATAAATCAACGTTTATTTTCTTTAAAACGAATTTCCATTTCTTTTATAAATTCCATAGTGAATTTATATTTCAAAAATATCTACTGATATACGATTTTCAAATCGATTTCAATATTCAACTTCAATTTATCTTTTCAAAGATAAATTCTCAAAACATTTCATTTCATTTTTGGAAAAGCAATTCCATACTTATTTAATAATAAGTATTTCACAAATCTATTTATTTTCAACACTTGGAAAATATTCGATATACTTAAATCAAATTAAGTATAATTTCATTCTTTAAGGAAAATATTCTTTTCACATTTATTTGGGTCAAAACGAATGTTACGTAAAACATCGTTACGACGACCCAAAATCGCTAGTATAGGGATTCAGAATTTAGATAGATGTGTAAATCCCAATACTATATAAAACATTTCCTTTCGGAAACCATTTACCATAACAACAGTGTTATAGTCCACCATTTCCTTAAATTTCTCGAAAACGTCTATTTCAACAAGAACTGTTGAAATCTATGCTTTCAATTCATAATACGTTTTAAAACATCTTTAAAATGTTTAACTTCATTTTTAATATCACTTTTTCAAAAATGAATCCATTTTATTCAATAATACATTCACTGTCCAAAATCGTGAATATATCTTTTTTAATAATCTTCTATATTCAATTTATCAAATTCAATTGATTTTGAATTTTTAAAACGACGTTTATAAATTCTATTTCTGTTTTAATAACAACTTCAACTTATAAATCTTCTTTTTATCAACTTCTATATTTTACTTATCAGAATAAGTGATTTCAGATTTATAAACAACTTTTATAAATTCCAATTCTATTTATAAAAACTTCAATCCCAAATCAATTTCGATATTGATTTAAAAATTTATTTATCACTACTAAGTAAATTCCTTATTTTCCTCAAATTATTCAATATTCTGTTTTTAACAATGGATTCTTCAATTTGAAATCATTTTACATTGATTTCCCAATTTGTTTCAATTTACCAATTAAATTTCTAATAGGATTTCCAACTTATCTTCTCTTAAATAAATTCCTTTTTAAGAAAATAAATTTCAATCGTTTCTTTCAATCTATTTTAAAAATCCAAATTCTTAAATTAAATTCTTCAATTTATAATCACTATTTTACGAAATCCATTTATTTAACATTTTCACTTTATTCTGGAATAAATTCGATAAGATTATAAAAATTAACTTTTATACCTTTAAATTCTTTTCTTCAAATTTTATTCAATTTCAAAAAATCAATTCACTTAAAATTTTCTGCTTGAATTACCAAAAATTCAATTTCATTTATTTTTGGAATCCAATGATATCAAACATCCATTCAGCTAAATTTTAGCTTTCAAACAATTTCCAGGCATCAATATGATCAATATAATCATTCACAGATTCATATCACAGTATAAATAAATTCAATCAATATGAGGGGTCCAGTTGGATCCCTCCAACCTGTTTTCCTGCATCCAAAGACGTTAGCACAATACCAATTCCGCTCCAGTACGGAATTATCGTGGTATATGAGTTTTATAAAAATCCGCTTACTAACGGCGCAATAGGGTCTCATCCGCTATACGAGGCGGGAAATCATCAATCCAATATATACATATGCCAATATGTATATACTGCTATATATATATAGATATATCCTACTATATCTAATATCACATCCAATATAGCAATCAAATCAAGAAATAAATAACTGAAAATTCCACTTTCATTTTTGAGTGAGAAAAATCTCACCTTAGCTTTTAATAGCAATCCATTTCCAATCCGACTTGTTTTCTTGACTTATTTGACCTTGTATAAATAATTATACAATTTATCAATATTCGAATAAAATTGAAAAATTAAATTCCATTTGATAATTCAATTAATCCGTGATTTGTTTTTATTGTAAACAAATACCTTTAAATTTCAAACAAATTTCTTTTAACAAATTTATTTAACTAAAATGAAATTTACAACCAAGTTTCTTTTAATAAATATTTTCATATAATGACAATAATTAAATGAACCATTTAACCCAATTAATTTCTTTAAATCGAATAATAAATTTCCCTTTTGATAATTTTAAACTAACCGGTGATTTAAAATGGTATATATATGTCTTTTTATATTTTTTTATCTATATATTCATATATATATATATATGAATCTACATCTATACTTTACTGTAAAAAAAAAAATTATTTTCTGCAAATATATATAAACATCTTTTATTCAATTAAATTTAACAAAGAAAAATCGTTACCTTACTGGAAATTGTCGAACCACCCCAGATCGAGATCGAACTCGATTGGCTCTCGAATCCCACCTCAAACACTGACCTCGACAGTTCGATCGCCCATCACCTTGCTAGACTTCGAGCTCACCACTTCCTAGAACTCGCGAGCCTTACCCAATCTCGACGAACCCATCGCGACCCCAAACTCACGAAACCCCCACTGCCTACAGACTGCACTGTCGACGAACTTGCCCAACTCGACAACTTCACCGTGCCACTCACGATATCCCCTCTGCCGTAGCCCTAGACTCCATCTCGCACTGCTTCGAAACCTCCTAACTTGTCGCCACGAGATCGTGACCACGACCCCAGCCCTATCCCAGATCGAACGCGAAGCCCTAGCTTCGATCATCGCCTTCCCCAATTGAACGAGCCGCCATCGCGACCCACCCCATCGCCCAGTCTCGCGACTCACCTCGTCTCACGCGGTGCCGCGCCTTCCCCCATCGATCGCCTCGATGCCATCAGTGATTCGAATCCGCTCCACATCTCCCCTTCGTTCGCGTGAATGAGTGCCTCCACCCCATCGTTTCGATTTGATGTAGAAACGAAGTCGTGATTGGATCTCGAACAAAGACGATTACAAATATCAAATTGGAGGAAGAAAGACGTGACCAGAAAATCGAATTTAGAATTTCGACAATTATCTTTAGTTCTGCCTTTAAGGAGATACTGTCGATCGGCCATGAATTTTCTTTTGAACGAGAATTTTTTTAATTTGAACGAATGAGGGAACTTAGTTTAATTTATCGCGTACAGATAGAAGATGGTTTGCACGATTTTTGTTCGTGTTTTCTGGCGCGATTTTAGGCAGAAAGGAAGGAGAACGTGTTTGCCTTATCTCTTATGTCGGCAAGGTTTTAAATTTTAAAAATCTAAATTGAATTCAATTTAAATTTTCAATGCGTTTTTATGTCGTATGCTCACGTAATAACTCCGAAAAATACGAAATTTGAAATCCGGTAATAATTCAATATTACGGACCCAATGGAACTGGTTTCGTCGAATTCCGAGTATGTCTGAAAATTGACTATTTTTAAATATCGATTCGAACAATTCAATTCAATACTGCACAGAACAGTTTCAAATTCAATCCTGACAGTTCGATTAGCTTCGGTATTATCAATACGAATTTTAAAAGCTTTCGAAATAATTTTCTTCAACTTAAAATTGAAGATATAAATTTTTATTCAACTCTCAATATATTAAATTTTATACTTTAATCGTCAAATTCAAATGTATATCGGGGATTCAAATTAAATCATCGTTCAAATATTTAAAATTAATTAAATATTCTCAATTTAATTTGTTCAAAATTCTGGGTCGTTACAGACTTCCCTCCTTAAAAGAATTTCGTCCTCGAAATTTCAAGTTAGGAAAAGTGGTCCTTAACTCGTCTACTATTTTTCACAATCTAATAGTTTTATCAGTCTTTCAAAACAAATCTCTCTACTAAAGATTCGTTATTAATTCAACTAAATTTCTAAACCTTTCATAGTTTTCAAACATCATTGTTTTCCTTCAAAATTCAAATTCAATTCAAATTCAAATTTAAACTTCCAAAATTTTCTCAAAAATTTTCTAACGCCCTAAATTTCCGAAAAATTTCGCCAGCGTCTCCTTTGCGCGGCTAATACGGCACGACTACAAAACGTCCCTACGGACTCTCAGATTTCAAAAAGAAAAAGAAAAAGCCAAACGGCTAGAGAAATAAGTCATCAAATCTCATATTCAAATTCAAATACGTACCTTTTTTCGAGCAATTCAAATTTATCTTTGAAATTAAATCCAATTCCCTTTATAACCTGTATATCCTACTAGCCATAATATCTAGTTACAACATTCAAACTATTTTGCAAATTCTATTACAAAATTTTCAATATATACTTCTTATATCATTTTTACTTCACCATTGAAGTTACATATTCATTATCATTCAATTTTGCATTTCAATTTTCATTTGAGTTCAATTCAAAAGTTCAATTCAATTTGAATTCTATTTAACTTCTATTCTAAAATATTGAATTTTATCTTTCAATTATAGCTGATTCATATCACTATTTTTTTTCACTTAGTTTCGCTTACTAATTTTCTTATTTCAATACTTCACTTTGTTTATTACAAATCAAATTCAATTCAGTCTCATTTTCTTACAAATTCAAAATGAACTTTAACATTCAATTTCATTTTCTGGCACTTGCAATCGCAATTTATTCATTCATTCACTAATTTAGTCCTTTTCAATTTGAATCTTATTCCAATCAGATTTCAAATGTTTTATAAGTTATCAACTTATTTACATTTCATAAATATAGTATTCCAGAGTCTTTTCAACCTTTCAAAGCCATTTTGAAAACAATTCAAATCATCCTTTTAATTTTCAAAACAAAACCCAAATTTTTCAAACAACTTCCATTTAAAACAATTTGGCAGCAATTTCTCTTTTGGAAACCCGAAAATGAACATCGATAATGCTGCAGTCATTACCGAAATTATTTTCCAGCGACCGAAAAGAGTTTAGAGCTTTCATCTCTCCAAAATATTTTTCAAAACCTTTGAAATTCATTTTCAAATCAAAAAGGATTTAAACTTTTCCAAATCTCCAAAATTTTCAAATTCTTTACAAAACATTTCCAAAAACTTCTCTGGAATCCCGTTTTAAATTATAAGTCACCTTTATAATTTATATTCTCAAATTTCATTTATATGTGAACTTATTTCTTAACTTTGGAGTTACGATTTCAATTTCTTATTCAATTTCATATAATAATTCAATGTTATTATTTTCCTAACAACCATGCAACCATATACTGTAATAATTTACAGAAAATCATTTCTTTTATATACAAAAATAGTTTTGGGCAAAATTATTTCATTTACCCTATTTTAAAACAATACTGTGCCGAATTGTTCTATTCAAGTGTTTAGAAACCCCTTCGATACAGTTTTGCAAGACTGTGCCGACGAAGGTTCATATACCACTCAATAAACCAATCATCACAATACAAAACAATTTTATATTAACTAACAAATACGCGCTCATATCTATTATTACACTCAAACTCATTCTAGAGTACTGCTGACTCTATCTCTAATGAGTAACACCCAACAGAGCAGGGTTGTCGCTTAACCATATGCTCTGATACCACTTTGTCACATACCAAAATTTCGACTTTCGAAAATTCGACATCGATACTCACTTTATCGACTGCCGAGCAATCGAGTGCCGGAAACTTCAATAGCGAGGGTTTAAGAAAAAGAAAAAAAGTAGAGGAAGAAGAAAACAGGAGAAGAAAGAGAGAATAGAGAAGAACAACAACACGGAAGAACAACAGAACAGAAAACAATATCAGAATCTTACACATCGCAGCATAATAACATATAATAGATAATCAATAGTCTTTTAAAACAAAGAACTATATCAGTTTATACATACATCAATCAGAGTCAATATACAACTCAATACAACAATGGACAGTTATATAAACTTGTCCTCATACAGAATACACAGCGGAATAAATACTATCAGATACAAATACTACGTCTCGACCTCCAGCTTATCTCCAAGCTCCAGAATATCCAGAAATATCCTGATAACCTAACTCTAGACTGCCCGTGTGGAAATTGGTGGGCACCCAGAGTTTAGAAGGGAAACAATAAACTCCGAGTCAGTCATGGTGACTGGTGTGAGATCGTAAAACAGTTATTCTTTTAAAAATAAACAGCAGAGAATTTTAAAGTCAATTCGCAATGCTTTTGGAAAATGAAACTACCATAAGACCTCCCACCACACACACAATGCAAACGCAGACTTGGAGGAGATTTCTTCTTATGTTAGTCAAAGATGCTTACTACGCAAAAATCAAAACCTTTTTGATATTATTATTAGTGCATAGTGGAAAACATTTCGAAAGTATAATATAAATCTTAGCCAGCATAGGTACCATTATATTATGCCTGCTATAGCTGCCTCCTGAGGAGACAGGTTATACAATTGAAATCGTAAAGGCTCGTATTGTTTCTTTGGATTTCCAACAAATGGTCAGGCTAAGGAACTTCCTATCCACGATGGGTACGTCCCTGGAATAGACGACCCGAGAACCTAACCGGATCTCTGCCAACACAAGGCCGGGTTACCTCTGCAAAAATAGGTAACTACTGACACGCGTATGCCATCCCCCGATCGTCACCGATCTTCCCGAGGATCCCCGATTCGCAACAACCACAAAGAAATAAATTTTGCAGCAACCACAGAGGTTAAGTATCTGGGCTCCATACCATGATACCACCTTTATCCAGAAGGAATGACATACACTAAGGGGCGCTACTCCCTAGAACCTTGCCGCATCCTTCCTGTTTCGACCATTTCCGGGGTGTGAGGCTCGACGAAGTCTCGTCCACAAAGCTACGCTTTCTCAAAAAGCCCTGCTTTGGGTCAAACAAAATGATCAACCTATGATCACAAAGATATAAGATCAAACAAATGATTATATCACAAATGATCAAACACTGATCATTCCACAGCAACACTCAGTATGCCACGTTACCAAATTGGGATATATCGCTGATAAATTTCAACTACATAACCTTTGAGCTCGTACGTCTCAGAGAAGGGTGTTAAGCTAAGAGAATAAATTCTCCGCCACCAATATAAATGTATTTGAAAGAAATCAGCTTTATATCTCAAATTGTAACGTCAGACACACAATCCATACAAGTCTGTTCCGGGATCGAACAGAACCGAAGGCACTTCTCACGAAGCCCTTGCATTTCCGGATAATTTTCAATCGCGTCAGAACTTCCCGTCACTAAGGGTGATAAAACCTCTAAATCGGAGATCAGCCGATGTAGAGTAACTCGACGGTAATCCTTCCGTTTTCAAAAATATCCGGTCTTCAACACCGGTCTTCAAATGCGATTCATAACGACGTATCACATATTCGGGAATGGGTTATACGACCCCATGGTCCTTTCCCGGCTAACCCGAATAGTGAGCGCTTATTCAAAAATAAGTGTGGCATTCAAATTCATCCAATTCACAACAAATACCATTCTAAAGGTAATTATTGATAGTCGGTTATTTAACTATCAATAAAGATGCGCAACATCATCAGATTCCAAATAATTTTCCAAATTATTTTATCTTCCAAAATATCTTTCACTAGATATAAAATTTTCCACACTTCAAAAATAAATCAACGTTTATTTTCTTTAAAACGAATTTCCATTTCTTTTATAAATTCCATAGTGAATTTATATTTCAAAAATATCTACTGATATACGATTTTCAAATCGATTTCAATATTCAACTTCAATTTATCTTTTCAAAGATAAATTCTCAAAACATTTCATTTCATTTTTGGAAAAGCAATTCCATACTTATTTAATAATAAGTATTTCACAAATCTATTTATTTTCAACACTTGGAAAATATTCGATATACTTAAATCAAATTAAGTATAATTTCATTCTTTAAGGAAAATATTCTTTTCACATTTATTTGGGTCAAAACAAATGTTACGTAAAACATCGTTACGACGACCCAAAATCGCTAGTATAGGGATTCAGAATTTAGATAGATGTGTAAATCCCAATACTATATAAAACATTTCCTTTCGGAAACCATTTACCATAACAACAGTGTTATAGTCCACCATTTCCTTAAATTTCTCGAAAACGTCTATTTCAACAAGAACTGTTGAAATCTATGCTTTCAATTCATAATACATTTTAAAACATCTTTAAAATGTTTAACTTCATTTTTAATATCACTTTTTCAAAAATGAATCCATTTTATTCAATAATACATTCACTGTCCAAAATCGTGAATATATCTTTTTTAATAATCTTCTATATTCAATTTATCAAATTCAATTGATTTTGAATTTATAAAACGACGTTTATAAATTCTATTTCTGTTTTAATAACAACTTCAACTTATAAATCTTCTTTTTATCAACTTATATATTTTACTTATCAGAATAAGTGATTTCGGATTTATAAACAACTTTTATAAATTCCAATTCTATTTATAAAAACTTCAATCCCAAATCAATTTCGATATTGATTTAAAAATTTATTTATCACTACTAAGTAAATTCCTTATTTTCCTCAAATTATTCAATATTCTGTTTTTAACAATGGATTCTTCAATTTGAAATCATTTTACATTGATTTCCCAATTTGTTTCAATTTACCAATTAAATTTCTAATAGGATTTCCAACTTATCTTCTCTTAAATAAATTCCTTTTTAAGAAAATAAATTTCAATCGTTTCTTTCAATCTATTTTAAAAATCCAAATTCTTAAATTAAATTCTTCAATTTATAATCACTATTTTACGAAATCCATTTATTTAACATTTTCACTTTATTCTGGAATAAATTCGATAAGATTATAAAAATTAACTTTTATACCTTTAAATTCTTTTCTTCAAATTTTATTCAATTTCAAAAAATCAATTCACTTAAAATTTTCTGCTTGAATTACCAAAAATTCAATTTCATTTATTTTTGGAATCCAATGATATCAAACATCCATTCAGCTAAATTTTAGCTTTCAAACAATTTCCAAGCATCAATATGATCAATATAATCATTCACAGATTCATATCACAGTATAAATAAATTCAATCAATATGAGGGTTCCAGTTGGATCCCTCCAACCTGTTTTCCTGCATCCAAACACGTTAGCACAATACCAATTCCGCTCCAGTACGGAATTATCGTGGTATATGGGTTTTATAAAAATCCGCTTACTAACGGCGCAATAGGGTCTCATCCGCTATACGAGGCGGGAAATCATCAATCCAATATATACATATGCCAATATGTATATACTGCTATATATATATAGATATATCCTACTATATCTATTATCACATCCAATATAGCAATCAAATCAAGAAATAAATAACTGAAAATTCCACTATCATTTTTGAGTGAGAAAAATCTCACCTTAGCTTTTAATAGCAATCCGTTTCCAATCCGACTTGTTTTCTTGACTTATTTGACCTTGTATAAATAATTATACAATTTATCAATATTCGAATAAAATTGAAAAATTAAATTCCATTTGATAATTCAATTAATCCGTGATTTGTTTTTATTGTAAACAAATACCTTTAAATTTCAAACAAATTTCTTTTAACAAATTTATTTAACTAAAATGAAATTTACAACCAAGTTTCTTTTAATAAATATTTTCATATAATGACAATAATTAAATGAACCATTTAACCCAATTAATTTCTTTAAATCGAATAATAAATTTCCCTTTTGATAATTTTAAACTAACCGGTGATTTAAAATGGTATATATATGTCTTTTTATATTTTTTTATCTATATATTCATATATATATATATATATGAATCTACATCTATACTTTACTGTAAAAAAAAATTATTTTCTGCAAATATATATAAACATCTTTTATTCAATTAAATTTAACAAAGAAAAATCGTTACCTTACTGGAAATTGTCGAACCACCCCAGATCGAGATCGAACTCGATTGGCTCTCGAATCCCACCTCAAACACTGACCTCGACAATTCGATCGCCCATCACCTTGCTAGACTTCGAGCTCACCACTTCCTGGAACTCGCGAGCCTTACCCAATCTCGATGAACCCATCGCGACCCCAAACTCGCGAAACCCCCACTGCCTACAGACTGCACTGTCGACGAACTTGCCCAACTCGACAACTTCACCGTGCCACTCACGATATCCCCTCTGCCGCAGCCCTAGACTCCATCTCGCACTGCTTCGAAACCTCCTAACTTGTCGCCACGAGATCGTGACCACGACCCCAGCCCTATCCCAGATCGAACGCGAAGCCCTAGCTTCGATCATCGCCTTCCCCAATTGAACGAGCCGCCATCGCGACCCACCCCATCGCCCAGTCTCGCGACTCACCTCGTCTCACGCGGTGCCGCGCCTTCCCCCATCGATCGCCTCGATGCCATCAGTGATTCGAATCCGCTCCACATCTCCCCTTCGTTCGCGTGAATGAGTGCCTCCACCCCCATCGTTTCGATTTGATGTAGAAACGAAGTCGTGATTGGATCTCAAACAAAGACGATTACAAATATCAAATTGGAGGAAGAAAGACGTGACCAGAAAATCGAATTTAGAATTTCGACAATTATCTTTAGTTCTGCCTTTAAGGAGATACTGTCGATCGGCCATGAATTTTCTTTTGAACGAGAATTTTTTTAATTTGAACGAATGAGGGAACTTAGTTTAATTTATCGCGTACAGATAGAAGATGGTTTGCACGATTTTTGTTCGTGTTTTCTGGCGTGATTTTAGGCAGAAAGGAAGGAGAACGTGTTTGCCTTATCTCTTATGTCGGCAAGGTTTTAAATTTTAAAAATCTAAATTGAATTCAATTTAAATTTTCAATGCGTTTTTATGTCGTACGCTCACGTAATAACTCTGAAAAATACGAAATTTGAAATCCGGTAATAATTCAATATTACAGACCCAATGGAACTGGTTTCGTCGAATTCCGAGAATGTCTGAAAATTGACTATTTTTAAATATCGATTCGAACAATTCAATTCAATACTGCACAGAACAGTTTCAAATTCAATCCTGACAGTTCGATTAGCTTCGGTATTATCAATACGAATTTTAAAAGCTTTCGAAATAATTTTCTTCAACTTAAAATTGAAGATATAAATTTTTATTCAACTCTCAATATATTAAATTTTATACTTTAATCGTCAAATTCAAATGTATATCGGGGATTCAAATTAAATCATCGTTCAAATATTTAAAATTAATTAAGTATTCTCAATTTAATTTGTTCACAATTCTGGGTAGTTACAATTAATTCGTTACCGAGATTTAATTTCGATTTAAACGAACAGAGGGATGTTTAAAAATTGAAGACGGTATGGTTTACGTGATGGGTTGCACGATCTTTCCTTCGTGATTCCCTGCGTGTTCAGAGGAGACAACGTGCTGTAGTTGACCAATTAAAATATTAATTTAAATTTGAATTTCGTTAAAAATTCAATGCGTTTTCCTGTCGTGTGCTCACGTATCAACACCAAAAAATACGAAATTCGAAATCTGATAATAATTCGATATTACGGACCCAATGGAACTAGTTTCGTCGAATTCCGAGAATGTCTGAAAATTGACTATTTTTAAATATCGATTCGAACAATTCAATTCAATACTGCACAGAACAGTTTCAAATTCAATCCTGACAGTTCGATTAGCTTCGGTATTATCAATACGAATTTTAAAAGCTTTTGAAATATTTTTCTTCAGCTTAAATTGAAGATTCGAATTTTTATCCAGTTTAATAGATTAAATTATAAAATTTAATCGCCAAATTTTGAAATTATATCGGGGATTCAAATTAAATCATCGTTCAAATATTTAAAATTAATTAAATATTCTCAATTTAATTCGTTCAAAATTCTGGGTCGTTACAATGGGTAATGCCATGGAATTCGAAGGACACTCGAGTATCATATCCGGAAAACCAAAATCAGAGAGAATAATATCGATAGAATGAATCCAAGATGTGGCCACAAATCGGATATCAAGCAGAAGGCACTTTCCATATCTTTACTTCGAAAATATGTATCATATAGTACCTTTTCAAATCACTTTCAAATATCGTACTTATATAAAATCCATTATATATAAGATTTAATTTTCAAATCAAATACTTTCCAAAATCAATAGTATATCAAATCATACTTATATAGACTTCAATTATATAAGATTTCACTTTCAAATTGAGTACCTTTTCAAATCTATAGTTTTCGAATCAATTTCATACTCATACAAATCAATTTTATATAAGTTCGACAACTCCCAAATCAAGTGTTTAGTAACATAAGGTTCTCAAATTTCAATTTGTTTCAATATCAGTTCAATTTCAAAATCATATACAATTTCACCAAATTATTTCTTCTCAAATTAATTATCTTTAGTTTCAACGTTTCCAGAATAATAGATTTAGAAAATAAATCCAAATTTCCAAGTCAATAATTTAAGTCAACCAATTCATTTCCAAAATCAATGGTTTTCAAAATCATCTTATACTTACGTAAGGTCTATCTTATATAAGGTTCCAATTTTTCAAAATAAATTTCACTGTATGAAGAGCCATATGGGATTGAATATCTTTGCTTTTATGGGTTATATATCATTGTAATTTAAATTGGAAATTTTCTTTTAGTAAGCAAAGATATTCTAACATGACAGCTTTCAATTTCAGCGTCAAAATATATCAATGATATTAGAATATAAGATGTACATACGTCATCATTTCGCAGAATCACATTTGATTGCTCGCTCGATCACACAAGTTCGCTTTCGAACTAGTATTGTCCATTCGACTTTCCTAATGCGGATTTCGATATGGTTTCTCAACTAGAAGCCATCAGTCTCCTTGCATAGCCATATACTATGATAGAGAATTCTAGAATCAAGCCCAAAATCCATATCAAATATTCGCCGTCAAGAATCGAATGAAAAATCATAACACGAAATGGTGTAACTCACCTCGAACTTGTGTACTGTAACATCCCGTATTTTTAAGCCATTGAATTTGAACATTTAATTCATTTTAAATGTTAATGTGGATTCTTAATTGATTTTTAAATGAATAGATTCAGATTCAATCAATGAAATAAGCTGTAATTTTTAATTATAGTAATTTCGGGTTGAATTTGAATAACGGGAAGATACTATTTAAATATTCAAAATTGAGATAAAAGGTAAATCTGAGTGTAAATAGTGATAAAAATAGTTTTAAAAATTTATTTGGAGTTATTGGAGTGTAAATAGTGTGGTGGTAATTTTAGATGAATTTAAAAGTCGACAAATTAATATTTGGAATTTTATATTAATTTAAAAGTGGATTTAATATTATTAAAATGCTATTAAATCAAATTTTTGTCAGAAATGAACCAGAATGATTTTTAACGTGTTTATAAATTTTATATGATTTATTGTTAAGTTAATAAAATTTTAAAAGTGAAATTTTAAACGTTTCCGTCAATTTTGACAAATCGCCTGATTTAATAGACGAGTAAAATAGCCTTCTGGGGCACAGTCTCGGAATTCGACGAAACCAGTTCCATTGGATCCGTAATAGTTAGTTATTATCGGATTTCAATTTTCGTAGCGATCGGAGTTGTTGTTTGACCGTGGTGGCTCGAAACGCATCGGAATCGATTTAACCGATTTAATTTTAAATTGATCGTTTAATTCCGTATCTCGTGCATACGATCAAATTGGCTCACGAAACCTGTTCCATTGTGTCCGGAATGCGGAAAAACCCTAGAATCGCCTGTCGGAACGTGAGAATCGGAATTCGTTTGCATAACGGATAAGTCGAGATATTATATTAATTAAATAATATTAAACCGTATATATATTAACATTTATCAAAACCCTAGCTAGGTCTCTCAGCCGCCGTATTCATTCTTTTCAAGGGTCGAAATTGCTTCTTACTTCTTCTTCAATTTTCGTTCAATCCACGCGACGATTGCGGAAACCCTCAATTGGGAAGGTGAAGAGTATGTCGAGATCTACAATATGGACGGTCGAGATGTAAATCAGAGGAGTGTGGAGGCTGGGAGGAAGTCGCGTTCGCCGCCGTTCTCTTCTGTGTGGTGCGCTGGAGGGGCGACCGAGTGCCGCCGCACTTGGGTCGAGTGGGGAGGTCGTGGCGCCCTTCGCGGTGGTAGGTCCGGATCGAACTCGAAGTGAACGTGGAGAGAGCGGTCTCGAACCCTAGCTCGCGAGTTGATGGGTTCAATTATCTGAAGCTTGTCGCGTGAAAGGGAAGATGTTAGGGACGGTCTCGATTTCTCACTACAATCTACGGCTGAGATGGTATATAAAAAAAAAAAAATTGTTTTAAAATGTTATTCAAACTTTAATAATCCGTAACTATTTCATACGATCTCAGATTCGGACGATTTTGGATGCGTTGGAATCGCAGAGAAGTGTGCTACACGATGGTGCAGATTTGGAGTCATTTAGGGCAAGTAGAAATTTGGGTTAAATCGGACGTCGTCCGGTTTAATTTAAATGTCGAACGCTCGCCGAACTCAAAGTGAGTTATTCTCACTCACATCTGGATGCTAGACATTATAAATAGTTGATATTTAAATATCTGTTTGGTTGATTATAACTGTTGTTATCAGTTTGGAATGATATTATATTGACATGTGCTAATATTTGTGGATGCAGGGAAAAACAGGTTGGAGGGATCCAACTGGATTCCTCACAATGTAGCAATTATTTTATGATTGATAATGATACCTGTTTATATTGTTGTGATTGATAAATCTGAATTTAAACTGTATTGTGATAATTGTTGTATAAATTACGATTCCAGAATTTAATTATAAATGGATTAAATTGGGGTTTTACGAAATAAAATGAATGGTTAAAATAAGAATTTCAAAGAATGGAATTTGAAATCTGGTTTGGATGGAAAATGTAAATGTAAATTGGCCAAATTGAGATTTATAAAATGGATAAATGGGAAGTATAAATTTCTGGAAATGAATTCTAGGGAAATTACAAATTTGTTTTTAAATAACGATGGTTTATTTTAATAATGAATAGTGTTATCCGGAAATTTAAATGTGTTGGAATGAAGCTTCCAAATGTAAAATTTACAGTTTTAAATGTAAATAGAATATTTTAAATTGCCGTTTTCTCCATTGGAATTTTATTTAAGTAAATTGTAAATCTGGTTTCATTGAAGAATTCACCAAATGTTTATTTTAAAATGTTTAAACTATATTTTTAAAATGAATTTCTGGATATGGGAAATTGAGTTGGAACTTCGGATGAAGTTATAGATAAGTATGGAATTGGGAATTTATGTCGTAAAACATAAACTGAATTTGAAATAAATCGGATGGATTTATATGAAAGAATACTTTGGAATGTTTGAACGGGATAGTGTTTCCCTGGGGAAAACCAAGTTAGTGTTTTTAAAGATTTTATTTTATTTAAAAGTTAAGTTTTAAAATTGTTTAAAGAGTATTTTTAAGAAGTTATTTTTAAAGTAACAAACTAATAGTTTAGAAATCATAATGATTGAAGAATATATTAGTAAATATTTTTACAAATGGATTATCTAAAGGTTGGTTTTGACTTAAGTTATTGAAATTAGTATTTTTCTTCTTATAACGCTATTTTGAATTTAGTTAAACTAAAACCCTTATTTTTAAATCAAAGTTTATGTATTAATAACTAGTTTTCTTCACATATTTTAAATTTATATTTTGAGTAAATAAATAGAAGTAATTTTCATATTTTAAAGTATATTTCAGTATAAAGTATTTTAACTGTTTTAAATGCAAATTGTTTTATACTTGGTTATTCCCGATGGGAATAAAGGGTAAAAGATTTACCTTGTAAAGGAAGAGTGGAAAATTGTTTCAAATGAGTTTTGAAAATGTGAAAATATATCTTTGAAAGATATTAGAAGAAAATAAATAATATGGAGATTATTTATTGTGTGATGGATGTGTATGGATGTTTGTGAACATTAATTGATAGTTAAATCACCGACTATCAATATTGGCCAAATGCGCTGATCGTTTCGAAGAGACCGGGATCGGGTTTGCTACATTACAGCATGATAGGGGGTTCTCGCTTCGCGGTTTGGTGGCGAACGGGAGACTCTTACCTCTACATGTCCCTGAGAGGTAAAGGCCTTGTGAGGGTTGGTTGCGAGTCGAGAGACTGGCCGTAAAAGCAAATTCGAGGTATCACTGTGTGCCACGGTGGGTCTGGGATGGTTGCAAAGCCTACCGGTCGCCACTGCCTCGGGTCGTCACACTTGGTATCAGAGCTTAGGTTGGCGACAACCTAGGCTTTGGTGGGAAAATTACTCATTATAAATAGAGTCAGAAGTACTCTATGATGAGTTGAGTGTACTAATAGCTATGAGAGCGTACTTGTTAGTGGATATAAAATTGTTTTTGTACTATGTTGACTTATCGGTTGAGTGTTTATGAATTCTGGTCGGTGCGGGAAGTACAACCGTATCGATATGGGTTTCTAAACTCTTAAACAAGGTAAACCGACATAGTATTGTTTTAGAGTGGGTAAATGAAATAATTTTACCCAAAATTGTATTTTGATATAAAAAGAAATAATTTTCTAAATTATTATATATATTGGATGCTTGTTTGGTTGTTTCTTCTATAATTAAATAAGAAATTAAAACATGATCTAAAATTTGAAATGATATATATAAGAAAATAAGAAGTTAAAATATTAAAATGGTTTATAACCAAATTGAATTGACTGGATATGTTTTAAATAAGAAAAGTAAAAAATTTAAAATTTGATTTAAACTAGAATTTTGACCCCGGAAATTTTGAAAGGGATTTCAAATGGAATTAAACAAAGTTTTGGGAGTTTGACTTTGTGGAAATGTTTGAAATGTTTTCCAAAGGTTTTTGAAGTCAAGAATGGAGTATATTTTGGAAAATATTTTTTTTTTGGAAATTGATTTGAGGTGAATTTTGGAAGTGGAAAGCATTGAACTCACTTCAGTCGCTGGAAAATAATCCTGATGATGCTGGCCACATCATTAGAATTCATTTTCGAGTTTCTAAAGTGATGGATTGCTACCAAAATAGTTGGGTATGACATTGTTCGGACTTGTTTAGAAAACAAGTGATTTTAGAATTTTCCAAAAAGGAAATTTTTGTTAAAAGCATATTGTTTTGGAATTTGGTATTTGATTTGAATATCAAATGGTAATGTGTTGATTTTTATTTCGAATTGGTTTTGAAATAAATCCGGGTAAATTGAATTCTGGGAATTCTATTTTAAATAAAAAAATGTGAAAGTTGAAATGATTCAACTACATAACTTATAAAGGAAAGTTAATTTAAAGAAGAATTGAGTATATATGGAATGTAAATTTACTTCGAATAAATGAAGGTGAATGGAATATATCTAGATTTAACTTATGATAAGTTAAATAAAATTAAGGATTTGAAATTGAATTAAATCTAAATGAATTGGAATTAAATTGAAGTGTGATTAAATGGAAATGGACTTAAGTGAGCAATATAAACTTACAAGTAAATAAGTTGGAGAACTTGAGAATGAAAGATTTGATTTTAACTCAAGAAAAATGGAATTATAATCACAAATAAAAATGGTTAAGTAGTATGGTGAATTCAAACTTAATCTGAAATGAAATGTAAAGTAAGATAAGGTAAGGTGAGATATAAAAGATGTGAATAAACTTAAAATGGTAAATGAGTTTTAAACTTATGTATGGAGGAATAAAATGGATTGAAGTGAAATTCAAAATATTAGATGCATCATAAACAATATTGAATGAAATTCAATTCTTATTTAAGTAATAAAGAAGTGGGTTAAATGAAATTTGACTAAATAAAATTTAGTTAAACTTGGAATAAATTTGGATAAGAATCAAATTGAAAGGGAATTTGGTTTAGTTGATATGATGTTGAATGAAGTAAATGCTTACTCAATTAAATCTAAAATGATTGTTTGGGAATGAATTTTGTGTAAGCTAAATTAAATGGAAAGTATATGGTAATGAATAGAATTTTGATAGTTGGTCAAAATTTGGAAGGTAAATAAAATCCAGTTTTGGGATGGAATTTAAGTTTGGTAATAAATGTTGGAAGTGAGAATGTATAATGGGATTAGATTATAATAGTGATGGTTTGAATTGTAAGTAAATTCAAATGAGAGAAATAATTTAAATGGTCTCTTTGTTAATAAAATAAATTTGTACATGGATTGGATAAATAAACAAAGAGCATTAAAGTTGTAAAGGAATTGAAATTTGATTTGAATGAGAATCAAATGAAAATAAAATAAAATTGATATAAGAAGATGATGGAAATTTTGTGAAAGAACTTAAGTAACTTGGAAGAAAAACGAAATGAATGTGAATGAGCTTTATTAAGTAATTTTGAATGACATTTCGTTAAATAATAAAATTTAATTTCAAGTGAAATGATGTTAATAAATTTTTTTGATGTGATTTGAATATAGGGGTTATAAATAATCCAGGATGGAAGGAAATTTATATAAGCTTGAATTGGTTAATGAAATTAAAATGTAAAGGAAATATTTACTTTAACCATTGCATTTAAATAAGAATACTTGAATTGTGAACCATGCAATGGAGTTCATTTTACTTGAATAACATGAAATTGCTTGTAATCGGAATTGAGTTGTTTAACAGGCAATTGGAATTGAATTGTGAATAAATTGATATGAATGGGAACCCAATTCAAAGAGTTTTGTATATGAATGCAAGTGAATTGGTTAAGAATAGCAAATGAAATTGATTTTGAATCAATAGGAATGAATTGACCTCTTAATGAGTAATATTTGCATATGAATGGAAATGGATCATAACTGAAATGCAAATGCTTCAAAATTAAAATGGAATTTGATTGTAAATCAAATTGAGAATAAGGATTAAGTTGTGAATCAACTTGAAATTGAGATGGAATAGGTTGATGTTGGTAAAGCACCTGTTAATCATATTCAATAAAAATGAAGTTGGATTTGAATAAGAAATTGGAAAGGTGATTTAAAACTTTGAATTGTTGATAAAATATGGTTAACATTGTTAATGATGAAGTTTGTTTGGTTTGGTTATGAAATGGATATGTTTGGCTTGCATTTATATTGGAAATATTATGAAAATGCTCATATCTTGAAAACTGATGAGTTTGCTTGAGTTAAGTACAGGTACGGGAGGCGTTCGAGAGAGTTGGAGCGCGTATATGCGTTATATTAGCCGCTCGCTATTAAAATTTTGCTAAAAAGGTACGCCTACGCAAATATAATTGGGAAATGATACATATATTGTGTTATATTTTGGTTTCCGGCCATGTGAGCCGATGTATATATATTTGTGTATCCTGCGATATCGCAGAAGCTCCTCCGTACAAAGGAGACTCCGCCAAAATTTTTCAAAAATTTTGGGAGTTAGAAATTTTTTTGGGGTTTTTGGGAAAATTTTTGGGTTTTTGATTTGCTAAGAAATTGAAGTTTTGAAAGCAAATGTTAAAATAAAGGCTTTCGAGTAAATAAAGCAAATGGTTTTGAAATGGAGTTGAAACTTTTTGGGAAAGTGAATATAAGCTTTTAACTAAGCAAATTTGGAAATAAATGGGTTGGAGAGTATTTTCTACCTTAGCAAATTTCGGGGACGAAATTTTTATAAGGGGGAAGGAATGTAACATCCCGTATTTTTAAGCCATTGAATTTGAACATTTAATTCATTTTAAATGTTAATGTGGATTCTTAATTGATTTTTAAATGAATAGATTCAGATTCAATCAATGAAATAAGCTGTAATTTTTAATTATAGTAATTTCGGGTTGAATTTGAATAACGGGAAGATACTATTTAAATATTCAAAATTGAGATAAAAGGTAAATCTGAGTGTAAATAGTGATAAAAATAGTTTTAAAAATTTATTTGGAGTTATTGGAGTGTAAATAGTGTGGTGGTAATTTTAGATGAATTTAAAAGTCGACAAATTAATATTTGGAATTTTATATTAATTTAAAAGTGGATTTAATATTATTAAAATGCTATTAAATCAAATTTTTGTCAGAAATGAACCAGAATGATTTTTAACGTGTTTATAAATTTTATATGATTTATTGTTAAGTTAACAAAATTTTAAAAGTGAAATTTTAAACGTTTCCGTCAATTTTGACAAATCGCCTGATTTAATAGACGAGTAAAATAGCCTTCCGGGGCACAGTCTCGGAATTCGACGAAACCAGTTCCATTGGATCCGTAATAGTTAGTTATTATCGGATTTCAATTTTCGTAGCGATCGGAGTTGTTGTTTGACTGTGGTGGCTCGAAACGCATCGGAATCGATTTAACCGATTTAATTTTAAATTGATCGTTTAATTCCGTATCTCGTGCATACGATCAAATTGGCTCACGAAACCTGTTCCATTGTGTCCGGAATGCGGAAAAACCCTAGAATCGCCTGTCGGAACGTGAGAATCGGAGTTCGTTTGCATAACGGATAAGTCGAGATATTATATTAATTAAATAATATTAAACCGTATATATATTAACATTTATCAAAACCCTAGCTAGGTCTCTCAGCCGCCGTATTCATTCTTTTCAAGGGTCGAAATTGCTTCTTACTTCTTCTTCAATTTTCGTTCAATCCACGCGACGATTGCGGAAACCCTCAACTGGGAAGGTGAAGAGTATGTCGAGATCTACAATATGGACGGTCGAGATGTAAATCAGAGGAGTGTGGAGGCTGGGAGGAAGTCGCGTTCGCCGCCGTTCTCTTCTGTGTGGTGCGCTGGAGGGGAGACCGAGTGCCGCCGCACTTGGGTCGAGTGGGGAGGTCGTGGCGCCCTTCGCGGTGGTAGGTCCGGATCGAACTCGAAGTGAACGTGGAGAGAGCGGTCTCGAACCCTAGCTCGCGAGTTGATGGGTTCAATTATCTGAAGCTTGTCGCGTGAAAGGGAAGATGTTAGGGACGGTCTCGATTTCTCACTACAATCTACGGCTGAGATGGTATATAAAAAAAAAAAAAATTGTTTTAAAATGTTATTCAAACTTTAATAATCCGTAACTATTTCATACGATCTCAGATTCGGACGAATTTGGATGCGTTGGAATCGCAGAGAAGTGTGCTACGCGATGGTGCAGATTTGGAGTCATTTCGGGCAAGTAGAAATTTGGGTTAAATCGGACGTCGTCCGGTTTAATTTAAATGTCGAACGCTCGCCGAACTCAAAGTGAGTTATTCTCACTCACATCTGGATGCTAGACATTATAAATAGTTGATATTTAAATATCTGTTTGGTTGATTATAACTGTTGTTATCAGTTTGGAATGATATTATATTGACATGTGCTAATATTTGTGGATGCAGGGAAAAACAGGTTGGAGGGATCCAACTGGATTCCTCACAATGTAGCAATTATTTTATGATTGATAATGATACCTGTTTATATTGTTGTGATTGATAAATCTGAATTTAAACTGTATTGTGATAATTGTTGTATAAATTACGATTCCAGAATTTAATTATAAATGGATTAAATTGGGGTTTTACGAAATAAAATGAATGGTTAAAATAAGAATTTCAAAGAATGGAATTTGAAATCTGGTTTGGATGGAAAATGTAAATGTAAATTGGCCAAATTGAGATTTATAAAATGGATAAATGGGAAGTATAAATTTCTGGAAATGAATTCTAGGGAAATTACAAATTTGTTTTTAAATAACGATGGTTTATTTTAATAATGAATAGTGTTATCCGGAAATTTAAATGTGTTGGAATGAAGCTTCCAAATGTAAAATTTACAGTTTTAAATGTAAATAGAATATTTTAAATTGTCGTTTTCTCCATTGGAATTTTATTTAAGTAAATTGTAAATCTGGTTTCATTGAAGAATTCACCAAATGTTTATTTTAAAATGTTTAAACTATATTTTTAAAATGAATTTCTGGATATGGGAAATTGAGTTGGAACTTCGGATGAAGTTATAGATAAGTATGGAATTGGGAATTTATGTCGTAAAACATAAACTGAATTTGAAATAAATCGGATGGATTTATATGAAAGAATACTTTGGAATGTTTGAACGGGATAGTGTTTCCCTGGGGAAAACCAAGTTAGTGTTTTTAAAGATTTTATTTTATTTAAAAGTTAAGTTTTAAAATTGTTTAAAGAGTATTTTTAAGAAGTTGTTATTTTTAAAGTAACAAACTAATAGTTTAGAAATCATAATGATTGAAGAATATATTAGTAAATATTTTTACAAATGGATTATCTAAAGGTTGGTTTTGACTTAAGTTATTGAAATTAGTATTTTTCTTCTGATAACGCTATTTTGAATTTAGTTAAACTAAAACCCTTATTTTTAAATCAAAGTTTATGTATTAATAACTAGTTTTCTTCACATATTTTAAATTTATATTTTGAGTAAATAAATAGAAGTAATTTTCATATTTTAAAGTATATTTCAGTATAAAGTATTTTAACTGTTTTAAATGCAAATTGTTTTATACTTGGTTATTCCCGATGGGAATAAAGGGTAAAAGATTTACCTTGTAAAGGAAGAGTGGAAAATTGTTTCAAATGAGTTTTGAAAATGTGAAAATATATCTTTGAAAGATATTAGAAGAAAATAAATAATATGGAGATTATTTATTGTGTGATGGATGTGTATGGATGTTTGTGAACATTAATTGATAGTTAAATCACCGACTATCAATATTGGCCAAATGCGCTGATCGTTTCGAAGAGACCGGGATCGAGTTTCCGTATACCAGGATTCTAGGTCTGGAGACTCGAAAACCACTTCGATCCGGTTTGTACGTTTTGCGAAAACGATTTCGGAGTCGAAGATGGAGCAGTGAAGTGCAAGGGCTAGTCGCTACTAATCCTGAGGATATTTCCAAAATGGATGTAGTAGGAGTAGTGCCTTCGGTTCCGTTCAAACCCAGGACGGACTTGTATGGACGAATGCTTGCGAAACATCGTCAGCGGACGATTGGGCATTCTAAGGGATATGTTCTCTAAAAGGTATCGTTTAGCCTCGAACCTCATCAACCGGGAATGACTGAAAATCAGGGGTTATGCAGCAAGGCTTCGTGGGTAGCTCCCACTGGAGGGTAAGGTCATCCCTGTCTAGATGTCCCTTTTTATTTCGGCTTAGTGGTGCGGTTGCTGATCCCAACCGTGGGGTGATTTTATTCGGGATCATCCAGTAAGGGATGGTTCCGGCCTTGTGTTGCAGGGGAGCGGGCGTACTCCTCGGTACTGTGATCTAGGCCACGTACTGTGACAGGTGGTACCCCAGTGCCTAGTCATTCGTTGGAAATCCATTCTCCCTACGTGCCTGTACGGTTTTGATTGTGCCCAACTATTGTTGAAATGTGAGATGCAAGCATTTCAGCTAGATTCTATTTTACTTTCTATAGACACTATTATAATATCAGAGGATTTTAATATAAAAGTGTTTTAGCTATCGTAAGGTAAAAACCCGACATGTTTATTTATGGCGTGGTCTTACGAGATGCTTTTGTTTTCAAAGAATTTTTGAAACTTTAAAAATCAGTTTGGATGTATTTATGATGCGCTGGTATTCCAGACTGACTCGGGTGTTATTTTGTTATAATGCTCGGGTCAGACCGAGTATTGTACAGGATAGGTTGCTATGGAGCTCAGGAGAGGAGCTGGAGTCCGAGACGTATTTCTCGTACTTGTATTATTCCGCTGTTGTGATTGTTGAGATTGTTGACTGGCTATGGTTGGTTGTATTGATATACTCTGATGATGATGTATTGTATATAAACAGATATGGTTTCATTTTGTGTAAAGATCTGTTCTATATATTATATTTTATCCGCTGCGACTGTGAGGTTCTGATTTTGTTTAGTTCTTTCTTCTTCTATCTACTTTCTTATTCTTCTACAATCTGTCTTTCCGGCATTCGATCGTCGGCATATTATACTGTTTGAGTATTTTGTGTCGATTTTCGAGGGCCATGAAGGGCGGGTCGTCACATGTACTCAAACCTGGATCAAATTAATTATGCGAATAAAACAGCATACGTACAACTTATATTTTTATTCCAACTTGTTACATATATAGTTTCATAAAGATGTTACTAAGTTAAAACATTTAACTAAACTTTATTCAAAATAATTTGAAGACCAAATTCTTTTCAAAACATTTCAAATCTAAATTTCATATTAGAAAATTTTAAAATTGCTTTATTAATTTACTTAACAAAACAGTTTCCACTTATTTAAATCATATTACTTCATACTTAAACATTTGAAACAAATTTATATACTTTATGAAATAATTCATACTTTTCGAAATTTCTTAGCTTTGAAAAGTTAACCTTGATTTGGAAGTGCTCGAACCTTCAAAATAGTTGAAGAAATCATTTTCAATTTCATGAGTTGGAAATCAGCAACAAATCAGTAAATCAATTTTAATAGATGGGGTTATATTAAATCCGAAACTCAAGGACTGAACACCGGCTTACTTCAAATCATTTCAAGTATACATATACATATCTCTTTCGAATATCAGATCTTACTTCGGAATTTGAAATCAAAATGGTTTCACAAAATCACTCGCATAGCAAAGCTACTGAAGTGGGCTATCCCTCACTCTGAAACTCGAAAATCAATGTCGATGATGCGTGCACTCATCACCGAAATTATTTTCCAGCGACATAAGTGAGTTCTGGACTTCTATTTTCTCAAACTTCTTTTGAAATGTCTTTGAAATCATTCAGAACTTATTAAAAATTTGAAACATTTCTTATTCGGAAAATACTTTTAAATCATATTATTATTATATATTTCAAATCTTAAAACCAATTTCAAAATACCGAAGTTCAATTCTCGAATTTCAAATTTAAAATCCTTTAGATACAAATCATTTTTTTTTATAAATTAATTTCTTATATAACTTCAAAATTTCAAATCCTTTCAAAAATTCAAATTCTTATTTTTTTAAAAAGGTATATATAATCCTTACCGAAAACATTTTCACTTTTATATATAGAATATAATCATACTTATAAAATTTCGATATATAAAAAAATTTCCAAAATACGAATAAACCCGATTTTTTCAAAAGGATGATTCAAGAATGGATTTCAAAACAAAGATAGACATTCAAATTAGAGGGACTCTAATCAATTAGGATTCTGATTCGAAGATAAGTTCGAACGAAAATGAGATAATTAAATTTCAAAATAGAAGATGAATATACTTATATAAATCGCGGCCGACCATAACCGAATCAACCGTGACTTCAGGAACAAGATCGATGCGGAATTCCAAGAAAAACCAACATTCGATCGCAAGAGATAACGGCATCTAAACCAAAGATAATAGAAATCTCGGTGAATCAATGCCAATTGTGAAGGAGTTTCACCCCTTCACAAATCATTCAAAGATTGGTGGGATCCTATTCTTATAGAGATCATTCAAAGTGGAGCTAAGGGATACTCCAGAATCAAAAGAATACCAATAGAGAAAGACAAGAATGAATTTTGGAATCGTAGGGAACGTTCCAAAGTTCAAAGGAAATCGAGTCAAAAGGAAGAGATTAAACTCGAACGAAAGTGATTCTGTAAATAAATTTACAATATATGCTAAGTTTCGCCTAGAGCCAAAGCTCTGATACCAACTGTAACGACCCGCTATTTTGGACCATTCAAATCGACAATAAATCCACACATGTCTGACTTGAATAATTCAAAATATCAGATTGTTAATTTAAATTTGGCAAAACTCAGCATATGTAGTAAATAAATCAATCACAGAATCACAGACACAGAGTAATACAATAATACGCAGCGGAATAGATAAAATAGTAGTTCATGAAGCTACTATATAAACATCAGAGTTAAAATAAAATACAACAGAATATCTCAAATACAGTGAAGTCTTCAGTACGAATAGATGACCTCTCTGAACAAGTCAACTGGAAAAGCTGAAAGCTGGATCGATAGTTGGATCTCCAAATGAAACTCCAAACTCCAAGGGTGAGTCTCAAATGTTGTATCACTCAATCTGACCCGAGCGTAAAGCGAAACACAAAACACTCGAGTCAGGATTAACATTCTTATATAAATAAATCCAACTCAAGTGAAATATCAACTGAAATACAAGTAACTTAAAGGATGTTTGGGATAACCATCCTCTAAGGATCTTCAGAACTATCTACAAGGTGGAAATATACATTATAACACTGTGGTCATTTCAATTTAATTTATACTTCAAAACCCAAATATCATTTCTTTTCAAATATAACTATTTTCCAAGATAGTATATATATAATAATTTATAAAGTAAAGCATTAAATTTTCTCAAGTCTCACAAATCGATTCAAATCAACTTCAAATTCCAAATTCAAGTTTATTCAAGCTCCATTCATCAATTTAATTCAATTCTAAATATACCATTTATTTTCAATATATTTCAAAGCTTTAATATTCAACATTTCAAAGTTAGATTTAACAGTTTCATATAGCTCTTGATTTAACTTCATTATTATTTAATCAGGGAAATATTCACTTAATAGATTCAATATCATTTACTAGCCTTAAATCACATTTTCTAAGTATTTCCTTAAACTTTATTTAAACAAGAAATATTCATTAAATTACTTATAAATCAAACCCAAGTTATAAATCATATCTTACATCTCAATTCCAATAAGTTTCTAATCGGTTTAATTAAATAAAATTCTTTGTTGAATCAATTTCAACTAAATTCAAATTATCTTCCTAACCTTAACTTATCGAAAAAAATTTCCAAAATCTATTTTGAAATATAGATATAAGTACTTAACCATATTATATGTATTCAATCATTCTTAATTAAATTTAATATTATAATTAAATATATACATATATCATTACCATTCATATATAATAATTTAAGAATCAACATTTATTAAAACCATATATTTCTTTCCAAACCATAGGATTTATTTTCAAAATATTTATATATGTGGACCAACGGTGTCTGTATGTAAATCTTCATATGGTTAAGTGATACGGATATTTATCATTTCAATCCGTAATTTAAATATATACGGGTAGATATCATTTCAACCCGTAATCCCAATTTCAATTCAAATGAAAATCGCTTGGGTTTATCATTTCAACCCATAACTATTTTCTCCTATTCTAAAGTCTGTTCGGGTATGTATCATTTCAACCCATAGTGATTTTCTAAACTACAGGGAACTTGCAGAGTGATAATAAATAATATAATAATATACAAACACACATATATCATCAATAACAATATAATATAAACAATAGGATATGGTGTCATATCCCACAGGTGAACAGTTACAGATAATAGCATATATGACAGTTTAAATAACTACAACAGCATATTTCAATTGTTGTTTCAATTGAAATCAAATTTAATAAATATAAGAACGTAAATCGTGAGTGATTGCTCACCTTCCGAGGTTAGAGATATTTGACAATGAAATGGGTTACGAATCCGAGCACAAATTTCGAAGCAAAGCACGATGGACACGGAATCAATGATTAAAGCAAAGCTGAGCTGGTAATTAAGAGTCGACGAGAATTAATAAAAGTCAACCTTGATATAAATTGAAACAAAATATATATATATATGACATTTCTTATCAAAATCAATATTAAATTTTAAAACTCATATATAAAACGTTAAATGTATTTCAAACAAATATTAAATTTATATAGAATAATATATTTTCCTCAAATTATTACATCATAAATGCATATAGGACTTTGAAAATCAGACTCTCCTATTGTCTTTGTAAACCAAAACACAAAAAATAAATAATCTCTAATTGTTTTGTTTTAAAGAGAACAACATACGTGTAGACTTAACAAATATGCAACTATACTTAAACAAATATATACATGCCATCAGACAATGATCAACTATGCAGACTACCAAGATATGCAACAAACTATATATTATTATATTATAATTATAAAAACTATATGTATATCAAAATGCCACTATAAATAGACACGTCGAAAATCTATACTGTACCTTGAAAATCAATTAAGAACTTATATGATATAACTTAGAAGGCAATTAGAATATATATACTTTATTATAATATATATATATGTATATACAACCGAAAGTATGAAGAGGTTACTATATTATATAATTTATACTTTATTGAACTCATATATATATGTATACACTTAACAAGTTATATATGTTAACCTATGCAAATATATCTTTATAAACTCTTTATATACACATATCGTTCTATTGCCTTTGCCTATGCCTCTGTAACCCATATATTTATCTTAGATAACTTAAATATTTATAAGTATAATATGCGAATCAATTCACTAAGTATAATATACGTAGTCATTCATTCTTACTAAATCGAAATGGAAAGAAAGAAAAAAAATGCAAAACAGAGACCCAAAGCCCATATAGCAGGGCACTATATATACTCATGTATAAAACTGTTCCCAACTTAAAATCATTTGAAACTAACAAAAATATATATAGACAACTGACTAAGTATATTATTATAGATAACAGGCCAAACCCAACTGTTATCACCTACCTATAGACAAACTTACATATTTACATTTCAGATCTGCATTTAATTCAAAACCACAACCATAAATTAACGTTTTAAAACCTGTACATGCATATTTCAAAATCAAAGACACCTATTAATAATTTAGAAATAAAACCTTCTGTGTACTTTCTTTTTAAAATAAAATACATCTTTAATATAGTACCTAAGAGGTCATAACCCATCCCATATATACATATATATTATGAAACTTATAACTAGCCTATACGAACTTATATACTAATATAATGGTTTGAATTTTACTGACATGTTAATAACATACAAAACAAGTTACAAAATCCATATCAAATATATCATATATAGTCTAGTATATATAGCATACGTATGATATCAAAAATAGATGCAAGTAATATATATAACAGCCGTATATATATAAATCTAGAATATGAAATAAAATCTTATAAAACTTACATAAGTATGTTTCAAAAGTTACTGCGCTATAAAATTTTGTATATTTTAAGTCTAAACTTTATAAATATGGTTTACATATAACAGGTAATAAAAGTAAAAAAAAACTGAGATACTGCTAGTTAGCAGGAACAGGGGACGAGCAAGGAAAACAACCATATTACCTCGCATACATGAATTCACGGCAAGGCAAAGCAATGGGTTCGGCCATGCTTGTTTGATCAAGGCCATGGGTTGATGACAGGAAGGCTCGGCTATAGACGAGGTCTGGATGATGGTGGAAGATCGGTTGAGAGGGAGGGGAGTGGTGTGTCGGTTGCTGGCCAGGCGGAGGGCAGTTGAAGGAGCGGAGACGAGGAGAGGTTAAACATGGGGTGAGGCAAAGGCTGCTTGCGGAGGAAGTAGGTGTGTGGAGGTCCGGTGGCAGCCATGAGAGGAGAAGTTTTATGGGGAAGGCTCTTGGGTTTCAGCAGAGAACGAATGGGAGGGGAGAAGAGATTTTTTTTTTAAAAAGTGAGATGCAGATCTAGAAGTATGCTTTTGAACGTATGTTAGGCAGAGTAAGAAATAAATAAAAGCAACCAAAAAAAAGAAAGGAAATGGAATAGTCTCAGATTGATTCAACTGAAATATTTAAAGCAATTAATTGCTTGATTGATTGGACATCACATTTGAATTTTGAAAAGGCACGGTAAGTTAAAAGTCTCCATTTCGGTACCGATACGACACACAGTTTTATTGTTTCCGTCGTGTACCGGACCTCAAAATACAAAAATGAATATACCGTGGAGATCAACACGATAAGACGATCAAAACGGTATACAGATATTGGTGGTACGATCATCGGATCAAAAATCGATAACCGGTACCGAAAATGCTGCTATTGGGTCAGAATTAAGATAAACGGAGCAGTAGAAGTCCAAATTTGGAAAAATGAATTTCGCAGTCTGATTCAGAATGATCTGAATAAATTTTCTCCTGTTGACATATTTTGGTTTCGGAAAAACTTTTAAATTCACTGTTATTAACCGGTTTGATTAGAAATGAAATTTCACAGGAAAATAAACTTCAATATTATCAGATGAAAATTTACCAGTTGCTATATTAAAATAGACGTATTCCAAATAGTAAATTTTTATTTTCAAATTTTGTTGTTTAAAATTTCACAAAATTTCAATTAATTACGTCACAAAAATTATTAAAATTTACTGGTCGTTACACTTATCAAATATCTTGTTATATTTGATCTGTAATGATTGAATGATTGTGCTCTATTGTATTAAACCGTGGACTACACAATACACACACAAATGTGGATTTCACATGGAAATCGGTTAAGTCATAGATTATTATCAATTTTGGAAAAAAAATTAGTTTTTGAATCCAAAACAGTTTTGGAATTGGAATTAAAAGGTTTTGAAAGTAAGATTCAAAAATAAAAGTTATTTTACATAACTTAATAGAATTGGAATTTAAATCATTTGATTTAAGTTTGAATTCAATAATTTTGAAATTGAATTCGATGAATTGGGAATTTTGGTTTAAAAGATTGTATAAATTATAAAGGAGTTTATATGGGTTTTTAACCATTTAAAATATGGTATTTGGAAATTTAAATTTATATTCAAGTTTTATACTTGAACGACTTTAAACTATGTAATGGTAACCAGTTTTTTCCAAAACGAAAACTATCTGTTTTCAAATAATAATAGCTTTCATAAAGTGAAAGGATTTCCAATTTGTAATGAAACATTTCAAGTTGAAATGAAATTGTAAATAGTTTAGAAAGACTATGAATTAACCTTTGTGAAATGATTAAACTTTATTTTGAAATCAAAGAAGATTTTAAAAGGTGTATCTTCTATATTATAAAAGACTTGAATTGTGTATAGTTTTGAAAGCTATAAATTAAATCTTAATTTTAAGATTTAATGGGTTAATCAAATTGAAATGGAAATTGATTTGGAAATCTATGAATGAATCTTTGTGAAACTGGGTAAACTTTGTGAAGTAAATCTTTTTGTTTAAAGATTTAAAATGGTACTTTATTTAAACCATTTAAAGGAAGGATTTGGGTAATAAGTTGTGACTTAATTGAAATTCCAATATTCATATGTTTTGAAATATTTTGCTCACTATTCGGGTTAGCCGGGAAAAGACCTTTTTGTCATATAACCCATTCCGAATTAGTGATACGACGATATGGATCGTATTGAAGACCGGTGGTGAAGACCTGGTATTTGTGAAAATGATAGGAAGACCTATCGATTGTCTCTGCACCGTTAGCTACGGTATAGAGATTTCCTTTATGATGGGAAGTTTTATCGGGATTGTGAATACCCAGATTGCAAGGGCTTCTTTGGAAGTGCCTTCGGTTCTGTTCGAACCAAGAACAGATGTAACGACCCGCCACTCATTCCACAGAATGACGCATCATTAATAAGAAAGAAAGGGGTAGAAAATAGAAAAGAAGAGAAGAAAGAAGAAACAACAACAACGATCTCACAGCGGAACGAATAAATTATATTAATAACATAAAGAAACTATTACATAGTATACAACACTTATCAGAGTTTACACAACTATACAACACATACTAGACAGTTATAAACATCTGTCCAGATATTACAACTCAAATACAATACAAGACTCTAACACAGAGATCAACACAGCGGAATACTATATATCTATGAACGCTGAAGCCTCCTGCTCCATTGCTCCTCCAGAAAACTCGTCAAAGCTAAACCTGAATCCCTTGGCTACTCGTAAAAATTTGAGTACCCAAGAGTTTATAAAACAGAAATAAACAACTTGGGTCAGACATGGGTCTGGTGTGAGTAACAGGTTAAACTTGTTTAACTTCAAAACCTTTTGAAAGAAGAGGTATCACGTAAGACTCCCCACAAATAAACATGGGTAAGTTTTTACCTTACGCTAACCAAAACATTTGATAGGAAATTCGATTGTATTATAATAGGGTTTAAGGTTTTCAAATAAATATGAAATAGCCGAAATTGTTACATTATTAAATTCCATCATACATAAGTATACAATCAAATCCGTTATCACTTATTGGAATTTGGATTTCCATACAATGGCAGAGCTACCGGGGTACCGCTCATCACAGTACGGGGCCTAGATCACCGTACCGAGGATCACTCCCAATCCCCTGCAACACAAAGCCGGAACCATCCCTTACTGGATAATCCCGAATAAAATCACCCCACAGATGGCCGTCGCCAACTGCACCACTAAGCCGAAATAAAAGAAGGAACTCTCTAGACAGGGATGACCTTACTCTCAGTGGGTGCTACCCACGAAGCCTTGCTGCACCTCCCCTGTTTTAGCCATTCCCAGTTGATGAGGCTTGAGGCTACGATTTACCTTTAAATCAGAACACATCACTTAGAATGCTCATCGCCCTCCTGACGATGTGTTGAAAGCATTCAATCCATACAAGTTCGTTCCGGGTTCGAACGAAACCGAAGGCATTATCTCGTTACACTCGTTTTGGAATCACCCTCAGAGTTAACGACAATAACCCTTGCACTCTGAATCTTCATCTTCACTTGAGATTCACGACCTATCGTTAATTTGGATCGATGTGGTATTCGGGTCTCCAGACCTGGAATTCCGGTATACGGAAACCCGATCCCGGTCTCATCGAAATCCAAAACGTATCTTTTAAGGCCAAGTTGTTTTAAAGTTAAAACAATTCAATTCTTATCTATACTACACACAGATAGATAATAGATAATCCATATTATCATCCAAACAGATAATTCATATTATCATTTTAATCCAACCAACATCTATATCATAGATCAGTATATCTCTTATCAGAGATATCAACAATGCAAAGCATTTAATACTACTCATCCAGCATAAGTAATGATTTATATCATCTCTAATCAATTTAAAGTGAATTAAATTAATTATTTCATTTTATAAATCCTGCTTACTTAATTATTAATTAAACCAATAATTAATCATACTTTAAGTATGATCTTAATTAATCAATCCTGATTAATTATACTTTAATTACCTTAAGTAATTAACTCTTAATTAATTTCACAAGTTAATTAACTTAAATCATTCAGTAATTTATCTTTAATTACTTCATCTATTAATTAACTGTATTTAATTACATTAATCTTAATTAATTATAATTAATTAATTACTTTAATCACTTATTATTTATTAATTAATCTTAATTAATCAATTCTTAATTACATCATTAATTATATTAATTAATGATCCTTAATTACTCTTAATTAATTATCTTATTTAAATAAATTACATTTAATAATTAATTAGTCACATTTATTAATCACCTTTGATTAATCTCATCTAGTAATTAACTACCCTTAATTACTCTTCCATAAATTAATTACTCATTAATTAATTACCTTTTAATTAATCCCTTGATTAATTATTTAAAGTAATTAACTCAAATTACTTTCATTATATCATCCTTAGTTAATTACATCCACTAATTAACTTTAATTACTTTCCTAAGTAATTACACTTTCACTAATTACATTTAAGTAATTATACTTATCACATAACCAAGTGATTATCTTAAATTAATTAAATTAATTAATTTAACTTATCAAATTATTTAATTAATTACCTTAATTACTTCCATTAAATAATTATACTTAACCAATTCATAAAAGATTATCATTAGTTAATTAATCTACTTGATTATCAAAATTAATCATATTAATGAATTATTTAATAATCTCTAATTAATAATCTCTCATTAATTATTAACAATTCTTTATTTAAGTAATTAAACTTAAATCAAACATTATTAATTTACAAATAAATAAATTCTTAATTACTAATTAATTAATTTCTAATTTCTTAATCAATTACTTAATTAATCTTTAATTACTTGATTAATTAATTCCTAATCATTTATTAATAATCTATACTTATCTAATTATTTAATTAATCTTTAATTACTTTACTTATAATCTTAATTAATTAACCCAAATCATTAATTAATTCAATTATTAAATTATCCTTTAATCACCTTATTAATTTAATGAATCCTAAATCATTAAACTTTAATTAATCTCTAAATTAAAGTACTAATCTTTATAACAACTTTAATTATTATTAACAAAAGATTTTAAACATTTTACCTTAAAATCTTTTCTTAATTTATTTCAAATTAAAGATTTAAATTTGAATTACAAATTTTACTTTAACCAATTTACAAAATCTTTTTAATCCAAATGTTAAAGAAACACTTAACATTTATAAAAGAAATTTACAAGATTTTTGAACCCATTTATTTAAATTCAAACCTTTTTAAAAATATACTTTAAACAATTTAAATTTGAAAACTTTCTTTTATTTCAAACTGGAATGCAGATTAAACTTTGATTACAGATTAACTTTAGATTTTTAAACCTACTTACATTTAAATCTTCATTTTAAAAATTCAAACCTTTAACCATTTTAAAGTAGTTAAAACAATTTAGATTTAAAAAAACTTATATTATTCCAAAACTAAGATTCAAACTAAATTAGATTCCAGATTAAACTTTGATTTAAACTTAGTTTAAATCTCTTCTTTACAATTTAAAAATTTAGTTTTACATTTAAATCTGACAGGTTTTAAAACCTGTAACACAGTAATTTGACTCGAGCTTATACTACAATTGCTTCGAGTCCAACCCCACGTTACTTCGAGTTAAACGCTCGAATCACTCGAGAATCACTCGAGTACACTTCTCTGCCAAAACCAATCTCCACCCGTATCCAAATCATCACCGTGCACGTGCACTATGACACCGCTCCACTTCGATCACCGCCGATGATCTCTCCAAGTCATCGATCACCTTCATACCCAAATACGATCATCAGAACCTCTACATCAACTCGAATTCGAAATCGAACATCACGCCCAAACCTGGAACAAGAAACTGGATCAACACTTCAAACTGGAAAACGTTCGAACTCACTCCTCCGACCACCATCGTCCTTGAAACTCCGGCGAAGACCTCGTCAACCCACCATCTTCCAGTACCCAAAACCTCAGGCAACTCGATCAACAGAGGAAATCAAACCCAAGCAAAAACTGTAACCCAGTAAAACTAGGTTTAGAAACTCAAATCAACAACCACCATCGCCACGGTCATCTATACGGCCATCCAACATTTTTCTCTTAATCCCCTATTACTCTTCTATCACCAGAGAAAATTCCGACCACTCCGATGAACTAGATCGTCAGAGGCAACCTAAAACTCTTATTTTGATCACCCACGAACTGCTCCCTCAACCTACTTCTAAAAATTATAATTTTAGTTGTAAAAATCATGGTTTCATTCGAGTATTCGATTTATATCCCTGAATTTATAAACTAAGATGTTTGAAATTTCACAAAACTCTAACTTTCCTGTTTTTAGAGTTTTCCAGAGTAGAATTAAATTTATTATTGCCTTAAGTACAAATTTAAACTAAAGTTTACAATTTAACAACCAAGTTGGACTTGCATATTTAAGTTTAAGTAGTGACAAGATCAAAGATTGAATTTTTATATCCAAAACTGGGAGACTGGGAAGTAAAAACAGAGAGCACCCAGATGAACAATACATACATATCACACATTCATATATATACAGAGAAAAGCACTAATATACTAATGCATTTAAACATAATCATTTCAGAGATCTCATGCAACCAGATTCTACTTAAGTTATCTTAAATAAAATGTTACTCACCAGATTAAAATTGATGAACAGAGCATAACTTGAAACTGCTTTAAACTTTAAAAACTGAAATGCCTTGTCTCTTTAAAAACTTGAATTGGTAGCTTTAATTTGAAGAGATTGCAGTTGCATGCATGTTAAAATCTTGCTTTATTGAGATGTTGCTCTAGATCAGGTTGCTTTAGATTCCAGTTTACTTGCTTTTGATTTTGAAAAGAATTTGCAGGCTTTGATTCAGGTTTGAAGAATTTGTTGCAGGCTCTAGTTTTCAGATTGAAGAAATGCATTACAGAGATTTGTTTTGATAATCTCTGGTTTGAGGAATTTAATTACTGATTTGTTTTGAGAAATTGTTTGAGTTACTGATTTTGTTTTACAGGTTGAAGTTTTTCTTTTACATTTGAAAAGAGAAAATAGGAAAAAGAGTGAAGATAAGAACATATGTATATAAGTTAAAATGATTTATCAAATAAAAGAAAAACAAAAACTCAAAACTTGACATTTGTCATTACATTGGTTTATTAATGTACACATGTTATTTTAAAGCTTTAGGAATTTACACATGTCCTTTTAATTTGTTTATATTTATTTAAATGTAAATAAAAAGCCTTTCTTATTTATTAAATACTTATGTATATATATATATAAAAGCTTGTCCATATATTTAAAATCTAAAACTATTTAAAATCTTACCTATTTTGAATTTCAAATTTAATTTAAATTCAAATGCAAATTATATTTAAAAATCCAATTTAAAGTTAATCTTAAACAACACATTCAATTTGAAATAACAAATCCTATTTTACATTAAAATTTATTTATTTAAAGACAATACACTATTAATATTGTTTGAAAATAACATACTTATCAATTTTAAAATAATTTATAAAAGAGATTATAAATTATCATTTATTATTAATTGAATTAACATATCATATTTATTAAGCAATATTAAAAAGAAAATAAATTAACCTTACTATAAATCTTTATTCAAAACCATATAGTTATTAATTTTAAATAACTTTGAAAAGCTAATATTAAATAAATCCAAATCTCCAAACTATCAAAAATATATATATAAGAAATTTAAAACAAGAATTTATTTATTTATTAACTTTCAATTCAAAGGCAATCTATTTACAATATATACTCATATATATATTATAGATAGAAATCATTTTATTGACTTATAAAAGATAAATTTCACTAATTAAATATCTATTTAATTAGATTATTAACCAATTCAAATTTTTATTATCAAATATTATCAAATCAATTTAATTATTTAAACAGATTATTAAATTGATATTGTCCATAAATTCCGGGATATTACATTCCTTCCCCCTTAAAATAATTTCGTCCCCGAAATTTAAAACAAAGGTAATTTAATAATCTATTTAAATCACAAGCATATATTATCATTTATATGCTAACAACCATAGCAACCAATTTATCCAATCAAACAATTCTAATTATCCAGATAAAATTCTGGATATAATTTCCTCGAGTTTCCCCAGGTATATATATATCGGGATACTCGCTCTACAGAATCCAACAAACAATACTACTAAGCTATAGAGCTTCTACTCTTCTAGATCTACAGAACTAAACAAGATATCAGACTACAGACGAGTCTGACTTAACAACCAAATCTTCCAGAACTGCTGGTTCCAAAACCAGAGATAGATCAAACACGTACTCCCTCAGAGATACGTAAAACACAATGAATTCCAGTTATCCAAACTGACAATTCAATCCAGTAGATCAAAGCACTTATCCAAATTAGATCACAGAAAAGATCCAAAACAATTCGGAGCTGACTTTCCAGACTTACCAAATCTTATTGCTCCCTTTAACCAGAGAAAAACTTCACAACCACGAAGTCTCCAATTTCGAATTTCAAATTCTATCGTCTCTTATCCACAAAATCCTTCTGACGATCCTGAGCTGTCTACAGATCTTTCCTGATCAACTCAACCTTCGCTGATGCTTCTAGCAATAACTGGACCAGAAATAACCCAATCAACAATGATCCTCTCAAGATCTACCAATAATCCAAAACACAACTCTACTTCACCATATCAGTAGACTGAACTAACTTCTCCTATCTGGAAAAGATAAACAGGAGCACTTGCCAAACTGCTCCCGCTGCACCACTCTGATCTGGAGTAGAAATGAAAATGCTGATGATGAACACAAGCACAGACTGGACAACACATTCCAGAAAATATCGGATAACTCAAAAGAATACTCAAACTATCGCAAGTCACTTTTGCGATCCACCCAGCCAAATAAAACTGTTCTCTCTTTACCAATCAGAACAGCTCACACTTGACTATCCTATCCATCGAAGAAATGGATCCTCTCTGCTGCTTCTGAACTTCACCTTCAGAAAAAACTGCTCAGCCAGAAAAACTTCTGCCGAAAACAGAACACTCCGAGCTGCACTACTGCCACAGATACCAAAGACTTCTCAAATCAAGCTCTTCGAGAAACTCGGACTTCAAACAGAACAAAAACATCTTGCTGAACTCAGCCACAACTCCGAAACAGACACACTTCATTAATTTGTTCCAAAGAAAACATCTTCGGGAACATCCGTCGTCACTGTATCTCATCATACAGCTACTATTACCTGAGGTATCAAGGTACCATCACTCGCTTCTGTTCAACCGACAGATCCAACTTTACTCATCCAAACTTCAAAGATAAACTCCGAACCATTACAGTTTCCTTCGGAGATCGATGAAATTCTTCACCATAGCAAAGCTTACTCGAGACGGTATTAGGTCTACAGTCTCGACAGTTACACTTCCAACCTCAACACTCAAATTCTAACTATTGGTAGTCGTGTTACTCACACTACCACCTTATCTACCTTTATAACTTATATTGGAAAACCCGAACAGGTAACCCAACAAATAGGTAGAAATATATATATATATATATATATTTAAAATGATACTTTTTATATAGAAATTATTTCTGGGTAAAATTATTTCATTTACCTCTTTAAAACAATACTGTGTCGAATTGTTCTATTTAAGTGTTTAGAGATCCCTATCAATAACGTTAATTACTCGTATTGACCAGAATCCATAAACTACTCAATAAACCAACCAACACAATATAAAACCATTTTATATTCACTAACAAATACGCGCTCATATCTATTAATACACTCAAATTCCCACCAGAGCCAAGGTTATTGCTAGCCTAAGCTCTGATACCAAAAGTAACGACCCGCCACTCATTCCACAGAATGACGCATCATTAATAAGAAAGAAAGGGGTAGAAAATAGAAAAGAAGAGAAGAAAGAAGAAACAACAACAACGATCTCACAGCGGAACGAATAAATTATATTAATAACATAAAGAAACTATTACATAGTATACAACACTTATCAGAGTTTACACAACTATACAACACATACTAGACAGTTATAAACATCTGTCCAGATATTACAACTCAAATACAATACAAGACTCTAACACAGAGATCAACACAGCGGAATACTATATATCTATGAACGCTGAAGCCTCCTGCTCCATTGCTCCTCCAGAAAACTCGTCAAAGCTAAACCTGAATCCCTTGGCTACTCGTAAAAATTTGAGTACCCAAGAGTTTATAAAACAGAAATAAACAACTTGGGTCAGACATGGGTCTGGTGTGAGTAACAGGTTAAACTTGTTTAACTTCAAAACCTTTTGAAAGAAGAGGTATCACGTAAGACTCCCCACAAATAAACATGGGTAAGTTTTTACCTTACGCTAACCAAAACATTTGATAGGAAATTCGATTGTATTATAATAGGGTCTAAGGTTTTCAAATAAATATGAAATAGCCGAAATTGTTACATTATTAAATTCCAGCATACATAAGTATACAATCAAATCCGTTATCACTTATTGGAATTTGGATTTCCATACAATGGCAGAGCTACCGGGGTACCGCTCATCACAGTACGGGGCCTAGATCACCGTACCGAGGATCACTCCCAATCCCCTGCAACACAAAGCCGGAACCATCCCTTACTGGATAATCCCGAATAAAATCACCCCACAGATGGCCGTCGCCAACTGCACCACTAAGCCGAAATAAAAGAAGGAACTCTCTAGACAGGGATGACCTTACTCTCAGTGGGTGCTACCCACGAAGCCTTGCTGCACCTCCCCTGTTTTAGCCATTCCCAGTTGATGAGGCTTGAGGCTACGATTTACCTTTAAATCAGAACACATCACTTAGAATGCTCATCGCCCTCCTGACGATGTGTTGAAAGCATTCAATCCATACAAGTTCGTTCCGGGTTCGAACGAAACCGAAGGCATTATCTCGTTACACTCGTTTTGGAATCACCCTCAGAGTTAACGACAATAACCCTTGCACTCTGAATCTTCATCTTCACTTGAGATTCACGACCTATCGTTAATTTGGATCGATGTGGTATTCGGGTCTCCAGACCTGGAATTCCGGTATACGGAAACCCGATCCCGGTCTCATCGAAATCCAAAACGTATCTTTTAAGGCCAAGTTGTTTTAAAGTTAAAACAATTCAATTCTTATCTATACTACACACAGATAGATAATAGATAATCCATATTATCATCCAAACAGATAATTCATATTATCATTTTAATCCAACCAACATCTATATCATAGATCAGTATATCTCTTATCAGAGATATCAACAATGCAAAGCATTTAATACTACTCATCCAGCATAAGTAATGATTTATATCATCTCTAATCAATTTAAAGTGAATTAAATTAATTATTTCATTTTATAAATCCTGCTTACTTAATTATTAATTAAACCAATAATTAATCATACTTTAAGTATGATCTTAATTAATCAATCCTGATTAATTATACTTTAATTACCTTAAGTAATTAACTCTTAATTAATTTCACAAGTTAATTAACTTAAATCATTCAGTAATTTATCTTTAATTACTTCATCTATTAATTAACTGTATTTAATTACATTAATCTTAATTAATTATAATTAATTAATTACTTTAATCACTTATTATTTATTAATTAATCTTAATTAATCAATTCTTAATTACATCATTAATTATATTAATTAATGATCCTTAATTACTCTTAATTAATTATCTTATTTAAATAAATTACATTTAATAATTAATTAGTCACATTTATTAATCACCTTTGATTAATCTCATCTAGTAATTAACTACCCTTAATTACTCTTCCATAAATTAATTACTCATTAATTAATTACCTTTTAATTAATCCCTTGATTAATTATTTAAAGTAATTAACTCAAATTACTTTCATTATATCATCCTTAGTTAATTACATCCACTAATTAACTTTAATTACTTTCCTAAGTAATTACACTTTCACTAATTACATTTAAGTAATTATACTTATCACATAACCAAGTGATTATCTTAAATTAATTAAATTAATTAATTTAACTTATCAAATTATTTAATTAATTACCTTAATTACTTCCATTAAATAATTATACTTAACCAATTCATAAAAGATTATCATTAGTTAATTAATCTACTTGATTATCAAAATTAATCATATTAATGAATTATTTAATAATCTCTAATTAATAATCTCTCATTAATTATTAACAATTCTTTATTTAAGTAATTAAACTTAAATCAAACATTATTAATTTACAAATAAATAAATTCTTAATTACTAATTAATTAATTTCTAATTTCTTAATCAATTACTTAATTAATCTTTAATTACTTGATTAATTAATTCCTAATCATTTATTAATAATCTATACTTATCTAATTATTTAATTAATCTTTAATTACTTTACTTATAATCTTAATTAATTAACCCAAATCATTAATTAATTCAATTATTAAATTATCCTTTAATCACCTTATTAATTTAATGAATCCTAAATCATTAAACTTTAATTAATCTCTAAATTAAAGTACTAATCTTTATAACAACTTTAATTATTATTAACAAAAGATTTTAAACATTTTACCTTAAAATCTTTTCTTAATTTATTTCAAATTAAAGATTTAAATTTGAATTACAAATTTTACTTTAACCAATTTACAAAATCTTTTTAATCCAAATGTTAAAGAAACACTTAACATTTATAAAAGAAATTTACAAGATTTTTGAACCCATTTATTTAAATTCAAACCTTTTTAAAAATATACTTTAAACAATTTAAATTTGAAAACTTTCTTTTATTTCAAACTGGAATGCAGATTAAACTTTGATTACAGATTAACTTTAGATTTTTAAACCTACTTACATTTAAATCTTCATTTTAAAAATTCAAACCTTTAACCATTTTAAAGTAGTTAAAACAATTTAGATTTAAAAAAACTTATATTATTCCAAAACTAAGATTCAAACTAAATTAGATTCCAGATTAAACTTTGATTTAAACTTAGTTTAAATCTCTTCTTTACAATTTAAAAATTTAGTTTTACATTTAAATCTGACAGGTTTTAAAACCTGTAACACAGTAATTTGACTCGAGCTTATACTACAATTGCTTCGAGTCCAACCCCACGTTACTTCGAGTTAAACGCTCGAATCACTCGAGAATCACTCGAGTACACTTCTCTGCCAAAACCAATCTCCACCCGTATCCAAATCATCACCGTGCACGTGCACTATGACACCGCTCCACTTCGATCACCGCCGATGATCTCTCCAAGTCATCGATCACCTTCATACCCAAATACGATCATCAGAACCTCTACATCAACTCGAATTCGAAATCGAACATCACGCCCAAACCTGGAACAAGAAACTGGATCAACACTTCAAACTGGAAAACGTTCGAACTCACTCCTCCGACCACCATCGTCCTTGAAACTCCGGCGAAGACCTCGTCAACCCACCATCTTCCAGTACCCAAAACCTCAGGCAACTCGATCAACAGAGGAAATCAAACCCAAGCAAAAACTGTAACCCAGTAAAACTAGGTTTAGAAACTCAAATCAACAACCACCATCGCCACGGTCATCTATACGGCCATCCAACATTTTTCTCTTAATCCCCTATTACTCTTCTATCACCAGAGAAAATTCCGACCACTCCGATGAACTAGATCGTCAGAGGCAACCTAAAACTCTTATTTTGATCACCCACGAACTGCTCCCTCAACCTACTTCTAAAAATTATAATTTTAGTTGTAAAAATCATGGTTTCATTCGAGTATTCGATTTATATCCCTGAATTTATAAACTAAGATGTTTGAAATTTCACAAAACTCTAACTTTCCTGTTTTTAGAGTTTTCCAGAGTAGAATTAAATTTATTATTGCCTTAAGTACAAATTTAAACTAAAGTTTACAATTTAACAACCAAGTTGGACTTGCATATTTAAGTTTAAGTAGTGACAAGATCAAAGATTGAATTTTTATATCCAAAACTGGGAGACTGGGAAGTAAAAACAGAGAGCACCCAGATGAACAATACATACATATCACACATTCATATATATACAGAGAAAAGCACTAATATACTAATGCATTTAAACATAATCATTTCAGAGATCTCATGCAACCAGATTCTACTTAAGTTATCTTAAATAAAATGTTACTCACCAGATTAAAATTGATGAACAGAGCATAACTTGAAACTGCTTTAAACTTTAAAAACTGAAATGCCTTGTCTCTTTAAAAACTTGAATTGGTAGCTTTAATTTGAAGAGATTGCAGTTGCATGCATGTTAAAATCTTGCTTTATTGAGATGTTGCTCTAGATCAGGTTGCTTTAGATTCCAGTTTACTTGCTTTTGATTTTGAAAAGAATTTGCAGGCTTTGATTCAGGTTTGATGAATTTGTTGCAGGCTCTAGTTTTCAGATTGAAGAAATGCATTACAGAGATTTGTTTTGATAATCTCTGGTTTGAGGAATTTAATTACTGATTTGTTTTGAGAAATTGTTTGAGTTACTGATTTTGTTTTACAGGTTGAAGTTTTTCTTTTACATTTGAAAAGAGAAAATAGGAAAAAGAGTGAAGATAAGAACATATGTATATAAGTTAAAATGATTTATCAAATAAAAGAAAAACAAAAACTCAAAACTTGACATTTGTCATTACATTGGTTTATTAATGTACACATGTTATTTTAAAGCTTTAGGAATTTACACATGTCCTTTTAATTTGTTTATATTTATTTAAATGTAAATAAAAAGCCTTTCTTATTTATTAAATACTTATGTATATATATATATAAAAGCTTGTCCATATATTTAAAATCTAAAACTATTTAAAATCTTACCTATTTTGAATTTCAAATTTAATTTAAATTCAAATGCAAATTATATTTAAAAATCCAATTTAAAGTTAATCTTAAACAACACATTCAATTTGAAATAACAAATCCTATTTTACATTAAAATTTATTTATTTAAAGACAATACACTATTAATATTGTTTGAAAATAACATACTTATCAATTTTAAAATAATTTATAAAAGAGATTATAAATTATCATTTATTATTAATTGAATTAACATATCATATTTATTAAGCAATATTAAAAAGAAAATAAATTAACCTTACTATAAATCTTTATTCAAAACCATATAGTTATTAATTTTAAATAACTTTGAAAAGCTAATATTAAATAAATCCAAATCTCCAAACTATCAAAAATATATATATAAGAAATTTAAAACAAGAATTTATTTATTTATTAACTTTCAATTCAAAGGCAATCTATTTACAATATATACTCATATATATATTATAGATAGAAATCATTTTATTGACTTATAAAAGATAAATTTCACTAATTAAATATCTATTTAATTAGATTATTAACCAATTCAAATTTTTATTATCAAATATTATCAAATCAATTTAATTATTTAAACAGATTATTAAATTGATATTGTCCATAAATTCCGGGATATTACAACAGACTTGTATGGTTATGTGTCTGACATTACATTTTGAGATATAAAGCTGATTTCTTTCAAATACATTTCTATTGGTGGCGGAGAATTTATTCTCTTAGCTTAACACCCTTCTCTGAGACGTATGAGCTCAGAGGTTATGTAGTTGAAATTTATCAGCGATATATTCCCAATTTGGTAATGTGGCATGCTGAGTGTTGCTGTGTGATGATCATTATTGATCATTTGTGATCAAAGCGTGGCTTTGTGAAAAACCGTAGCTTTGTGGACGAGACCTCTTCGGACCTCACAACCCGGAAATGGTCAAAACAGGAATATGCGGCAAGGTTATGAGGGTCGCGCTCTTTAGGGTATGTCATTTCCTTTTGGAAAAGGGTGGTATCATGGTATGGAGCCCAGATACTTACTCATGTGGACACACTCTATTTATTATGTGTGATGTTGATTACTGAGCGCTCGGATAAATGTCCCAAAGGACCGGGGAATGGCGTGAGTTACCTATTACAGGGGTAACCCGGTCTTGTGTTGGTAGAGAGCTAGTTAGTTCTTGGACGTCCAGCCAAAGGTGTTCCTACATGGCATAGGAAGTTCCTTAGCCTGACCATTTGTTGGAAATCCATCTTCCAATACGAACCTTGTACGGTTTTAGTTGTAAAACCTACCATTTACTTATGGTGGTCACCACTGTTTAGATGGTAGCTATAGTAGGCATACGATACTGGTCGTATGTTGGCTAAGATTAATATTATACTTTCGAAATGTTTTCTGCACTATGCACTAATAATAATAATATCGATGATTTTGCGTAGTAAGCATGTTTGACTATTACAAGAAGAAATCTCCTCCAATTCTACATTAGCATTGTGTGTGGCGGGAGGTCTTATGGAAGTTTCATTTTCCAAAAGCATTGCGGATATTTTCCACTTCTTTTGTTGTTGTTGTTTTAAAGATAATAACTGTTTTAGTTCTCACACCAGTCACCACGACTGACCTGGAGTTTATTGTTTCCTTCCTAAACTCTGGGTGCCCACCAATTTCCACACGGGCAGTCTAGAGTTAGGTTATCAGGTCATTCTGGATTCTGGAGATGCTGTGAAACTCAGTGGCGAGCTGGATGGCGAGACGTATTACTTGTATATGATATTTATTCCACTGTGTATTCAGTATGAGGACAAGTTTATATAACTGTCTAGTGTTGTATTGTTGTTGTAAACTCTGATGATGATGTAATGTATAAAATGATATAGTTCTTTGATTGAAAGATTATTCATTTATCTATTATATGTTGTTCCGCTGCGATATGTGAGATTCTGATATTGTTCTGTGTTTTTCTGTTGTTTCTTCTTTCTTTTTCTTCTGTCTTCTTCTACCTCTTCTTTTTCTCCATAACAATTCGGTTTTCTGGCATTCGATTGCTCGGTAGTTGATACAGTGGACGTATTAATGTCGATTTTCGAGCGATGAAAATTCGCGTTCGTTATAGAATGGGTTTGATAAATAAATAAAGAATCAAATCAAGGATTGAAATTGGAAATTGTTTACATGGAAATGAACTTGATTTTTGTAGTGAAATAGCTTAAGTAAATATTGAATAAATGCTCGACTTAAGAAATTTTTTTGTGAAATGGTTTCAAATGAAATGAATGTGAATATGGAATGTAAATTAAATTGAATGGAATCAATTGCAAATGAAGTAGAATTAAAATAAATTGAATTGGTATCAATTTAAATTAGTTATAAATTAGAATGGATATTCTATTAAGTGAATATTATCGAAATTTGCATAGAAACGATTGTCATTTGACACAAACAAGATTGTGTAAAATTATTTGAGTTAATGAAAGCCAATAAAATCGATTTTTGAATCAATTGAATTAGATGTGATTCGTTTCACTTAAAAAAATGAATTGAATGGAAGAAAATGAATCGTAATCCATTGAATTGAATGTAAATTAGATGAAAGCAATTTAATTTGTGTTGAAACCATTCGAATTGCTAATGGAAATTATTTTGGATGTATTGCTAATGAAATCTATATATTTGTTATTGAATACAAGTGAAATGTTAATAAATTTCCTATATTTGTCACTTACCTGTTTAAATTGAGTAAGTACAAGTTTTTGGAAACCGTTTGGCTGCATTTTGGGTTGCGCAAATGTTAATAATAAACTGCTTTGCTTAAAATGCTAAAAAGGTATGCCTATGCAATACAAAATAGGAAATATGAATTGTCTTTCTGCTTTTCTGACCGAGTGGGTCGATGTATATATATTTATACTTTTTGTCAAATTGCAAAAGCTCCTCCGTACAAAGGAGACTCCGCCAAAATTTTCCGAAAATTTTGGGAGTTAGAATTTTTTTTTGAGATTTTTAGAAATTTTTCACTAACGACAATTGAAATAAGGAAAGTAAGACTCAATGTTCGAAATTAGAAGATGAATCGAATTCACGTAAAAATTCGAAATGAAAATCTGAATGAAATTTTTTGGAAGTAAAAGTATTGAGAATTGAAATGAATTCAAATAGAATTGAAATTGTAAAATGAATTCAAATGGTATTGAAAATGCAAGGTTGAAAGAAAATGAATATATGAATTTGTTTGTGAGTGAAAATAAATATAAGAAGTATGTAAATACTTGTATTGAACTTAAGAAATAAAGAATGAAATTCTTAAGTAAATGGGCATTGGGAATCCAATAAGTAAATTTGGATATTATTGTGAAGTAAAATATACAGAGGGTATATAGGAAAATGGAATTGGATTTAGATTGAGAAGATGAAATTGAATTTCTCCACAAGAGGTATGTATTTGAATTTCTGTATGAATTTTCATTGAGTTTCTGATTTTGCCACTTGGCATTTTGTTTTCTATTGGGATTTGGGAGTCCGTAGGGACATTTTGTAGTTGTACCATGTAAGCCGCGCAAAGGAGACGCTGGCGAAATTTTTCGATAATTTCAAGAGTTAGAAAATTTTTTTTTCAGAAATTTTGGATAATTTAAAATTTAAATTTGAATTGTGAAGTAAATAAAGTTGTTTAGAAACTATGGTTAAGGTTTGGACAGTTAGTTAAAGTGATAACGAATCTTTAATAAAAAGATTTGGGTTGATAAGTTGATAAAACTGTTTGGATTTGAGAAAATAGTTAACGGGGATTGAATCATTCTTTTTGAATTGTAATTTCAGGACGAAATTCTTTTAAGGAGGGAAGATTGTAACGACCCTGAATTTTTGACATTTGAAAAATGAATATTTAATTGAGTTTAAATATTCGAATGATAATTTAATTTGAAATTCAAATATCAGAATGAATTTGCCAATTTAATTAGTGAATTTAAATCGTTAAATCTGGGTAAAAAATTTGAATCTTCAATTTGAAGCCTGTTAAAAATAATATGAAGTCTTAGAAAATTCATATTGATGATAATGAAGGTAATGGAACTTTCGGAATTGGATTTGGAACTGTTTTGTTCATTTTTGAAATTCTATCATTTAAATTGAATTTAAAAATAGCATTCTAAGGCACAGTCTCGAAATTTGACGAAACCAGTTCCATTGGATCCGTAATATTGTATTATTATCGGATTTCAAATTTCGTAGTGATCAGAGTTATTGTGTGATCGTACGATAAGAAAACGCGCCAGAAATTATATCGAAATTTATATATATATTAGTTGATTGATATATATACTCACATCAACACACCAAAATATCATCTCCTGGTTACTGTAGCAAAACCATTCCTTCACGCCAACATCATTTCCCTCTTTACTTCATTTCAGCCGAAAGAAAATTTGTACTGGAAGCTTCAAACGAAATGAAAACAAATTATATCGTTCCCTCCCTGTCTTCTTCAGTTAAACGAAACGAAATCAAAGCAAGTGACAAAAAAATGGCCACTCACCTTTGAAAAATTTCAAATCGAAAAAAAAAATTTAAATGAAATCCTCGTTCGTTCAAAAATTCAAATCAATGGCTTCTCCTCAAAAAAAAATCAAATCCATGTTCAAAAATCAAACGCGTATCCTTCCTCCATCGCCTTCCTTCACGAAATCTTCGAATCGTGGAAAAATTTGTTGAAGGCTCGTTGGAAATCGTGAGGGAGGGATAAGCTCGAACTCGAGCACGCGAAGAGGTGCGAGTGGCAATCGAGGCCGAAGTCGAGTAGCAGAGGGGCGTTTGTTGCGATGACGATGAACTCGGTGAAGTCAGGCGAGGAGAGCGGTTGGACGAGGCTTTGAGGCGCGTGGGCTGTTGGTGGCGATTTGTCGCGTGCAAGCCTCGAGTAGGGTTTGAGGAAGCATTTTGGAGTGCGTTCGACTGTGATGGTGGCTGAAGTCATAGAGGAGGTCGACATTAGTTCGTCTATGATTTCTCGAGGATGAGGTAATCTCTGTTTTCAAAATAAAAGTTTGAATAAATAAATATTCATATATATATATATTATAGAAAAAAATGATGAAAATATAAAAAATTACTGTAAGGTTGAACTACAGTTTTTATACACATAGATATATATATATATATATATTTAAATTTAAATATATCTAAGAAAACAATAATTAGTATAGGAAGTAAGATAAAGTTCTGTTTTTTTGAAGAAAAAAAATCAATAGAAGTTTAAAATGATAAGTGATTGTTCAATTAGTTCAAATAATTTATTAAAAGGAAATTTGGTTGAAATTAAATTGATTAGATAAAATAAAATTTTATTAAATGGAAATTAATTATTCGATTGGTTCGAATATTAATAAATTGTATAATTGCTTATACAAGGTCAAACCTGTGAAATCAAGTCAGAAATGGAAAATGGATTACAAATTAAAGCTAAAGGTGAGATCTTCTCACTCAAAATGAAAAGTGGATTTTGCAGTTATTGATTTGATAGACTGTTTGGATGTTATACTATATATATAGTAGTATATAGCAATATATATATTGGCATATGTATATATTGGAGTTGATTGATTTCCCGCATTATATAGCGGATGAGACCCTATGCGCCGCATAATAGTGGATGATATTTTATAATCCCATATACCGTGATATTCCACCTCGAAGTGGAATTGGTATTGTGCTAACATCTATGGATGTAGGGCAACAGGTTGGAGGGATCCAAATGGATTCCTCAAATTATGTGAATTTGTTTCATATATTGTGTTGTGATTGTTTATAATCTGTGTGTGATTATATCTTTGATTGAATTATTGATGGCTAAAATTTAGCCGAATCTATTTTGGTATCGTTGGATACCAGAAAGAAATAAAATTTGATTTTTTTGGAAATTAATCTTTAAGAATTGAATTAATTTGAAAGAAGGAATTTTAAAAGTATAAAAAGTTGATTTTTGTAGTCTTATCGAATTTTTCCAGAAATATAGGAAAGGCATTAATAAATGAGTTTTGAATAATATATTTAAAAGCAAAGGAATTTATCGAAAATGGAAATTTAAATGATTTAGAAAGAATGAAGGAATTTATTGAAAAGATAATAAATTTTTAGAAATCAACTTGTAAACTTGATTTGGTATTTGAAAATGAATCTTTGAGAAATCGATATGGAAATTTATTTGGAATTAAAATAAATTTAGAAATCAAATTTGTAATTAATTTGGTGATGGAAAATAAATCATCGGAAAATTAATTTGAAATTGAGTTAGTGTTTGAAAATTTGATTTGGAAATCGATTTGCAAATGGTTTTTTATTTTGAAATAAACTTAGAAATAAATTGGTAATGTTTTGTTCTATTGAAATTAAAATTTGAAATCAATTTGTAATCGATTTGGTATTGAATAAAATTGAGAAATCAATTTGGAATTTTATTTTGGGGTTAAAAGTGAATATTTGGAAATGTAAATTCAAATTGGAATTTATAAAGGAAAGGGAAATTTGTTTCAGAAATAAACACTGATTTATTTTTAAAGTGTGAAAATAAATTTACAGATTTGAATGTAAATTTAAAATAAATCAATAAGGATTTATTTAATTGGTTTAAATGGACCATTTTAAAATGGAAGTGTATTTTCCTTGAAAAAAACCGAGTATATTTCCAAAGTAGCTTTTAAAAATATACATTAAAGTTCTAAAGTTGGTTTTTAAAAGAAATATTTGGAGATATATTCCGCGTAAGGAAATTGATTTGAAATTCATTTTCAAAAGTAGAAAGGTGAAAATTTGATTTGAAATCTGTTTTCAAAGTGTTGAAGTGGAAAAATATATATCTTGTGAAGATATTTTGAAAATAAATAATTTGGGAAAATTATTTAAATCTGATGATTGTTGTGAATATTGTTGATAGTTAAATCACCGACTATCAATATTTTCCTTGGAAATGACACTTGAATTTGTTTTTAAAACAAACGCTCACTATACGGTTTAGCCGGGAAAGGACCTTTGTGTCAGATAACCCATTCCGAATTAGTGATACGACGATATGAATCGTATTGAAGACCGGTGGTGAAGACCGGGTATTTGTGAAAACGATAGGATGAACTATCAATTGTCTCTGCACCGTTAGCTACGGTATAGAGATTTCCTTTGTGATGGGAAGTTTTATGGGGATTGTGTATACCCGGATTGCGAGGGCTTCTTTTGAAGTGCCTTCGGTTCTGTTCGAACCAAGAACAGACTTGTATGGTTACATGTCTGACATTACATTTTGAGATATAAAGCTGATTTCTTTCGAATACATTTCTGTTTGGTGGCGGAGAATTTATTCTCTTAGTTTAACACCCTTCTCTAAGACGTACGAGCTCAGAGGTTATGTAGTTGAAATTTATCAACGATATATTCCCAATATGGTAATGTGGCATGCTGAGTGTTGCTGTGTGTTGATCATTTATTGATCATTTGTTGATCAAAGCATGGCTTTATGAAAAAGCATAGATTTGTGGATGAGACTTCGTCAGACCTCACACCCCGAAAATGGTCTAAACAGGAATATGCGGCAAGGTTATGAGGGTCGCGCCCTTTAGGGTATGTCATTTCCTTCTGGAAAAGGGTGGTATCAGGTATAGAGCCCTGGTATTTAACCTATGTGGATACTTCGATCTCATTTATTGTGTGATTGTGTGTTTATCGAGGCGCCTCGGATAAAGGTCCCAAAGGACCGGGGGATGATATATTCGTGAGTTACCTAGTTACAGGGGTAACCCAGCCTTGTGTTGGCAAAGAGCAGTTGTCTCTCGGGACGTCCAGCCAGAGGCGATCCCATGTGGCGGTGTGAAGTTCCTTAGCCTGACCATTTGTTGGAAATCCATTTCCCAATACGAAACTTGTACGTTTTTAGTTGTAGAACCTGCCATTTACTTATGGTGGCGCTCCACTGTTTAGATGGTAGCTATAGTAGGCATAGTTCAGAATGTCTATGCTGGATAAGATTAATATTATACCTTCGAAATGTTTTCCACACTAGACATTAATAATAATAAACCAATGATTGGCGTAGTAAGCATCCTTGACTATCATAAGAAGAAATCTCCTCCAATTCTGCGTTTGCATTGTGTGTGTGGCGGGAGGTCTTATGGTAGTTTCATTTTACAAAAGAATTGCGAATTAATTTTATTTTCTTTGTGAAAATAACTGTTTTACGATCTCCCACCAGTCACCATGACTGACTTGGAGTTTATTGTTCCCTTTCTAAACTCTTGGTGCCCATAATTTTCCACACGGGCAGCCTAGAGTTATGTTACCAGGATATTCTGGAGCTTTGGAAGCAAGTTGAATGGAGAAATGTACTCCTGCACTTGTTTATTTATTTCGCTGTGTATTCTTTATGAGGACAAGTTTATATAACTGTCCATTGTTGTATTGAGTTGTATATTGACTCTGATTGATGTATGTATAAACTGATATAGCTCTTTGTTTTAAAAGACTAGTGATTATCTATTGTATATTGTTCCACTGCGAATGTGAGATTCTGATATTGTTTCTGTTTCTGTTTTTCTATTCTTTCTTTCTTCTGTCTACTTCTACCTCTTCTTTTTAACCCTAATGGTTCGGTTTTCCGGCATTTGATTACGCGGCATTGGATACAGTGGACGTATTAATGTTGACTTTCAAGCGTCGAAAAATCGTATCGTTACAGAAGCCGTAAAGAAGTTGGCGTTAAAGACAGAGAAGCATCCAAAACCCTACAAATTGGCTTGGCTGAGGAAAGGTGGGGAAGTGAAGGTTGGTCGAAGAGCTTGTGTAACTTTTTCCATCGGAAAGAAGTATAAGGATGAAATTTGTTGTGATGTGGTGGATATGGATGTATGTCATTTGTTGTTGGGAAGACCGTGGCAGTTCGATAGAGCCGTGCAACACGATGATAGGACTAACTGCTATAGTTTCATGTTCGATGGCACTAGAATCACTTTAGTTCCTAAAAGGCGACAACAAAGTGAAAGCAAGTTGGAGGAAATTTAGGAACTAAAGACTCTATTATCTTTGAAGGAATTTGTCAAAGAAGTAGAGGATAGCCCTGAAGTATTTCTGTTGATTGGACGTGAAAGTAGCGAAGCGGTTGAAATTCCTGAGTAAGTTAAACCAGTGTTGAAGGAATTTGAAGATGTGTTTCCTGAAGAATTACCAAAAGAGTTACCACCATTGAGAGACATACAACACCAGATTGATCTTGTTTCGGGAGCTGTGTTACCACATAGACCACATTATAGAATGAGTCTGAAGGAGCACGAAGAGTTGAGAAGGCAGGTGGAAGAGTTACTTGAACAAGGGCGCATACAAGAAAGTTTAAGTCCTTGTGCAGTACCAGCCTTGTTAGTGCCAAAGAAGGATGGAACTTGGAGAATGTGTACAGATAGTCGAGCACTAAACAAGATTACGGTGAGGTACAGATTTCCGATGCCAAGATTGGACGACTTGTTAGATTAGTTGAGTGGAGCTGCTATCTTTTGAAAGATTGATCCGAAGAGTGGGTATCATCAGATTCGAATTCGACTAGGGGATGAATGGAAGACAGCCTTCAAGACACGGGAGGGGTTGTATGAATGGCTGGTCATGCCATTTGGTCTTTCGAATGCACCTAGTACTTTTATGCGAGTGATGAATCAGATCTTTCGACTGTTTATTGGAAAGTTCGTGGTGGTATACTTTGACGATATATTGATATACAGTGGAATCACAGAAGAGCATCTACAACACTTGCGGGAAGTGTTGATGATACTTCATCAGGAGCAATTTTACGTGACAATAAAGAAGTGCATGTACATGACGCACAGTGTTTTGTTCTTGGGGTATGTATTGTCCAAGGAAGGTATCCAGGTGGATCAAAGTAAAATTGAAGCAATCAAGGATTGGCCAAAACCCAAGACTGTAACTGAAGTGAGAAGTTTCCATGGTTTAGCATCATTCTACCGAAGGTTTATTCCACCTTTCAGTAGCGTGATGGCACCAGTGACAGATTGTATGAAAGGAAAGCAGTTTGTGTGGACTAAAGAGGCTGATTCTGCTTTCCAATAGATCAAGACAATCTTGACTACAACACCGATTCTTAGATACCCGGATTTTCAGTTACTATTTGAGTTACATACAAATGCGTCCAAAGTTGGAATTGGTGGAGTGTTAAGTCAAAAGGGTCATCCAATTGCTTATTTTAGCGAGAAACTTTATGGATCCAAGACAAGATACAGTACCTATGACTTGGAGTTCTATTCTATTGTCCAAGCCATAAAACATTGGAGACACTATTTGTTTCATAAAGAGTTTGTGTTGTATACTGACCATGAATCAGTGTAACATTTGCAGGGACATGATAAGATTGCAGCCAGGCATGCTTCATGGATCACATACTTGCAACAGTTTACATTTGTTGTAAAGCATAAGTCGGGAGTTACAAATCATGTGGCAGACGCATTGAGTGGGAGAAATCATTTGTTGACTACGATGAGAGTTGAAGTGATGGGGTTTGATGTATTTCCAGCTTTTTTTGTTGAGGATCCTTACTTTGCCAAGATTGTAGATGAAGTCAAGAAAGGGAGGACGGATGAGTATGTGTTGGTAGAAGGTTTTATATTTAAGGGAAATCGGTTGTGTATACCAGAGTGCAGTTTGCGAATGAAGATTGTGAAGGAATTGCATGAAGAAGGTCATGTGGAAAGAGATCATACCTTGCAGTTGAGTTCTCAATCATATTTTTGGCCTTCCATGAGGAAAGAAGTTGAAAGATTTGTGCAGAGATGTCACATATGTCAAGTTTCCAAAGGGACATCTACGAATGCAGGATTGTATATGCCATTGCCCGTGCCTAATAGACCATGGGTTGATGGTAGCATGGATTTCGTTTTGGGTTTGCCAAGAACTCAACGAGGGAATGATTCTATATATGTTGTGGTGGATAGATTTTCGAAGATGGCACATTTCATAGCTTGTAAGAAGACCGCCGATGCAGTCCGTGTGGCTCAATTGTTCTTTAAAGAGGTTTATCGACTACATGGACTACCTGAGTCTATTGTTTCTGACCGGGATACTCGATTTCTAAGTCATTTTTGGTTGAGTCTGTGGAAGATGGTTGGGACTAAGCTGAATTTTAGTAGCGCATATCATCCACAAACGGATGGGCAAACGGAAGTGGTGAACAGATCTTTGGGAAACTTGTTGAGATGTCTTGTGAAGGATAATTTGAAGAGATGGGATGTGAAATTGTGTCAGGCAGAATTCACACATAATCATGCCGTTAATCGAAGTACTGGATTCAGTCCATTTCAAGTAGTATATTCAGCAATTCCGAAGGGACCGTTGGATTTGTCGACAGTTCCACTTCAGAAAGGGGTTGTTAAACGAGCTTGTGATTTCGTGAATGAGTTGCAGGAGTGTCATAGGATTGTTCATGAACGATTGCTTAAGTCAAATGAGAAGTATAATCAATTGGCAGATAAGAAGCAAAGGAGTGTGGACTTCAAAGAGGGTGATTTTGTTTACGCGGTATTGAAGAAAGATCGTTTTCTAGTTGGAACTTACAACAAGTTGAAAGCTCAAAAGATTGGTCCAGTAGAAATCATAAAGAAGATTAATGAGAATGCTTATCGGTTAAGATTGCTGGATCATATCCATACTGCTGACGTTTTCAAAGTCAAATACTTGATTCCATACCATGAGGATAAGCATGTCGAGGAAGAGGAAAGTGTGAATTCGGGGTCGAATTCTTTTCAACTAGGGGAGGATGATACAGCGCGAAATAGACTTACCTTAAGTCGCTTCCCTGAATCTGAATCGCGCCGCCTTATAGGTCGCTCCACCCTAGGTCACTCCTCCTCCTCCTTAAGTCGCGAACAACATAATTCCTTAAGTCGCGGCGAAGGCGAAGCCTTAGGTCGCTCCAGTTTAGGTCGCGGTCACGAGCTCCAGATCCTTATGTCGCTACTCCTTAAATCATGAAGACAGCCTAAGTCGCGAACATCCTTAAGTCGCGAAGCTCCAGTAGGTCGTGAAGCTCCAGTAGGTCGCGAAGCTACAGTAGGTCGCAAAGCTCCATCTTTCCTGAATCGTAAGTCGTGAAGCCGCCTTAAGTCGTGGGTCGCTCAGCCTAAGTCGCGAAGCTACAGTTAGGTCGCGAATTCCTTAAGTCGCGGCGAATTATTTAGGTCGCGTATGACATTTCTTATGTCGCGAAGCCTAGGTCGCTGAAGATGTTTAAGTCGCTCCTAGATGCCGAAGCTTTATGTCGATGCCGTGTTGTACCTTCTTAAGTCGTATGTTGTTAAGTCGCGTGATGTTGTAAATCGTATGTCGCATTGTTCTTAAATCGTTTGTTTGTATTTTCTTAAGTCGATTGTTTGTTTGTTAAGTCGTATTGTAAAGTCATGTGTGTGTTGTAACTTTCCCTATAAATAGCGGGTGAGTTGTATCATTTAAGGAAGTTGAATATTGAATAAAAATTTGGTTTGTGCTTTGTGCCACCATTAAAATTGGAAGTTGAGTGTTATCTCCTTTCTCCATCTTCGGATATTCGAGTGCACTCGAATCAACGAACTTGAAGCCGATTCACGGAATCTCGTGCGCGAGATCAACGTCGAAGAATCGTAGATCTTCTAACGCGGTATCGTGCGCGATCAACGTGTTGAAGACAGCTAGAATCCGGTATCTCGAGAGATCAATGGATTTGGGCACTTGGGTATCTTCGATTCATCGATTCATCTTGTTTCATCGATTCATTTTCCACGAATTCATCAATTCGTGAGTTGTGAGATCTATAGGCTGTGTCAGGATACAATAAGTAAATTTGGACATTGTTGTTAAGTAAAGTATACAGGGATTATAAAGGCTATAGGAAAATGGAATTGGATTTAGATTTCGAAGATAAATTCGAATTTCTCGACAAAGGTATGTATTTGAATTTCAGTATGAAATTTGATTGGGTTTTTTTTTTGCCACTTGGCATTTTGTTTTCATTTGGAATTTGGGAGTCCGTAGGGACGTTTTGTAGTCGTACCGAGTTAGCCGCGCAAAGGAGACGCTGGCGAAATTTCTCGGAAATTTAGAGAGTTAGAAAAATTTTGAGGAAATTTTGAATTCAAAATTTGAATTTGAAATGAAATTTAAATGGTTAAGAAAACCATATTATTTGGAACTTATGGTTGATTTTGGAAAATGAGTTAAAGTAATAACGAATCTTTAATAAAAAGATTTGTTTTGAAATTTTGATAAAATTGTTTGGTTTTGGGAAAATGATAAACGGGTATTGGAGCATTCTTCTTAACTTGTAATTTCGGTACGAAATTCTTTTAAGGGGGGAAGATTGCAACGACCCTGAATTTTTGACATTTGAAATCAGAATATGTAATTGATTTCAAATATCTCGAAGTTGGTTTAATTTGAAATTCGAAATGTCAAAATGAATTTGGTAATTAAATTATTGAATTTAATTATTGCAATTGGGTAAAAATTTGAATCTTCAATTTTAAGCCTGTTAAAAATGATTTGATGGCTTAGGAAATTTATATTGATAATTCTGAAGGTAATAGAACTTTCAGAATTGAATTTGGAACTGTTTTGTTCAGTTTTGAATTTTATCGTTTAAATTGAATTTAAAAATAGCGTTTCGGGGAACAGTCTCGAAATTCGACGAAACCAGTTCCATTGGATCCGTAATATTGTATTATTATCGGATTTCAATTTTCGTAATGATTGGAGTGATCGTTTGGCCGTACGATAAGCAAACGCGCTGAAATTTAATCGAAAATTTAATATAATAACTGGTTCAAAAAGCAATCTTCTCCATACGATCGAATTTGGACTCGAAACCTTTTCCATTGCGTTTGGAATAGGCGTATAACATTACGAACGCCTAGCGACATGCCTTGATAGGAAGTCGAAATTGTTGACTTCGTTTTCGAGTCAATTTAAATTTGAGTTTAAATTGAATATTTATATTAGTTGACTACAGTTGATATTATTTCACATCAGCTGAAATTCCATCAAGTCAAATGAGCGATGTGTACGTGATCCTTATCTTTTCCCCTAGTTTCTTTTCATCACGCAGCTTTCTGTTGATATCACGTACCTTTTCTCTTCTCTCAGAAGCAAAAAAAAAAATTCGAAACCCCTCTCTCTCGTTCAAAAGAAAAAAATGGAGACTGCTGTTCAAATTTCAAATGAACACCTTTCCTCTTCAAATTCGTTCAACAAAAAAAAATGCCGAGACAAGGAAAATTTAACGAACAAAAACTCGTTCTTTCCCCTTCCATCCCTCAATTCGAACCAAAATCGATTTTCAAAAAAGAATAGGGGAAGTCTAGCGTTCGGAGGTCTAGGAGTCACGATGGCGATCACTGGTGGAAGGCTCGAGTCGTGGGGGTTTCATGGCAGCGGCGACTTGTGTTATCGAAGGTGAAGTAAGGAATCGCGAGCAGATGGTGGCGATGCTAGCTGGTCGCTGGTGGCGTTCATCTTTCGTTCGATAGGGGGTTCACGATCGTTGACCAAGGGCTGGTGAATCGTGCGAGGGGCAGGAAAGCTCTTGAGCTTTTGGAGTAATAGCCGAGATCAAGATTTTCTTGATTAATAGTAAGGTATAAATTTTTTTCTTTAATTCCATTTAATTTATATATAAATAGATTAGAAATATATATGCTATTTTAAAATTTTATATGTGTACAGAAAAAAATTATTGATTACTGTAAAGTATAAGACATTCCACTTTTAATATATATATATATATATATATATATGTAGAAAACAAAGCAAACAGAAAGAAATATATATATATATATGGTTTTGGAAATTATAGAAATTTTAAATGTGAGCAGTATTGATTTTATTGTAAGTTTTAGAAAATTTATATTTTGATTTAAATAAGATATATAAGTAATTCTGTTTTCATTTAATATATGGGTTTGAAATTTTTTTTAGAATTTAATATATATACATATAAGATTTTGGAAAATATATGGAAGTTTTAAAAGGTTGAAGAGTTTATATGAAATTTAGATTTTGAATCTATATAAAAAAGCAAAGGTATACATATAAGTGATTGTCCAATTTTCCGATTTTTTCAATTATTAATAAAACGTATAATTGTTTGTACAAGGTCAAAACAGTGAAATTAAGTCAAGATTGAAGTGGATTGCAAAATAAAAAGCAAAGGTGAGATCTTCTCACTCAAATGAAAGTGGAATTTTCAATTATTGATTGCTATTGGATGTGATAGTATATATAGTAATATATAGCAATATATATATTGGAATATGTATATATTGGAGTTGTTGATTTCCCGCATTATATAGCGGATGAGACCCTATGCGCCGCATAATAGCGGATGATATTTTATAAATCCCATATACCGTGATATTCCACCTCGAAGTGGAATTGGTATTGTGCTAACATCTGTGGATGCAAGGAAACAGGTTGGAGGGATCCAACTGGATTCCTCAAATTATATGAATTTGTTTCATATGTTGTATGAATTTGTTTCATATGCTGTGTGATAATTTATTTATAATCTGTGTATGATTATATCTGTGATTGAATTTGTTGAAGGATATAATTTAGCCGAATGTATTTTTGGTATCGTTGGATACCGGAAATAAAGAAAATTGGATTTTTGAAATTAAAGTATAAAATTTTAAGTGAATTTTTTTTGAAAGAATTGGTTGAATTTCAAAGAAGGAATTTAAAAGCATAAAGTTGATTTTCGAAATCTTATCGAATTATTCCCAAAATATGGGAAAAGATTTTTATAAATGGATTTTGAATACTATTATTTGAAAGTTGAAGAATTTATTAAAAATGGAATTTTAAATGGTTTGGAAGGGATAAAGGAATTTATTTTAGGAGTGATAAATTTGTTTGAAATCCTATTGATAATTCATTTGGTATTTGAAAACAAATATTTGGGAAATCGATATAAAAGTTTATTTGATGTTGAAGAAAAAAAATGATTTGATATTTGGAAATAAATTTAGAAATCGATTTGTAATTGATTTGTGTTGAAATAAATTTGGAAAACGATTTGCAAATGTTTTGGTATTTGGAACTAAACTTAGAAATCGATTTGTAAAATGATTTGGTGTTGAAATGAATTTGAAATTAATTTGGAAACTGATTTGGTGTTTGAAAGTGAATCTTTGGAAAACGATTTTGAAAATCGTATATAAGTGGATATTTGGAAATTTAAATTCACAATGGAATTTATAAAGGAAAGGGAAATTTGTTTTAAAAATAAACATTGATTTATTTTTAAAGTGTTGAAAATATGATTTGAAATAGGTTTTCAAGGTGATGAAGTGTGGAAATAAATTTACATATTTGGGATGTAAATTTGAAATGAATCGATAAGGATTTATTTAATTGTTTTAAATGAAAGTGATTTGAAATTTGTTTTCAAATGGTTGAAGTGTAAACCATATCTTGTGAAGATATTTGAAATTTAATAATTTAGGGAAAATTATTTAAATTGGTTGATTGTTGTGAATGTTGTTGATAGTTAAATAACCGACTATCAATATTGCCTTTGAAATTGCACTTGATTTGTTTTTAAAACAAACGCTGATTATTCAATTAAGCCAGGAGAGGACTTTGGGTCATATAACCCATTCCGAATAGTGATACGTCATGAATGGACATTATTTGGAGACCGGTGTGAAGACCGGGTATTTTCGAAAATGAAAGGACAACCTGTCGAATGTCTCTGCACCGAGTTGCTCCGGTATAGAGATTTATATCACTCTTCTTGTGATGGGAAGTCCGGACGTGATTAGTGGATACCCGGATTGCAAGGGCTTCTTTGGAAGTGCCTTCGATTCCGTTCGATCCCGGAACGGACTTGTATGGATGTGTGTCTGACGTTACACTTTGAGATGTAAAGCTGGTTTATATCAAATACATTTCTGTTGGTGGCGGAGAATTTATTCTCTTAGCTTAACACCCTTCTCTGAGACGTACGAGCTCAGAGGTTATGTAGTTGATGGTTACTAGTGATACATTCCCAATTTGGTAATGTGGCATACGTAGTGCTGTTGATCATTTGTTGGTCAAAGCATGGCTTTGTGAAAAAAGCGTAGCTTTGTGGACGAGACTTCGTCGAGCCTCACAACCCGGTAATGGTCGAACCATGAATGTTGCGGCAAGGTTTTTAGGGGTCGTGCCCCTAGGGTATGTCATTTCCTTCTGGATAAAAGGTGATATCATGGTATGTAGCCCAGATATTTTACCTATGTTGATGCTGCAAATTTATTATACTTTATGGTTGTTGCTTTGTGGTTGAGGATCCTCAGATAAAGGTCGGTAACGACCGGGGGATGGCATAGCTCGTGTGTTAGCTACCTAGTTACAACTTGGTTAAAGCGTGAGGTAGCGTCGGCCTTGTGTTTGCAGAGATCCGGTTAGGTTCTCGGGGCGTCTTTCCAGAGGGGTTTCCATTTCGGTGTAAGGAAGTTCCTTTATTTGACCATTTGTTGGAAATCCAAAGAAACAATACGAACCCTGTATGGTTTTAGTTGTAGAACCTTCCATTTACTTATAGTGGTCACCACTGTTTAGATGGTAGCTATAGTAGGCATAGTTCGGAATGTCTATGCTGGCTAAGATTAATATTATACTTTCGAAATGGTTTTCTACACTAGACATTAATAATAATATCCAATGATTTTGCGTTGTAAGCATGTTTGACTATCATAAGGGGAAATCTCCTCCAATTCTGCGTTTGCATTGTGTGTGTGGCGGGGGGTCTTATGTTAGTTTCATTTTCCAAAAGAATTGCGAATCTATTTTATTTTCTTTGTGGAAATAACTGTTTTACGATCTCACACCAGTCACCATGACTGACTCGGTGTTTATTGTTCCATTTCTAAACTCTGGGTGCCCATAATTTTCCACACGGGCAGCCTAGAGTTATGTTATCAGGATATTCTGGATATTCTAGAGCTTTGGGGATGAGCTGGATTGCGAGGCATACTACCGTACTTGTTTATTTATTTCGCTGTGTATTCTGTGTGAGGACAAGTTTATATAACTGTCCATTGTTGTATTGAATTGTATATTGACTCTGATTGATGTATGTATAAACTGATAAAGTTCTTTGTTTAAAGACTAGTGATTATCTATTATATATTTTTCCGCTGCGAATGTGAGATTCTAATATTTTTTCTGTTTTTCTATTCTTTCTTTTCTTCTGTCTTCTTCTACCTCCTCTTTTAACCCTAATGGTTCGGTTTTCCGGCATTTGATTGCGCTGCATTTGATACAGTGGACGTACTAATGTCGACTTTCGAGCGTCGAAAAGTCGGGAACGTTACACTTACTCAATATATAATCAAATCATGATGCATGAGCATATCAAGAGGACACAAGCTTCATCACTGATGTTGGTCTTTACTACTATAAAGTCATGCCCTTCGGACTAAAGAACGTGGGTGTGGTGACCCTCTCTCTGAAACACATAGATTTTTTTTTACATACAAAAGGAATTCACCACTAAACCCCACTTCTCCTATATTTATATATTTATATAATTTCCAAAAAAAAATTTCTTTCCCAAGACCCTGGATTTACCAATATAATCATATTAGTGCACAAACAAATTAAGACAATTATATATTTGATGATATATAATTGTTTCCCTTTGCCATTCAGAGCTAACAAATTTGCAAAGAGAGTTTGAATCAAACAAGCGACATAATTACCATATGTGTTGACAACATATCCTTTTATTACTTCCCTAATTTTTGTTCTACTATCAGAGATAGATTTTTGGCAATTATTATACTTATATGTACAATACTGCAATGCTCATGGCTTATAGACTTTTCTGCCTAAATAAATCTATTGACATTAAAATGGCCTTTAATTGTTCTTATGATAGTTATCAAGTACATGTATGAAATCACTTCAGAAATTATACTTGCAGGCATGAACATTGGAACTAGTTTCTATTTATCATTTCAGGTTGAACAATTGAATTCATTTTGCATTTTTAAGTTTAACATGGTGCAGACTTAAGTTCTTGGTGTTTTATTGGAAATGCTTGGTGTTATTTGAGGGTTGCTTGGAGTTTTCTTTTGTTTTGCCCTGGAAGCACTTATACTTCATGTATTGAAAAGAAATGGTTCCAGGCTTCAAGAGTTTGACCCATGGCCATCTATGCCGGCCATAGTCCCTCTTTTACCACTTGCAAACCCATGTCCCTCATATTAAAAAACTTCTACAAAGATCTATTCCTAACACAAGCATGTTTTTGCCTAGTTTAAATTTTCTGGAAATGCATCCTTATATGTATTCAATCTATTATTCAAAAATACAATGACCTCCGGGTTTATTTCTTTTTACAATTTTATTTGAAATTAAATACACAAATACATATTAATCTCCAGAATTCATGCACATGCCTGTATCACTTACCTGCCATGCACAAATTCATTTCTCTTGAATACCCCTACTCAAATCTTGTGAGTTCATTTTTAAATCATCCACCTTAGCTATTTAATTTCCATAAAGTCAAAATATAAATTCAAGCAATAAAAATCAGAGATTAATATATATACACATATCATATTTATATGATATGTCTATCCCCTTATTTCTCCAAATTAGACATTCATAAAATTAGTAGTTAACCAAACATCATCAATAGTCACTCACAACAGGTTTACTTAAGTACATATTTTTAATCCAAATACTTAGAAAGTTTCCTACAAGTAACTTCAATTACAATATGAAATTTGACTAATAAATTCATTACAAAGCAACTACAGATTTTAAAACTGGTTTCTCTTATTTTTACTAGCAGCTAATTGCCATCTTCATCCATCAAGCCAACTTCAATTTCCTGCAAGCAATTCACTGAGCTGCCCCAATATTAATGAGACACCCAGATGATTGCAAGGGCAACCAAAAGGGTCAGTTTTCACTGGTATGAGCATTTATCAATTTGTACACATATTCTTAATTTTTGGATATCTTGCAATGTCCTTCTAAATTAGCATATTATTGGTTAATTTCAAGTGATACTAAGGCACAATCATTCATATAGACAATACCCAGTTAACTATTAGAATAAATATTTATATATACATATATAATACTTGATTCATTTCTGAACAAGTAAACTCAGATTTTTATACTCCCAATTCCATCCAGTGATTAACCAAAGCACAAAATTTCAACATGATTAATTTATCTCCATATCTGAATATTTATAATCCAGATTTTAAAACCCCATTCCCCATTTATTTTATGGTCTTTAACTCCTTATCAAATGAACACCAGGTATGCATTGTGAAGGAAACTCCCAGGTTATTTAATTTATTCCAACACACAAAGGCCTCAGGGTGCAGTTGCACCATGCATATACTTGCTCCCACCTAAAGCAAGCAGATCATTGATTAACTACCAAAAGACCAGTTTAATTTTCTTTGATAAATCCCCCTCCAGTTCCTGCTTATTTTATTAAGCTTCTACTTTTGAATTCAATCATAAAAACTCACAATTCATTCATGTTTCAGAAAGGCTTATCTTCCTTTATACTTTCTGGTTCAATCCCCATGTTACCCCTTACTTTCCTGGTTGTAGAAAATACCCCAGCCTAACTATGGTATTATTAATTTTTTTTTCAAAATAATTTAAGCATCATGATCATACTACCTTTCCTCTATATTAATGTGAATATATGATTGGTTTTATGCTTCATTATCCAAGAAATAAACATGAGCTAGATCTCTGTCTTGCTGCCTATTTCCTAAATAATTTAGATCCATACTTCATAATAAAATAGAACAGAAATGCTCAAACCATCTTAATTTCAAAAATCCACATACAGATTAAAAACCCCAAACAAGAATACACAAACAAACATCCATCTCACCCATAACAAATCATTTCAGAAATTTTAAATGACTTATAACAGTTTAGGCTGCCTACAAGAGGACTTAATGCCATTGCATACAAAGGATAAATACTGATGCAGCCCAGATTCTTGAGCCATTCCTTTTAAATCATTCGCAAGCTATTTCCTTGAATCATTGTCTTGTTAAGTCGAAGGAAGCAACACCCCAGATCTTGAATCGCTTGAGCGACCTAACAAGGGACGGGAATCACGTAGTGGAAATGAAACCAGCGACTTATGATAAGTCGCGTAACAACCTAGCGACCCAGACGGACCAACCTAACTCCAACGAGATAGTGTACAGACGACCTAACGAAGATTCGCGAGTTAACTTAGGTCGTTTACGACCTATAGACATAAATGATGCAGTGCAAGCAAATGAAGATGCAGCGCGAGCTAACAAAGCAACGCAAGCTGAAGTGCTTCTAGGTCGCGAACGACCTAACGATACCATTAAGTCGCTCGAGCGACCTTATGATGAAAGCGAGCTAAATTTAGGTCGCAAAGAGGTAGGTCGTAAGAAGATAGGTCGTGGGAAGATAGGTCGCTCATTTTAGATCGCTGCATTTCTTATATCGTTCGAGTTCCTGAAGCCGAGGTTCACTTGATGGATTAGGTCGCTCCAGTCATCTCTTCCTTAGGTCGCTCATGGAAAGGTCGCGAACGACCTAACTCACAACACAGGGTGAAGCCGCCTTAAAGTTAGATCGTTCATATCCTTAAGTCGTTCCAGAAGAAGATAGCTTGAAGATCTCTTAGGTCGATGAGGCCTAAGTCGTTAAGTCGCACAGTTTAAAAGCGAACTCTCTTAAGTCGCAGAAGCTTGTAGCCAAAGATCTTGATGCCGCATCAATCTGAGCCGTTGATATTAAGTCGTATGTGCTATGTGTGGAGTCATTGTATAAAGTTGTAAATACTTAAGTCGTAGGTCATTTGTGACTAAGGTGTTGTGTACTTTAGGTCGTGTACGACCTATGTGAGTCGAGGTATTGTGTTGTATACTTTCTTAAGGCGTGAGTTGTGTCGTGTGCGTTGTAAATAAGGCGTGTTGACCTTGGTTGAGTCGGGGATGTTGATAAGTTGCCGCCGACTTATGGGTAAGTCGTAAGTCGTGTCTCGTAGGTCGATTTCGACCTAAGCACTTGTAATTTTTGAAGTTTTTGTGTGTTGAGATGTAACTACTATAAATAGTGGGTGAATTGTAACTTTGAGGTTGTTGAATATTGAATAAAATTCTCTTTTGATTGCTTTGTGCTTTCATTCAAATTGGTAGTTGAGTGTAATCTCCTATCTCCTCTTTCGGATAATCGAGTGCGCTCGATTCAACGATTGTAGAAGCCGATTCGCGGAATCTAGTGCGCTAGATCAACGCTCGAAGAATTGAAGATCTTTGAACCCGGTATCGTGCGCGATCAACAAGTTCGGGATAGCTAGAATTCGGTATCTTCGGATCAACGAATTTGGGCATTTCAGTATCTTCCATTCCACCGATTGCTACATTCAACGATCTACATTGTTTTTGTAATATCCACTGCGCCATCATTTGGTATCAGAGCTTGTTCTAGCCAATCATAGCTAGATCGAGACTTGGAGCTTATTCATTTTGAAGATTTGAAGTTTTGTTTATCACGGCCGAAAGCTAGTTGAAGTGTTCGACTGTATATTGAAGTTTGTAGATTGGATTTGTGATTTGGAGAAGTTGTGTTCATCATTGTTTGAAGTTGTTTGATCGAATTGAATTGGAGGCTGAAACTTTGTCCATCGTGTTCATCGTGATTTGCTACAAAGTGGAAGTTTTCGATCCATTTCATTTTGGATCTAAGTTCGAAAGGTGTTTGAAATTTGGAGTGGAGCCGAAAATCAAAGTTTGAAGGCGTGATCATGTCTCCGAGATATGTTAACCGTCATCATAGTGTTGCAGATTTATATGAGAGAGAAGATCCTGAACAGAAGAAGCAACGTAGTGATGAAAGATTCAATAAGGATTTCGAGAAAGTAGAGAGAATGAAGTTTGACATGAATCGAAATCAACGGAGAGTGGCGCCACGTTATGATAGGGAAAGAAGAGAATCATCTTTGTCAATAAATCGAGATCGTGGAGCTCGAGACAATCGTGATTATCAGAAGGAAGAAAGAAGAGCGTATCATGGTTACGAGCATGAGCCATCTTATAATTATGAGAAAAGAAGTAGAGAGGACGTGCATGGGCATAAAAGAGTCGATGTTCAGAATCGACGACGAAGTTCAACTAATTTTGAAGAGGAAAGTTATGGTGATCGTGTTCATTGTCGATATTCTGGTCAAGGGCAAAACCGATACAAGAATATTGAAAAGGATGGTTATACATGGAAATCAAGAAAGGATACGGAGATTCCAGAATTCCGAGGTGGACTACAAGCAGAGGAATTCTTGGACTGGTTATCCACGGTTGAAAATGTTTTTGAGCTCAACTACGTTCCTGAGGATCGTCAAGTGAAGCTAGTTGCTGCAAGTTTGAAAGGAAGAGCCATGGACTGGTGGCAACAAACTAAGTCAACCAGAGAGAGGATGAAGAAGTCTAAAGTTGTCAAGTGGGATAAGATGAAAAGGATGATGAAGGCAGATTTCTTACCCTACAATTATCAAGCTCGTCTTGAGCAACAATTGCGGAAGTTGAGTCAAGGGAGTTGAGGAAAGGGTGTGGTTCCAAACTCCAACAATCAAAATCATACTGTTCATTACAGTAGAAATGTTTTTAAGAGAGTCAATGAACCAGTTGTATATGGAATCACGAAGACAAGCGTTGATGAACGAGTTAAGAAATATCATTATCAGAAGTCTGACCATCGAAGTTTTGAATGTACAAAGTCCCAGAATAAACCCTTTATTGTAGAAGAATGTGGAAGCGAGGATGTGAATGAATCTACTGAAAGCGAGACAGAAGAGGAAGAGATACCAACTAGTCCATTACCTTTCGGCGAAAGTGCTGAAGAATCGAAAGGTAGTGCTGAAACCTTGGTTAGGTATGAGGCAAGCGAAGAGCTTAAAACTCTCGAGGAGGTTAAACCAATGTTAGAAGAATTTGAAGTGGTCGGACGTACAGAATCATTCGCAACCTTACCACTAAAGTTTGACAACGAAGATGAAGAGGTCGAGTTGGAGAACGAAGAATGTAATTTGATTGATGAAGTTAACTTTTATCAACCACCACAATTTGACAGCGATGAAGAATTTTTGCCAGGATTTGAGGAATCTTTATCAGGGAGAGTAGAAGTCTTGTCAATAGAGAAAGGAGGTAACTTGTTGTGGGGGACTGTTGAAATTGACTTTTATGAACCGTCGAAATTTGACGATGAAGAAGAAGTTGAGTCAAAGTATGTGGAGGTAGAAGTTGATTACTCTTCATTGCCACAGTTTGATGTTGATAGTATGGAAGAAGAAGCTGTGTTCGGGATGGAGGAAATTCATTTGAGAATGGAGGATTCTTATTTAGCACCTGAGTTTATGGAAGAGAGTCAGCTGAGCATAAATTCCTTAGTTTCCAAGGAACATGAACAAAGCGAGAGTGAAACAGAAGAGAAAGCAGAATCAGATAGCTTATTACTTTTGAAAGACTTCATCATTGAAATAGAAGATGATGAGGAGTTATCAATGATGATTGAACCTGGAGAAAATTCTGATTTTGAGAATCTTGAAGAAGATGAAGTATTTGAAGAATGTGAGGATGAGATGTCTGAGGAACTGCTTGAAGAATCTAGTCTTGTATGCTTGGAAGAGCCTGACGAAAAGGTGGAAATTAGTACTGACTTGTTTGTATTATCCGGGCAAGGAACGAGTGAGGATTTTGATGTTTATGAGGAAGTTGGATCAGAATTCGATGAATCTGAAGTCGAATACTCCGAGGAGTTACCCGAAGAGTTACCATCTCTACAGGACATCCAACCTCACACTGAACTCGTACCAGATGCTATTTTACCGCCAGGATCGTATGATCTTATGTGTCTGAAAGAACAAGAAGAGTTGATACGACAGGAAGAAGTGAATGATTGTTAGTTGAAGTTGACTAATGATGTCCACGCTACCAACATTGCCAGTGTCGATTGCTTGGAACCATATTATGAACCTAAATATGTTGAAGGAGAAGCAAGTGGAAGTTCATTTCAGTCAGGGGAATTTGATGCAACACGTCAAGGGATGATTCAAGATGTTGATACATCTGAACGGGATAAGGAAAGACAAGAATCTGAGCATGAGACATCACAATTTTTCGGTCGAGGTTTCCCAAGTCATTCCATGATTATAAATTTCCTTATATCTTCACACATTTTAGACATGTTTTGGTTCTATATCACATCTTCCTATTGGCACAAGCAATATGATATACGACACTATTCTTATGAAGTTCTGCGCTACATGAAGTGGATCTGGCATCTAGTGCTTAGTTTATTCTGCAATTTTCCATATGTCATCTCCCTTAGATCACTTTCTTATGCCGCCTTACTGATGCCACGTCTGTTCACTTCCATGTATTATTTAGCTCGAACCATAACATCCAAAGTACAAAACAAGCTTAATTTCAAGAATGGTCATCACCAGGGCCGTGTCAAACCAGATAATGAATGGAAGACAGCATCTCGAAGAAGGAAGTTGTTAAATTCGAGGACGAATTTCTTCCGACCAGGGGAGGATGATGCAGCCCAGATTCTTGAGCCATTCCTTTTAAATCATTCGCAAGCTATTTCCTTGAATCATTGTCTTGTTAAGTCGAAGGAAGCAACACCCCAGATCTTGAATCGCTTGAGCGACCTAACAAGGGACCGGAATCACGTAGTGGAAATGAAACCAGCGACTTATGATAAGTCGCGCAACAACCTAGCGACCCAAACGGACCAACCTAACTCCAACGAGATAGTGTACAGACGACCTAACGAAGATTCGCGAGTTAACTTAGGTCGTTTACGACCTATAGACATAAATGATGCAGTGCAAGCAAATGAAGATGCAGCGCGAGCTAACAAAGCAACGCAAGCTGAAGTGCTTCTAGGTCGCGAACGACCTAACGATACCATTAAGTCGCTCCAGCGACCTTATGATGAAAGCGAGCTAAATTTAGGTCGCAAAGAGGTAGGTTGTAAGAAGATAGGTCGTGGGAAGATAGGTCGCTCATTTTAGATCGCTGCATTTCTTATATCGTTCGAGTTCCTGAAGCCGAGGTTCGATTGATGGATTAGGTCGCTCCAGTCATCTCTTCCTTAGGTCGCTCATGGAAAGGTCGCGAACGACCTAACTCACAACACAGGGTGAAGCCGCCTTAAAGTTAGATCGTTCATATCCTTAAGTCGTTCTAGAAGAAGATTGCTTGAAGATCTCTTAGGTCGCTGAGGCCTAAGTCGTTAAGTCGCACAGTTTAAAAGCGAACTCTCTTAAGTCGCAGAAGCTTATAGCCAAAGATCTTGATGCCGCATCAATCTGAGCCGTTGATATTAAGTCGTATGTGCTATGTGTGGAGTCATTGTATAAAGTTGTAAATACTTAAGTCGTAGGTCGTTTGTGACTAAGGTGCTGTGTACTTTAGGTCGTGTACGACCTATGTGAGTCGAGGTATTGTGTTGTATACTTTCTTAAGGCGTGAGTCATGTCGTGTGCGTTGTAAATAAGGCGTGTTGACCTTGGTTGAGTCGGGGATGTTGATAAGTTGTCGCCGAGTTATGGGTAAGTTGTAAGTCGTGTCTCATAGGTCGATTTCGACCTAAGCACTTGTAATTTTTGAAGTTTTTGTGTGTTGAGATGTAACTACTATAAATAGTGGGTGAATTGTAACTTTGAGGTTGTTGAATATTGAATAAAATTCTCTTTTGATTGCTTTGTGCTTTCATTCAAATTGGTAGTTGAGTGTAATCTCCTATCTCCTCTTTCGGATAATCGAGTGCGCTCGATTCAACGATTGTAGAAGCCGATTCGCGGAATCTAGTGCGCTAGATCAACGCTCGAAGAATTGAAGATCATTGAACCCGGTATCGTGCGCGATCAACGAGTTCGGGATAGCTAGAATTCGGTATCTTCGGATCAACGAATTTGGGCATTTCAGTATCTTCCATTCCACCGATTGCTACATTCAACGATCTACATTGTTTTTGTAATATCCGCTGCGCTATCAAATACTCACCTAGTGTTCTCCTTTTACTGCCTTAATCCCCCCAAAACAGCAGATTCCTCTAGAGTTTCAAGCTAACGTTTCTCCTATTTTTTATTTTATTTCTGTTTTGATCCCGAGAGAATGGTGGATATGGTTATGTGCAGATATTTATAAAACCATTCTAGGGTTTAAGAAAAATGGGTAATTTCCTTGATGCCCTTAGATACTCATGCACAAATCATTCCCCTGTGTAGTCCTTACTTGGAAATGCACATTGTTGGTTACCTCAATTAGTTATTTCGGGAATCAAGCATTTTAAACACTTCATACTATTTTCATGACTATATTTTACTCATGCTATATGCATGTGACCCATTGTTATTTTTTTTTATAAGTTTAAAGAAACTGAAAATCCCCTTTGTGTTTTCTACCTATCTTCCATTTCCATTAATTATGTATACTATCATACATATTCATGTAATGTAAAATCATTCACACTATGTCAGTTGCTTGAAATAAATATAAGATATGGAAATTCTTATTTAATCCTGTATATATATATATATATATTTTCTGCCTTTAGTCAAAACAGTGGCTTTTCATACATCTTTATGTGTTAATAAAAATCACATATGTCATGTTATTTATTTCCAGCATAAATTTATATATATATAATACATTTAATCCTTTTATTAATCTTCATTTTATTCTGTCTTTAAATAAAACAGAAAACACCCCATATACTGAATATAGGTATTTATAAAATTCTCTGGACATAGAACTATATTTATTTTGAGCTCCAATTTTTTTTTTAATCACCTTAACTCGTTGTATTTTATCAAACAGAAGCTCCTATGCAAATTTTTATTTATTAACAAATTTTCTCTTCTGTTTTAATGCAATATATATGTATATTTTATAATTTCAGAATTTCTTAAAGTAAATGTAACTTTCATTTTATTTTTATTTTATTTTTTTAGGGTCATTACATACCCTCCCCCTTAAAGGAATTATGTCCCTATAATTTCTTTCTAATTCTTCAAATCAAAGCACTAATTCGTAGTCTGTTACAACTCCATACTCACATTTATTTTATGAAAGTAAGCAATATATATAAAATTATTCAGAAAGCTATCATAAAGCTACTTAAACATACCTCTTCATTAGAAAACAAATTGGGGTATTTAGCCCTCATTTTGTCCTCAACCTCCCATGTACAGTCATTGGGGTCCAAGCTCCATTGAATTTTCACCAGTTTAATCACCTTGTTTCTCAGCCTCTTTTCTTCCTTAGCAACAATCCCCACTGGCTCATTTGCATAGACCAAGTTCTTATGAATTTGAATTTGAGTAGGTGACTCTAAAATTGCTCCTTCATCATGTACCCACTTTCTCAATTGAGAAACATGAAACACTGGATGTACACCACTCAATTCCTCTGGTAACTTAAGTTTATAGGCCATGGTACCAATTCTCTGTATGACTTCATATGGTCCTACAAATCTTGGTGAGAGCTTACCAGATTTCCTAAACCTGAACACCTTCTTCATTGGTGATACCTTCAGAAAAACATACTCTCCTACTTCAAACTCCATTGGCTTCCTCTTTCTATCTGCATAAGATTTTGTCTTGATTGTGCTGTCTTCATCCTATGCCTAACTAACTCAATCATGTTGGAAGTTTCTTTAACATGATCTGGCCCCAATATTACACCCTCTCCCACATCCAACCAACAGGCAGGAGACATGCAGGGTCTTCCATACAAGGCTTCAAAGGGAGCCATTCCTATTGTTGACTGATAGCTATTGTTGTAAGTGAATTCTGCCAAGTGGATATGATCCTCCCAATTACCCCCAAAATCAAGCACACATGCTCTAAGTAAATCTCCCAATATTTTATTCATTATCTATGTTTGCCCACCACTTTGAGGATGGTAGGCAGTGCTTAAACAAAGTTGAATTCCCATTGCTTCTTGGAAGCTCTCCCAAAATCTTGAGGTGAACAAAGTGTCTCTATCACTTACAATGGTCTTTGGTATGCCATGCAATCTCACCACTTCCTTAATAAATAATTATGCAAGCCTATGTGCATTTCTTTCTGACCTGACACGGACAAAGTGAGCAGACTTGGTGAGTCTATCAACAACTACCCATATATTGTCATTACCTTTCTTAGTTCTAGGCAAACCATCCACAAAATCCATGGAAATACTTTCCCATTTCCACTAAGGTACCTCCAAAGGTTGCAACATGCCAGAGGGCTTTTGATAGTCTGCCTTGATTTGCTGACAAGTTAAACACTTTGCTACATATTTTGCCACTGCTTGTTTCATTCCTGGCCACCAGTAGCTCCTTTTCAAATCATGATACATTTTGGTACCACCAGGGTGTATGGTGTACTTGGTTTTGTGATGCTCATTCAAAATTTCTTCTTTTAATTCTGCAATGTCTGGTACACAAAGCTTTTCATTTTTCCTCAAATAACCCTTGGAATCTATTTTGAAATTCTCTGACTCAATGTTGTCTAATAACATTTCTTTCTTTTCCTTTAAATTTTGATCTTGATCTTGCATGCCACCAATTTTCTCCACCAAGTTGGATTTCACTGTGATTAATCCCAGTGTACCATACTCCAGCATATCACCCATGCTCTTTAAAGTTCTCTCCTTCCTTGCTATATATATCTGCCACCCCAAGCACTGCAAGGTCTTTAAATTCATCAATCATCAAACTTGCTAATCTAATATGATTTCTACTCAAAGCATCTGCCACCCTATTAGCTTTCCCAGGGGTGTACAAAATATCTAAATCATATGCAGCTAGAAACTCCAACCACCTTGCTTGCCTCATATTCAATTCTTTTTGAGAAAATAAATACTTCAATGCTTGATGATCTGTGTACAATTCAAATTTTGCCCCAAGCAAATAATGCCTCCAAAGTTTTAATGCAAACACTATTGGTGCTAATTCTAAATCTTGAGTTGCATATTTCGTCTCATTGGGTTTAAGCTGTCTTGATGCATATGCCACCACCTTGCCATGTTGCATGGGCACTGCCCTAACCCAAATCCACTAGCATCAGTGTATACAACCATTCCTTCATTTACCTCTGGGATTTGCAAGACAGGAGCCTCTACCAATGCTTGCTTCAACTTTTCAAAGGCTCGATCACACTGCTCAGTCCACACATATGGTTGGTTCTTCTTTGTTAGCTTGGTCATTGGTGCGGCTATTCTTAAAAAATCCTTGATGAACCTCCTATAGTACCCTGCCAAACCTAAGAATGATCTTACTTCAGTCACTGTTTTGGGTCTATTCCATGATTGAACTGCAATGACCTTGCTTGGATCCACACTCACCCCTTGCTGTGACACTATGTGTCCTAAGAATTTCACTTCATGTTGCCAAAATATACACTTTGAATACTTGGCTTTTAATTCATGTTCTCTAAATCTCGATAATACTAAATGTAGATGCATAGCATGATCATTTTCTGACTTTGAATAAATTAATATGTCATCTATAAATACCAAAACAAATTTATCCAAAAAAGTCTCTGAAAATTCTGTTCATCAAATCTACAAAATAGGAGGGAGCATTGGTTAAACCAAATGGCATTACTAGAAATTCATAAAGGCCATATCTTGTGTTAAAGGCTGTGTACTCAATGCTTTCCTCTGCAACCTTCATTTGGTGAAATCCAGAGGCTAAGTCTAGCCTTGAAAATATTTTAGCTTCATGCAATTGATCAAATAGATCATCTATTCTAGGCAGTGGATACTTATTCTTGATGGTCACCTTATTTAAATCCCTATAATCCACACACATCCTCATTGTTCCATCATGCTTTTTAACAAAGAGCACTGGGGAACCCCAACTAGAACTGCTTGATCTTATGAACCCCTTCTCTTCTAACTCTTCTAGTTGGTGTTTTAATTCCACTGACTCTTTTGGACCCATTCTATAAGGCTTCTTAATGATTGGGCTAGTCCCTGGCATTAATTTTATTTTGAATTCAACTGGCCTGTTTTGAGGAATTCCCCTCACTTCTCCAAACACATCTATATATTCATTGACTACTGGAATTTCCTCTATTTTTAATTCCTTTTGAACTTCATTAATACTCCAGATTTTATTAAAACATGTATTCTTTGCTATTTCACTTAAGATGGTAATTCTTTTGCCTTCATTTGTCTCCAAAGAAATATTAAGATTTTCTAAATTTAAAATTGCTTTGTTTTTCATTAACCAATCCACCCCCAAAATAACCCCAATACCAGGATAATTTAAAGTATATAGGTCTGAATTAAATTCATAACCCCCTATAATTAATTTTAGACCCACACACTTCATCCCTAACCTACAATAACTCCCTATGGGGCTGTATACAGTTAAGGGTTGATCAACAGAAACACAAGCAAGTGCTAACTTCTTTGTAATTTCCAGAGATATTAGTGAATGTGAGGCACCAGTGTCATATATTACTGATATTGGTTGGGTATGAATAAAAATTATACCTTGAAGTTGCCCAACATTTCCATTGTTGTTTGCTGCCAAAGCTCATATCCTTGCTGTTCTTCTATTAGTCTCTGGGCAATCCTTCTTTAGATGACCCATCTTTCCACAATTATAGCAGCCTCCTCTGGGTATTTTAGGGTTAGGGCATTGGTTACTATAATGTCCAGCTTTTCCACAATTAAAACAATGAGTGAGTTTCTTACTTTCAGGTGCTACTACTCCTTCCCCCTTTTTAACTCCTTTGTTTGCCTTGTTCTTGTCATAAGGTTGCACTTTGTTCTGTCCTCCCTTCTTCTTGTTGAGCTTGATGTTCCTGAATTTCTCTCTGGTGGCATCATCTTGCTAAATGAGAGAGTTAGGTGAATTACTTGATCAAAGGTTTTGTCCTTATATGGCAGCATTGCCCTAGACAGACTGGGGTTCAAGCCTTGAATGTACCTTGCATTATTTGCTTCCTCATTCCTTATCAACACCATTCCATACTTAGACAATCCTTCAAATTTCTGAGTGTACTCATTCACACTCATGCCTCCTTGCCTTAATCTAACAAAGTCTTCTAGCAGTGTGGCTTTAGCAGATGCTGGGACAAACCTAGCCTCAAGCATGACCTTAAATTGATCCCAAGTGATGTCATTCTCTGGCCTTCCTGCTATCACAACTTCCCACCAATCCAGTGCAACCCCCTTCAATCTTCTTGAAGCTATCTGTCTCTTCCTTTGGTCATTGACTTGCATATCTGCAAAGACCCTCTCCATGGTTCTTATCCAAGTTTGAACACCCATAGCTCCTTCAGTGCCTTCAAAATCCTTTCCTCCCAAATTGGTGCATGTCTTAAGCAGTTTGGAGAGCTCCTCATGAGGGTTGTCATGCCTTGGTGCTATTCCATCCCTCAAAGCTCTCACAAAATCCTCCACATTTATCACAGGTGGCTCACGTGATGGTCCTGCACCTGTGTGATGTCTTGGTCCTACCATATTGCTATAAATATGATTTCCATGTTAGTTTGTTTACCCCCATCATTCTTGTTGTCTTTATTTTGTTTATTTTATTTATGTGCACACTGTGCATGTATCACATGCACACATTTATTATTCAAACATAAAATAAAAGCATCCAACATCAATAATTCAAATCATTCAAACATCCATATGCATACAATAATATTCACTATGTTATTTAAAACATAGCTCTGATACCAACTGTGGTGACCCTCTCTTTGAAACACATAGATTTTTTTTTACATACAAAAGGAATTCACCACTAAACCCCACTTCTCCTATATTTATATATTTATATAATTTCCAAATATTTTTTTCTTTCCCAAGACCCTGGATTTACCAATATAATCATATTAGTGCACAAACAAATTAAGACAATTATATATTTGATGATATATAATTGTTTCCCTTTGCCATTCAAAGCTAACAAATTTGCAAAGAGAGTTTGAATCAAACAGGAGACATAATTACCATATGTGTTGACAACATATCCTTTTATTACTTCCCTAATTTTTGTTCTACTACCAGAGATAGATTTTTGGCAATTATTATACTTATATGTACAATATTGCAATGCTCATGGTTTATAGACTTTTCTGCCTAAATAAATCTATTAACATTAAAATGGCCTTTAATTGTTCTTATGATAGTTATCAAGTACTTGTATGAAATCACTTCAGAAATTATACTTGCAGGCATGAACATTGGAACTAGTTTCTATTTATCATTTCAGGTTGAACAATTGAAGTCATTTTGCATTTTTAAGTTTAACATGGTGCAGACTTAAGTTCTTGGTGTTTTATTGGAAATGCTTGGTGTTATTTGAGGGTTGCTTGGAGTTTTCTTTTGTTTTGCCCTGGAAGCACTTATACTTCATGTATTGAAAAGAAATGGTTCCAGGCTTCAAGAGTTTCACCCATGGCCATCTATGCCGGCCATAGTCCCTCTTTTATCACTTGCAAACCCATGTCCCTCATATTAACAAACTTCTACAAAGATCTATTCCTAACACAAGCATGTTTTTGCCTAGTTTAAATTTTCTGGAAATGCATCTTTATATGTATTCAATCTATTATTCAAAAATACAATGACCTCCAAGTTTATTTCTTTTCACAATTTTATTTGAAATTAAATACAAAAATACATATTAATCTCCAGAATTCATGCACATGCCTGTATCACTTACCTGCTGTCACATACCGAAATTTACGACTTTCGAAAATTCGACATCGATACTCACTTTATCGACTGCCGAGCAATCGAGTGCTGGAAACTCCAATAGTGAGGGTTTTAAGAAAAAGAAAAAGTAGAAGAAGAAGAAGGTAGAAGAAAAAGAGAAGAAAGAAAGAAGAACAACAGAACAACAACAGATACAGAACAGAGACAATATCAGAATCTCACATATCGCAGCGGAACAATATATAATAGATAAACACTAGTCTTTTAAAACAAAGAACTATATCAGTTTTTATACATACATCAATCATCAGAGTCAATATACAACAATGGACAGTTATATAACTTGTCCTCATACAGAATACACAGCGGAATAAATACTATCAGATACAAATACTACGTCTCGTCATCCAGCTTATCTCCAAAGCTCCAGAATATCCAGAATATCCTGATAATATAACTCTAGGCTGCCCGTGTGGAAATTGGTGGGCACCCAGAGTTTAGAAGGGAACAATAAACTCCGAGTCAGTCATGGTGACTGGTGTGAGATCGTAAAACAGTTATTCTTTATAACAACAAAATAACTTTTAAGTCAATTCGAAATGCTTTTGGAAAATGAAACTACCATAAGACCTCCCACCACACACACAATGCAAACGCAGAATTGGAGGAGATTTCTTCTTATGATAGTCAAAGATGCTTGATACGCAAAATCAAACCATTTTTGATATTATTATTAGTGCATAGTGTAGAAAACATTTCGAAAGTATAATATTAATCTTAGCCAACATACGACCAGTATCGTATGCCTACTATAGCTACCATCTAAACAGTGGTGACCACTGTACGTAAATGGCAGGTTCTACAACTAATACCGTACAAGTCACGTATTGGAGTTTGGATTTCCAACAAATGGTCAGGCTAAGGAACTTCCTTTTCCACGATGGGTACGTCCCTGGAATAGACGACCCGAGAACCTAACCGGATCTCTGCCAACACAAGGCCGGGTTACCTCTGCAAAAATAGGTAACTACTGACACGCGTCTGCCATCCCCCGATCGTAACCGATCTTCCCGAGGATCCCCGATTTCCAACAAACCACATAGATAATAATGCAGCAACCACATAGGTTAAGTATATGGGCTCCATACCATGATACCACCTCTATCCAGAAGGAATGACATACACTAAGGGGCGCTACTCCCTAGAACCTTGCCGCATCCTTCCTGTTTCGACCATTTCCGGGGTGTGAGGCTCGATGAAGTCTCGCCCACAAAGCTACGCTTTATCAAAAAGCCCTGCTTCGGGTCAAACAAAATGATCAACCTATGATCACAAAGATATAAGATCAAACAAATGATCATATCACAAATGATCAAACACTGATCATTTCACAGCAACACTCAGTATGCCACGTTACCAAATTGGGATATATTGCTGATAAATTCCAACTACATAACCTCTGAGCTCGTACGTCTCAGAGAAGGGTGTTAAGCTAAGAGAATAAATTCTCCGCCACCAACAGAAATGTATTTGAAAGAAATCAGCTTTATATCTCAAATTGTAACGTCAGACACACAATCCATACAAGTCTGTTCCGGGATCGAACAGAACCGAAGGCACTTCTCACGAAGCCCTTGCAATTCCGGATAATTTTCAATCACGTCAGGACTTCCCGTCACTAAGGGTGATAAAACCTCTAAACCGGAGATCAGCCGATGTAGAGTAACTCGACGGTAATCCTTCCGTTTTCAAAAATATCCGGTCTTCAACACCGGTCTTCGAATGCGATTCATAACGACGTATCACATATTCGGAATGGGTTATACGACCCCATGGTCCTTTCCCGGCTAACCCGAATAGTGAGCGATTATTTAAAAATAAGTGTGGCATTCAAATTCATCCAATTCACAACAAATACCTATCTAAAGGTAATTATTGATAGTCGGTTATTTAACTATCAATAAAGATGCGCAACATCATCAGATTCCAAATAATTTTCCAAATTATTTATCTTCCAAAAATATCTTTACTAGATATAAAATTTCCACACTTAACCATTTGAAAACAATTTCAAATATTCACTTTTCAATTTATCTTTAAAAGATAAAAACTCAAACAGTTCATTTCACATTGGAAAAGCATTTTCCATACTTATTTAAAAATAAGTAATTCACAAATCATTTATTTTCAACACTTAGAAAATATTCGATATACTTAAAATCAAAATTAAGTATATATCTCATTCTTTAAGGAAATCATTCTTAAATCACATTTATTTGAGTCAAAACGAATGTTGCGTAAAACATCGTTACGACGACTCGAAATCACTAGTATAGGGATTCGGAATTAAGATAGATATATAAATCCCAATACTATATAAAATATTTCCTTTCGGAAATCATTTACTATAACAACAGTGTTATAGTCCACCATTTCCTTATTTTTCGAAAACGTCTATTTCAACAATAAATGTTGAAATCTATGATTTCGATAGTTCACACGTTTTAAAACATCTTTTAAAACAATTAACTTCATTTCATAATATCGCTTTCCCAAAACCCTATCCATTTTACTTAAAAATATATTCACTGTCCAAAATCGTGAATATACTTCACTAACCACATTTCAGTCTTTTCTACACATTTTATTTCAATAAAAATTCGCTATTTAAAATCGCGAATATATCTTCTTTAATGTCCTTCTATATTTAATTTATCAAATCCAATTGATTTCGAATTTATAAAACAACGTTTATAAATTCTATTTTCTATTCTATAACAACTTCGATTTTATAAATTTCCTTTAATGACCCATTCAATTTTATAACTCAACGTATACATCCAAAAATCCATATTATAAGTTAAATACTTATAATTTATTTATTTTAAAAGAAATCGTTCTTTTAAACTTTACAAACTGTAAATAAACCCATTTTAACATCATTTCCATTTTTAAATCCACATTCCCAAATATTCACTTTTAACCCCAAAAATCAAATCCCAAATTGATTTCTAATTTTACTTCAATACCAAATCAATTTCAATATTCATTTCTAAATTAATTTCCCATCCCAAATCATTTTATATTGATTTTTTCTAAACTTGTTTCAATTTGCCAATTAAATTTATAATTGGACTTCCAACTTATTTCCTTTTAAATAAATTCCCCTTAAAGAAAATAAATCTCTTTATCTTTTTCAAACTATTTAGAAATCCAAATTTTAATTAAATTCTTCAATTTAAAATCACTATCATACGAAATTCATTTACCCAACATTTTCACTTAATTCTGGAATTAATTCAATAAGATTTTAAAAATCAACCTTTATTCTTTTAAATTCTTTTCTTCAAATTTCATTCAATTTCAAAAAAATCAATTCACTTAAAATTTTCTGCTTGAATTACCAAATATTCAATTTCGTTTATTTTTGGAATCCAATGATATCAAACATCCATTCAGCTAAATTTTAGCTTTCAACAATTTCCAGACATCAATTCAATAACATCAATAATCATTCACAGATTATCACATCACGGTAGAAATAAATTCAATCAATGTGAGGGGTCCAGTTGGATCCCTCCAACCTGTTTCCCTGCATCCAAAGACGTCAGCACAATACCAATTCCGCTCCAGTACGGAATTATCGCGGTATATAGGTTTTTATAAATCCGCTTACTAACGGCGCAATAGGGTCTCATCCGCTATACGAGGCGGGAAATCAATCAATCCAATATATACATATGCCAATATGTATATACTGCTATATATATAGATATATCCTATCATATCTAATAGCACATCCAAATAACAATCAATAACTGCAATTCAAATTTAAATCTGAGTGAGAAGATCTCACCTTAGCTTTTATTTCCGTTTGTCATTCACTTTAATCCTGATTTGGTTTTCCCGGTTCGACCTTGTATAAACAATTATACGACATATTAATATTCGAACAGATCGAATAATAAATTTCATTTGACTATTTTGATTCATTGGTGATTTCATTTTAATAGTTTAATGGTTTTAAATTGTTTAACAATTCTAATTTGAACTAATTATTTTACATTAAATTAATATCTTTATTTTAATTTCCTGTATATAACAACAGTAATTACTTTACTGTATGTATGTTCATATATAAATAAATTGCCTCATAAACTTACTGCTATATTTTCTCTAAAATTATTCAAATTTTAAACTGTTGCATACGAAAATCTTATATATATATATACATATATTTCCTGTTTTTAAACTTTATCTATACATATATAATAATTTAAATATACCTTCACTGTTTATTTTTTTCTTTCTGGTTACTTATGCATATATATTTGTATTCACTGTTTTACAAATAAAAATAGGTATACATTATCTGCTATTTCACTGTCCTTGTATATTTTATTTATTTTTTTAAAACAGAAAATAAATCTCAGACAGAAATAAAATAAAATAAAAATCAAATACCTCATAAAAATTCCCAATATTCACTCGCGATTTCCACCATCGAACTCACCATCCTCAGCCAACAAGATCGACTATCCCTTCAACTGAATCGTCATCTCCCAGCGACCACGCGAACGAACGCCTCTACTTCGGCCACCACGAGATGCCCTAACTTCGAACTACAATTGAACGCAGCCTCGTCGAACTGTCACGATCACAATCGCCGCACCCCCAAATCGATGCTTACACGAAACCCCTTGCCACGGCGCCTCAGATCGAAACGAGCGCGCGCGCCTGCACCGGCTTTCCCCTATACGTGAAGTTGGTCGCGATTTGAAATCGCAGCCATCAATGTCGCGAGCTCGATCGAACCCTACAACGTCGCGGCCATCCCTCTTTCCAAATCCGAGAGCCCCCATCGCCTCGCCTAGATGCCAGATATCTCCCGAAGTCGCGATCGACAATGGCCTCTCGAGTTGCTTTTCGTTCGTTCGTTTCATTGTGTGAAGACTTGAATTTGAAGAGGGGAAAGATTGTGGTTTTAGTGTAGGAGGGAAACAAATCGGTTGCCATAAATTTTCGTTCGTTAAGCTGAAGAAGTGAAAGGGAACGAGATAATTTTGAATTATACAGGAAGGGGGTTATTTAAAATTGGACGAAGTATGGCCATCACGATCTTCTTGCGTGATCGATGGCGTGATAAAAGGAATAACGTGGTGCTGATGTTAATTAATAAAATTTTAAATTTTAAATTTAAATTCGATAAAGATTCAACGCGTTTACTCTCCGTATAGCCACGTATTAATTCCGAAAAATACGAAAATTGAAATCCGACAATAATTCAATATTACGGACCCAATGGAACTGGTTTCGTCGAATTCCGAGACTGTTTAAAAAATGACTATTTTTAATTATCTTCAGTGTTATCAATACGAATTTTAAAAGCGTTTGAAATATTTTTCTTTAGCTTTAAATTGAAGATCCAAATTTTTATTCAACTTCAATCGATTAAATTTTATACTTTAATCGTCAAATTCAAATGTAATATCGGGGATTCAAATTAAATCATCGTTCAAATATTTAAAATTAATTAAATATTTCCAATTTAATTTGTTCAAAATTCTGGGTCGTTACAGACTTCCCCCCTTAAAAGAATTTCGTCCTCGAAATTACAAGTTAGGGAAAAAGAGTCCTTAACACGTCTACTATTTTTCAACATTCAATAGTTTTATCAATTTATCAAAACAAATCTTCCTACTAAAGATTCGTTATCAATTCAACTAATTTTCCAACTTCAATTATAAGTTCAAATGACATTGTTTACTTTCAATTCAAATTTAAATTCAAATTCAAATTTAAACTTTCAAAATTTTCTAAAAAATTTTCTAACGCCCTAAATTTTCGAAAAATTTCCCCAGCGTCTCCTTTGCGCGGCTAATACGGCACTACTACAAAACGTTCCTACGGACTCTCAGATTTCAAAAAGAAAAAGAAACAGCCAAGCGGCTAGACAAGAAATCATCAAATCTCATATTATAATTCAAATACGTACCTTTTGTCGAGCAATTCAAATTATCTGTGAAATCAAATTCAATTCCCTTTATACCTGTATATCTACTAGCCATAATATCTAGTTATAACATCCAACTATTTTGCAAATTTTATTACAAACTTCTAATATCAACTTCTTATACCATTTCTAGTTTACTATTGAAGTTATATCCATTATCATTCAATTTCACATTTCACATTCATTTGAATTTAATTTACACTTTCAATCTAATTTAGATTCAGTTTACTTCTGAATATTGAATTTCATCAATTATCTTTAGTTCACTTCAAACTAATCTTAAAGCTTCATTTTATTTCACACAATTCAAATTTGTTTCAACATTCATTTTCAATTTTATTCACTTACAATTGTAAATTCCTTTCATTTGAAATTTATTTCTTCTTACTTGAATTTATTTGCAATTCCGAACCATTCTTTTATTTAGTTCACAATTCAAGTCTCAATTTATCTAATTCAACTTCATAATATTCATAGATATTTTCATATGGTATTCCAGAATCTTACCAACATTTCAAAATCATTTGAAAACAATTCAAATTATCCTTTGAATTTCAAAAACAAAACCCAAATTTTCCATTTAAAACAATTTGGCAGCAATTCCTCTTTTGGAAACCCGAAAATGAGCACCAATGATGCCGCGGTCATCATCGAAGTTATTTTCCAGCGACCGAAAAGAGTTTAGAGCTTTTCATCTCTTCAAAACATTTTTCAAACCTTTAAAATTCATTTTCAAATCAAAAATGATTTAAACTTTCCAAATCTCCAAAATTTTCAAACTCCTTTCAAAACTTTTCCAAAACTTCTCTGGAATTCCGTTGCAAATTATAAATCACATTTATAATTTATATTCTCAAATTTCATTTGTATATGGATTAATTTCTTAGTTCTTTGTTTTAATTCCAATTTCACATACAATTTCCACATATATATTAATGAGTATAATTAACATCATTACTTCCTAACAACCATGCATCCATATATCATAATAATTTATAGAAAACCATTCCTTTTATATACAAAAATAGTTTTGGGTAAAATTATCTCATTTACCCGTTTAAAATCAATACTGTGTCGGTTTATCTTGTTTAAGAGTTTAGAAACCCCTATCGATTACAGTTAGCTAGACTGCACCGACCAGAATCCATAAACAATCAACCGATAAGTCAACACAATACAAAACAATTTCATATTCACTAACAAATACGCACTCGTATCTATTATTACACTCAAACTCATTCTAGAGTACTGCTGACTCTATCTCTAATGAGTAACACCCAACAGAGCAGGGTTGTCGCTTAACCATATGCTCTGATACCACTTTGTCACATACCGAAATTTACGACTTTCGAAAATTCGACATCGATACTCACTTTATCGACTGCAGAGCAATCGAGTGCCGGAAACTCCAATAGTGAGGGTTTTAAGAAAAAGAAAAAGTAGAAGAAGAAGAAGGTAGAAGAAAAAGAGAAGAAAGAAAGAAGAACAACAGAACAACAACAGATACAGAACAGAGACAATATCAGAATCTCACATATCGCAGCGGAACAATATATAATAGATAAACACTAGTCTTTTAAAACAAAGAATTATATCAGTTTTTATACATACATCAATCATCAGAGTCAATATACAACAATGGACAGTTATATAACTTGTCCTCATACAGAATACACAGCGGAATAAATACTATCAGATACAAATACTACGTCTCGTCATCCAGCTTATCTCCAAAGCTCCAGAATATCCATAATATCCTGATAATATAACTCTAGGCTGCCCGTGTGGAAATTGGTGGGCACCCAGAGTTTAGAAGGGAACAATAAACTCCGAGTCAGTCATGGTGACTGGTGTGAGATCGTAAAACAGTTATTCTTTATAACAACAAAATAACTTTTAAGTCAATTCGAAATGCTTTTGGAAAATGAAACTACCATAAGACCTCCCACCACACACACAATGCAAACGCAGAATTGAAGGAGATTTCTTCTTATGATAGTCAAAGATGCTTGATACGCAAAATCAAACCATTTTTGATATTATTATTAGTGCATAGTGTAGAAAACATTTCGAAAGTATAATATTAATCTTAGCCAACATACGACCAGTATCGTATGCCTACTATAGCTACCATCTAAACAGTGGTGACCACCGTACGTAAATGGCAGGTTCTACAACTAATACCGTACAAGTCACGTATTGGAGTTTGGATTTCCAACAAATGGTCAGGCTAAGGAACTTCCTTTTCCACGATGGGTACGTCCCTGGAATAGACGACCCGAGAACCTAACCGGATCTCTGCCAACACAAGGCCGGGTTACCTCTGCAAAAATAGGTAACTACTGACACGCGTATGCCATCCCCCGATCGTAACCGATCTTCCCGAGGATCCCCGATTTCCAACAAACCACATAGATAATAATGCAGCAACCACATAGGTTAAGTATCTGGGCTCCATACCATGATACCGCCTCTATCCAGAAGGAATGACATACACTAAGGGGCGCTACTCCCTAGAACCTTGTCGCATCCTTCCTGTTTCGACCATTTCCGGGGTGTGAGGCTCGATGAAGTCTCGCCCACAAAGCTACTCTTTCTCAAAAAGCCCTGCTTCGTGTCAAACAAAATGATCAACCTATGATCACAAAGATATAAGATCAAACAAATGATCATATCACAAATGATCAAACACTGATCATTTCACAGCAACACTTAGTATGCCACGTTACCAAATTGGGATATATTGCTGATAAATTTCAACTACATAACCTCTGAGCTCGTACGTCTCAGAGAAGGGTGTTAAGCTAAGAGAATAAATTCTCCGCCACCAACAGAAATGTATTTGAAAGAAATCAGCTTTATATCTCAAATTGTAACGTCAGACACACAATCCATACAAGTCCGTTCCGGGATCGAACAGAACCGAAGGCACTTCTCACGAAGCCCTTGCAATTCCGGATAATTTTCAATCACGTCAGGACTTCCCGTCACTAAGGGTGATAAAACCTCTAAACCGGAGATCAGCCGATGTAGAGTAACTCGACGGTAATCCTTCCGTTTTCAAAAATATCCGGTCTTCAACACCGGTCTTCGAATGCGATTCATAACGACGTATCACATATTCGGAATGGGTTATACGACCCCATGGTCCTTTCCCGGCTAACCCGAATAGTGAGCGATTATTTAAAAATAAGTGTGGCATTCAAATTCATCCAATTCACAACAAATACCTATCTAAAGGTAATTATTGATAGTCGGTTATTTAACTATCAATAAAGATGCGCAACATCATCAGATTCCAAATAATTTTCCAAATTATTTATCTTCCAAAAATGTAACGACCCGATATTTTGGACCATTCGCGTCCATTATAAGTGTATAGGTAGACACTCATGCCGGAGTTGAATTGCTCAAAATACCGCGTTGTTAATTTAAATTTGGCAAAACTGAACGTATACAGTAAATAAATAATCACAGATCACAGACACAGAGTAATAAATGCAGCGGAAATAAAAGAGATAGTAGTTCATGAAGCTACTATATGAATATATAAAATACATCAGAGTTAAACCAGATACACGGAAGAGTAACATGATACATCAGATACAAATCAGAATACATCACTGGAATCATCGAACATCTGAAAGCTGGATAGATAGCTGGATCTCCAAGCGAAGCTCCAACTCCAAAGGTGAGTCTCGAAAGCTGAACTACTCAGTTTGACCCGAGCGTAAAACAAAAACACAAACACTCGAGTCAGGATTAACATTCTTATATTAATAAATCCAACTCAAGTGAAATAACAATTGAAATACAAGTAACTCAAAGGATGTTTGGAATAACCATCCTTCAAGGATCCGTTAAACTATCTACTAGGTAGTAATATACGCTAAGTAGATAATGTCTATCAGTAATATAACAAGATATCAAAATAGCGTTAAGTCATGGCCCATTCCACCCTTAACACATTTTTATTCCCAAAAGCATATACAAGACCGTAGTTTCCCCAAAACCGGAAGTCACCAGAGGGCAATCCATATACTAAAGGTACAAATCAAAATCGTAGTGGTCGCGAATAGGATAATCAGTATGACAAGGTACATGAGGCGATACCAACTAGGATACTAGTAGTTGCGTGATCCGGACTGATGTTGGGCATAGCAGCTACTACCCCAACACCGCGAAACAACACTCCCATAATCGAGGGGTGCACCCAAATCGAATCACAAAAGTAATAGATATGGTATCGAAGAAGTGTGTCCGCTAGAGATGGCGATCCTCAATGGCCCGGCGCGGCTCCTGTTTTAGTCATGTCAAGGGTCATCCAAAATCGTTCTCTTTCTTCAGTCAACGCGTTCATCAAAACCATCCACTTCGTTCTGGATCAACACTCCGCGTATAGTTATTAAAGTGGTTTCGGTGCAGATAGAGAGTATATCCATTACCAATCCCGGTCTCTTTAATGACTTTCGTAATTATTACACCGATTGGTCGTTTATATATTTCAAAAACCAAATCAATTTCAATTTCAATTTCAATTCGTAAATCAACATTTCATTTGTCTTTCTAAAAAAATTTCCAAATTTTCGTTTCAAAACTTCCAATTTTCCGTTTCAAAATCTTATAATTCAATTTCAATTTCTGTTTAAACAATTCAAATATTGATTCAAGTTCGTATATAAGTTTCATTCCGAAATCATTAAATTAATTTAATTTAACATTCAAATCAATTTCAATTCATTAATCGATTTGATTAAATATTAAATAAATATATCGTTCAACAATTTCTATTAAATTTCCAAATCATTAAATCAATTTCTTAAGTTCAACTTCATTAAATCAAAACTTTACAAATTTGAATTAAATTAAATTCGTCAAATCAATTCTTTCAATTACAAGTCTTACATTAATTCCAAAAATATCACATTTTCATTTCTTGTTAAAGAAATTCAATTTCACTTATTTACTTTCTTAAATAATTTTTTTTTTAAAACTTACTTAATCAAGAAAACTCAATTTCATTTATTTACGAAGTAAATTCACTTATTAAAAGTTCAATTTCACTTATTAAAGAATTCAATTCAAATTAAATCACTAAATCATTCAATCTTACTTAATTATTAAATAATCCAAAACTTAATTATTAATTAATTTCAAAATTTAATAATTTCAACTTAATTATAATTTCAAACTTAATTCAATAATTTCTCCAATTAAACAACATTCTTTCATCAATTACATTTTAATAATTTGTTTCAGATTATTTAAACATTAACAATTTCCTTTCACTTAAATTCAAATTTCAACTTCATTTCAAAACCATATTATTTATTCAAATAAAATCTTCGTTTTATTCATAAATCAAATTATTGACCAATCGGGTTTTATTTAATTTTCTATCCCAGGTCAACGTTCAAATTTGGGTATTTATCATTTCAACCCGATTCCAATTTAATTCAAAAATCAAAACATACAAAGGGAACTTGCAGTGTGATAACTGGGATGGTGTCAAAGTAAATAAACAAGCAATAACAACAAACAATACAATCCAATAATCAATTCAAATAATCCAGAAATAACTGTATTAATTCGCATTGTTATTTGTACGAATTAATATAATTATTTCTAGAATCTACACTATCATTTCATGTAGATTAAAGATTATTACATTACGGTTTTCACTTGTCATATATTTACAATTTCATACATCATCAATATAACAACATACATTCAGTGGTTCAAAATTTAATTAAACAATCCTACGTGTCAATAAATTTAACAGATAAAGGGGTCATATTATACGAATGTCATTTAATCAAATTTAACATTTAATTATCCTATATCAAGTTCAATTTCATACTATTTATCATTTTAACATTAACAATTTAACGTCCAATATAAACATTGTAACAACCCGCATATCTATCGATTTTATATTTAAATATTTTATCGTTAGTCGGATGTTAGTCCGAAAAGCTACTTTTTGCATACGGTCAAATTAGGACTCGAGACCACCCCCATTGAGTTCAAAATGACGTTTGCGATCTTTTTGAGTGTAAACTTCGATATGTTTGGAGATAGTGAAATTTTCGTCACTTTTCCCGCTTGAGACTTTGGTTTGGACTGCACCTTCTTAACTCAGCCCAACCCCCTCTTCTCTTCATCACTTCATCAAATACTTCAAGCTTCTTCAAAAATGGTGGAGGGAAAGAGAAATTAAAACTCCCAACTCAAATTCTATTGCAAATCCGAGATTCAACATCAAATTCAAGTAGAAGATTGTGGATTCAAGCTTTGGATTGCTTCTCCTTGCTTTCAATCTTCATCTTCATCAATTTCGTGGAAAAGGTGAGATTTTTGATCTCACATCTTGCCTATAATCGTCATTGGACTGTTGGGAATGATTCCTCATCACTTTAGCATGTTTGTTGCATTTGGTTTGGATTGGATTGGCGAAAAATTCCAAATTTTAGTGATTTTGGTGAAAAAACTGCTACTAGGTCGTTCTGGCCATTTTTAGCTCGTTCGGAGTTAGGTCGTCCATCCATAGGTCGTAGGTCGCCTGCGAGTTAAGTCTTAGGTCACCTGCGAGTTAAGTCTTAGGTCACCTGCGAGTTAAGTCTTAGGTCACCTGCGAGTTAAGTCTTAGGTCACCTGCGAGTTAAGTCTTAGGTCACCTGCGAGTTAAGTCTTAGGTCGTCGCCGACCTATAAATCCCAGGCAAAAACTTAGGTCGCTGCCGACCTATAAATCCCAGGCAAAAACTTAGGTCGCTGCCGACCTATAAATCCCAGGCAAAAACTTAGGTCGCTGCCGACCTATAAATCCCAGGCAAAAACTTAGGTCGCTGCCGACCTATAAATCCCAGGCAAAAACTTAGGTCGCTGCCGACCTATAAATCCCAGGCAAAATCTTAGGTCGTTGCCGACCTAAAAATCCCCAGGCAAAACGTTAGGTCGTTGCCGACCTAAAATCCCCAGGCAAAACGTTAGGTCGTTGCCGACCTATAATCTCCAGGCAAAGTTAAGTCGCTCGAATTTTGTTAAGTCTTAGGTCGTTGCCGACCTATAATTCCCAGGCAAAAAAGTTAAGTCGTTCGCGAGTTAAACCTTATGTCTTAGGTCGTTGCCGACCTATAATCCCCAGGCCAAGTTAAGTCGTTCGCGAGTTAAACCTTAAGTCGTAGGTCGTCTCCGACTTATCCCCCAGTTAAGTCGTTCAAGTTAGGTCGTCGCCGACCTTACACTTGGTCTTTTGAGTTCGCGAATTCCTTAGGTCGTATGACCTATTTTTCCTTAGGTCGCTGGACCGCTTGCCTTCACTAGGTCGAACCCCGAATTACTCTGCGTAGGCAATCTTATCTGACAAAGCATTTATCAGAATTTCTACTTTGATGGTTTTGGGATTGACTTCTTTGGACTTTACTCACGTCTTCGAACGTGAATTGATTTGTTTCTACAATCGTTTTAATGACTTGTCATTTTAAAGATATATGAAGGTTTCAATACTAATAGTAAATATCAAAACTCTTTCATCAAAGCGATTTCAACACTATTTTAAATATCAAAAGTTCGTTTTCTCAAACCGATTTTCAATCTACTAGTATATACAAGCCTTTACTTCACTCGAATGAGAAATCGACTTAAACGACTTAGTAAAACGAGTGGTATGAAACGCTTGCGTTCACTTCGTCGGTTAGCTCTTGGACTTGTTCGATTGAACCCTTTTTGTGACAATTTCCTAGTGAAGATTTACAGCTTGTTCGTAAATATTTAAGTTAAGCAAGTGGTTATGGGACATGAAGCTAAACTCATATATTTACTAGCTTGGTGTGATTGACACTTCCTTATGATCATGACGGTCATTTTTGTGATTTAGACTAGCGATTTAGCGATGTCTCTTTGTCTACGTGGGAGACTATACCCCGATTATGTGATGTTTCTCCATCACATTTCCTACGGTCTTCGGGCCATTCCTGTGTGAAAATTTAATGGATAGCTTCCATGAGATATCTTCTCGTCATGTGTTTACGCGTAGGTGAGTTTTCATGCTCCCATTCATGTGTTAGGCCTCCCCCCTTTTTATGTGTTTTCTGGATTTCTGATGATGATTTCTGGAATTTTGTGCTTCACCAATTTTCATGATTTTCATTGATATGATATCAGTTTTTGTGCATTGGTGAATTCATGTGTTATTGACTTGTTATGAATACAAGTTTAGGGTATGATACACTATTTTATCTTTGAGAAGATTCTTGTGATATTGATTAATCTTTTGTTGATTATCATTTACATACTTATAGTAGTATGTCGCTATGGTTATTACATGTTCATGTCATGCCTTTTACTGTATACCATATCATCTGATATTTATAGTTAGACTGATCCGTTTATTATTTTCTTATAAATAATACTCGGGTCAGACCGAGATGTTACAGGTGCTTCTGCTTGACTTCTCTTCAGGATTATTCTGACTTTTGGCTAACTACCTAGATTAGTAGTTTTGGATGTACACCTTTGAGATATAGACTCTATGTTGTGTACTTATTCTTTTGTATAGCACGTGATGCTATTCTTTTGTATTATCGTGGATCTTTCCGACCACTACTCTGATGTACACTTTCATGTGATATATATATTTATTCATATCTTCTTCCGCCTTTGTGATATGGATGTCTGTGACTGATTTATGTTATGATTATTTCTATGTTTGTTCCCGAAGATTATATATAGCCACCGTGTGATAGCTTTGTGTTTGTATCGGTATGTCGGATTTCCTCCTTAAAAGATATGCATTCTATTCTATCTGACGTATCGATGCTCGCACAAAGAAGTTACATGGATGGTCGCTCCTCCACAGCCTTATTCTCCGCGCTAATTGACAGCACTACATCGTAGTGTTCTTGGTTAGCGTGGGTATAGAGGTGGGGCGTTACAAACATCAACAATCAATCAATTATCAGCCAAACTGTATTATCATCGCATAAATAATTAACAGATAATGGTGTCAGATGTCACAGGTGAACTGATACAGTAATAACAGTGTAAATAACTAATAGCAGCAATATTTCAATTGTCGTTTCAATTGAAATCAAATCTAATAAATAAAAGAACGTTAATCGTGAGTGAGTGCTCACCTTTCGAGGCTAGATAGATTTCAGAAGGTGACACGGCTACGCACACTGATACGGACACTGAAATCGAATTTCGAATCCACGCAAAGCAAAATCGGCACGAATTTCAACGATCAAAGCTGATTGGCCCGAATTTATGACAACAGATCAGATCAGAACTGGAACGATAAAGATAAACTATATAAGCGAATTGTATAACCGTCTATATTATATATACATGTATTTTTTTTTTCAAAATTCGTTATTACAAATTAAAACACCCACATAAATGCTTACTTTTTAAACATATATACATTATATTTTGAAATACATATAATTGAAAAATACTTACTTTATAAACCAATATATACAATTTCTAAAGCCATCATTTTCCAGTAAAAGAACATCAAAGTATATGACTAGCATGCATATTCTTGAACATATAAACAGACCACTATCTACTAGCAAACTGTAAAACACGTACACACCAACTTATCCATGATAAAATATATAGCATAAATATGTAAATATAAATATCTTACAAAACTATCACTTTATTTTAAAACGTATACATAAGAAAATTAACGAATGCATATTTACTCAGATCGTAACAAGTATGCAAGCACTTATACCCAAACAGTCTTACCCTTATATGACATGAATATCTCTTTATGTAATATATACATGTTATGACCAACTCGCCTACTACAACATGATGAGTAGAATTCTTATCCTACACGCTGAAATTTTATGTTTATAAGGATCATATTCTCACAAAAAAAAAATTATATATACTTTTAAAGTATAATAGAATATTCCCATTATAACATATCTACCTATATGGAATAACACATATGCACTGGCATATAACTTCTTATACTAACCTGTATATATATTTACATACTATAACCTACTAACGTATGCAACATATATGCAATATATCTAAATACCAAATGTATAAACCCAACAGTGAAAATATATAACAATCTGAAACCTTATAACTAAAAATATATATATATGTTTTTGTACACATTTACTTTTCAAAGATAAACCAATATGCAAAATATCTATACATACAGACCCGAGTAAAACAGTTTGGCTTTAGCCATAAACCCACGCATATATATATAATAAAAACAATGCTTACTAAAATAAATACAATACTTTCAAAATATCAAAATATACACCACGTATATACATCTATATTTTGTAACATCTCTGTATAACCATGTATATTACTATTTTACACTTATATAAACTTTAACCTATATACTTTATAAAACGTATGTATATATACTAATAGGTATACTAATATATATAAACATATTCACCTACCAATACAACAGAGGAGGATGAGTGGAAGATGCGGCTATGGTGGCCGAACGTGGAGAGGCTACACACGGGGTTGAGATGGATTCTAAGGCGGTGGATCTGGTGGAGGCTCAGGTGGTGGCACGAGAGGCTGAGCGGAGAGTGAAGGTGGCTGCTGTTACTTGGGTGCGAGGTGGTCTCGGGTTGGGCTATCGGTTGGCGTGGTAGTGCAGGCGGAGGTAGGCGGAGGCACGTGTGGAGAGGGTTGAGTGCTGGAGGAAAGCGGCAGACAATGATCGGTGGTGATTTGTTTGGCTCGTGTGCAGTGGAGGTCAGAGGGCCGAAGGATTGTGGGGCAAGGTGGTGATGCCAATGGATTCAGCAGTTCGGCAAGGCTTCACGGAGATGGGTGGAGCAAAAGGTGGTTGGGTTTGCCGATCGGTAAAGGAGAGGTGGAGATTATTTGAAGGAGACGAGCAGGCATTGCTACAGAAAATATATATAAGCTTTTGCTTTGAAAATGAATATACTGTTCACTTTCCTTTTTCTAAATAAATGAACGGGTTGAAACCAATAACCCCAAAATAAATGAAACATTGGAATATGGAAAAGTCATGGTTGAATTCGTAAAGATATAAATGCTAGTGGCTATTGGATTACACGCAGGATAACGAAAAATCTCAGAGTAGATTGTAACCGGCTATTGATACGGTAGGCGTTACGCAAAGTACGACGTACAATGGAACTCCGAATTTGACAATCGAATATACCGTAGAGATCAGCACGATGAGACGATCAAAACGGTATATAGAAATCAGTGGTACGATCATCCGATAAAAATCGATATCGGTACCAGAATACTGTTATTTTGTAGAAAATAAGAACGACGGAGCAATAGATGTCCAAATTTGGAAAAATGACGAACTGACATCTTGCTCAGAAGATGGTTTAGAATTTTTCTATGTAAAAATATTTTGGTTTTGAAAACGTTTTATTTACAACGCTTTTTAACTGATTGAATTGAAGTGAATTTACGCGCGAAATAAACTTTCATATTTTCGGACGAAAATTTACCAGTTGCTATGTTTAACTAGACGTATTCCAAATATTAAATTTTATTTCAAAATTTTATCGTTTAAAATTTCACAAAATTTTAACTAATTACGTTATTAAAACAGTTGAAATTTACGGGTCGTTACATTCTCCCCCACTCAAAACTTTTCGTCCCCGAAAAGGAACGAGGTAGGAGAATAGAAACAACCAGAAAGAAAAACAGATTTGAAATACAAATAACAATTAATTTAAATCATATAAATTCAAATTTAAATTAATTGATATTCAATAATTGATTTAATCCATTTGATTTCACTAAAATCAATCTCAACTATTTCTAAATTCATTATCTTATTATCCAATTATCTTCAATTTACAATTTCTAAAACCATAAATTTGAATAGTCTTTTATTATAATCATATGCCTTCAACAATTTAAAATTCTTCTTTATTCAAATTACTGTTAAATTTATTCTACTTAATATATCTACTCACATATATTTAACCCATATAAATAATTTAAAACATAAAAGTTTCGATTTAAATTAATTTACATCTATTAATATCTTTTAAATTCAAGGTATTTTCATATGTTGATCAAATTCCAATTTATTAATTCTTTCAAAACAAATTTATTAATTCTTTTAAAACAAATTTATTAATTCTTTTAAAACAAATTTATTTCATTATTAATTGAGTTTACTTATTATCCTATCTAACTCTATTAACATTTTTATAATCAAAATTTAGTGTATAACATTTATTATAAACACTCAAATTTTATTTATAAATTCAATTTATATTATATATTATCCAATTGCATATTCAACTTTTGAATGATTTAGGTAAGTTATTAGAATGTAGTTGAACAATATACAAATAAAATATTCCAAATTCAATTATTCAAGTTTAATATTTATTCCAAATTTTGGTTTTATTTATAATTAAAATCATCTTCCAACAAAATTTAAGAATTAGATTTCCGATTAACTTTAAACAATTTAGAGTTATATATCATATATTTATATCAATCAAATTAAATTTTAAAATAAGATACTTATATATATAAATCAAATTATACTGAAGAAATTCAAATCAAAAGATATTTTTCAAAACAAACCGTAGCAAAACTACAGAATGGTTTCTCCACTTCGAAACTCGAAAATGAATGTCGATGATGCGGCCGCTATCACCGAAATTATTTTCCAGCGACAAAGAGAAGAGCATTGATTTCAACATTTTAAAAATTCTTTGAAAACGATTACTTATTCGAAAATACTTCCAATAATATATACTTTAAAATTTTAAAACCAAAGTTCGAAATCACTGGAAACTAAATTCTCAAATTTCTGAATTAAATTTATTTCAAATTCCAAATCAATTTATAAACCATATTTATAAATTCATTTAGAACAATAAATGATAATCAAATATTATCATTTCAAACAAACAATTTAATTTACCTATTAAATTCCAGAAAATTTTACTTTTTTTTTACAATATAATCAAACAAATTTTGAAAACAATATTGTGTCAGTTTGCTCTGCTCAAGTGTTTTGGAAATCCTATCGATAGCGTTGATCAGACGAATCGATCGAAAACCCAAATCAACATCAACAACTCAAACAACACAATATAATAAAACATTTTAATATAAATTTACAAATACACTTCTTTGCTCGACGATACAGGGATGAATTTTCAAAATAAGGATAGGGTTTCAAATTTTATGGACTCAAGTTAAAGAGAATTCTGATTTAAATACAAGTTCGAAAGAAAAGATAAGATGATTCAATTGACAGAATCGGGTTGGATAAGCTTATTTAATTTACGGGCAATCTTAACCGGATCATCCCTAACTTCAAGAATAAGATCGATGTAGAAATTTGAGGCAAATCGACATTCGATCTCAAGAAATAAAATTCAGGTATAGCAGGAGATAGATAGCATCGTAAACCGAGGATACAGAAATCTCCGGTAAATCGATGCCTATTATAAAGGAGTTTACTCCTTTACGAATTATTCGAAGATTGGCGAGACCGCCGATCTATTAGAGATATCATTCAAAATGGAGTTGTGGGGTGCTCCAGAATTGAAAGAAGACGGATTGTGAAGGACACGAATAAATTTCGGAACCGAGGGGAACGTTCCAAAATTCAAAGGAATCGAGTCAAAAGGAAGAGATTGAAACTCGAATGAGAGTGATTCCGTAAATACATTTACCCTATATGTTGAGTTTTGCCTAGAGCTACCAAAGCTCTGATACCAACTGTAACGAGCCGATATTTTGGACCATTCGCGTCCATTATAAGTGTATAGGTAGACACTCATGCCGGAGTTGAATTGCTCAAAATACCGCGTTGTTAATTTAAATTTGGCAAAACTGAACATATACAGTAAATAAATAATCACAGATCACAGACACAGAGTAATAAATGCAGCGGAAATAAAAGAGATAGTAGTTCATGAAGCTACTATATGAATATATAAAATACATCAGAGTTAAACCAGATACACGGAAGAGTAACATGATACATCAGATACAAATCAGAATACATCACTGGAATCATCGAACATCTGAAAGCTGGATAGATAGCTGGATCTCCAAGCGAAGCTCCAACTCCAAAGGTGAGTCTCGAAAGCTGAACTACTCAGTCTGACCCGAGCGTAAAACAAAAACACAAACACTCGAGTCAGGATTAACATTCTTATATTAATAAATCCAACTCAAGTGAAATAACAATTGAAATACAAGTAACTCAAAGGATGTTTGGAATAACCATCCTTCAAGGATCCGGTAAACTATCTACTAGGTAGTAATATACGCTAAGTAGATAATGTCTATCAGTAATATAACAAGATATCAAAATAGCGTTAAGTCATGGCCCATTCCACCCTTAACACATTTTTATTCCCAAAAGCATATACAAGACCGTAGTTTCCCCAAAACCGGAAGTCACCAGAGGGCAATCCATATACTAAAGGTACAAATCAAAATCGTAGTGGTCGCGAATAGGATAATCAGTATGACAAGGTACATGAGGCGATACCAACTAGGATACTAGTAGTTGCGTGATCCGGACTGATGTTGGGCATAGCAGCTACTACCCCAACACCGCGAAACAACACTCCCATAATCGAGGGGTGCACCCAAATCGAATCACAAAAGTAATAGATATGGTATCGAAGAAGTGTGTCCGCTAGAGATGGCGATCCTCAATGGCCCGGCGCGGCTCCTGTTTTAGTCATGTCAAGGGTCATCCAAAATCGTTCTCTTTCTTCAGTCAACGCGTTCATCAAAACCATCCACTTCGTTCTGGATCAACACTCCGCGTATAGTTATTAAAGTGGTTTCGGTTCAGATAGAGAGTATATCCATTACCGATCCCGGTCTCTTTAATGACTTTCGTAATTATTACACCGATTGGTCGTTTATATATTTCAAAAACCAAATCAATTTCAATTTCAATTTCAATTCGTAAATCAACATTTCATTTGTCTTTCTAAAACAATTTCCAAATTTTCGTTTCAAAACTTCCAATTTTCCGTTTCAAAATCTTATAATTCAATTTCAATTTCTGTTTAAACAATTCAAATATTGATTCAAGTTCGTATATAAGTTTCATTCCGAAATCATTAAATTAATTTAATTTAACATTCAAATCAATTTCAATTCATTAATCGATTTGATTAAATATTAAATAAATATATCGTTCAATAATTTCTAATAAATTTCCAAATCATTAAATCAATTTCTTAAGTTCAACTTCATTAAATCAAAACTTTACAAATTTGAATTAAATTAAATTCGTCAAATCAATTCTTTCAATTACAAGTCTTACATTAATTCCAAAAATATCACATTTTCATTTCTTGTTAAAGAAATTAAATTTCACTTATTTACTTTCTTAAATAATTTTTTTTTTAAAACTTACTTAATCAAGAAAACTCAATTTCATTTATTTACGAAGTAAATTCACTTATTAAAAGTTCAATTTCACTTATTAAAGAATTCAATTCAATTTAATCACTAAATCATTCAATCTTACTTAATTATTAAATAATCCAAAACTTAATTATTAATTAATTTCAAAATTTAATAATTTCAACTTAATTATAATTTCAAACTTAATTCAATAATTTCTCCAATTAAACAACATTCTTTCATCAATTACATTTTAATAATTTGTTTCAGATTATTTAAACATTAACAATTTCCTTTCACTTAAATTCAAATTTCAACTTCATTTCAAAACCATATTATTTATTCAAATAAAATCTTCGTTTTATTCATAAATCAAATTATTGACCAATCGGGTTTTATTTAATTTTCTATCCCAGGTCAACGTTCAAATTTGGGTATTTATCATTTCAACCCGATTCCAATTTAATTCAAAAATCAAAACATACAAAGGGAACTTGCAGTGTGATAACTGGGATGGTGTCAAAGTAAATAAACAAGCAATAACAACAAACAATACAATCCAATAATCAATTCAAATAATCCCGAAATAACTGTATTAATTCGCATTGTTATTTGTACGAATTAATATAATTATTTCTAGAATCTACACTATCATTTCATGTAGATTAAAGATTATTACATTACGGTTTTCACTTGTCATATATTTACAATTTCATACATCATCAATATAACAACATACATTCAGTGGTTCAAAATGTAATTAAACAATCCTACGTGTCAATAAATTTAACAGATAAAGGGGTCATATTATACGAATGTCATTTAATCAAATTTAACATTTAATTATCCTATATCAAGTTCAATTTCATACTATTTATCATTTTAACATTAACAATTTAACGTCCAATATAAACATCAACAATCAATCAATTATCAGCCAAACTGTATTATCATCGCATAAATAATTAACAGATAATGGTGTCAGATGTCACAGGTGAACTGATATAGTAATAACAGTGTAAATAACTAATAGCAGCAATATTTCAATTGTCGTTTCAATTGAAATCAAATCTAATAAATAAAAGAACGTTAATCGTGAGTGAGTGCTCACCTTTCGAGGCTAGATAGATTTCAGAAGGTGACACGGCTACGCACACTGATACGGACACTGAAATCGAATTTTGAATCCATGCAAAGCAAAATCGGCACGAATTTCAACGATCAAAGCTGATTGGCCCGAATTTATGACAACAGATCAGATCAGAACTGGAACGATAAAGATAAACTATATAAGCGAATTGTATAACCGTCTATATTATATATACATGTATTTTTTTTTTCAAAATTCGTTATTACAAATTAAAACACCCACATAAATGCTTACTTTTTAAACATATATACATTATATTTTGAAATACATATAATTGAAAAATACTTACTTTATAAACCAATATATACAATTTCTAAAGCCATCATTTTCCAGTAAAAGAACATCAAAGTATATGACTATCATGCATATTCTTGAACATATAAACAGACCACTATCTACTAGCAAACTGTAAAACACGTACACACCAACTTATCCATGATAAAATATATAGCATAAATATGTAAATATAAATATCTTACAAAACTATCACTTTATTTTAAAACGTATACATAAGAAAATTAACGAATGCATATTTACTCAGATCGTAACAAGTATGCAAGCACTTATACCCAAACAGTCTTACCCTTATATGACATGAATATCTCTTTATGTAATATATACATGTTATGACCAACTCGCCTACTGCAACATGATGAGTAGAATTCTTATCCTACACGCTGAAATTTTATGTTTATAAGGATCATATTCTCACAAAAAAAAATTATATATACTTTTAAAGTATAATAGAATATTCCCATTATAACATATCTACCTATATGGAATAACACATATGCACTGGCATATAACATCTTATACTAACCTGTATATATATTTACATACTATAACCTACTAACGTATGCAACATATATGCAATATATCTAAATACCAAATGTATAAACCCAACAGTGAAAATATATAACAATCTGAAACCTTATAACTAAAAATATATATATATATGTTTTTGTACACATTTACTTTTCAAAGATAAACCAATATGCAAAATATCTATACATACAGACCCGAGTAAAACAGTTTGGCTTTAGCCATAAACCCACGCATATATATATAATAAAAACAATGCTTACTAAAATAAATACAATACTTTCAAAATATCAAAATATACACCACGTATATACATCTATATTTTGTAACATCTCCGTATAACCATGTATATTACTATTTTACACTTATATAAACTTTAACCTATATACTTTATAAAACGTATGTATATATACTAATAGGTATACTAATATATATAAACATATTCACCTACCAATACAACAGAGGAGGACGAGTGGAAGATGCGGCTATGGTGGCCAAACGTGGAGAGGCTACACACGGGGTCGAGATGGATTCTAAGGTGGTGGATCTGGTGGAGGCTCAGGTGGTGGCACGAGAGGCTGAGCGGAGAGTGAAGGTGGCTGCTGTTACTTGGGTGCGAGGTGGTCTCGTGTTGGGCTATCGGTTGGCGTGGTAGTGCAGGCGGAGGTAGGCGGAGGCACGTGTGGAGAGGGTTGAGTGCTGGAGGAAAGCGGCAGACAATGATCGGTGGTGATTTGTTTGGCTCGTGTGCAGTGGAGGTCAGAGGGCCGAAGGATTGTGGGGCAAGGTGGTGATGCCAATGGATTCAGCAGTTCGGCAAGGCTTCACGGAGATGGGTGGAGCAAAAGGTGGTTGGGTTTGCCGATCGGTAGAGGAGAGGTGGAGATTATTTGAAGGAGACGAGCAGGCATTGCTACAGAAAATATATATAAGCTTTTGCTTTGAAAATGAATATACTGTTCACTTTCCTTTTTCTAAATAAATGAACGGGTTGAAACCAATAACCCCAAAATAAATGAAACATTGGAATATGGAAAAGTCATGGTTGAATTCGAAAAGATATAAATGCTAGTGGCTATTGGATTACACGCAGGATAACGAAAAATCTCAGAGCAGATTGTAACCGGCTATTGATACGGTAGGCGTTACGCAAAGTGCGACGTACAATGGAACTCCGAATTTAACAATCGAATATACCGTAGAGATCAGCACGATGAGACGATCAAAACGGTATATAGAAATCAGTGGTACGATCATCCGATAAAAATCGATATCGGTACCAGAATACTGTTATTTTGCAGAAAATAAGAACGACGGAGCAATAGATGTCCAAATTTGGAAAAATGACGAACTGACATCTTGCTCAGAAGATGGTTTAGAATTTTTCTATGTAAAAATATTTTGGTTTTGAAAACGTTTTATTTACAACGCTTTTTAACTGATTGAATTGAAGTGAATTTACGCGCGAAATAAACTTTCATATTTTCGGACGAAAATTTACCAGTTGCTATGTTTAACTAGACGTATTCCAAATATTAAATTTTATTTCAAAATTTTATCGTTTAAAATTTCACAAAATTTTAACTAATTACGTTATTAAAACAGTTGAAATTTACGGGTCGTTACAAAAAATATCTTTACTAGATATAAAATTTCCACACTTAACCATTTGAAAACAATTTCAAATATTCACTTTTCAATTTATCTTTAAAAGATAAAAACTCAAACAGTTCATTTCACATTGGAAAAGCATTTTCCATACTTATTTAAAAATAAGTAATTCACAAATCATTTATTTTCAACACTTATAAAATATTCGATATACTTAAAATCAAAATTAAGTATATATCTCATTCTTTAAGGAAATCATTCTTAAATCACATTTATTTGAGTCAAAACGAATGTTGCGTAAAACATCGTTACGACGACTCGAAATCACTAGTATAGGGAGTCGGAATTAAGATAGATATATAAATCCCAATACTATATAAAATATTTCCTTTCGGAAATCATTTACTATAACAACAGTGTTATAGTCCACCATTTCCTTATTTTTCGAAAACGTCTATTTCAACAATAAATGTTGAAATCTATGATTTCGATAGTTCACACGTTTTAAAACATCTTTTAAAACAATTAACTTCATTTCATAATATCACTTTCCCAAAACCCTATCCATTTTACTTAAAAATATATTCACTGTCCAAAATCGTGAATATACTTCACTAACCACATTTCAGTCTTTTCTACACATTTTATTTCAATAAAAATTCGCTATTTAAAATCGCGAATATATCTTCTTTAATGTCCTTCTATATTTAATTTATCAAATCCAATTGATTTCGAATTTATAAAACAACGTTTATAAATTCTATTTTCTATTCTATAACAACTTCGATTTTATAAATTTCCTTTAATGACCCATTCAATTTTATAACTCAACGTATACATCCAAAAATCCATATTATAAGTTAAATACTTATAATTTATTTATTTTAAAAGAAATCGTTCTTTTAAACTTTACAAACTGTAAATAAACCCATTTTAACATCATTTCCATTTTTAAATCCACATTCCCAAATATTCACTTTTAACCCCAAAAATCAAATCCCAAATTGATTTCTAATTTTACTTCAATACCAAATCAATTTCAATATTCATTTCTAAATTAATTTCCCATCCCAAATCATTTTATATTGATTTTTTCTAAACTTGTTTCAATTTGCCAATTAAATTTATAATTGGACTTCCAACTTATTTCCTTTTAAATAAATTCCCCTTAAAGAAAATAAATCTCTTTATCTTTTTCAAACTATTTAGAAATCCAAATTTTAATTAAATTCTTCAATTTAAAATCACTATCATACGAAATTCATTTACCCAACATTTTCACTTGATTCTGGAATTAATTCAATAAGATTTTAAAAATCAACCTTTATTCTTTTAAATTCTTTTCTTCAAATTTCATTCAATTTCAAAAAAATCAATTCACTTAAAATTTTCTGCTTGAATTACCAAAAATTCAATTTCGTTTATTTTTGGAATCCAATGATATCAAACATCCATTCAGCTAAATTTTAGCTTTCAACAATTTCCAGACATCAATTCAATAACATCAATAATCATTCACAGATTATCACATCACAGTAGAAATAAATTCAATCAATGTGAGGGGTCCAGTTGGATCCCTCCAACCTGTTTCCCTGCATCCAAAGACGTCAGCACAATACCAATTTCGCTCCAGTACGGAATTATCGCGGTATATAGGTTTTTATAAATCCGCTTACTAACGGCGCAATAGGGTCTCATCCGCTATACGAGGCGGGAAATCAATCAATCCAATATATACATATGCCAATATGTATATACTGCTATATATATATATATATATCCTATCATATCTAATAGCACATCCAAATAACAATCAATAACTGCAATTCAAATTTAAATCTGAGTGAGAAGATCTCACCTTAGCTTTTATTTCCGTTTGCCATTCACTTTAATCCTGATTTGGTTTTCCCGGTTCGACCTTGTATAAACAATTATACGACATATTAATATTCGAACAGAACGAATAATAAATTTCATTTGACTATTTTGATTCATTGGTGATTTCATTTTAATAGTTTAATGGTTTTAAATTGTTTAACAATTCTAATTTGAACTAATTATTTTACATTAAATTAATATCTTTATTTTAATTTCCTGTATATAACAACAGTAATTACTTTACTGTATGTATGTTCATATATAAATAAATTGCCTCATAAACTTACTGCTATATTTTCTCTAAAATTATTCAAATTTTAAAATGTTGCATACGAAAATCTTATATATATATATACATATATTTCCTGTTTTTAAACTTTATCTATACATATATAATAATTTAAATATACCTTCACTGTTTATTTTTTTCTTTATGGTTACTTATGCATATATATTTGTATTCACTGTTTTACAAATAAAAATAGGTATACATTATCTGCTATTTCACTGTCCTTGTATATTTTATTTATTTTTTTAAAACAGAAAATAAATCTCAGATAGAAATAAAATAAAATAAAAATCAAATACCTCATAAAAATTCCCAATATTCACTCGCGATTTCCACCATCGAACTCACCATCCTCAGCAAACAAGATCGACTATCCCTTCAACTGAATCGTCATCTCCCAGCGACCACGCGAACGAACGCCTCTACTTCGGCCACCACGAGATGCCCTAACTTCGAACTACAATTGAACGCAGCCTCGTCGAACTGTCACGATCACAATCGCCGCACCCCCAAATCGATGCTTACACGAAACCCCTTGCCACGGCGCCTCAGATCGAAACGAGCGCGTGCGCCTGCACCGGCTTTCCCCTATACGCGAAGTTGGTCGCGATTTGAAATCGCAGCCATCAATGTCGCGAGCTCGATCGAACCCTACAACGTCGCGGCCATCCCTCTTTCCAAATCCGAGAGCCCCCATCGCCTCGCCTAGATGCCAGATATCTCCCGAAGTCGCGATCGACAATGGCCTCTCGAGTTGCTTTTCGTTCGTTCGTTTCGTTGTGTGAAGACTTGAATTTGAAGAGGGGAAAGATTGTGGTTTTAGTGTAGGAGGGAAACAAATCGGTTGCCATAAATTTTCGTTCGTTAAGCTGAAGAAGTGAAAGGGAACGAGATAATTTTGAATTATACAGGAAGGGGGTTATTTAAAATTGGACGAAGTATGGCCATCACGATCTTCTTGCGTGATCGATGGCGTGATAAAAGGAATAACGTGGTGCTGATGTTAATAAATAAAATTTTAAATTTTAAATTTAAATTCGATAAAGATTCAACGCGTTTACTCTCCGTATAGCCACGTATTAATTCCGAAAAATACGAAAATTGAAATCCGACAATAATTCAATATTACGGACCCAATGGAACAGGTTTCGTCGAATTCCGAGACTGTTTAAAAAATGACTATTTTTAATTATCTTCAGTGTTATCAATACGAATTTTAAAAGCGTTTGAAATATTTTTCTTTAGCTTTAAATTGAAGATCCAAATTTTTATTCAACTTCAATCGATTAAATTTTATACTTTAATCGTCAAATTCAAATGTAATATCGGGGATTCAAATTAAATCATCGTTCAAATATTTAAAATTAATTAAATATTTCCAATTTAATTTGTTCAAAATTCTGGGTGGTTACACCTGCCATGCACAAATTCATTTCTCTTGAATACCCCTACTCAAATCTTGTGAGTTCATTTTTAAATCATCCACCTTAGCTATTTAATTTCCATAAAGTCAAAATATAAATTCAAGCAATAAAAATCAGAGATTAATATATATACACATATCATATTTATATGATATGTCTATCCCTTATTTCTCCAAATCAGACATTCATAAAATTAGTAGTTAACCAAACATCATCAATAGTCACTCACGACAGGTTTACTTAAGTACATATTTTTAATCCAAATACTTAGAAAGTTTCCTTCAAGTAACTTCAATTACAATATGAAATTTGACTAATAAATTCATTACAAAGCAACTACAGATTTTAAAACTGGTTTCTCTTATTTTTACTAGCAGCTAATTGCCATCTTCATCCATCAAGCCAACTTCAATTTCCTACAAGCAATTCACTGAGCTGCCACAATATTAATGAGACACCCAGATGATTGCAAGGGCAACCAAAAGGGTCAGTTTTCACAAGTATGAGCATTTATCAATTTGTACACATATTCATAATTTTTGGAGATCTTGCAATGTCTTCCTAATTTAGCATATTATTGGTTAATTTCAAGTGATACTAAGGCACAATCATTCATATAGACAATACCCAGTTAACTATCAGAATAAATATTTATATATACATATATAATACTTGATTCATTTCTGAACAAGTAAACTAAGATTTTTATACTCCCAATTTCACCCAGTGATTAATCAAAGCACAAAATTTCAACATGATTAATTTATCTCCATATCTGAATATTTATAATCCAGATTTTTAAACCCCATTCCCCATTTATTTTATGGTCTTTAACTCCTTATCAAATGAACACCAGGTATGCATTGTGAAGGAAACTCCCAGGTTATTTAATTTATTCCAACACACAAAGGCCTCAGGGTGCAGTTGCACCATGCATATACTTGCTCACACCTGAAGCAAGCAGATCATTGATTAACTCCCAAAAGACCAATTTAATTTTCTTTGATAAATCCCCCTCCAGTTCCTGCTTATTTTATTAAGCTTCTACTTTTGAATTCAATCATAAAAACTCACAATTCATTCATGTTTCAGAAAGGCTTATCTTCCTTTATACTTTTTGGTTCAATCCCCATGTTCCCCCTTACTTTCCTTGTTGTAGAAAATACCCCAGCCTAACTATGGTATTATATATTTTTTTCAAAATAATTTAAGCATCATGATCATACTACCTTTCCTCTATATTAATGTGAATATATGATTGGTTTTATGCTTCATTATCTAAGAAATAAACATGAGCTAGATCTTTTTCTTGCTGCCTATTTCCTAAATAATTTAGATCCATACTTCATAATAAAATAGAACAGAAATGCTCAAACCATCTTAACTTCAAAAATCCACATACAGATTAAAAACCCCAAACAAGAATGCACAAACAAACATCCATCTCACCCATAACAAATCATTTCAGAAATTTTAAATGACTTATAACAGTTTAGGCTGCCTACAAGAGGACTTAATGCCATTGCATACAAAGGATAAATACTCACCTAGTGTTCTCCTTTTACTGCCTTAATCCCCCCTGAACAGCAGATTCCTCTAGAGTTTCAAGCTAATGTTTCTCCTATTTTTTATTTTATTTCTGTTTTGATCCTGAGAGAATGGTGGATATGGTTATGTGCAGATATTTATAAAACCATTCTAGGGTTTAAGAAAAATGGGTAATTTCCTTGATGCCCTTAGATACTCATGCACAAATCATTCCCCTGTGTAGTCCTTACTTGGAAATGCACATTGTTGGTTACCTCAATTAGTTATTTCGGGAATCAAGCATTTTAAACACTTCATACTATTTTTATGACTATATTTTACTCATGCCATATACATGTGACCCATTGTTATATTTTTTTTATAAGTTTAAAGAAACTGAAAATCCCCTTTGTGTTTTCTACCTATCTTCCATTTCCATTAATTATGTATACTATCATACATATTCATGTAATGTAAAATCATTCACACTATGTCAGTTGCTTGAAATAAATATAAGATATGGAAATTCTTATTTAATCCGGTATATATATATTTATATATATATATATATATATATATATATATATATTTTCTGCCTTTAGTCAAAACAGTGGCTTTTCATACATCTTTATGTGTTAATAAAAATCACATATGTCATGCTATTTATTTCCAGCATAAATTTATATATATAAGACATTTAATCCTTTTATTAATCTTCATTTTATTCTGTCTTTAAATAAAACAGAAAACACCCCATATACTGAATATAGGTATTTATAAAATTCTCTGGACATAGAACTATATTTATTTTGAGCTCTAATTTTTTTTTAATCACCTTAACTCCTTGTATTTTATCAAACAGAAGCTCCTATGCAAATTTTTATTTATTAACAAATTTTCTCTTCTGTTTTAATGCAATATATATGTATATTTTATAATTTCAGAATTTCTTAAAGTAAATGTAACTTTCATTTTATTTTTATTTTATTTTCTTTTAGGGTCATTACAGTGGGGGCAACTTATCAAAGACTTATTTATGCCATGTTCAAACCCTAGATTGGCAAGACTATGGAAGTATATGTTGATGATATGTTGGTGAAATCAAAGAAGGCAGTAGACCACATAGATCATTTGGCAGAAATGTTCGCGGTCCTCCGAAAGTATGGGATGAAGCTAAATCCTTTGAAAGGTTCATTTGGGGTAGAATCCGGAAAATTCTTGGGTTTCATTGTGAGTGCTAGGGGCATCGAAGCCAATCCTTCTCAGATTACTGCCTTAAGGGAAGTCAAAGCTCCTAGAACAAAGAAGGAATTGCAAAGCCTCAACGGGAAAATCGCTGCTTTGAGTCGGTTTATTTCCAGGGTTACTGATAAATGCATTCCCTTCTTTGACGCTCTAAAGAAAGGAAAGAAAAACTTTGAATGGACTCCCGAATGTTAGAAAGCTTTTGATGAACTGATTCGTCACATGGAAATGCCTCCAATACTTTCTCAGCCCAGCAATGGTGAAGATCTTTTCATATACTTAGAGGTCTCATCTCATGCTCTCAGTGCAGCATTGGTACGGGAAGATGCAAAAGTTCAGCGCTCGGTTTATTACATCAGCAAAAAATTCACTGGGTCAGAGATGAAATATTCAAAGCTGGAAAAGCTCGCCTATTGTCTGTTGATTGCGTCCAGAAAGTTGAGGCCATATTTCCAGGATCATCCTTTTAAAGTCCTCATTGATCAACCTCTAAAGCAAGTCCTATTTCGCCCTGAAACTTCGGGTCGTCTTCTGAAGTGGAATGTTGAACTTAGCTAATACGATATCACCTACCATCCCCAAAGAGAAATCAATGGACAAGCTTTAGCAGATTTCATTGCAGAATACACAAATAAAGGTGGCAATGAGGAAGAGGTGACTGAGGACATCCTGACCCGATGGAAATTGTATGTTGATGGTGCAAGAAATGACTATTGTTCCGGAGCTGGGGCTGTGCTTGAAACTCCCGAAGGGCGGTCATTGTGTTATGCATTGAGATTAGAATTTCCTTTGACAAATAATGAAGCCGAATATGAAGCTCTTATTGCCAGCTTGAAGATTGCTAAAGAACTGAACATCAAAGTACTACAGATCTTTAGTGATTCCCAGCTTATTGTATGCCAAGTCAATAAAGAGTTTCAAACTAAAGGAGGAAATCTGCCTGCTTACTTGTCAAAGGCCTGGGAGCTTCTTGATGATTTTGATCGTTATACAATAAGCCATATACCCCAGGAAGAGAACATGTAGGCAGATTCTCTCGCAAAATATTCCAACTCTAGCGAAGCTCAATTATTAGGATTGGTCCCTATGGAAGTCTTGTCAACTCCAAGTACTGATGAGATGGATATTGACTGGATCGTGGCTGTATCTCAAGAGCAGGAGTCATGGATGACCCCGATCAAGGAATATCTACTCAACGGCTCCCTGCCAGAAAACTCAAAAGAGCGCCAGAAGCTGTTAAGAAAAGCCCCGAGATATGTAATTCAAGACGGCAATTTGTACAGATGAGGATTCTCGATTCCATTACTCCGATGTGTAACCAAGGAAGAGGCTAAGACAATTTTAGCTGAGGTGCACGGAGGAGAGTGTGAGGATCATTCAGGTGGCCAAACTCTGGCAAAGAAAATTCTCCGCTATAGGTATTTTTGGCGGGATATTAATCGAGATTTTGCTAGCTACTCCCGAAAGTGTGACAGATGCAAGAGATTTGCAAAAATCCCAAGAGCACCTTCCACCATGCTAACACAGATGGTCAGTCCAAGGCCATTCGCCATTTGGGGGATAGATCTCATCGGGCCTTTGTCGATTTCCAAGTCCGTAATCAAATATGCTATTGTTGCTATTGATTATTTCACTAAATGGGCTGAAGTTGAACCATTGGCTACTATTACCTCTAAAAAGATGATAAATTTTGGGACTAAAAATATCATTTGCAGGTATGGTGTGCCTCAGAAGATAATCACAGACAATGGTACCCAATTCGAAAGCGAAGAATTCCAGGACTTTTGTAGGCGATTCAATATCTGAAAAACTTCTCAGCAGTGGCTCATCCGCGGGCAAACAAGCAAGTGGAAGAAGTGAACAAAATTATCAAATCAACCATCAAAAAACAGCTTGAAAAAGCAAAAGGTGGTTGGGTCGATAAGCTGCCACTAGCACTATGGGCATATAGAACTACCCACAAAACTACGACTGTAACGACCCGCCTTTTTGGACAGTTTAAATCGACAAATCAAACACACATGCCGATTCTAAACCATTAAAAAGGGCGGATGGTTAATGGGTTAAATAAGAAAAGAAAGGAAAAGAAAGAACAAAAAACAAACTCAGAATCTCACAGCGGAAGGAACAAGATATAATAATAAAATAACAGTTCATGAAGCTGTTAAATAAATAAATTTGATTATTATTATACATCATAAATCAGAGTTACATACATATCAGAGATAATACAATAATGCAGCGGAAAAATAATATGGTAGTAGCATACAAATGATGTAATACCAAACTCCGTCTTCGTCCTCCAAAATAGATCATCAACCTTATCTGAAATGCTCAGGATGACCCGAGCGTAATGAAAAGGCAAAACACTCGAGTCAGGACTAAAATATCTCATGTAAGTCAAATCGAATAAGAAAATATGAGTGTGACGGCGTTTGAGATGTTTACGGGTTTTGACATCTCCTATCCAGTGTCAACGTGAGTGCAATAACTTAAGAGATGTTACGGGATTTTCCATCTCTCAAGGATCCGTTAAACTATCTACTATGTAGTACAATACGCTATTATAATATGTCTACATTAAAGTAAAAGTATTAAAATAGCGTTAAGCCATGGCCCATTCCACCCTTAACACAGTTTATATTCCCAAGAGCATATACAAGACCGTAGTTTCCCCAAAACCGGAAGTCACCAGAGGGCAATCCATATACTAAAGGTACAAATCAAAATCGTAGTGGTCGCGCATAAATGTAATACAAGTATGACGAGGCACATGAGGCAATACCCAAGGTAGTGATACTACCGTTCGCCTGATCCGGACTGGTGAGAACGCAACGCCGCAGCACCGCAGCGCCCGCAACACCGTGAGACAACACTCCCAAAATCAAGGGTGCGCACCAATCAATCACAAAGTAAAAGAATAGTTTACGAAGAAGTGTGTCCACTTGAGGTAGCTAATCCTCCGTTGGCCCGGCACAGCTCCTGTTTTAGTCATTTCCAATTTGACACAAGTGTCAAGGCTATCCATTATCGTTCTCTTTATTCAGTCAACACGTACATCATTCCAACCACTTCATTCTAGATCATCACTCCGCGTATAGTTATTAAAGTGGTTTTCGGTTTAGATAGAGAGTATATCCATAACCGATTCCGGTCTCTTTAATAACTTCAAAATTATTTCACCGATTGGTCGTTTATTTATTTCAAAACCAAATCAATTACAATCTCAATTAAAATTTATAAATCAACATTTCATTTGTCTTTCTAAATCAATTTCCAATATTTACGTTTCAAAACTTCATAATTACCATTTCAAAATCTTATAATTCAATTTCAATTCAAATATTGATTCAAGTTTGAATATCAGTTTCATTTCAAAATCATTTAAATTAATTTAATTTAACATTCAAATCAATTTAAATACATTAATCGATTTCATTTAATATTCGTTAAGTAAATTTGCCATTCAAACAATTTCTATTAAATTCCCAATTCATTAAATCTATTATTCAAATTCAACTTCATTAAATCAAACTTAAAATTTTGAATAAATTAAATTCGTCAAATCAATTCTTCCAATTACAAGTCTTACATTAATTCCAAAAATATCACATGTTCATTTCTTGTTAAAAAAAATTCAATTTCACTTATTTACTTTCTTAAATAATTTTCCAAAACTTAATTAATAAAGAAACTCAATTTCAATTATTTATGAAGTAAAAATTCACTCATTCAAAAGTTCAAAATTTTCTTATTAAAGAATTTCAATTCAATTTAATCATTAAATAATTTAACCTTATTTAATTATTAAATAATTCAATAGTTTCAATTTAGTCCAATTCACAAATTTCTTTGAATTTCAATTAAATTCCAAATTAATTAAATCTCAATTTTAAATAAATTTTTAATTCCAAACTCAAACTTGAAATATCATTTCATAAAAATTTTCTTTGAAATATTCAGAGTTCGATTAAAAGTCCAATCTTTTAAAACAAATCAACTTTCGAAAATTTACGCTGTATTTCAAAAAATTTCTTAAAAATCTAAACTTCGAATAATTAAACAATTTCATTTACCAAGTTTAAATTCCAACATCTTGAGCTTCAATTCAAAATAATTCAATTTCCATAAATTCGATTTTATTCTTAAAATCAATTCATTTAAATAATTTCAAAACAACTTTTAAAATCATTTAATTTAACCAACCCGGTGTCCGTATAAAATTTTCTAACCTATGGCCAAGTGGATAATTATTTCAAATTTAATTTCAAGGATGGACATATATCATTTCAATCCAAATAGATGTCATAGGTATATCATTTCAACCTATTTCTTAATTTATTCGAAATGATTCGGTTTACAGTTTATATACAATAAACAATATACATGATGATAGCATGATATATCAAAATAAATAAACAACCAATATCGACCAATAGCATCCATCACAACCAATCAACCATAAAGCCAATAACATTCACAACAACTTCATAATTATCAATATCAGGAAATTTGATCGCAATTAAAATTTAACTTTAAATTTGACTGTCAATTTAATTTTCAACGGTGAATTCAAATGACAATCTATATGACAATTAAATTTTTATCAAACAACGAAAAATAAATCCATATCACTTCATAATTTCGAATTTAACTACCATAAAGATATTCAGTACGTTGTGAGCGTTATAAAACACTCACCTTTTGAATTTAAATTCAATTTAAACCCAAAAATTTGACAGTCTCCAAATCCATCCAAACCAGCGTCAAAGTGTCCGGAATTTAGATACGATCCTAACAAAAGAAACCTCGCCCAAATCCGAGTCCGTATGCAAAAGTTATGAAAATTTGAAGATTGGAAAATTCTGGTGCTGAGTCGACTTCGAGTTCCCGCCTCAAATACCCGATGCCTGCTTGGAGTTTTTTGCAAAATCGACCCGATGACCCGAGTAGTTTTCTTCCCGACTCGAAGTAGCTCCAGGGTTTTTCCTCCTGAAACCCCAAGCGCGACCCGAAGCGCGTAAATCTCGATTTTTTTTTTGATTTTGGAATTTGGGAATTAGGTTTTGTCTGCCATTGGAATGAGAAGCTAAGAAGAAGATGAATTGTACGTACAGACAAATGAAGATTAGGGAGGCTAGGGTTTATAACTGTGTTTATATAGGTATGTTAGAGATAGAGTAGATAGACTGGATAGATGAACGTGCGGAACAAACTATGGCCCGAAAAGCCCGTTCTGACTCCGGAACGGAATTGGGTAAACCCATATATCAAAATAGGTGTTTTAAAATATTTTAAACGCAATGGAAAAGGTTTCAAGTCCAAATTCCATCGTATGAAGTAGTTATGCTAAAATCAAAATTTCAAATTGATTTTAATTGATTATAATTGCATTTATTTCAAGGCGTTTCGAGTCCGTACGATCAAACGACAAGTCCGATTGCTACGAAAATTGAAACCTTACAATAATTCACTGTTACGGATCCGATGAAACTAGTTTCGTCGAAATCCGAGATAGTTGTAAAAATGGCTATTTTTACTGTTTAATTTCAATATAAAATTCCCAATTTTAAATTATTAACTTTTAAATCAAATTTCAATTGTTCACAAATTTTATTTTTAATTTCACAGTAATTAACAATCTTTTACAATGCAGTTTTCCATTATAAATCCAGTATAAAAGATTACATTAGATTCAGCGTTCAATTATATTGTAATTCAAATTCAAGTTATTTAATTCCAATTGAATTCTTTTATTTCGATTTACACTTTCATTATTGCATCAACCATTTACTTATACATTATTATCAATAGTTTATAATTCATTTACTTTCATTTTCTTCAGCTATCATCTTATTTAAATTCACAGTAATATTAAATTACATTCATTTACGTTGATTTCCATATTATAACTTCAATATTAAATGTACATTTTATTTATTTCGTTGTTTACAATCAAATTCAATTCAATTCAATTTCTTGTTACATTCAAATTTAAATCTTTACTTACGTTCAATTACCAGTTAACATCTTTATCAAATTACAGTTTCGGTTATTATTTGATTTCAATCAACTGTAATATTAAGTTACATTTATTTATATTAGTTTCAATAACATAAACTTCCACTATTAAATCTACCGTTTTATTTATTCTTTGTTTACAATCATAACCAATTTGGTTTACAATCAAACTCAATTCATTACTTACATTCAATACAGGTTAACATCCATATTTAATTTACAAATAAGTTATTTCAGAATTCAGTTTTGCATTTTAACTTGTAATTCACATTTAACAACACAAAATTTTATTTCCTTCGGATTTTTATCCAAAATTTTTATTTTAATTCGTATTTTTAAAGTGTTAAAAATACAGGTCGTTACACTACGACTGGGCAAACTCCATTCTCATTAGCATATGGATCAGAAGCAATGATTCCAGTGGAAATAGAGGTCCCCTCACACAGGAGAATTCATTTCAACCAAGTTGAAAATGAAAAGCTAAACTTGAAGCACTTGACTTGCTTGATGAAAGAAGGAAAGAAGCTGAGCTCAGAGTTGCAGCTCATCAGCAAAGGATAGCCAGGCACTTCAATTCTAAAGTTTGCCAACGCGGCTTTGAAATTGGGAATCTAGTCTTGAAAAGGATCATGACGGCAACAGGAGTGTTTGGGCCAAACTGGGAAGGGCCATACGTCATTGGCAAAAAACTTCTTGATGGCACTTTCAAGCTCACAACTGTCGAAGGAGATCCAATTCCAAGAGCCTGGAACAACAATCACTTGTGTCCATATTTTACTTAGAAGCTATGCTTAAATTTGTAAAATGATTGTGGATGTATCAATCTTGTATTGTAAACAATTGTAAAATCAGTGTGAATCAACAATGAGAACTATAAAGTGGATGTTGGCCCAATTCTTGGCCGAACCACTATAAATCTTGTGTTTTCTACTACTATAAAATGCCTTTTTCATTTCGATGTGCAAATATCTTAAATATGTTGCTAAAATATCGATTTAATATTACAGGCTATCAAAGCAAAACTTACCCATTCAACACATCACAAGGCTAAGCGATTCCTACAAATCACTTCACAAACAAATGTCAAGCCACAAAAATTCCAGATTCAATTCCTACATAAGAAGTGCTTCTCACAAACAATTTGTGAATCCACCGAAGGGGCACCTTCCCAAAGTGAAGGTTCCAGGCCCTTGCTAACTGACTACGATCGTTTGTGCAAACAGACATCCGGTTAAGTAGCTTGCGCCTGCCCCATGGATTCACTTAACAATGAAGTACACTTCTCTGGAAGAACCAAACAACCTACAAAAGAAAGGAACATGTACTTAGAGGTGATAACAAGGAATCGGTGAGGAACAGATGGTGAAAAGACATGGGCAAGCAGACAAAAATAGCCAAAATGGAATCTTGTCTCTCAACAAAAAAGGTTGGTGGAACCACCGAAGGGGCACCTTCCCAAAGTGAAGGTTCCAGGCCCTTGCTAGTTAATTTTGATCGTTTGTGCAAACAAACATCCAGTTAGGTAGTTTGCGTCTGCTCCGTGGATCCACTTAACTATGAGATGCAAACTTCCTGGCACTTCAAAGCCCTCTTTGGAGGCACACTTCTACTCTCATGGGAAAATCAATTTCTCCAAAATGAGAACGTTCTTCCCCAAAAAAGTTGAAGTGCCAAAGAAAGCCCTCCAACGAGGCACGCTGAAAAATGAAATGTTTTTCTCAAACAAAAAGGTTGGTGGAACCACCGAAGGGGCACCTTCCCAAAGTGAAGGCACCGGGCCCTTGCTAGTTAATTGTGATCGTTTGTGCAAATAAACATCCAATTAGGTGGCTTGCGTCCGCCCCGTGGATCCATTTGACTGTGAGAAATAACTTTCAGGCAAACAAATAAAGCCCTCTTCGGAGGCACACTTCCACAAGTTGAAGTGCCAAAAAAAAGCGCTTTTCGAAGGCACACTTCCACAAGTTGAAGTGCCAAAGAAAGCCCTCTTCAGAGGCACACTTCCACAAGTTGAAGTGCCAAAGAAAGCCCTCTTCGGAGGCACACTTCCGCAAGTTGAAGTGCCAAATAAAGCCCTCTAACGAGGCACGCCCAAAAAAAAAGAAATGTTATCTCTTGTAAAAGTCGTTGATGGAAACACCGAAGGAGCACCATCTCAGAAATAAGGTTCTTGGCCGCAGCTAACTGCTCGCGATCGTTTGTGCAAACCAAATATCCAATAAAGCAACTGACGCCTATCCCATGGGCCCACATAGCGATGAGAAATAACTTTATGGCAAACAAATCAAAGCCCTCTTCGGAGGCCCGCTTCACCACATAGGGGAATCCACTTTTCAAAAATAAAAGTGACCATCTTCGAAAGTTGAAGTGTAAAAAACAAAACCCTTCTCCGATACAAGGCACACTCTACTAAAGCAGAATAATATTTCCTCAAAATGGAAGAATTATTTTCTAGAGTAAGAGTACAAGTCTTTTCAAAATGGAGGAGATTCAATAAGCCATGGTATGGGGACAATATAGCTACATTAATAAAAGCAACACTCAAGCAGCATACCACGAGCTCACTGCAGTATCATACAAGGGAAACAAAGGAACTTGTGCGAAAATAAGGAATAAATGCATTCACAAATACCGACAAAAGATTCTATAAGTAAAAAGGGTCATTTTATTCCATACTATAAAAAAATATTTATACATGTGCAGGTTTCAAAAAGCGGGGGTCGGTACCCGCACAATCTCCGGTCAATACAAGTCTTTTGATACAAGCAAAAAAGCAGAACAAGAAGGATAGAACCATACTCATTTCTTCTTCTTCTCGCCGCCTTTGGAGCCCTCGCCTGGCCTAATGGTTAGCTTCGTGAGTCGGCTTGAATGAGTCATGGAAGAAGGAAAAAGAGGTGCAATTGGGTCCTCTTCCGCTTTCTCATCGCTAGCAGAAGCGTCCATAGCAAAAGCATCCTTCTTTTTCTTTGAAATTCCATGCTTTCCACTCTTCTTGGAAGAAGATTCGCTGCCCGGAGAGATAAGATCAATCAGCTTTGTATCATCAGCAGTAAATTTCTCCAAGGTCCTGTCACCCTCCTCAAGTTCTTCAGCTTTCTGCTCTTGTGAAGCGGCTGGGTCATCTAAGCCTTGAAGAGCTCCTATTTGTTCTTCTTGCGACCCCGGTTGAGAAGCAGAAGGAGGAGTAAGTTGAAGAGGTGGAGGGGCAACAGCTTGGGGAGGCGAAGCCTGTCCAGCACTTTGTGTTTTCATTACAGAAGAAGAAAAGTTAAAAACATCAGTATTCCTCGCAAAGAGAGGAGATAGTGGCGTGTCGAGGCTTAAGTAATAAGCAAAAAGTTCATTGAGCTCATGTGAAGCAAACGAGTAGTCCACTTGAGCTGGATCAGTGTTGAAGTTACCTGGAGAGCTTGGCTTTATCACGTCAATCTCAAAATCTTGGGCTTCGGTGCTTTCTTGGGCCTCGTCTTCGGCATGAGCAGCTTTAGCTTCGGTTTCGGCTTTGGTAGGAGGCGGAGAGTGGGAATTTGAGCCAAAAATATCAAGGTCGACCGAAGTCGAAGGACGAGTTGGCTCGGTCAAAGGTTCCTTCCCAAAATGCTCTCCTTCCGCCACTTCGGCTCGTTCCTTGGCAAGTTGTTCTTTCCCTCTCGCAAGGGCGGCAAGACCCTCATCATCCAAGTAATGAGCCTCAAAATCCTCCTCAGTGTAGCCAGCATCTCTAAGCACTTCAACTACTGCCTCACATACTTCGGCTAGGGTAACCTCATACTTTGGGCCCAAAAATGAAAGACTGCCACGCCTTAAGACGCTGAGAATGTAAAACTCGAAAAGAGTTGAGCTAATTTTGGCCTTAGTCGCCTCATGTGAATGTTCAGCTGCTGCTTTTCCAGCGATGTCCTCATCACGCTCTTTTTCAGCCTTAGAAAGCTGGGCCTTTAGCATTGTAATCTCCAAGTCTTGAGAGCTAGTCTTTTCCCGCAGCTGAGCAGCATCTTTGCGGTAGATTTCTACAATTTTCCGCTCCGCCTCAAGTTTAGCCTCAGCATCTCATTGAGTAGCGTGGGTGTCTCTTACTTGGTTATGGAGAACCTCTTCCTTTTGTGTATAAGAAGTGGAAGAGGTGGCGAGATCATCTTTAAGCTTCTTGACTTCAGCCTCAAGTTCCTCATTGTGGGCGGTGATGCTTTTCATCTCCGTATCGTGCTGATCAAGAACTTTTTGCCACTCAGATTTATCGCTCTCCATGGTCAGCATAGCCTTGAGATTAAGCGATTTACTCTTTGAAGCTCATCAACTAATTTTTTCTAGCCAGGCATTCTTTTAATATCAAGCTTGACAGCGTCAAGATTTCTCAGCATGGCTTGTTTATCAATCGGAACAAAGTCTAGATCAAAACACACTCCTTTCAAACAACAATGCGGAAATCGGCTTTGGAGTGTAGGCGGAGGCTTCTCAACTTGATAAGGAGGCCTATTGATGATGCCTTTAATATCAGCTCTTTTAAGGGCAGAAGAGCTAGAAGGGATGTCCAGAGAGATAGAAGCAGCGGGCACTTGAGAAATTTCAGATAAAGGCTTTCGCTGAGCTTGGCTCGCTTGCTTGGGTCTTCAGCTATATGACTCTTCCCCTTATGATCGTAACACTTTCTTTTGTGGGAGTCATCATCCCTTTGGTAAGAGTCATGACGGTCGTCTCTTCTTCCATACCGCTCTTCATAAGCCTGCCTTTCACGAGCTTTCCTAGCTGCTCTTTCCTCATCAATCTCCCTAGGGGCAGGAAGATAGCAACTGGGATCATAAGAATCACGCCTTGCATAGCGTTGAAAGTCATCATAATATGAGCCGCTGCGTCCCATGGGAGAACCTGAAAGTAAAGAAGAGACAAAATTTAGAAATCTCCAAAATAAAGAAGCAAAGTGCGCATAATTGCCAAAAATCCTAAGTGTGTGTGTGGCGTGCGAACTACGCGCGTCAAGCTACAAACCATTCTTTGGCTTAGGAGTGATGTCGGCTTTTGCAGCAGGAGTCAACTCCTGAGTTGATGGGATCGGTCGCAGGACGGATGTCACTTCAATTGATGGAGAAACAAGCTTAGAAGCGGTAGTGTCATCTTTAAAAAGCTCATAGGAAGTCACCATAAAGTCGCTCAGCCCTCCAAAGATATCATCACCATCATGCCCAACAGAATGGGTCGTATCAGCAGTGCCCTCTTTAGCACAATCTACACTCTTCGAAATGGAACTTTCTTTCTCCGCTTCCTCACCAGCTTCTCTAGTAGCCTTCCCAGAATGTTGAGGAAATTCCTCTTCTTCAATAACTAGGGGAAGTTTAGATTTGTCTGATAACCCCACACCGTCAGCAGAACTATAGCATTTCACTAATGAAGTCTCTACAATAGGTTCCTTCGATGCATATTCTTCTGCGGGGGCTAGGGCATTTGACGCTTCTACTTGAGAGCTGGGGGCATCACGGGACTGAATGGATCGAGAAGAGTGCAAGAGTCCGAATTGGTGCAAAAATTCGTTCCTCTGTAGAAACTTAATACTTCTTTCGTTGGCAGCTATGGCACACAATCTTTCAAAAGTTGATTTGTGACTAGAATCTTTAGAGGGAGGAGGAAGTGCTGCAAAAGTAAAGAATGAAGTTAGCACTTGACGACTCAAATTTTGAAAGGCTTGAAAATGAAGTAAACGGAGATAGGTAGTCTTACTTCCAACTCTCCAGATACTGTAGAATCCCGGGAGGCAACGGACATAGAAGAATTGGTTTAAAAACACGTGAGCGCTCTCGGGCAGATCCGTAATTAGCTTGCAGTTCCTTGCGCTCCTTACAAGAGTAATGGAAAGATGATCTTTGTTCCTCCCGAATGAACACAAGTAGTAGATCTCCTCTAAGCTTGGGAGGCGGTTAAGCGTCCTCCTAAATAATACGCACAACCCCATCAAAATGGAAAAACCATTAGGGTGCAACTGGAATGGAGAAATAGTTAGTCGAAGGAGGAGTGTTTTGAGAAAATCGTTGAAGGGGGGAATAGCTCCATTCAGACACATTTGACGATCGACTGCAATGAAGCCATGTGGCAGCCTATCGCCAGTGTCATTTACCCCTAGGAGCAGAGCATCCGCTTCAGCAATGCCAAATTGAATACATAGAAGGTTGAAGGTCCGTTGGTTCAATGAAGTTGGAACTCTTTCCGGAGGATTATCCATAGGGTCAGCAATTGGGAAAACTTCATCGGTCCGATCTACTATCTCTTATTGTACTTGTTGAGAAGCCATTCGACACAAGGAACTGGATATTCAAATATAAAGGTGCACATTTCCTAAAAGCGTGTGAAGTGTTGTGCAAAGCTACTGAAATAACAAGTAAATAAAGTAAAACTTGAAATAATACTGGTTGGCGCATGTCAATTCAGGAAGATTCAAGGTTGGTTATTGGATCAAAATTAAGTGTAGTATCAATGCAGATAATATTTACTGATAAGCAGTTATAACTGTATGAATTTTGCGTTGATGCTTCATTTAAATCAGTTGATTCACAACATTTCACTTTTATTTAGATTCATATTATTTTACATAAGTAAAATATTAGCTCTTTGACCTAATCCATCACTCAATGTGGGCAGTCGATGATGAGTATATTCGTCCTAGTTTTCTGCAAATGTTATATTTAACAGGTTGTTAGCTTAAAAGTCAATATAATCTGTGAAAGAGTGCAACAGGTTCAAGCAGTTCATTCTGGCAGTTCAAGTTGGAAATTCAATCAAGTTCTGGCAAATTCTACAAGTGTTCAAGTCCTGTTCATTCCTTAGGTCGTAGGAACGACTTAAGTTAGCTCGAGACTCTTTAGGTTGTCCATTCATGTCCAAACGACCTAACATAGGTCGGGCTTCCCTATGTCGCTCTGCTCGAGCTATGGAGTTCCCCAGTCATGTTCCTACGAGTTAAAGCTATGCTGTGGGTTAAATTAGGTCGTGCTAATTCTTTAAGTCATTCTGCTTTAAGTCATATGCTATTCTGGCAAGTTAAGTCGTAGTCCCTTATGTCGTTCAGAGTTCAGATGTTAAGTCGTTAAGTCATTCACTAAGCTTAGTCACGCGATTCATGTCCAAACTGCTAAGCCCTAGGTCGTTCAAGGCTCCTAAGTCGAGCACTTCCTAACTCGCCTAACTCACTAACCCGTTAACTCGTAACCCGATAACCCGTTAGCATCTCCACCATAAAATCCATCATCTCTCCACACAACCAGATCATCCAAGACCGATTCAAATCCCCTCGGATCCATCATAAATCTGATGCACTGATGTGCTCTCATGAATTACAACGACAATATGTCCAATAACAATCAAAAATTGATCGTAACATGACTCGTGGTGAAATACGGCACGTGATATCGGATTAGGGTCAAAAAATAGGGATTCACAATTCGATGATGGTCGTGGTTGGATAATGATCGGATTCACTTACGTAGTGTGATGGTGAAGATGATCAACGACTGGTTAGTTTGAATTCTTCTTCAAGAGCTCGAAAATTCTTAAATGGCGGGTTAGAGCATTAGAGCAGATGAAGAGAAGAAGGAGTGACATAAGAGACTTATATACAGAGGCAGTGAAACTTGAATCGGCACGAACGACCTAACTCTCTCATAAGTCGCTCATGACTTAACGACTCAGGATGGCGCAAGTTAAAAGGTATCGAAGCACACGACCTAGCTCCTAGGCGTATACTTTGAGGGGCAAGTGTTAACCCTTTCTTACTCACGACTTAGCGACCTATGTGACTCAATGACTTAAGGGAATAAGCGACTTAAATATCCAAGGAGTAAGCAACTTAACGACCTAAGAAGCTCCAGCGACCTAACAACGTAAAAGCACAGAGCGACACAATATGGCACACCTCAACGACCTAAGGAGCTCCAGCGACTTAGTGACCTAAAAGACTCCTGCGACCTAACGAGTTAAGGAAGCAGCTACTTAGCGACCTAAAAGACTCCTGCGACCTAACAAGTTAAGGAAGCAGCTACTTAGCGACCTAAAAGACTCTTGCGACCTAACGAGTTAAGGAAGCAGCTACTTAGCGACCTAAAAGACTCTTGCGACCTAACGACCTAACAAGTTAAAGAGAGAGCGACCTAACGACCTAGCAAGCTTTTGAGTTAAGCCGCATGCGCACTGCCTCTTCCATTAGGTCGCTTACGACCTATACAAGTTGAGATAACTTCTGAAATACACATGCTAAGTCTCTCACAACATATACCTCATCCATGATGTCCCCATTAAGTCACTAACGACTTATGCTAACTCGAGATGGCTCTTAGGTCGCAACTCCTAGGTCGCTCACGACCTATGACATGGCCAACCTAAGCCCAGCTTATCCTATAAATACCCTACCTACTCCGCATTAGAGAGGGGATGAATTTTCTGGAGTGCCAAGACTTTGTTGTTTTCACGACTTCCACGCTTGCTCCAACACTTCAAAGGTTAAGGACACTTCAAAGAATCTTCGGAAAAGAACAAGTTCATTCAACATGAATCAAAAGAGCTTTTCTGCATCAAAGTTTTAACGACTTGTCTTAAATGTGTTGTAATCGAAGGATTATTGTAAAATCTGTAATCAAATCAGTGATAGAAGAGATTAAGTGGACGTACGCTTGACTTTGAGCCGAACCACTATAAAACTGTTGTCTCTTTACTGTTTTCTGCTTACTTTTAGTTCTCGTACCAAAGGGTGGTGCTTTCGCTATATCACAAATCACACCGGGGTGTTAGCGTACATTTTTAGCGTTAACATAAGTCAAATTTGGTGAAACTTCAATTTCTTCAATTACACCGGGCTCAAGAATAGAATCGAAATCCCTAAGGTATTTCCATAGTTGAGAGACGTGGAAAACGTCATGAATAGCATAAAATTGAGCCGGTAATAAAAGCGATAAGCCACAGAACCAATACGTTCGGTGATGCGAAATGGACCAATATTTTGAGGTTCTAATTTTCTCGATCGACTGAAACGCACAACACCCCTCATAAGTGAAACACAAATGAACACCAATAAAATCTGGACCTAAAACCAGCTTCTCACCGGCTTCAAGCCAACACGAAGGAAATCGGCATGGCCTTCCGTAGAGTGCCTCGAAAGGTGCCATACCAATACTAGATTGGAAGCCATTATTATAGGAAAACTCAATAAGAGAAATATTATCTTCCCAACTTCCACCAAAATCAAGAACACATGCACGAAGGAGATCTTCAAGAGTTTGATTCACACGCTCTATTTGTCCATCGGATTGAGGACGATAAGCGGTGCTAAAAGAGAAGGATGAGCCTTAAGGCTACATAAAACAAGAGATGAACATGAATTGGATTCACGATCTCGAATCTCACAAGTGGATAAAATCTCGAGATCATTCCATTTGGATATCGTCATGGAAACAACCGCTTGTTGCTTAAGACTAAGGGCATCGACAACACGATTTCCCCTTCCGGGAGTATAAAGAATATCAAGATCATAAGATGCAAGGAACTCGAGCCAACGTGTTGACACAAATTAAGTTCCTTTTGAGAAAACAAATACTTCAAAGATTTATGATCGGTGTAGAGAACAAATTTCTCTCCCAAAAGATAATGACGCCAAATTCTAAGAGCGAAAACAATGGCCGCGAGCACTAGATCATGAATGGCATATCTAGTCTCGACAAGCTTTAATTATAAAGAAGCATATGTGATAACACATTCCCTTTTGCACGAGAACGGCATTCAAACCAATACGACTAGTAACGGTATAAACAATCAATTCTTGGTTCCATTCGGGAATCACAAGAATAGGAGCATCGGAAAGGAGTTCTTTGAAATGATCCTCTTTCCCGAGAAGCTAAGACATTCAAAATTATAATGAACTTTATGTAATCATATTTTTAGAAAAATTTACTTATTACAAGTCAATTTACTATGTCTGACTGTCTCATCATAGCGTTTAGGAGATTCCTATCGATAACGTTGATCAAGTGCACCGACCAGAATTCTTAAAGCACTCAATGGGCAAAATAACACAAAATCATCTTCTATATGATAAATAAGCCTCTTATAAAATTTACAAATATTCTTTGCTCGTTTTAAGAACAAAACCCAATCATACTTATAAATATCTTATTTAAAATATTTGAAAATTTTAAATTGTTGTTTTCATCCATAATCAATAAATACAAGGATAAACTCATCGATATATTCGTAGATTACTCGATTCATAAGATGGATGAAATAAGGTAGAAGGTTTGTCAAACCGTACGACATAACGAACAACTCACAAGAATCATAACGAGTGCGGAATGCGGTCAGTGGAATGCTACCCTCCGCAACTTGTAGCTGATGAAAACCGGTGGCAAAGTCGAGCTGAAAAGACCTTAGCACCACATAATAGATTTCTTATGTAATAATCCTAAGACAAGCTCAAATATACCGGAAAATCCACAAACTACTTGAATGAGAGAAATAACGCTTTCTTCATCAAGTGGGTTTAAAAAAAATGATGCCACCAAATTGGAATCGAAATCAATAAGAACAATAGAATTCTGCTTAACAGATTGAGAATGTTGAAGATATATAGTCCGCTTAGTACATAGGACGTGGGCTTCATAATGATCAAGCCAATCCTTTCCCAAAAATCAATTTCGAAGCCTAAGTAACGCATAACATGTAAATCGGCTCGAAAAGAATAATCACATAAAATAATCTCGACATCTTTACAAAGCAAACTGAGTGTTGCGGATCCACCAACCGGATTCGCAATTCTCAGTGAAGTCATCAAGCCTATAATATTTAAAGAAAAAGAATCAACAAGTTCTTTTGATATAAAAGAGTGGGATGCAGCCATGTCAAGAAGAACTCGAATAGGATGATCACGAAACATAATAATGCCATGAAAGATAGAATGAGAAATACCTTGACCAAGAGAAGTGTCACTAGGAGCTTCCACAACATTCAACTCTCCCTCTCTCCTACTTTGGAGTATGGGGCATGTAGATATAAGATGGCCCGGACTTTTGCAATAACGACAAAAAAATGGTTTTGGCACTCATTTGCATAGTGGTCCATAGAACCACAATTGTACCATCGTCCACGACTAGAGGTAGGAGTCTTTGCTACCGAAGTTTCTTACTTCCCTTTCTTTTTGGGATTGGGGCCTTTGAACTTAATAGGCCTCTTCATGTTACTGTTGAAGTTCTGTTTGGCATGCACAACTTCAACATCACTTTCTCTATCGGCCTCTTCTAGCCAAGGGCGATACCTACAAGCCGATCGAAAGAAACTTCTAGTTTCAGAAGTAAAGGCTTTTTGAGGTTCTTATTCAACCCATAAACAAATCTCTGATTTTTCTTCAATGGGGTATTAATATATTCAACCCCATATTTAGAGAGAGATTCAAAAGATGCGACGTAGTTGGTCATAGAAGATTCACCTTGAACAAGGTCAATAAAGCGACGAGCTAAAGTTATTTTTTCAGCCTCAGGCACAAACTTCAATTCGAATCTTTCCCGGAATTTCTCCCAAGTAAGATCCGCTTCGATAATCTCAGAAACCAAAAGCTCATACCAATCTAATGCTCTTTCTTGGAGCGTGCTAGAAGCCACTTGGACTCGATGAAGATCAATAAGATTAATGCGAGAAAAGATGCGGTCGTACGATCGAAGCCAAGCTTGGATTTCTATAACACTTTCGGATCCCTTGAATGGCCTTCCACCCAAAGCAGTATAATCTCTGCACAAACGTGCAAACCCGGATTTAGGGTGAGTAGGCACTAGAACGGGTTCGACAGCTTGGACATTGTTCACAAGGTCTAAAAGTTGTTGAGCAGACATAAATACTACATCCTGAGGAGTAGCACTGGATTGACCGATGCTAGGACGGCCAGATCTAACCATTTCTCTTCTTTAAGAAAGAAAGAAGAGGAAAAAGGTTATTCACAGAATGAATATCAACAAACTTGATTGATAAAACAAGGCATCATAAAAAGAAATAGGATAGAACGGTACGAGGACTCGAATTAAATCCTATGGCACGATTCCTAAGAAAGACTTAGGACAATGATCCTTGCTAGATTATTCTACATTGTTCCAAAATTTGGCTCTGATACCAAGCTGTGATGCTCCACCTCTATACTCACACTAGCCAAGGACACTACAGGGTAATGCCGTCGACTAGCACGAAGAATAAGGCAGTTGAGGAGCGACCATCTGTGTAATTGCTTTGTGCGAGTACCGATATGTAAGATAATATAGCTTACATTTCATTTCATGAGGAAATCCGACATATCAAATACAAACTCAAAGCTACCACACAGTGGCTATGCAGACTTCGGAAACAAATATAGAGATAAGCATAACACAAATCAGTCACAGATATTCATATCATAAAGGCGGAAACAGATATGAATATATCACATAGAAGTGTACATCAAAATAGTGGTCATACAAGATCCACTACATCACAAAAGAATAGGTACAATTGCTAGACAAAAGAATAAGTATACATCAGGGAGTCTCTATCTCAAATGTATACTAACCAAAACTACTAAGCTAAAGTAGTTAGCCAAAAGTTAGGCGACGAACCCTGATAAGAAGTCAAGCAGAAGCACTTGAAATACCTTGGTCTGACCCGAGTATTATTTAAGAAGAAAAAATAAATGGATCAGTCTAGCTATAAATATCATATAAAATGAGATAGGATAAGAGATGTCACAAAAACGTATGATGACGATAATGCCATACTGTGACAAGTATAAATCAGATAACAACAAAAATCATACAATATCTCAAATATTCTCAAACACCAAAAGAATGTCATATTCTTTAAATTATTCACCAAAAACACAAATAATTGATAGAGCTCATCAATGGCTATCATCAAAATTGGTGAAACGCAAATTCTAGAAATCATCAACTAGAAATCTAGAAATCACAAAAGGGGGAGGCCTATCACAAATGGGAGCATGAAAACTCACAAACACGTGTATCACAAATGGGTCGCTATCCCATATGGTTGCTAATCATAGAGCCGGTGCCACGACGTAGTACAGCGAATTCCCGAGGAACCTGAAACTCAAATAATCTAGAACATCGACGTAGTACAGCGTTACGCCCCGATAAACCAAACTCAAATAATCTGGAACAACGACGTAGTACAGCGAACGCCTGATGAACCAAACTCAAATAATACAGAACAACGACGTAGTACTACGAACGCCCGATGAACCGAACTCCAATAAACCAGAACAACGACGTAGTACAGCGTTACGCCCGATGAACCAAACTCCAATAAACCCATAGGTCGCTAGCCTTTAAAAATGAGACGAAGCTCCATAAATCGGGGTACAGTCCCCCACATGGACAAAGAGACATCGCATATCGCTTGTCTAAACCACAAAATGATCATCATCGATCATCAAGAAGTGTCGAGTACACTAAGCTAGTAAATAAATGAGTTTAGCTTCATGTCCCTTAACCACTGGCTTAACTTAAATATTTACGAACAAATTGTAGATTTCCACTCGTAAATTGCCACAAGATTTCAATCGAACAAGTCTAAGAATTAACCGACAAAGTAAACGCAAGCGTTTCATACCACTTATTTTGCTAAGCCGTTTAATTAGATTTCTCATACGAATGAGGTAAAGGTTTGTATATACTAATAGATTGGAAAACGGTTTTCAAAATGAGCTTTGTATTTAAAAGTAGTGTTGAAATCGTTTTGGTGAAAGAGTTTGAGTATTTACTACTAGTATAGAAACCTTTGTATTTAAAAGTGACAAATCACAGAAATGATTGTAGAAACAATCAATCACCAAATGTGTTTGTGCCAAAATTGGTCACAAACCCCGAATGTTGTGAAAGCACCAGTGTATGAATATAAATCAACAATATTCACACACAAATCTCAAGTCTAAGCAAACAGAGTATCACAATTCAGAAATAATGAACATAAACACGAGATTTATAGTGGTTCGGCGATCTTGCCTACGTCCACTCTGAAGTTGATGATTTTATTGATGTTTACTTGATGATTACAGTTTCTTCTGAGATAGTACAACTGATTATATGATTACAATCTGAATCTAAGGAAGCAGTGGTGTTCTGGAGTAAATCTGGCAGAATCTGGGCGCTCTTCAGTATCTGAATTCTCCGACCTCTTTTCTGAATGACCAGGGGCTCTATTTATAGGTGTAGGAGGCTGATATTTCGCCTAAATTGAGGGGAGACCAGTTCTGGTACGTGAGGGGGCCCACCTGGCCGAAATCTGGAGATTTGGGCCCACATTTGGATCGATTCGACCCTTGGTTCGAATCGATCAAGAAATTATCCAAACGAGCTGAAATTTGGATTGAACATTCTTCATCATGTGCTTAAGCTTCTGTGAAAATTTCATTGCATTTGGACTTGTAGAACTCAAGTTATGATCGATTCAAGTTGAAGATTTCCGTGTTCTTCATCCTTTGGATTCGTTCGAATCGATATGGTTCGAATCCATAGGGTCGAATCCATGCTCCTGCATGTGAAGGCGATGATGTGGCGTGCGTCCCTCGTATCGATCCACTTTTCGCTCCGAATTGACTCGATTCGAAGCTACCTCAGCAGGGTGGATTCGAAGGTATGACTCCATCGAATCGATCAAATGGACGTTCTCTTCGAATCGATCGAGGTAGGTTATACTTAATCGATACGAAGGCTTCGTAGTTGAATAAATTCGAAGACCTTCTCTTTGATGGACTCGAAGCAGGGGAATGGTTCATTGGGTTCGAACCGTGACTCGCTTACTGGATTCGAAGCAAGAGTGGCTTCGATTGGATTCGAACCAAGATATATGAGGATGGATCCGAACTATAGCTCTTTCGATGGAGTCGTAGCAAGGTCACTCCATATGGATTCGAACAGAGCTTGCCTTGATGGATTCGAAGGGTATCTTTACCTATGGATTCGAACCTGTTGGAGTCGAACGTAAAGCCATTTTTCCCAAACGTGCATCGATGATATCTTGAGCGTACGAACTCGGATTGACTTCAAACTTGGAACGTTGGTTTGCATGGCTTTACTTGTCATGTCTTATCAATTGTAGCCTGATCCGGACTCGGACAAAATTCATTGATATCCACGGTGGAACAATGTATAACGAACTTTAACGACGAACTGTCTTTAGTTTTCCAGTCAACTTTTTGGTGTCACGGCCTTGCCAAAAGGCGGGATAACATTTGCCCCCCAAAACATGCCTTGCGATAGGAAGGTGTGTTTTGTAGTTTCATAAGTTGGATGTTCATATCCTGTTGATGGCCTGCAAAGACATTGATAGTTTTATCTGACCTTAAATGACGACCGTTCGCGATCTAGCCATTTTGGGGTGGAATGAGACCGTTCGCGATCTAGTATTTTTTGTATGACCTTAAATGACGACCGTTCGCGATCTAGCCATTTTCAAGTGGAATGCGACTGTTCGCGATCTAGTATTTCTATATGGCCCCAAATGACGATCGTTCGTGATCAAGCCATTTGAGGCGAGGGGTGCCATTCGAGGCGAGTTGTGACCGTTCAAGGTCGGGTGCCGTTCGTGGTGAAGTGTGATCGTTCGTGATCGAATTGTGACCGTTCGCGGTCGGGTGCCATTCGTGGCGAAGTGTGATCGTTCGTGATCGAATTGTGACCGTTCGCGGTCGGGTGTCGTTCGTGGCGAATTGTGACCGTTCGTGGTCGGGTGCCGTTCGAGGCGAATTGTGTGTGCCCGGGGAGGGACTTAGTATCATCAATACCGGGTTTCACGTTCGGGTGAATCCCCGGATTGTTTCTTGCAACGGTTTATCGCCATCTCAGAGCATGCCTAGGGACCGTTCGTGATCCCGTACATGTGTAAGTGACTTAGCCGTTATGAAATCACAAGTAGCATTTTTTCATTGAAAATAAGTCTTTAGCAGAAATGTTAAACAAAGCCAAGTTCAAATGTTCAAATCAAAATGAAACAAAAGCAAAGCAAGGATGTCAAAGTGTAAACTCCCACAACGATAGGGTCAGTAGTCATTCACAACATGCCTATGGACCGTTCGTGATCTCGCACATGTGTAAATGACTTACCCGTGTTGGTGAGAGGTTTACAACTTGTTCATCGTTATTTCAACTAATTGATAATCATACGATATCCTGGCTCGGGGGCACCCCTGGCTGATGTAGACGGTGGTCGCTCTGGCTCCACCGCTGGAGCTCGCCTCCTCACATATTGAAGTAGCATACCGTTCCTGATGTGCCCTTCCACCTCATCCTTCAGATGTCTACAGTCGTTAGTGTTATGACCATTCAGTTCGTGGAATAAGCAGTATCTGTCTGATTTCCTCTCGTCAACAGTGGGATCCCTTCGTATTGGCCTACGGTAGGGAACTTGCTCTCGTGTATCCTGGTAGATTCGCTCCAAACTCTCATTCAGCTCTGAATAAGTGGTGAATCGTGGCTCTCTCCGCAGTCGCTTTGACCTGTCACCATTGTCCTCAGCCTTTCGTTTTCCTTTATCCTTGCCTGAATCATTTTCGAGAGGCTTTTTGTCTTTAAGTGCATAAACTTCTATTCCCTCTCCTTCTTCTCTTTCAGCATTAGCGTCTTCCAATCGTAAAAACTTTTCTGCCTCATGATAGAATTCTCCTAGATCCATTGGCGGATCCTTAGTTAATGAATTTTTGAATTCCGTGCCGTCAGCTACTCCGGACACAGCTGCCATCATAACCATGGATGGATTTGGCCGATACACCGATGTTGCTGCCGCATTGAACCGCGTTAAGAAATTCCTCAAAGACTCCCCAGCTTTCTGCTTTAGCGTTGCCAAACTCATCACATTCTTGGGTCTCGAAATATGAACCCTGAATTGCCTCATAAATTTCTCAATCAAATCGGTCCATGTCCCAATGGAACCGCTCTCTAGCTGTCTGAACCATAAAGCTGCTATGTCTGTCAAATACAATGGGAAGCACCGGGCCATGACTTCCTGTGATGCCCCCAGCACTTCCATGTGCCTTATATACCTCGTTAGATGGACCGCAGGGTCCGTCCTCCCATCATACCCTTCTATTGTTGGTAGTTTGAATTCCGGTGGGTTCCTAGCCAACCTAATCGCAGGAGAAAAGGGACTCTTGTTCACATCTTCAAGATCTCTGTTTACTAATCCTCCTCTCATGGCTCGCCTAACCATCTCTGCCAATCTATCATTGTCTCCGAGCTGTAGTCCTCGTTCACTACCTTCGATCTGCCCCCCGAGTCCGTGTGAGCTTTCGGGTGTTTGCCCCCCTGACTGAGCGTTCATCCCTCTATTGCTGTCAGGTTGCTCAGATGTCCTTGTCTCTCTTCCCGTGTTCGGGTCAACATGTCCTAAGTGTATGCCCCCCAGCTCCGGCGCTGCGCCAGATGGCCCTGCTCCGTTCTGGATTTTGGTTGTTCCTTGATTTTGCGTTCCGAGTTGTCCAATTTGTTGAAGCAAATTCTGGATCATCTCCTCCTGTCTCTTCATCATTGTCTCCATCTCATCCCTGGTGATGAAGATCGATGCTTGGTTTGCTCCTGAGGAAGCCTCTTAACTCCCTTCGTGCTGACTTCGTTCTGGTCTCTGCCTTTTACTAGTTTGTCTCGTCATGATTCTTCGGATCTAAATCTCTTAGCCTTCTGATTCAACTTTCAAATGATAGAACTCCTGAGTTCAGCTCTCAGTGAAAGCACCAAAGTGTTTGTGCCAAAATTGGTCACAAACCCCGAATGTTGTGAAAGCACCAGTGTACGAATATAAATCAACAATATTCACACACAAATCTCAAGTCTAAGCAAACAGAGTATCACAATTCAGAAATAATGAACATAAACACGAGATTTATAGTGGTTCGGCAATCTTGCCTACGTCCACTCTGAAGTTGATGATTTTATTGATGTTTACTTGATGATTACAGTTTCTTCTGAGATAGTACAACTGATTATATGATTACAATCTGAATCTAAGGAAGCAGTGGTGTTCTGGAGTAAATCTGGCAGAATCTGGGCGCTCTTCAGTACTTATAATTCTCCGACCTCTTTTCTGAATGACCAGGGGCTCTATTTATAGGTGTAGGAGGCTGATATTTTGCCTAAATTGAGGGGAGACCAGTTCTGGTACGTGAGGGGGCCCACCTGGCCGAAATCTGGAGATTTGGGTCCACTTTGGGATCGATTCGACCCTTGGTTCGAATCGATCAAGAAATTATCCAAACGAGCTGAAATTTGGATTGAACATTCTTCATCATGTGCTTAAGCTTCTGTGAAAATTTCATTGCATTTGGACTTGTAGAACTCAAGTTATGATCGATTCAAGTTGAAGATTTTCGTGTTCTTCGTCCTTTGGATTCGTTCGAATCGATATGGTTCGAATCCATAGGGTCGAATCCATGCTCCTGCATGTGAAGGCGATGATGTGGCGCGCGTCCCTCGTATCGATCCACTTTTTGCTCCGAATTGACTCGATTCGAAGCTACCTCAGCAGGGTGGATTCGAAGGTATGACTCCATCGAATCGATCAAATGGACGTTCTCTTCGAATCGATCGAGGTAGGTTATACTTAATCGATACGAAGGCTTCGTAGTTGAATAAATTCGAAGACCTTCTCTTTGATGGACTCGAAGCAGGGGAATGGTTCATTGGGTTCGAACCGTGACTCGCTTACTGGATTCGAAGCAAGAGTGGCTTCGACTGGATTCGAACCAAGATATATGAGGATGGATCTGAACTATAGCTCTTTCGATGGAGTCGTAGCAAGGTCCCTCCTTATGGATTCGAACAGAGCTTGTCTTGATGGATTCGAAGGGTATCTTTACCTATGGATTCGAACCTGTTGGAGTCGAACGTAAAGCCATTTTTCCCAAACGTGCATCGATGATATCTTGAGCGTACGAACTCGGATTGACTTCAAACTTGGAACGTTGGTTTGCATGGCTTTACTTGTCATGTCTTATCAATTGTAGCCTGATCCGGACTCGGACAAAATTCATTGATATCCATGGTGGAACAGTGTATAACGGACTTTAACGACGAACTGTCTTTAGTTTTCCAGTCAACTTTTTGGTGTCACGGCCTTGCCAAAAGGCGGGATAACAAAATGTTCACATACGAAAATGTGAAATAAATCCATAAAAATCGATATCAAATCCATCAAACGGGTATTCCCAAAAATCCAAAGAAAGAAGTCATAAAAGTCGATAATAAGTGATAACAACTAACCGGATCGACAAAAATCGATTAAAATTGGAAATCCACACAAAACATCCTAAAATAGGCAAAATGCACATTTCCAGACGTCTGGTTTAGAATCCAGACATCTGGATTTGTTCGTTGGAAATAATCCAAAAATATTCCAGACATCTGAAATTACAAGGCAGACGTCTGAACCCTAACTAGACGTCTGACTCTGTAAATCAGACGTCTGAACTGAGATACTGGAAATTCTATTCCAGAACACCCAAACGTCTGGAAAGCAAGCTCAGACGTCTGGATCTCCCAAACGTGTGGAAAGCAAGGTCGGATGTCAGAGCTGAACGTCTGGAATATTTATTCCTTAGTCTTAGACGTCTGATCCTTATACCACACGTTTGAGCTGATGCTCAGGCAAAGGTTGAACCTAGGCCAATGGTGTCCAATTCGTTTCGGGAGAGATCGGACGAGCAACAACGACTAGGGATTTTGAAATGACCCTCCTATTTCCACCCTAATTTCATAAGGATTTTTTTTTTTTTGCTAAGAGATGATATATAGATATATCATTCATTACAAATATGTTTTCCAAGGTCATTTTCTTTTTCCAATAAACAAAATATATCCAGGATCAAAATAACTTACCAATATAAATATATCAGTGTATATCTAATAACATACACACACATATGAAGATGTATTTGTTCTTCTTGTTTAAATTCAGAGTATATACTTTATTTTTTTTTGTACAAGAACATTCTGTTTAATTTAGATTTATAGCATTTCAGATTAATTATTGTATCTTGATTTTTGGCCATAAAATCCACTGGAAACATGTACTTTAGTCTGTCATTATAATTAAGAAATGATCAAGTAATAATCAGTGATAATCAAGCTTTTAATATAGATGATTGTGTTAAAGTCTGGATAGTATCAAATTCAGTATAAAAGAAAGTGGATCCTAAGTGAACACAAGCAACATCTAGGCGTAATGGAAACGCGCCTAACTTATACACAAGAGGTCACGAGTTCGAGTACTATGCTGGTCGGTTCAAACACAATTTTTGTTTTTCTTCTTTTTTTTTCTATATGGTTTGAAATCTGATACCTACCTATCTTTGTACATATATATTTAATGTTTGCCTATAACCTAACATACAAAACAATTCTTCTTACCTTACTATTTTTGAATCCCATTCCTACAACTGTTCTAGGAATTATAATTATATTTTTGCTCAAATATCAACATGTACACAGATATACATGTACATGTCAATATCTCTGCTCATTTTCCAGAAAACTGGGTGAAACAATTGCTAAATGTACTAAGCTTTGAAATGCATTTTTATTTTCAGAATACAATCTATCATGATCAACCAATACTTCATTTATTTGAAGCTGGTTAACTCATGAATCTTGTATCTGCCACACTAGCTCAAAGCAATGGAGATACCTTTCATTGCATTCTGTCTGAAGCTTTTTAGAAAAACATTTTACTTTTCTCAATACAATTCAGAAATGAATTCAAACTCATTTACAAAGCATTTCAGTAAAAGAAAATAAAATCCTTTTAAGTTTACTTCTTGCTAAATCCAGATTTTGTTCTAAAACTCAGTGCTCTGTTATGTCTCAAGATTTGCTAATACATATATATAAATTATGCAAGACAGTGGCTCACATAATTGTATATTTCTTACCAGATTTTTATAGCTGATACTTGAGCATATTTCTCTTGTTTATGTTTCAGACCCTACTTCACAACAAATCAAACCTTAACACACAACAATTTCAACAGACCAACAAATTTAATCTGACACTTTACAGAACATAAGGGCAACATGATCACTAACCATAAAATATTCAATACATGACTGGAAATCTTAGAAACATAAAATTTTTCCTGAATACATGCAGATATAATCAATTTAAGCTCTTATTGAAACTAGCTAGCATGTTCATTCACTCCTCCATAATAGCCATAACTTCATTTTTACTTAGTGCCTGGGTTACCTGAAAGAGCATGAGTGGCTGCCTCATTTTAAAATGAGACACCCCATATGCCATGAGCAAACAAGGGTCAGATCTATGATCTGGTATGAGTAACATCAATACATTCATGATATTAAGCAATAGAGAATATAAGAGTACTAACTTGTTATTTAAGAAAATTTCTGCAATCAATTATTTTAACATAGTATAATTAAGTTGGTTCAGGTATGATATATTCATTTATCATTCTTACACTTGCATACATAATCATACAAACATAATTATCCATTTGCAACAAATGCATTCACTGGAACCATCTTGGTTCCATACCATTCAACCTAAGAAATATCCATATTCCTATTTCTACATTTCCAGGTTGTATAATTCAATTTAAATCCCTGCCTCATCTGCTATTTAGGAATCACTGGGACACATTGCAATGGACTAATTCACATCATTGCACAAAGATCTCAGGGCTTAAACAAACCATGTGCCAACTTGCATACTTCAAATATGACAAGCATTCCAGCAGTCTTCTTGGCCTTCCCTTCCCTAGTTTATTTACTAGTGTAATATCTTAAATCCTAACATCAAATATGCTAAGTGAACATGTCACTGCAAACATGGAAACATCCATAATCTTTCCTAGCATAATTCTCCTCAGAAATAAGCAGACATCTATTTCCTAAATGGGGTCAATATGTCTTGATCTTAGTAAAATATGAGAATATTTTCTACTGTAAAAGAGGCATGGCATGTTATATTGATCTGCAAGCCTTTATGATTGATTCAGATTCAAGATCTGGTTCAATCATAATTTCAGCTTGTGGGTTTCTTCTTTTTTTTTTTGATTTGATTAAGGGCTCAGCACTTAGAAAATTTCTATTGCACCCTTAACATTTTTCTTTTCAAGCCTCAGCACTTATACCAAGTATAATGCAGCTCCAATCATTTTTATAAAGTTTCCATGCCATAGATCTATAACAGTTGAGAGTATTCTCTATATAATTTTTAAGATCCTAAACTTTAACATTTATGAGTATAAATAAAACAGTATGATACTCATCCAAAGACAAATGTCTCAACCAATCAAAGATCATCAAAATCATCCATATTAGATCATATCAGATTTAAAATAAGACATCCAAAAAGCATTGATGAAATCATATACATCAAAACCAGAAATACATAAATGGCAATATAAAAAGTGGCTGCCTCATCTCAGGTCTTAATGCCATGAACTTAGTGAGATTACTCACCTAAATGTTTCTTCTTATTAATCCAAAAAGTTCTTGTTTGAGTGTTTTCTTCTTCCTTCCAATATTTTTTTCTTTTCTTATTTTTGTGCAGCCCGGGGTAAAGACAATTCTACTGCCTATTTATATGCATTTTTCCTCTTGGGTTTTGTTGAAACAGAATTCCATTTCTGTCCTGGCTAGCATCATGCATTTTTCATTCATAATACCCCGGCCATATTAACCAATTTAAAGGCTGCATCTTTTTTTTTTTTACTTTTCAGAAAATGGCCACTCACCTAGTCATGTTAAAAGTGTGACTATCCTATTTCATATTTTAATTATTCCTGAGAATCCCCTTTGCTATTTTTGCCTACACAAGCATATTGACTTGTATCACATTTCATGTCATTTTAATGTTATGGTTTCACTTGCTTATATATATATATATATATATATATTTCAGTATTTAAAAATGTATATTTGTATATATATCTTATCTAGGCTTATTTAATTCCTCTTTAATTTCAGAAGCATATGCACCTATATGTATACAGGTTTACAAATCCCTATAACATATATATGTAATTTTTCTTTTCTGGGTTTTAATTAAAATCTGTTTACTGATTTAAAGTAAAACTTACTTTTCCTATTTTCTAAGATGATCCATATAATTCCAGAAATCAAATATCCATGTTGCAAAATCATGTTTGTATTGCTTTTTAATTCTTGTTTTAAATCCAAGAATTCTGGAGTTCTTCCTTGTGCCATTTCAGTGTGCACGTGCACACATATACTTGCACACTATTTATTCCAGAAATTTCACCATATTTAAATCTAAATATTTCAAAAATTAAATCATTTTGCAAAAATGATTTTTCACAAAATTTTGGGGTATTACATTCACCCCTCCTTTTAGGAATTGTGTCCTCACAATTTTTCTAACATTTATAGCAAGCATCATTTTCTTTTCTGAAAACTTATCAAACATATGCATAAGCAACAAATTCAACCATATCAACCATGCATAACAAATAATTTTTCCAGAAGAAAAAAAAATTACCTTTTAATTTGCAAAAAGCTTAGGATAATCCATTCTAATCTTATCCTCTAACTCCCATGTGCAGTCATTAGGATCACTACTCCACTGGATCTTAACTAGTTTCAAGGTTTTGCTCCTTAATTTCTTTTCTTCCTTGGCTATAATCCCCACTGGTTCTTTTTCATAAACCAAGTCAGGATTTATTTGAATTTTGGTAGGCTCTTCCAAAATGTCTTCTTTATCATGTACCCATCTTCTAAGTTGGGACACATGAAAAACATTATGCATTGCTTTCATTTCCTCTGGTAGCTCTAATTTGTAAGCCAATGAACCAATTCTTTCCAGAATCTTATAGGGTCCAACATACCTTGGTGTGAGCTTACCTTGCTTGCCAAATCTCATGACTTTCTTCATAGGTGAAATCTTGATGAAAACAAAGTCTCCCACTTCATATTCCACTTGCTTTCTCTTCCTATCTGCAAATTTCTTTTGCCTATCTTGAGCTGCTGCTATTCTTTTTCTTATTAACCCAATTTTCTCTGTAGTTTCTTTAACATATTCAGGTCCAAGAATAGCCGTTTCTCCAGCCTCAACCCAGCATATAGGTGATAAACATGGCTTGCCATATAAGGCTTCAAATGGTGCCATCCCTATGGTGCTTTGGTAACTGTTATTATATGTGAATTCTGCTAGATGGAGGTGGTCTTCCCAGTTGCCTCCAAAGTCCAGTGTACATGCTCTCAACAAGTCCTCTAAGACTTTGTTCACCACCTCAGTTTGACCATCTGATTGTGGATGGTAGGCAGTGCTTAAGCACAACTCACTCCCCATGGCCTCTTGAAAACTTTTCCAAAATCTTGAGGTGAAGATGGTATCCCTATCACTCACAATGGTTTTGGGTATGCCATGCAACCTTACTACCTCTTTCATGAATATTTGAGCCAATTTTGGAGCATTTCTTTCTGTTTTAACTGGGATAAAATGTGCTACCTTAGTTAGCCTATCCACTATCACCCATATACTTGTGTTTCCCTTCTTAGATCTAGGCAGACCATCTATGAAATCCATAGATATGTCCTCCCACTTCCACTGTGGTATACTAAGGGGTTGCAATAGTCCTGATGGCCTTTGTGTCTCTGCCTTGACTTGTTGGCAAGTCATGCACCTTGCAACATATCTGGCCACATCTGACTTCATCCCCTTCCACCAAAGATTTCTTTTCAAATTTTGATACATCTTGGTGCTACCTGGGTGTATGGAGTACTTACTCCTATGGTACTCATTTAATATTTCCTCCTTCAATTCTATATTTTCTGGAACACATATCCTATTTTTATTCCTTAAATAACCATTTTTGTCAACTTGATAATTTATTACTTCCTCCCCTTTTGATATGAGCATTTTCTTTTCCACCATGTTTAGGTCTTGTTCCTGCATTTTCCCAATCTTAAGAAGTAAATCTGATTGCAGAGATATCATACTTAATTTCCCTTTACCTTCACCTTCTTCAATGGACATCATTTGTACCTTACTGTTTTCCTCAATTTCCAAATCAGTAAGTATAGACAAATCCTTAAACTCTTCCATCATCAACATGGCTACTTTGGCATGTTGTCTACTCAAGGCATCTGCAACTTTATTTGCCTTGCCTGGTGTATACAGTATATCTAGATCATAGGCAGCTAGGAACTCTACCCATCTATGTTGCCTCATGTTCAAATCTTTTTGTGAGAATAAATATTTCAGTGCCTTATGATCAGTGTACAAAATGAATTTGGCACCTAACAAATAATGTCTCCAAAGTTTCAAAGCATAAACAACTGCTGCTAGTTCAAGATCATGGGTTGCATACCTGGTTTCATGTGGCTTTAATTGCCTAGATGCATAGGCTACCACCTGGTCTTGCTGCATCAACACAGCCCCTAACCCAGAGCCACTTGCATCAGTGTACACAACCAAATTTTCATTTCCTTCTGGCACTCTCAATACTGGTGCATTAATCAGAGCTTCCTTTATTTTGATAAAAGCTTGCTCACATTTTTCTGTCCATACAAAGGCTTGGTTCTTTCTAGTTAAATTGGTAAGTGGTGATGATATTTTTGAGAAATCTTTTATAAATCTCCTACAATATCCTGCCATCCCCATAAATGATCTAATCTCACTGATGGTGCTAGGTCTTTTCCATGCTTGGATTGCCACTACCTTGTTAGGGTTTACTGATATTCCTTTGGCAGAGATGACATGCCCAAGGAAATGCACTTCTTCTTTCCAAAATGCACATTTTGAAAATTTTGCCTTTAAATCATTTTCCCTTAGCCTTGACAAAACTAAATGCAAATGATTTTTATGCTCTTCCACTGTCTTAGAATAAATCAAAATGTCATCAATAAAAATCAGTACAAACTTGTCTAAATAATCTCTAAATATTCTATTCATCAAATCAACAAAATATGAAGGAGCATTTGTCAAACCAAATGGCATAACCAAAAATTCATATAAGCCATATCTTGTGTTAAATGCAGTATACTTAACACTTGAGTCTTCAACCTTCATTTGATGGAATCCTGATGCTAAGTCTAGCCTAGAAAATATTTTAGCTTCACTGAGTTGGTTAAAGAGATCATCTATTCTAGGCAATGGGTATTTATTCTTGATGGTTACTTTATTTAGTTCCCTGTAATCTATGCACATTCTCAAGGTACCATCATGTTTTCTTACAAACACTACTGGAGAACCCCAGCAGGAATTGCTTGGCCTTATAAATCCCTTGCCTTCTAATTCTTCCAACTGATTTTTCAATTCTTTCAGTTCACTTGGCCCCATTCTATAAGGTTTCTTGATTATTGGACTTGCTCCTGGAATGAGATTAATTTGGAACTCAACTGGTCTGTGGTGTGGAACACCCTTAACTTCCCCAAACACATCCAAGTATTCATTAACTATGGGAATTTCTTCAATGGTTAGTTCACTCAGATCTTTTTCTAAGTCAACTAAATGATACAATTTCCCTTCCTTAGCTATTTCACATAGAACTGTGATCCTCTGGCCTCTAGAATTTTGCAATGATATGGTGGATGAGTCTAAATTAATTATGGCTTTAAATTGCCTTAACCAATCTACCCCCAATATAACTCCTATATTTGGGTAATTTAAAACATATAAATTGGAAATAAAAATATTTCCTCCTATGTTTAACTCCACATCCACACAATTCATGTTCAAAACACTAGAACTCCCTAGGGGACTTTGTACAAGCAATGGGGTTTCAACCAATATGCAGTTTAATTTTAATACTTTAACTAATTCATAGGAATTCAAAGAGTGTGTTGCTCCAGTATCATATACTACTGGTATGGGTATGGCACAAATGAGTAATGTACCTTCCACTTGGCCATGATTTTCAGCATCAATTTTCACTGCAGATTTGCCTTTTCCTTCCAAAACAAACAGACATAATACATTTCTATAATACTTAACAATCAATGCAACCAAGTGCTCTGATACCAAACTGAAATGACCCTCCTATTTCCACCCTAATTTCATAAGGATTTTTTTTTTTTTGCTAAGAGATGATATATAGATATATCATTCATTACAAATATGTTTTCCAAGGTCATTTTCTTTTTCCAATAAACAAAATATATCCAGGATCAAAATAACTTACCAATATAAATATATCAGTGTATATCTAATAACATACACACACATATGAAGATGTATGTGTTCTTCTTGTTTAAATTCAGAGTATATACTTTATTTTATTTTGTACAAGAACATTCTGTTTAATTTAGATTTATAGCATTTCAGATTAATTATTGTATCTTGATTTTTGGCCATAAAATCCACTGGAAACATGTACTTTAGTCTGTCATTATAATTAAGAAATGATCAAGTAATAATCAGTGATAATCAAGCTTTTAATATAGATGATTGTGTTAAAGTCTGGATAGTATCAAATTCAGTATAAAAGAAAGTGGATCCTAAGTGAACACAAGCAACATCTAGGCGTAATGGAAACGCGCCTAACTTATACACAAGAGGTCACGAGTTCGAGTACTATGCTGGTCGGTTCAAACACAATTTTTGTTTTTCTTCTTTTTTTTTCTGTATGGTTTGAAATCTGATACCTACCTATCTTTGTACATATATATTTAATGTTTGCCTATAACCTAACATACAAAACAATTCTTCTTACCTTACTATTTTTGAATCCCATTCCTACAACTGTTCTAGGAATTATAATTATATTTTTGCTCAAATATCAACATGTACACAGATATACATGTACATGTCAATATCTCTGCTCATTTTCCAGAAAACTGGGTGAAACAATTGCTAAATGTACTAAGCTTTGAAATGCATTTTTATTTTCAGAATACAATCTATCATGATCAACCAATACTTCATTTATTTGAAGCTGGTTAACTCATGAATCCTGTATCTGCCACACTAGCTCAAAGCAATAGAGATACCTTTCATTGCATTCTGTCTGAAGCTTTTTAGAAAAACATTTTACTTTTCTCAATACAATTCAGAAATGAATTCAAACTCATTTACAAAGCATTTCAGTAAAAGAAAATAAAATCCTATTAAGTTTACTTCTTGCTAAATCCAGATTTTGTTCTAAAACTCAGTGCTCTGTTATGTCTCAAGATTTGCTAATACATATATATAAATTATGCAAGACAGTGGCTCACATAATTGTATATTTCTTACCAGATTTTTATAGCTGATACTTGAGCATATTTCTCTTGTTTATGTTTCAGACCCTACTTCACAACAAATTAAACCTTAACACACAACAATTTCAACAGACCAACAAATTTAATCTGACACTTTACAGAACATAAGGGCAACATGATCACTAACCATAAAATATTCAATACATGACTGGAAATCTTAGAAACATAAAATTTTTCCTGAATACATGCAGATATAATCAATTTAAGCTCTTATTGAAACTAGCTAGCATGTTCATTCACTCCTCCATAATAGCCATAACTTCATTTTTACTTAGTGCCTGGGTTACCTGAAAGAGCATGAGTGGCTGCCTCATTTTAAAATGAGACACCCCATATGCCATGAGCAAACAAGGGTCAGATCTATGATCTGGTATGAGTAACATCAATACATTCATGATATTAAGCAATAGAGAATATAAGAGTACTAACTTGTTATTTAAGAAAATTTCTGCAATCAATTACTTTAACATAGTATAATTAAGTTGGTTCAGGTATGATATATTCATTTATCATTCTTACACTTGCATACATAATCATACAAACATAATTATCCATTTGCAACAAATGCATTCACTGGAACCATCTTGGTTCCATACCATTCAACCTAAGAAATATCCATATTCCTATTTCTTCATTTCCAAGTTGTATAATTCAATTTAAATCCCTGCCTCATCTGCTATTTAGGAATCACTGGGAAACATTGCAATGAACTAATTCACATCATTGCACAAAGATCTCAGGGCTTAAACAAACCATGTGCTAACTTGCATACTTCAAATATGACAAGCATTCCAGCAGTCTTCTTGGCCTTCCCTTCCCTAGTTTATTTACTAGTGTAATATCTTAAATCCTAACATCAAATATGCTAAGTGAACATGTCACTGCAAACATGGAAACATCCATAATCTTTCCTAGCATAATTCTCCTCAGAAATAAGCAGACAGCTATTTCCTAAATGGGGTCAATATGTCTTGATCTTAGTAAAATATGAGAATATTTTCTATTGTAAAAGAGGCATGGCATGTTATATTGATCTGCAAGCCTTTATGATTGATTCAGATTCAAGATCTGGTTCAATCATAATTTCAGCTTGTGGGTTTCTTTTTTTTTTTTTTTGATTTGATTAAGGGCTCAGCACTTAGAAAATTTCTATTGCACCCTTAACATTTTTCTTTTCAAGCCTCAGCACTTATACCAAGTATAATGCAGCTCCAATCATTTTTATAAAGTTTCCATGCCATAGATCTATAACAGTTGAGAGTATTCTCTATATAATTTTTAAGATCCTAAACTTTAACATTTATGAGTATAAATAAAACAGTATGATACTCATCCAAAGACAAATGTCTCAACCAATCAAAGATCATCAAAATCATCCATATTAGATCATATCAGATTTAAAATAAGACATCCAAAAAGCATTGATGAAATCATATACATCAAAACCAGAAATACATAAATGGCAATATAAAAAGTGGCTGCCTCATCTCAGGTTTTAATGCCATGAACTTAGTGAGATTACTCACCTAAATGTTTCTTCTTATTAATCCAAAAAGTTCTTGTTTGAGTGTTTTCTTCTTCCTTCCAATATTTTTTTCTTTTCTTATTTTTGTGCAGCCCGGGGTAAAGACAATTCTACTGCCTATTTATATGCATTTTTCCTCTAGGGTTTTGTTGAAATAGAATTCCATTTCTGTCCTGGCTAGCATCATGCATTTTTCATTCATAATACCCCGGCCATATTAACCAATTTAAAGGCTGCATCTTTTTTTTTTTTACTTTTCAGAAAATGGCCACTCACCTAGTCATGTTAAAAGTGTGACTATCCTATTTCATATTTTAATTATTCCTGAGAATCCCCTTTGCTATTTTTGCCTACACAAGCATATTGACTTGTATCACATTTCATGTCATTTTAATGTTATGGTTTCACTTGCTTATATATATATATTTCAGTATTTAAAAAAGTATATTTGTATATATATCTTATCTAGGCTTATTTAATTCCTCTTTAATTTCAGAAGCATATGCACCTATATGTATACAGGTTTACAAATCCCTATAACATATATATGTAATTTTTCTTTTCTGGGTTTTAATTAAAATCTGTTTACTGATTTAAAGTAAAACTTACTTTTCCTATTTTCTAAGATGATCCATATAATTCCAGAAATCAAATATCCATGTTGCAAAATCATGTTTGTATTGCTTTTTAATTCTTGTTTTAAATCCAAGAATTCTGGAGTTCTTCCTTGTGCCATTTCAGTGTGCACGTGCACACATATACTTGCACACTATTTATTCCAGAAATTTCACCATATTTAAATCTAAATATTTCAAAAATTAAATCATTTTGCAAAAATGATTTTTCACAAAATTTTGGGGTATTACAGATTTATGCCAAGCGACAACCCACCCTTAAAGGCTCTTTGATACACCCCAAATTTCAATGTCCAAACATCCATAAAAGGATTTTCATAAAATTGGACCAAAACACCAAAATTTGGAAAATTCACCAAATCAATTCAAATCAAAAGAATTTGAACATGAATAGATGTTAGAATTCTTACCTAACAACAATGATAGCTATAGACGTAGATGTGAGTTAAAAAAATTCACCTTTAAACCCAAAAACATTGAACGAGAATCTCTAAAGCAAAGGAAAGATCAACTACTCTTCAACTTCAACTCTAGAAGCTCCAATCTAAGATTATAAGCAAATATTTCCTAAATTAGGTTATAGGAAATTTCTGAAATTGGAGAGAGATTGAGATGGAGAAGATGAAGAGGATGCTTACCTAAGCTTCTCTTTGATTTTGGAGCAAGAACTTGAGTTTCCAAATCAAACTAGGGTTTGGAATTTCTATTTCCCATTCTTTTCCCCCATTTTCTCTTGAGCTAGAGTGTTAGGAAATGGAATGAGTGAATGGATGAAGAGTAGTGGAGTTAGGGTATTATGTTGGGTTGGTGGGCTGAAACCCAAACCCAAAGGCCAAAATAGAAAAATAGCAAAATTCTACTCAACTCCAAGCATATCGATGTTTATACTCAAAAAGGTTGTAAACGCCATTTTGGACTCAATAGAAGTGGTCTTGAGTCCCAGTTCGACTGTTTACAAATTGCAACATTTCGGACTTTAATCCGATTAACGATGCTATATTTAAATAAAACATTTAAATATACAATCGTGAAATATGTGGGTTGTTACATGTGTACTTAGTTTGTTTTAGTTGATGTTTGTCAGCAATTGTAAGGACAGATGTTTATAACTGTCCAAGCTGAATTTAGGTTAGACTTTGATATATGTATTTAAAAGTTTTCCGCTATAAAGATATTTATTCAATATTATATGTTATTCCATTCGTGTGAGATTCTATTCTGTCTATTTTTCTTTATTACCCTTCACGTTCCTTCTTTTTGTGCAATTTGAGTTGGACATGTATGGTTTATTGTCGATTCAAAGGATATGGAAAAATGGGCCATGACATTTGGTATCTGAGCTTTTGGTTAAGCGAACACCAAAGCCTGATAGGGGTAAGTCTCATATGAGATAAGATTAGTGATATCCTAGGATGATTCACTCATTAGAGATAGGGTTAGTAACACTCTAGAATGAGTTATGAGAGTATTATATATATATATATATGAGCGCGTATTTGTTAATTTTATAAAAGTGATTTTGTTTTAAAGAAATTGGTAAATGAAATAATTTTACCTTGGGTTTATTTTTTTAATATCAAAAGGGACATTATTATTATTTTTGGGTTAGAAGTTAAGGATTGATTGTAATTTAGCTTAGTAAAAGTAAAATATGAATATTTTATGATTAGAATTGAATGATTTTACTCTAAGATATTCCATACAGAATCAATTAGTAGAAATTTAGAATTTAGAACTTTAATCACATACCCTTAGATATCTAGTTATTAAGAAACAATGATTTAATGATTATTGTAATGGATGGATTTAAAAGCTAAGTACAAATTCTTATGAAGTAAAATTCACAATTTGACTATAAGGTATTTGATGATAATATTGAAGCTAGAAGCGGTAATTGGAGAAAGTAAAAAGATCTTATCAATGAAATAAAAAAAGATAAACCTAAGTTGAGACTTTGGGTAAATATAATATAAAAAGGTAAGTTATATAACTTATAAAGGAGACAAGATAATATGAGATTCAGACTCTTTGATTTGGTTAAAATCAAAGTGAAATTTATGAACAAGAGGTATAAGAAATATTATCCTAATATAAAACTTTGTATTAGTGATACATTTAAGTTAACATTTGTAATTCAAGATAAAGTAAGGTTGGAAGTAGATAGGTTAGAAAAAAAAGAAAAAAAAGGGGAAAGTTTTGAATAATATGGTTAGTAGGTTGATTGTTAGATGAAAATGTTTAAATAACAAATACCATTTGTATTAAGTTTCACAATTTGACTATAAGGTATTTTATGAATTTAAGATTAAGTATTTTGATTTAGAAATGGATAGGTAAATAAGTTAAGTAGATAATCATAGAATTGTAAGAAAAAGATGTACACTTAGTAAAGTTGTCTTATTAGTATATGGATTAGATAAACAATGTTAGCTAAATTAAGACCTTAGATAAATAAAACTAAGCATTAAGTTTTATAACTTATTAATTTGAGATAATAGTAGAATTCCACATTGGTTAAACACCCTAATTGAAGTAATAACGGTTTGAAGTTTAGGGATATATATATATACACCCTTAGAATGTACAGGTATATTATACAAGTTAATTAAATCATATTTGTAAGCTTAAATAAAAATGGATTTAGGAAAAAAGAAATGGTTGTGAAAAAAAACATGGATTAATAGAAATTTTGAAAAAATATATTAGGTAAAAATGGATGTGAATAAATACTTAAGTCATACATAGATCATTTCGGCACATAAAATTTTGATCTAAGATTTGAGTACAGAACCTTGAGGTGTTTACACCAATCCGAAAAAGGATTTATCACTCGATTCTTGACGGTGAACATTGATGAGGGTTTGTGATTTTGTACTCGATTCTTCTATCATAGTTGAGAGCTGTGCAAGGAAAGCACGGGTTTGTGATCAGGAAGTCTGATCAAAGTCCACACTAGAAAATTGGGGGATCGATACTAGTTTGGAAGAAAAGTTGTGGATTCAAATAGTTGATCGAATCAAATATCACACATATTATGATGTTTTGGGTCTGTCTACATAGTAGTTGGATAGTTATCTTAAATAGTAGGCACTAAGATAAAGTGGTTAGAATTATGTTTTGATATGTGTATATATATAGACCTCAGGTATAGTACATGCTCAAGTCAGGGGATGAATTATGTTGGATGCATTCATTCATATTGATATAGTATTAGTGTGGTTGTTTTTTTATGCATAGTCTTGTTTGGTATTATTTGTTTTAGTGTTGTTATGATATCGACCTTTTTCTTTTCTATCATCAGTATTAATAAGTCAAAATGTTTGAGGATACGAGTATGAGATAGATTCCTTCATTTAACTATCATTTCGAGGACGAAATGCTTTTAAGTAGGGGAGAATGTAACGACCCGTACAATTTCGCTATTTCGGAAATGATTTTAAAATTAAAAGGAATTAAAAACTTAAACAAATATGTTATATATAATAAATAAATAATTATATTTATAGTTAATAATTTAAAAAGTAAAAATTTGAATTTAGAACAAATCAACAAAAGTTAAGTCTTGTTAAAAATAAATAAAGGCATAAATAAATAGGTTTAAATATTTATTTGATAAGTTAAATCTTATTTAAAACATCTTACAAAGATAATAAAAGTATATTAATAGATTTAAAAGTATGTTAGTAATCGTTTTACAAAAAAATATTCAAAATTTATCACATTTTGTCAATGCAACTCCAAAATCAACAAAAGTAGTATTTTAAAAGTATAAATTGATTTGAAAAAGAAAGAGATTCATATTAAAATCATTTAGTAACTGATAATTAAAATCTAATAAGGTTTGTGAAAAATAATTTTAATTGGTTTACAAAATGTCCAAATTTTGTCGCATTTTGTCAGTTTTACATACACTGTAAAAATAGAGATTTTGATATTATTTAAATATGATTTTAAAATATGAATAGACATGTTTTAATTTATTTAAAAGAAGAAAAAAAGTTCATTTTAAATTTAGTTTACATAAATGAATAGTTTTACTAACACGTCAAAATGTGACCGTAAAACAATTTGTCGAAAATCAACGTTTTTTCGATTAAAAGTAGTCGCAACGTTGTTGCACCTTTATTTTCTTATATATGAACATATATTCAAATAGTATAAGTATTAATTAATTTACTAATCAAGTTTAATTTTACTAAACAAGTTTAGAAAACAATTAGCAAAAGCAAACACAAAAGGACAAAACACGTCAAATCAAACCAAACATAATTATTACTTTACTTTTCTTACTACTTAAGTGAAAGTGACATAAAGCATGATTTGAAATGTGATATTAAGTGTTGAAAAAAGTAAGGTTTCTTAAAAAGTAAGTAAATGGTATTTTGGTCATTTTACATAATAATATTTTATTCCAAACTTTTTTTTATAAATAGCCATGCATACCTCTTCCATTTTCACACAAATCTTTCTCTTCTTCTTCTTCTTCTTCCTTTAAGCTATTTTAATGGCTTCTCTCTTTAAGAAAGGTAGGAGGGTTAAAAATAGTGGAGTGCTTAAGCAATAATGTGATATCCCGGAATTTTGGCAATATCAATTTAATAATCTTTATAAATAATTAAATTGATTTGTTGATTTATTTTATAAATTGACAAGTTTATTCATTTTAAAAGGTTAATAACATTTTAATTGGCAAGTTTATTTCTTTAAAAACTAATAACATTTTAATTTGGGAATATCTTTTCTAACAATTTTAAATTGGGAAGATTTATCTTTCTAAAACTTATATATAAATGTTTTATATTTATAATGTATATATATATAGGTATATATATTATAAATAGGGAGTCTTTTAAAACTATGTTTTCAAATTATAATATATATGTATATATATATATTGTGATTTGGAGTTATGTATTAAATTCAATATAGTAATTATTAAAGCTAATGTTAAAAGTATTTCCATTTAGAATATATATAATTGTATATATTGAAATGGAAAGAATATTGAATTTGAATTTAATAAAGTATTTTCAAACTTAATATTTATATAATTTGTAATTTGGAAATTTGTAATTTAACTTAATACTTTTGAAAATGATATTTATGATTTAAATAACAAGAATAATTTCTTATTTAAAAATATATATGTAAGCTTAAGTTTAAATAAGATTTAAATAAGAAGTACATTTATTTTAATAATCTTTTCTCTTTTAAAATTCAAAATGGTTTGTAAAAATATATATATAGTTAAGCTCAATTTCTCAAGCATATATAAGTATGTTATATTTAATTGATATAAGCATAACTTATTTTAAATAATTGTTTTTCACATTTGTATATTTATTAAAATCTAAAAGCTTAAATTATAAAAAGAGATAAATACATTATATACTTATAAATATTTCATAAAACATATAAATGTCTTAAATAAATTTATTAAAAACAAGAATAACACTTGTTGGCATATTAGAGTAGTTTAGTGACATTTGTAATTTGCAAACCTATGTGTAAGCTAATTAAAGAGACAAGTGGCTATATTTTAATTTAAGTTTTAAAATAAATAAAATTAGTATGTAAGAAGAAATATCAGTTTTCATTTTTCAGTTTAAGATTATCTTCATTTCTTTCTCCACTAAAATACAATTCGAATCTAAAGATAAGTAAAATCTGAAATCAAATTGCAAAGAAGAAATGTAAAAACTGGAAATTCTAATGCAAACTTAAAGGAGATCAAAGGCAATTCAGTAGCAGTTCCAAATCAATCAACAAGCAACTAAATGCAAGAAATCAAACAGCAAGTACAAATTCAACAAGCAAAAACAAAAGAAATTCAAAACTGGAAAGCCTGGAAACAGAATCTGTTTTCTGTTTTAAATTACTGGTGAGTAAATATCATTTTAAAAACAGAGTTAAACTTTTTATATGTGATGATTTATCTGAAATGACTGTAATGTATGCATGTTGTATATGAATGTTTGAAATGCCTGTATTGTATGTTTGAAATGCCTGTATAGTATATTTGAATGCCTGTAGGTTGATAACTTAGTTCTGTAAATTGATGACAGTCTTGATTTTCTTTTTAAAATATGTATCTCATCACTTGATCTCTAATAACTTAGAATTTACAAACGAAAGATGTTTGAAATCAATTAACATCACTTTTAAAAATAATTACAGGTATTTAATTTAGGTAATTAGCTCGGAAGTTTCTAATTTACAGTAAAATTCAATATGGGTCAAAATTTTATCGAATCGATCTTGAGTTTGGGTTTTATATTTGAATTTGTAATGAAAAATCGTGAATTTAGAAACTTGTTTCAAGATTTTTAGATTCGTAATCAATGAGAATTTCGAATTTTATGTTTTTGGGAACTTTGGTCAAATCAAGGCGAACGACGGCGAGATGATCAACGTTGTTGGGCATGGAGGTGAAGGAAGTATAGTAGATCATCGGAAAAATACTCGTGTATTTTATTGATGGTCGAGGAGGCTAGATTTCGAACGAGTAGGGTTTTGGAGTCTGTTAATCGTTGTCGATGTTGGTCTCGACTTCGCGGCGACGTGATGGAACCGGACGCGACCGCGAGTGGTTCTGGAGTTAGAGGGGAGTAAGGCGGAGCTGTGGTAATGCCGGTGGGTCTCCTCGAGGTGTATGTTGGCATGGCGGATGGGTTTCTGGTGATGCTTCGTTCAAGTGATGAGTTCGATATAGTCGAAATTGAATCTCAATCGAATGGAGAAGTTTGGGGTGGTCGATAGTGTTGCCGTGACCAAAGGTGACTTGCCGAAGGACTGATTAGAGTTCATCGACGTTCAGACGTGGCGTGCACGTGCACGAGCTTGTTCGTGTGCATCTGGAGTTTGGAATTTGGGGAAGAAGGCTTCTGGCTCGGGTTTTGCCTCGGGGGTTCTGATGTTTTTCTCGAAGCAAGTGGTAACGTGGGTTGGTCTCGAGGGCTACTTCGAGTTTTTAAGTGTTTTACTCGGGTTTGGTTTGGAAGCAGACTTTGGAATTTTAAAAGAAATGTTTAAAAACAAAAGAAATTATTTTGAAATGTTTCTAAGTTTTTAAAACAAGTAAACAAGTTTTGTTTATAAAATTAATTCGTTTTAAGTTAATGTTTTAAACAAAGTTTTTATATTTTGAAATGTAAAAAGTTTAAAATAAGTGAATTTTTGAAATAAGTGTATTTAATTGTATTTAAACAATTTTGGAAAGTTTAAAGATTTAAAAGTTTTAAATTTGAATATTTAAGTTATTTGATTTTAATTAATTTTAAATTGAATTTATTTTAAATAAGTTTAATGATTTAAAATCAATTATAATAAAGATTTACATATGTAAATTTGAATTTGAAGGAAATTTAGATAATTAAATTATTTTAATTATCAAGTGTTATTGGTAAATAATTGATTTAATTAAGATAATAGTTTCTTAATTAAGAACCATTAATATATTAAGTTAAGAATCATTTAATTAAATTTAAATGATTAAGTTAAATTAATAATTAATTAATTAATTAATTTGTGATTAATTAAGAAAATCATTTATAAATTAATTAAGTATAATTAATTAATGAAGTAATTTAGGAATAATTACTGGATGTAATTAAGTAAAGATAGATTATTTAATAAAGTAATTAGAGGATAATTATTTTATGAAAGTAATTAAATAAGAAGTGATTAAGGTTAATTACCTAGTGTTATTAATTAAATAATTTATTTAATTAAAGGATTAAGGTTAATTAATAAGGTAGTTAATTATTTGTTAAGGTAATTAATTAAAAAGTAATTAATTAATGGAAGTAATTAAGGGAAGTTAATTACTGGATTATATTAATCAAAGGTGATTAATAATTATGATTAATTAAGAATAATTACTTAATGTAATTAATAAAATAATTAAAGGTGTAATTAGGGATCATTAGTTTATAATTAATGATTTAATTAAGAATTGATTAATTAAGATAAATTAATCAAATGATAGGTGATTAATTGAAATTAATTAAGAATTAAAGTAATTGATTATAAGTATAATTAATTAATTAATGAAGTAATTAAAGGTTAATTACTGTATTAAATTAAGGATAATTAATTTGTGAAATTAATTAAAGATAATTACTTAAATGTAATTAAAATATAATTAATCAAGGTGATTAATTAAAGTGGATAATTAGAGAATGATTAATTTATTTATTTAATTAATGATTATATAAGTAAGATTTATAATGAAGTAATTAATTTAATTTATTTTAAATTAATTAAGAGATGAAGTAATTAATTTAATTCACTTTAAATTAATTAAAGATAGAGATAGTTAATTTAATTCATTTTAAATTAATTATGTTGTGATTAAGTAAATCATTGCTTATGTATGAATGGATGACATTGATTGTCTTGAATGGATGTAATCTCAGAAATGAGATAAGTAATGTTGTGTGGTATAAATGCTTGGTTGCATTATGATGGTAATATAGATTAACTATTGTGGTGTTGATATGGATTACCTATTTTGTTATGGATCATTTGTTTATTTGATAATGTGATTATCAATTGTGACTTGTGAATTATCTATCTGTATGAATATAGATAAGTTAAAATGTTTAAACCTTTAAACAACTTGGCCTTAAAAGATACGTTTTGGATTTCGATGAGACCGGGATCGGGTTTCCGTATACCGGTATTCCAGGTCTGTAGACCCGAATACCACATCGATCCAAATTAACGATAGGTCGTGAATCTCAAGTGAAGATGAAGATTCAGAGTGCAAGGGTTATTGTCGTTAACTCTGAGGGTGATTCCAAAACGAGTGTAACGAGATAATTCCTTCGGTTTCGTTCGAACCCGGAACGAACTTGTATGGATTGAATGCTTTCAGCACATCGTCAGGCGGACGATGAGCATTCTAAGTGATATGTTCTGATTAAAGGTAATCGTAACCTCAAGCCTCATCAACCGGGAATGGCTAAAACAGGGGAGGTGCAGCAAGGTTTCGTGGGTAGCACCCACTGAGAGCAAGATAGATCCCTGTCTAGAGGTCCCTTTTCTTTTATTCGGCTTAGTGTGTGGTTGGTCGCGCCAACTACGGGATTGTCTTGTTCGAAATTATCCAGTAAGGGATGGTTCCGGCTTTGTGTTGCAGGGGAGCGGGCGTACTCCTCGGTACGGTGATCTAGGCCACGTACTGTGACGGGCGGTACCTGTAACGACCCAGAATTTTTGATAATTAAAATTCGAGTATTTAATTGATTTCAAATATTAATAAGTAGAATTAATAAGTCGGATAATTTAAAATTCGCATATTGAGTTTAATTGGATAATTAAATCAATAATTTAATAGTGAAATTCCAGAATTTATTGAAATCTGGATTGAAAGTGATTGAAAATGATTTGTAAAATCTTATTTAATCATACTGGAGTTATAGAGATGTTACAGGACTTTTAAAACTGAATTTAAAGTTAATCTGTGAAGATCGAATATTTTAATATTTAATTATCGACTGTAAAAATAGCCAATTTTCGAACAGTCTCAGAATTGAACGAGACCAGTTCCATTGGATCCGTAATAGTTAGTTATTATCGGATTTCAATTTTCGTATCCATCGGAGTTGTCGTTTGACCGTGGCAGCTCGAAACGCATCGATATCATTTTAATTTTAAATCGTCGAGTTAAAATAGTCATTTTTCAAACGGTCTCGGATTTCGACGAAACCAGTTTCATCGGATCCGTAATGTGATATTATTGTAAGATTTCAAATTTCGTAATTTTTGGATTTACCATTTGTTCGGTACAAATTAAAACGCCTCGAAATCGATTTAAATCGATTTAATTTAATTTGATCGTTTATTGTCATATCTCACTCAGACGATCGAATTAGCTTCCGAAACCTATTCCATTGCGTTCGAAACGCGGGATAAACCCCAGGGACGTCAGTCACTGCGCGTAAATCGGAGTTTGGAAATTCCGGATGAATAGTAATTCGTTGAATTTTCTATAAAAGACCTTCATAAATCACTTTTGCACTCAAACCCTAGGGTTAACGTTCAGGCCGCCATTCTCTATTATCAATGGCCAGGAAACACTCACTTTCTTCCCTCTTTTTCTCTTAATCCTTGCAATTTTTCAAGAAATTTCCAACATGGAAATCGTAGAGGACTCCGAGCTCTACTTGTTGTACGGTGGTGATCGAAATCAAAGCAGTAAATCAACGGCAAACTCCAGTTGAACGCGTGCATTCAAGCACGAATTTCGAGGCTGATATGGGGGCCGCGCGCGACCGGATCTTGGCCAGTGGTGGAGCGCGTGACGACGAGCATGGCGGTGGTCCCTGATCTTTGTAGAAGTGGTCGAAGGCGGGGTATAATTTAAACCTAGGGGCGGCGGCTATGGGTTTAAAGGAAGCGGGAATTTTTCACGAACGGGAGAGAAGATGATGGCAACGGCCACGATTTCGTTCCCTGGGAGTAACGGCTGATGATGAATGTAGGTTTAAAATTTTGAAAGAAAATGTAAATTAGATTTTATTAAAAATTTGTAATGTTTAAAATACAATATCTCTTTCGTACGAGGTCAGAAAATTACGAAACCAGAAGCGTTGGAATCGCAGCGACGCGCTCTACGCTGCAGCGCAGATCTGGGCGTGTTTGGAATCAGTGAAATTTTTGAGTAAAATTAAACGGCCGTTTAATTTTATTCGAAATAAACGCTGAAATCGGAATTTAAAATCACGGTGAGATCTTCTCACTCAGATTAAATTTTGAATTGCAGTTATTGATTTGATTGATTGACTGTTTGGATGTGATATTAGATATAGTAGGATATATCTATATATATATATAGCAATATATACATATTGGCATATGTATATATTGGATTGATTGATTTCCCGCCTCGTATAGCGGATGAGACCCTATTGCGCCGTTAGTAAGCGGATTTATAAAAACCTATATACCGCGATAATTCCGTACTGGAGCGGAATTGGTATTGTGCTGACGTTTTTGGATGCAGGGAAACAGGTTGGAGGGATCCGACTGGATTCCTCATCGTATTGATTATTTACAGATATGTTGATATATATTCTGTTATCATATGATGATATATGGTATTGACTGTTGTGATGGACTAACTGATGCTGTTGCATCATCGGATTTAGTTTTGAAAAGTAAAAATAACGACTTTTACTTTAAAAAGGATTTTTAAAGTGATCTTTGAAATTATATGTTCTATTGAATTGTTGAATTGATTTATTTTAAATAAATAAACGTTTAAAATTTTGAAGTTATAAAAGTTAAGATTTTGTGAATTATGACCGTAAGGTGATTTTTTAAATAAAAGTCGATTTATTTATAAAATGGTTTAAGCTGGGATTTTTGGAATAACTATAAACGATTTGTATAGGAAGATTTATAAAATGGATATTTTATTAATAAAAATATTGGACTTATAAAACGAATTTTTATAAGTGTTGAAAAGAAGTATAAAAGGATTTCATAAGTAAATGAAATAAATAGATTTATAACGTGAAGTTATAAAGTGAATAGATGTTGTAGAATAAACGATTTATAAGTAATTTACTTATAAATTTGACTTTTGCACTTAGATGGGATATAAATAGAAATTGCTAAATGAAATGATTTTATAAGTGGAAATTGTTATAAAGTGTAAATGCGATTTATAAACGTTGTTTATAAATCTGAAATCACTTATCTTGATAAGTAAATTATAGAAGTAAATAAAAGAAAATTTATAAGTCAAAGTTGTTATTAAAATAGAAATAGAATTTATAAATGTGTTTATAAAATTCAAAATCAGTTGAATTTGAGAAATTAAATATAGAAGATTTTTTAAAGAAGATATATTCGCGATTTTGGATAGCGAATTTTTATTGAGATAAAAATGTGTAGAAATGATTGAAATTGGGTTAAGTGAATTATATTCACGATTTTGGACAGTGAATATATTATTAAATAAAATGGATATGTTTTTGGAAAAGTGATATTACGAAATGAAATAATTGTTTTAAAAGATGTTTTAAAACGTGTTAAATATCGAAATCATAGATTTCAACATTTATTGTTGAAATAGACGTTTCGAAAAATAAGGAAATGGTGGACTATAACACTGTTGTTATAGTAAATGATTTCCGAAAGGAAATGTTTTTATGTAGTATTGGGATTTATATACCTATCTAAATTTCGAATCCCTATACTAGTGATTTTGAGTCGTCGTAACGTGTTTTACGTAACATTCGTTTTGACTCAAATAAATGTGTTTAAAGAGAATGATTTTCTTAAAGAATGAATATATACTTAATATTGATTTAAGTATATCGAATATTTTCAAATGTTGAAAATAACTGATTTGTGAAATACTTATTATTAAATAAGTATGGAATTGCTTTTCCAATATGAAATGAACTGTTTTTGAGATTTTATCTTCAAAGATAAAATGAAATGTGAATATTTGAAATTTGTTTTTCAAATGGTTAAAGTGTGGAAATTATATATCTAGTAAAGATATTTTGAAGATAAATAATTTGGGAAATTATTTGGAATCTGATGATGTTGCGCATCTTTATTGATAGTTAAATAACCGACTATCAATAATTACCTTGAGTAGGTATTTGTTGTGAATTGGATGAATTTGAATGCCACACTTATTTTTGAATAATCGCTCACTATTCGGGTTAGCCGGGAAAGGACCATGGGGTCATATAACCCATTCCGAATATGTGATACGTCGTTATAAATCGCATTTGAAGACCGGTGTTGAAGACCGGATATTTTTGAAAACGGAAGGATTACCGTCGAGTTACTCTACATCGACTGATCTTCGATTTAGAGGTTTTTTCACCCTTAGTGACGGGAAGTCCGGACGTGATTAGAAAATTATCCGGAAATGCAAGGGCTTCGTGAGAAGTGCCTTCGGTTCTGTTCGATCCCGGAACAGACTTATATGGATTGTGTGTCTGACGTTACAATTTGAGATATAAAGCTGATTTCTTTCAAATACATTTCTGTTGGTGGCGGAGAATTTATTCTCTTAGCTTAACACCCTTCTCTGAGACGTACGAGCTCAGAGGTTATGTAGTTGAAATTTATCAGCGATATATCCCAATTTGGTAACGTGGCATACTGAGTGTTGCTGTGAAATGATCAGTGTTTGATCATTTGTGATATGATCATTTGTTTGATCTTATATCTTTGTGATCATAGGTTGATCATTTTTGTTTGACCCGAAGCAGGGCTTTTTATAGAAAGCGTAGCTTTGTGGACGAGACTTCATCGAGCCTCACACCCCGGAAATGGTCGAAACAGGAAGAATGCGGCAAGGTTCTAGGGAGTAGCGCCCCTTAGTGTATGTCATTCCTTCTGGATAAAGGTGGTATCATGGTATGGAGCCCAGATACTTAACCTCTGTGGTTACTGCATTATTTTTATCTATGTGGTTTGTTGCGAATCGGGGATCCTCGGGAAGATCGGTGACGATCGGGGGATGGCATACGCGTGTCAGTAGTTACCTATTTTTGCAGAGGTAACCCGGCCTTGTGTTGGCAGAGATCCGGTTAGGTTCTCGGGTCGTCTATTCCAGGGACGTACCCATCGTGGATAGGAAGTTCCTTAGCCTGGCCATTTGTTGGAAATCCAAAGAAACAATACGACACTTGTACGGTTTTAGTTGTAGAACCTATCATTCACTTATGGTGGCGCCCCACTGTTTGGATGGTAGCTATAGTAGGCATAGTTCGAAATGTCTATGCTGGCTAAGATTTATATTCTACTTTCGAAATGTTTTCTACAGTATGCACTAATAATAATATCAAAAAGATTTTGATTTTTGCGTAGTAAGCATCTTTGACTATCATAAGAAGAAATCTCCTCCAAGTCTGCGTTTGCATTGTGTGTGTGGTGGGAGGTCTTATGGTAGTTTCATTTTCCAAAAGCATTGCGAATTGACTTTAAAATTCTCTGCTGTTTATTTTTAAAGAATAACTGTTTTACGATCTCACACCAGTCACCATGACTGACTCGGAGTTTATTGTTTCCCTTCTAAACTCTGGGTGCCCACCAATTTCCACACGGGCAGCCTAGAGTTATGTTATCAGGATATACTGGATATTCTGGAGCTTTGGAAGCAAGCTGGATGGCGAGACGTAGTATTTGTATCTGATAGTATTTATTCCGCTGTGTATTCTGTATGAGGACAAGTTATATAACTGTCCATTGTTGTATATTGACTCTGATGATTGATGTATGTATATAATGATATAGTTCTTTGTTTTAAAGATTACTGATTTATCTATTATATATTGTTCCGCTGCGATGTGTAAGATTCTGATATTGTTCTGTTTCTGTTGCTGTTCTCTTGTTCTGTTGTTGTTCTTCTTTCTTTTTCTTCTATCTTCTTCTTCTACTTTTTTCTTCCTTCTTAAAACCATAACTTTTCGGGTTTCCGGCATTCGATGGCTCAGCAGTCGATAAAGTGAGTATCGATGTTGAATTTTCGAAAGTCGAAAATTTTCGGGATGTTACATTTGGTATCAGAGCATATGGTTAAGCGACAACCCTGCTCTGTTGGGTGTTACTCATTAGAGATAGAGTCAGTTGTACTCTAGAATGAGTTGAGTGTAATAATAGATACGAGCGCGTATTTTTTAGTGAATATAAAATTGTTTTATATTGTGATGATTGGTTTGTTGAGTGGTATATGGATTCTGGTCGGTATTGTCCGTACAACTCTATCGATAGGGATCTCTAAACACTTGAATAGAACAATTCGACACAATATTGTTTTGAATAGGGTAAATGAAATAATTTTACCCAAATCTATTTTTGTATAGAAAAGAAATGATTTTCTGTAAATTATAATAGTATACGGTTGCATGGTTGTTAGAAGTGATAATATTAATCTATTATCATTGAAATTGAATAAGAAATTGAAATTGTAACTCCAAAGTAAAGAAATAAATTCACATACAAATGAAATTTAAGAATGTAAATTATAAATGTGATTTGTAATTTGAAATGGAATTCCAGAGAAGGATTTGGAAATGTTTTGAAAGAATTTGAAAATTTTGGAGATTTGAAAAGTTTAAATCATTTTTTATTTGAAAATGAATTTCGAAGGTTTTGAAAAGTATTTTGGAGAAATGAAAAGCTCTAAACTCTTTTCGGTCGCTGGGAAATAATTCCGATGATGATCGCGACATCATTGGTGTTCATTTTCGGGTTTCCAAAAGAGAAATTGCTGCCGATTATTTTAAAATGGAAGTTGTTTTGAAAATTGGGTTTTGTTTAGAAAATTCAAAGGATAATTTGAATTGTTTTCAAAAATGGTTTTGAAAAGGTTGAAAAAAAACTCTGGAATGCTATATGAAAATGTTTATGAAATATTAATAAGTTGATAACTTATACAAATTTAATATTGATAGGATTGAAATTTGAATTTTGGATTTATAAGTGGAAATGTAAGTTAAGTTAAACAAACGATGTTTAATGGGAATATAACTTAAGAAATGACGAATGAATTTGATTTTGGGTATCAAAATTTATTATTGAAATGAATATGAACTTGAGTTATATAAGTGAAATTCAACTTGAAATGTTAAATGAGTTAGCAATTGAATAAATAAATGTATTGGAGGTAGATCAATCTAATGAAAGTAAATTGATATGGAAGAATGAATGTAAGTGTAAATTCATTAAAGCTAATTGGATGAAGTAAATAAGATTTAAACTGAATATTGAAAACGAATTTGAAATTGTGTGAAATAAAAGGAAGTTAATCGATGAAATTCAATATTCAGAAGTTAAATTGAATCCAAATTAGATTGAAATTGTGAATTGAATTCAAATGAAATTGAAATGAAAATTGAACGAAGCTGAATGATGTAACTTCAATAGTGAATTTAAAAATGATATAAGAAGTAGGTATCGAAATTTTGTAATTGAATGTACGAAATGGTTTGAATATATGCAACTAGATATAATGGCTAGTAGGATATACAGGTGTTATGAATTGGAATTTTGATTTCAAAGATAAATTTGAATTAGTCAAAAAAGGTACGTATTTTAAATTCTATATGAGTTTTTGATGATTTCTCTCTAGCCGCTTGGCTTTTTCTTTTTCTTTTTGAAATCTGAGAGTCCGTAGGGACGTTTTGTAGTCGTGCCATGTTAACCGCGCAAAGGAGACGCTGGCGAAATTTTCTGAAAATTTAAGGCGTTAGAAGATTTTTGAGAAATTTTGAAAGTTTAAAATTTGAATTTAAACTGGAATTTGAATTTTGAAGTTAAACAATGTTGTTTGAAACTTAAAATTTAAGTTGGAAAGCTAGTATGAATGATAACGAATCTTTAATAGAAAGATTTGTTTTGATAAATTGATAAAACTATTAGATTGTGAAAAATAGTAGACGAGTTAAGGACCTTTCTTCCTAACTTGAAATTTCAAGGACGAAATTCTTTTAAGGGGGGAAGTCTGTAACGACCCAGAATTTTTGATAATTAAAATTCGAGTATTTAATTGATTTCAAATATTAATAAGTAGAATTAATAAGTCGGATAATTTAAAATTCGCATATTGAGTTTAATTGGATAATTAAATCAATAATTTAATAGTGAAATTCCAGAATTTATTGAAATCTGGATTGAAAGTGATTGAAAATGATTTGTAAAATCTTATTTAATCATACTGGAGTTATAGAGATGTTACAGGACTTTTAAAACTGAATTTAAAGTTAATCTGTGAAGATCGAATATTTTAATATTTAATTATCGACTGTAAAAATAGCCAATTTTCGAACAGTCTCAGAATTGAACGAGACCAGTTCCATTGGATCCGTAATAGTTAGTTATTATCGGATTTCAATTTTCGTATCCTTCGGAGTTGTCGTTTGACCGTGGCAGCTCGAAACGCATCGATATCATTTTAATTTTAAATCGTCGAGTTAAAATAGTCATTTTTCAAACGGTCTCGGATTTTGACGAAACCAGTTTCATCGGATCCGTAATGTGATATTATTGTAAGATTTCAAATTTCGTAATTTTTGGATTTACCATTTGTTCGGTACAAATTAAAACGCCTCGAAATCGATTTAAATCGATTTAATTTAATTTGATCGTTTATTGTCATATCTCACTCAGACGATCGAATTAGCTTCCGAAACCTATTCCATTGCGTTCGGAACGCGGGATAAACCCCAGGGACGTCAGTCACTGCGCGTAAATCGGAGTTTGGAAATTCCGGATGAATAGTAATTCGTTGAATTTTCTATAAAAGACCTTCATAAATCACTTTTGCACTCAAACCCTAGGGTTAACGTTCAGGCCGCCATTCTCTATTATCAATGGCCAGGAAACACTCACTTTCTTCCCTCTTTTTCTCTTAATCCTTGCAATTTTTCAAGAAATTTCCAACATGGAAATCGTAGAGGACTCCGAGCTCTACTTGTTGTACGGTGGTGATCGAAATCAAAGCAGTAAATCAACGGCAAACTCCAGTTGAACGCGTGCATTCAAGCACGAATTTCGAGGCTGATATGGGGGCCGCGCGCGACCGGATCTTGGCCAGTGGTGGAGCGCGTGACGACGAGCATGGCGGTGGTCCCTGATCTTTGTAGAAGTGGTCGAAGGCGGGGTATAATTTAAACCTAGGGGCGGCGGCTATGGGTTTAAAGGAAGCGGGAATTTTTCACGAACGGGAGAGAAGATGATGGCAACGGCCACGATTTCGTTCCCTGGGAGTAACGGCTGATGATGAATGTAGGTTTAAAATTTTGAAAGAAAATGTAAATTAGATTTTATTAAAAATTTGTAATGTTTAAAATACAATATCTCTTTCGTACGAGGTCAGAAAATTACGAAACCAGAAGCGTTGGAATCGCAGCGACGCGCTCTACGCTGCAGCGCAGATCTGGGCGTGTTTGGAATCAGTGAAATTTTTGAGTAAAATTAAACGGCCGTTTAATTTTATTCGAAATAAACGCTGAAATCGGAATTTAAAATCACGGTGAGATCTTCTCACTCAGATTAAATTTTGAATTGCAGTTATTGATTTGATTGATTGACTGTTTGGATGTGATATTAGATATAGTAGGATATATCTATATATATATATAGCAATATATACATATTGGCATATGTATATATTGGATTGATTGATTTCCCGCCTCGTATAGCGGATGAGACCCTATTGCGCCGTTAGTAAGCGGATTTATAAAAACCTATATACCGCGATAATTCCATACTGGAGCGGAATTGGTATTGTGCTGACGTTTTTGGATGCAGGGAAACAGGTTGGAGGGATCCGACTGGATTCCTCATCGTATTGATTATTTACAGATATGTTGATATATATTCTGTTATCATATGATGATATATGGTATTGACTGTTGTGATGGACTAACTGATGCTGTTGCATCATCGGATTTAGTTTTGAAAAGTAAAAATAACGACTTTTACTTTAAAAAGGATTTTTAAAGTGATCTTTGAAATTATATGTTCTATTGAATTGTTGAATTGATTTATTTTAAATAAATAAACGTTTAAAATTTTGAAGTTATAAAAGTTAAGATTTTGTGAATTATGACCGTAAGGTGATTTTTTAAATAAAAGTCGATTTATTTATAAAATGGTTTAAGCTGGGATTTTTGGAATAACTATAAACGATTTGTATAGGAAGATTTATAAAATGGATATTTTATTAATAAAAATATTGGACTTATAAAACGAATTTTTATAAGTGTTGAAAAGAAGTATAAAAGGATTTCATAAGTAAATGAAATAAATAGATTTATAACGTGAAGTTATAAAGTGAATAGATGTTGTAGAATAAACGATTTATAAGTAATTTACTTATAAATTTGACTTTTGCACTTAGATGGGATATAAATAGAAATTGCTAAATGAAATGATTTTATAAGTGGAAATTGTTATAAAGTGTAAATGCGATTTATAAACGTTGTTTATAAATCTGAAATCACTTATCTTGATAAGTAAATTATAGAAGTAAATAAAAGAAAATTTATAAGTCAAAGTTGTTATTAAAATAGAAATAGAATTTATAAATGTGTTTATAAAATTCAAAATCAGTTGAATTTGAGAAATTAAATATAGAAGATTTTTTAAAGAAGATATATTCGCGATTTTGGATAGCGAATTTTTATTGAGATAAAAATGTGTAGAAATGATTGAAATTGGGTTAAGTGAATTATATTCACGATTTTGGACAGTGAATATATTATTAAATAAAATGGATATGTTTTTGGAAAAGTGATATTACGAAATGAAGTAATTGTTTTAAAAGATGTTTTAAAACGTGTTAAATATCGAAATCATAGATTTCAACATTTATTGTTGAAATAGACGTTTCGAAAAATAAGGAAATGGTGGACTATAACACTGTTGTTATAGTAAATGATTTCCGAAAGGAAATGTTTTTATGTAGTATTGGGATTTATATACCTATCTAAATTTCGAATCCCTATACTAGTGATTTTGAGTCGTCGTAACGTGTTTTACGTAACATTCGTTTTGACTCAAATAAATGTGTTTAAAGAGAATGATTTTCTTAAAGAATGAATATATACTTAATATTGATTTAAGTATATCGAATATTTTCAAATGTTGAAAATAACTGATTTGTGAAATACTTATTATTAAATAAGTATGGAATTGCTTTTCCAATATGAAATGAACTGTTTTTGAGATTTTATCTTCAAAGATAAAATGAAATGTCAATATTTGAAATTTGTTTTTCAAATGGTTAAAGTGTGGAAATTATATATCTAGTAAAGATATTTTGAAGATAAATAATTTGGGAAATTATTTGGAATCTGATGATGTTGCGCATCTTTATTGATAGTTAAATAACCGACTATCAATAATTACCTTGAGTAGGTATTTGTTGTGAATTGGATGAATTTGAATGCCACACTTATTTTTGAATAATCGCTCACTATTCGGGTTAGCCGGGAAAGGACCATGGGGTCATATAACCCATTCCGAATATGTGATACGTCGTTATAAATCGCATTTGAAGACCGGTGTTGAAGACCGGATATTTTTGAAAACGGAAGGGTTACCGTCGAGTTACTCTACATCGACTGATCTTCGATTTAGAGGTTTTTTCACCCTTAGTGACGGGAAGTCCGGACGTGATTAGAAAATTATCCGGAAATGCAAGGGCTTCGTGAGAAGTGCCTTCGGTTCTGTTCGATCCCGGAACAGACTTATATGGATTGTGTGTCTGACGTTACAATTTGAGATATAAAGCTGATTTCTTTCAAATACATTTCTGTTGGTGGCGGAGAATTTATTCTCTTAGCTTAACACCCTTCTCTGAGACGTACGAGCTCAGAGGTTATGTAGTTGAAATTTATCAGCGATATATCCCAATTTGGTAACGTGGCATACTGAGTGTTGCTGTGAAATGATCAGTGTTTGATCATTTGTGATATGATCATTTGTTTGATCTTATATCTTTGTGATCATAGGTTGATCATTTTTGTTTGACCCGAAGCAGGGCTTTTTATAGAAAGCGTAGCTTTGTGGACGAGACTTCATCGAGCCTCACACCCCGGAAATGGTCGAAACAGGAAGAATGCGGCAAGGTTCTAGGGAGTAGCGCCCCTTAGTGTATGTCATTCCTTCTGGATAAAGGTGGTATCATGGTATGGAGCCTAGATACTTAACCTCTGTGGTTACTGCATTATTTTTATCTATGTGGTTTGTTGCGAATCGGGGATCCTCGGGAAGATCGGTGACGATCGGGGGATGGCATACGCGTGTCAGTAGTTACCTATTTTTGCAGAGGTAACCCGGCCTTGTGTTGGCAGAGATCCGGTTAGGTTCTCGGGTCGTCTATTCCAGGGACGTACCCATCGTGGATAGGAAGTTCCTTAGCCTGGCCATTTGTTGGAAATCCAAAGAAACAATACGACACTTGTACGGTTTTAGTTGTAGAACCTATCATTCACTTATGGTGGCGCCCCACTGTTTGGATGGTAGCTATAGTAGGCATAGTTCGAAATGTCTATGCTGGCTAAGATTTATATTCTACTTTCGAAATGTTTTCTACAGTATGCACTAATAATAATATCAAAAAGATTTTGATTTTTGCGTAGTAAGCATCTTTGACTATCATAAGAAGAAATCTCCTCCAAGTCTGCGTTTGCATTGTGTGTGTGGTGGGAGGTCTTATGGTAGTTTCATTTTCCAAAAGCATTGCGAATTGACTTTAAAATTCTCTGCTGTTTATTTTTAAAGAATAACTGTTTTACGATCTCACACCAGTCACCATGACTGACTCGGAGTTTATTGTTTCCCTTCTAAACTCTGGGTGCCCACCAATTTCCACACGGGCAGCCTAGAGTTATGTTATCAGGATATACTGGATATTCTGGAGCTTTGGAAGCAAGCTGGATGGTGAGACGTAGTATTTGTATCTGATAGTATTTATTCCGCTGTGTATTCTGTATGAGGACAAGTTATATAACTGTCCATTGTTGTATATTGACTCTGATGATTGATGTATGTATATAATGATATAGTTCTTTGTTTTAAAGATTACTGATTTATCTATTATATATTGTTCCGCTGCGATGTGTAAGATTCTGATATTGTTCTGTTTCTGTTGCTGTTCTCTTGTTCTGTTGTTGTTCTTCTTTCTTTTTCTTCTATCTTCTTCTTCTACTTTTTTCTTCCTTCTTAAAACCATAACTTTTCGGGTTTCCGGCATTCGATGGCTCAGCAGTCGATAAAGTGAGTATCGATGTTGAATTTTCGAAAGTCGAAAATTTTCGGGATGTTACAGTACCCCAGTAGCCCTGCCATTGATGGAAACCCATTCTTCCTACGTGCCCTTACGGTTTTGATTGTATAACCCACTTTGTGGCTAGTATGCGGGAATTTAATAATGTAACAATTTCAGCTATATGAGTATTTATTTGAAAACCCTAGACCCTATTATAATACAATCGGATTTCCTATCAAATGTTTTAGTTAGCGTAAGGTAAAAACTTACCCATGTTTATTTGTGGGGAGTCTTACGTGATACTTTTATTTTCAAAGGTTTTCAAAGTTAAGCAATCTAACCGTTTACTCACACCAGACCTATGTCTGACCCAAGTGTTTATTTTCTGTTTTATTAAACTCTTGGGTACTCAATATTGTATTGAGTAGTCAAGGGATTCAGGATAGTCTTGACGAATTCTGGAGGAGCTGTGAAGCAGGATGCTTCAGCGAGTAGATATATAGAGTTTCCGCTGTGTTTGTATTAGTCTGTATTGTACTGATGTACTTGTGTTGTATAATAGACAGAAGTTTATAACTGTCTATTCTGTGATGTATAAATTGTGTACTCTAATGTATATGATACTATGTAATATGTTATGTGATAATATATTTCTCGTTCCGCTGTGAGATTTCTGATGTGTTGTTGTTCTCTCTTCTTTTCTTTTCTTCTTCTATCCCTTTCTTTCTTCATAACGATGCGTCTTTCTGGGCAAAGAAAGCCGGGTCGTGACAAATAATCCACTTGTTACTCTCTAACCTCTTCTTAATTCACTTCTTCTTCTTCTCTTCTTAAAAATGGCGCTTGGCCATGAGAAATATGGAGGTGGGGAGGCATGGCCGAGATCAAAACAAAGGTAGAAGCGATGGCCAAGATGAAAACAAAGGTAGAAGCGAAGGCCGAGAATAAGGAGTAAGAAGGTGTTGAATTGGGCAAGTTTTGGTTGAGTTTAGTAATGATTTAGATGAAGTGTTGTTGGGATTAGAATGTTGGTAGGAAGTGAAAAGATTTTGGTTAAAGGTGAGAAATTCTCATTGCTTTTTGAATTATATTAATTATCAAGTTTAATTGTTATGTTAGATAATTATCATTTGATGATATGGATGTTTGATTGATTGTTTGAATATGTTGGATAATCCATAGTAATGTTATGACATTTACCGTATTGAATATGTTAATGTCATATGATTGTTTGTATAGTTGTGATGTTAATATGGATATCAAATTTATATCATTATTGATTAAGTAATCACCTTTGTTAAATAAGACCTAATTCTGGTGATATGATATATTTTGGAAAAATAAGTCCCTTTTTCAATTAGAATTGAAATTAAAGTAAAAATAAAAGAGAATTTGAAATTTGAAGTGAAACGGCATTAAAAAGGATAGTTAAATTGAAATTGAGATGAATAGTGAAATTGAAATCGATTTTGAAAATGGAAGTTGAGATTAAGGTTCAATTGAAGTTTAAATTGAAATTAGATTTGAATTCTAAGTTTTAAATGAGTTTAATTTGAAGTTAGAATTGAAATTCAATTGAAATTGGAATTTAAAATTTATTATTAAAATAATGTGAATAAAAGAATATTATAATATGGTAATAGTGAAAATTCATTTTAAATACTTTAAAAAGTGAAAATTTTGATTTAAAATGATTTGTAATGATTTTATAAGTAATAGAATTCAATTTTAATAAATTATTTTAAATATTGAAAAATAAGTTAAAACTGGGTGCGTCGCGCAACGGTAGTTCGTGATTTCGCGCCGACAAGTTCAAATTAATGTGTAGAGTGGAATATAGCTCGGAATTCTTCGAGATAAGAAAATTGCAGACTATTATATCCATATCTTCTAAACGAAGAAAGAAAATCAAAGTTTCATTGAGTTAATTTTGAATTAAACCCAAATCAATTTTTTAGAAAAATAGCGCTACTGCAGTTAAGTGACCATAATAGGAAATTTGTTTAAATGAACATTTTTAATTATGGAAAAATATGGAATAAATTTGATAAATCTATTTAAATAGTTTAAAAGAGATTTAGAGTAGAAAATATGAATTATCGAATGCTTAAAAGTTAATTTAATCAAATAAGCTTATATGGCACTGTAACAACCCGCATATTTTACGATTGTATGTTTAAATACTTAATTTAAATATAGCATCATTAATCGGATCAAAGCACGAAATGTTACTTTTTGTAAACAGTCGAATTAGGACTCGAGACCACTTCCATTGAGTCCAAAATTGCGTTAACAACTTTTTTGAGTATAAACATTGATATGTTTGGAGTTGAGTAGAATTTTGCTATTTTCTATTTTGGGCTTTGGGTTTGGGTTTCAGCCCACTAACCCAACATAATACCCTAACTCCACTCAACTCCTCTTCATTCATTCATTCCATTTCCTAACACTTTCAAGCTAAAGTAAATATGGAGAAACGAATGGGAAATAGAAATTCCTAAACCCTAGTTTTGATTAGGAAACTCAAATTCAAGTCCAAATTCAAAGAGAAGTTTAGGTAAGCATCCTCTTCATCTTCTCCATCTCAATCTCTTTCCAATTTCAGAAATTTCCTATAACCTAACTTAGGAAATATTTGTTAATGATCATAGTTGGAGCTTCTAGAGTTGAATTTGAAGAGTGGTTGGTCTTGCCTTGTTTTAGAACTTCTCATTCGTTGTTTTTGGGTTTAAAGGTGAGTTCTTTAACTCATATCTACGCTTATAACCTTCATTGTTATTAGGTATGAATTTCTAACATTTATTCTTGTTCATTGGCTTTTGATTTGAATTGATTTGGTGAATTTTCCAATTTTTAGCTTGTGAAGTCCAATTTTATGAAAATCCTACTATGGATGTTTGGATATGATATTTCGGGTGTATCGTAGAGCCTATAAGGCTGGGTTGTCGCTTGGCATAAATCTCTAGTCGTCGTTGCTCATCCGATCGCTCCCGAAACGTTTTGGCCATCTTGGCCTAGGCAAACTGTTGCTCAGGCCAGGTGACCATACGTATGGATATCAAGTCCAGACGTCTGGTTATAGACCTTGAGGAAAAATATATATACGGCAGAAAAAAATAAAAATGGCAAAGACTAATTCTAGACGTCTGATGTGATATCCCGGAATTTTGGGCAATATCAGTTTAATAATCTGTATTAAAAATTAAATTGATTTGATAATCTTTGTTAATAAATTTGAATTAATTTAATAATCTAATTAAATAAATATTTAATTGGTGAATTTTATCTTTTAAAAGTTAATAAAATGATTTCTATTTATAATGTATATATATAATTGTATATATTGTAAATAGATGAGCTTTGGTTTGAATTTAACAAATGAAATTATATTTTCAAATTCTAATATATTTTGGTAATTTGGAAATCATGATTAATTTAATATTAAGCTTTTCAAAGTTATTTAATAAATAACTATATTGTGACATCCCGGAATTTTGAGCAATATCAATTTAATAATCTATATTAAATATTAAATTGATTTGATATATAATTGTTAATAAAATATAAATTGACTTGATAATTTTCTTTTAAATGGATATTTAACTGATAAATTATCTTTTAAAGCTAATAAATTGTTTTCTATTTACTTATATATATATTTGTATATATTGTAAATAGTCAATGTCTGTTTAAATTTGATTAAATTCAATATTTAATAAATAACTATTTGGCTTTAGAATATACTCAAGATTAAAGTTAAAGTTGTTTAAATGATTTTGTTCTTTTTAAAAGTATAGCTTGATAAATATAAGTGATTAAGTGATAAATTCTTTTATGAATTATTCTAATGTAATAATGAGCTTTATTTATAATATAATGTCTATATAAGTAGATTTTTATTATAAATGAAAATTGTTATATATATTTTGAAAAGAAGTTATGGTTTTTAAATATATATAAATCTCTAAAATAAATATAATAATTATAGATAATAAAATATACATTGTAAATATTTAAAGTAATTATAAAATAGAATGATAATGGGTAATTATATATTGATTGTTTATCTTTTAAAATGTAAATACTTTCATGTTAGAAATTAGAAATAAATACTAAAGCTTGAAGTGTTAGGAAAATAATAGAATGAATGAAGAGGAGAGGGGTGGAGTTAGGATATAAGATGAGTTGGGTTAGTGGGCTGAAACCCAAACCCAAGCCCAAAGCCCTAAGTGAAAATGTCAAAATTCTACTCAACTCCAAACCTATCGATGTTCATACTCAAAAAGGTCGCAAACGCCATTTTGGACTTAATGAAAGTGGTCTCGATTCCCAATTCGACTGTTTGCAAAAAGTGACATTTCGTACTTGAATCCGACTAATGATGCTATATTTAAATAAAACTTTTAAATATACAATCGTAAAATATGCGGGTTGTTACATTAACCATTTAATTTAATTTAAATCTAATTAATCTATTTTAAAGCTATTTAATTTATTTTAATTATATTTAAATCTATTTTAAATCACTCAACTTTCTTAAATGAAGTTAAACTAATTTTAATCTATTATTAAATTATTTTAAAATACTTTTACTATTTATAACTAATTACAACTGTCTAAACTATCTTTCTAAATTTCAAACTAAATAAGGTAGAGGTGTTTATATTTGAAATCCTCGATTTTAAGTGAATATGGTTAAATGATATTATAACCTCAGTTGGGATTTAAATGTTGTATTTAATTGAATATAATGATTTTGAAGTAAGGATTTAACCTATTTTGGAAAAATTATGATTTCGGAAATGAGATGATTTAAAAAGGTGAATATGATTTCAAAGTGAATATGATTTCGAAAGTATTATGGTTTTGAGAATATGATATTTTGATAAAAATTGTGAACTGACTTTTGAAATGTAAAAGAACCATCCGGTGTGTAATAAGCGATTTGTTGTTAAAGAGACCGGGATCAGATATTGTCATAATCTCTGCCAATATCGAAAACCACTTTAACAACTGTGTACGCGGTGGAGATTCCAAAATGAAGTAGGATGGTGGCGACGATTTCTATATGAGTTATGAAGTGACCTTGACTTCCGTGAGTCAGCTTAGATGTGACTAAAACAGAAGCGATCGACTGGCCAAGTGAGGTCATTCCTCCGATCGAGCACATTTCTTCGATACTATATTCTGACTTTGTGATTTATTTGGTGGCCACCCTTGATTTTGATTTGGGAGTGTGTTCCGAGGTGGGCGGTAGTTGCGGCTATGCGTTACCACCAGCCCGGAAGTATAACTGGTATATCTACCCTGGCATTGCCTAGTTATGCCATGTTCACATGCCCTAGCGCGCCTTCTACGAGTTTGTTTTGTGTCGTACCTAAGGAGTATCCTTTGGTAGCCTCCCGATTAGGAGGTATTATGGTACTGTATAGACTATTGACACTATAAAATGTGTTAAGGGGGATATGGGTAACGCCTTAACGCTATTTTGATAGTTTATCTTACTGTAGACATATTATAATAGTGTATTGTACTACATAGTAGATAGTTTAACGGATTCTTAGGAGATGTGAATCTCGAACATCTCTTAAGTTACTACACTCACGTTAGACACTGGATAGGAGATTCAAACCCTGTAACATCTCCGTCGTCGTTCCACTCTTATTTATTTACCGTTGATTTAACTTACATTGGATCTTTTAGTTCTGACTCGAGTGTTTTGTCTTTTCAATTCGCTCGGGTCAGCCTGAGCATTTCAGGATTTGAAAACTTATTCTGGAGGACGAAGATGAATATTGCATTATTATTACTATATTATTCCACTGCATCATACTGTTCCGCTACATTGTCATTTATTTATCTCTGTTATGTGTAACTCTAATTCTGTGTTGTATAAGTATAATCAATGTTTTGTAAACAGCTTCATGAACTGTTATTTTGATTATTATGTTTTGTCATTCTGCTATGAGATTCTGTATTTGTTTTTATTTCTTCTCTTTTCTTATTTACTCCAATAACAATCTGCTTCTTTGTATGGTTTGAGTTGACGTGTGTGTCAGCTTAAAGCATCCAAAAAGGCAGGTCATTACATAACTCCTCTAAATTTTGAAAACAAGTTATATTGGTTAAAGCACTCACATGTTTATTACTATATATTTTATAAATAATTTATGAATTTTAATATGAGGAATGTTTTGGATCTGATAAGTACAGTCATTTTCTTTAATGTTTATAAACGGTATAAATAGACATGTATAACTCATAACCATTTATGCAAGTAATATAAATCCAATTCTATGATTATTTTATTTTAATCATCTTTTGATTAAGTAATTTGGATATATATAAGGTATTTTGGTTATTTCAGAAATTTTGATTAATTAGAAATAAAGTATGCTTCTTTAAAGTGTTATGTTTATCTTATTATTGAAATAAATTTTAACATGACATTAATTTACGTTTTGGACCACATAACGGTTAATTATATTTATTTTTATCATAAATGCATTAAATGTGTCTATAATGGTAATAAATGAATTAACTTGTTATTATAAATGCACTACATGCGTCAGTTACAACTAATTTAATGATACAGCATGTTTGTATTTGGAATAAGAAAAGGCATATAGTTTATTATTTAATGCACTTATGTCTGATAATTATAGATATTTTATATGCTTGACCCATGCTCGTTGAAAATATGTTTCACTTTCATGCTTTGGTTATCATAAAATAAATGGAGCAGTAATTTTCATATTTTGCTAAAATGCATAGTTACTGACTTTAATTAAGTATTCAAATAATAAAGTAAAGAAAAAATGATACAGTAGCATTCTATATAGTTATATTATGGCTTAGATATACACCATAACTACTACATTCATTTATATTATTTAGCAAGACATTTACTATGTCATTTATGTATAATTTTATATGGCATTTAATCTTGGCGTTCATCCGTAACATTTGTTATGTGGTTTATTAATGATGCCTTGTATCATATTTATTTAGGAAATGTCATGAATATAACCACATACTTAAAGTAAAAGATTATAACAGCTTTGATTAAAACATGTTGTGTCATAGTTACAATTTTGAGATTTTCAAGTGCCATATAGACTTAAAGTACTTTTGGAGGGTTTTGTACCACTCGAAATATTATACTTACACTAAGAAATAAATTCAACTATATTTTTGGCGTTTCTTTTTAAACTAATTGTAAATATCCTACATTCCAAGTGAGCTAATTGAAATATCATACCACCAAAGTGACTTTTCTTATTTTACTTGTTCATGAAAATGTTTGATATTTGTATGCATTTATTCATGCGGATGTTAGTCAGCTCAAAGAAAGACTAATATTTGGCCGAATAATTTACACATGTGTGATAATAAATATATGATAATTATAAGGTTATACAAGTGAATAACTGATCGGCCTAAAGGAAGATTGTTATTTAACTTGAATTTATTGTCAATATTTGACCATTACAACAGAGTACCACTTACAGTTAATATTACTATCCAAAGACTTTATATTAATGTTGTGATAGGTATCTTGAGAAGGGACTTACCAGTTATTTGAATTTACTATAGCTGATATTGAATATGAGCATATAGGGTCAATTCTTAATGTTTGTTTAATTTTCAACTAGTTTGACTAAAGCGTCTACCAATTTTAATGTTCTCATCTTGTTTGAAACTAATTATAAGGATAATTAAGAGAGCATGTTGTTTGTTCTTAACTTCATGGATCTAGCTCTTGAAATTAGGAGGGCTACACCCACCCATATTATCGTTGAATGCTCTTATAATGTTATGAAGAACAATCAAAGGTGGGATAATTCAAAAAAATCAAGATACAAAAGATCATAAAGTAAAATATTTTAGATACTTTCAAGGATGTGGTATCTGTGTGGGTAACCAATTTTAAGGGGTTCTTTATTGAAAATGGATAGCGTTTTCTCAAAATGGTAAGGAGAATCAAGCATGCTTTACATTGCTTGATTCTATAAAGTCAAAATAAAGGAAATGTAAATGAGTACTATATGGAAAATATTGCTTCAAAAGTTTAAGGTGCTTAAGCTATTGTTATATTTTTCACTCTCGTTATTCACATTATACCCATTTTAAGATTATTGTTAAATTATTTTTTAAGGATAAAATGACCTCTTATTGAGTTCATTTAGCATTGTGGTAAGATGAAGATAGGTTGATGCATGTAAGATTGAAAGTCCTCATTTAACATACATTGTAAATAAATGCATAAATAAGGATAAGAAGTCGCTAAGGACCTAAACAAAAGAAACAACATAATAATATATTTATACTTGTTTCTTTTCTAAAAACTATGGACATATATAGTAAAGTATACTATATATTTTTAAGTTATTACTAAGATTTTAGTTATATTTTTTTGATTTATTTGATATTTTTGTTATGCTGTCACCTAGACAGATTTTGGATTCTAATTTTGATATGAACAAATTTGGTTATTATTGTTCTTTTATAAACATATGACTAATTTATGAATAAGTTCAAACTTTGTTGTAATTCAAATTCCTGATGTTTAAAATATAGCTTATAACTACTTGTTCTAAATACCTTTTATATTGAAGCCACAAATTTTGATTTGGTGATTAATATGATTATTTGTTTCATCTTACTAAATAATTCTAGATTGAGGCACTAAAGATAAAAATTACTTTATTGGGATTATAAGTGACTTAAAAGCTACAAGTTTTATAAACCCACATTAAAAAAAATTAAGATGAGAAATGCTACAATTTTTGAGGATGTTGATTTTGGAGGAGAAATAAATTACGGATTATTGTCTTTAAGGAGAATCATTTTCTTCGATTTAACTACAGTTACTTCTTCGAATAATTTATAGGATTTGCTTTCTTTCTTTAACAAGAAGTAAATTAAGAACCATAATAAGATAATGTTAAACTAAATTTTAACATATGTATCATTATCTTTAAGGAGAATCATCATCTTTGATTCAACTACAGTTGCTTCTTTGGATAATGTATAGGATTTGTTTTCTTTCATTAGAAAGAAGTAAATTAAGAACCATAATAAGACAATGTTAAAAAAAAATTCTCCAAATTAACGTTATTGTTTCAAGAAAACAAACTCAACAACCTAAAAGTGCAAGGTAAATAAGGAAATCCACTTGAAAAGAAGAAATACTATTCCAGATGAATATGTAGTATTTTTTCATAAAGATAAATATTGGATTGATGAAGAAGATTCTTTGGATTTACATCAATCCATATAAGGTACAAATTTGAAATGTGAATTTAAGGTATGAATATATAATTAAAATATATAAGAACAATAAAATTTGAGATCTTTCTCACCACCCTAAGGTAACAAGATCATTTGTTATCAATATATATTCAAAACACAAATGGATCAAGTGGGTAATGCAGAAAGATATAAAGCTCATTATAGAAAAGACTATACTCAAAAGGAAAACAATGTTTCTTAGAGGCTTTCACGAAACAACTTAAGGACCCTAATTATGGATTACTCTTCTGTATTACGGATTCAAATACACCATTATTATTCATGGAGTGATATTTGGATTATCATAAAATGGCTATGCAGATAAGGCTTAAAAAAACATTTTGGTATGAAGATTGCGAATTAATTGATTCTCTTTTGCTAAAATAGACAAATGTTGGCTTATATAGTAATATAAGAACATCTTTGAAGCTAAAGGTATGCAAAAGATTCCTCGTGTATTTGCGGTCTGGAGTCTAATGTATGCTAAGGCATATACACACTACGAACATTGCGTGTGTTATTTGGTAGATATCTTACTTACATTGAAAGTGGATCAATGGTTAGTAATAAATAGTTATGAGATATCTTTAAGGAACAAAATGATTATATGCTCGTAGATAAAAGATTGGATCGGTTGGAGATCATAAAGCGGTACAATACAAATATTTTGGATGCCAAGAGTACACAGGATCCACTTCAGATGATAATAATAATAATGATATTTTTATTATTCTATTTTTTTGAAGTTATATAAAGAAAGTTGTCATACAGATACTTATAGCCTTCTTTAGTGTTTTCAGTTATAGGGCATCGAATGTTGGAAAATAATTGTAAAATATTATCACAAAGTTATGGACTATTGGATAAAGAAATTGAAAGACCATTAAAGTAATATTTTGACAGTAAATAACATATTAATTTTCAGTAAGTGGAGAGTGCAAAATTGAATGTAATTCATAGAGCAAATTGTGACAAACTCCATTATGGCAGATCCGCTTACAAAGGATTATTACCCAAGGTGTTACATGAACATCTTGCTCAATTGATGTAATGTTTATGTAAGAATATTTTGGTTCATGGGAAGTTTATATTTGGCACTATCATATGGCACTTTGTTCTATACTTCGATTACAGATATATATCGAATTCTATTTTTTCCGATCAGAAATAAAGTAATAAATTTTGTTTACACTCTAGGTTGTTCGAATATTGAACGCTTTGATCTTACTAAAGTAGGACCAGTTGGATATAGACATGTATAGATCACATCTCATGTAATTTCCACGCTACACATCCATGGTTGATATATGTCAGTTTGACTATATTGGAATATGTGACCAATGATGAATTTATTTGTACTAAAGGTAACGAAAGCCACTTTGATCCTTTGTCAGAAAATGAATGAGATTGTTTTGGAAACATCTTATGTTTTAAATAGCAAAACTTAGAGCTCATAAACTTAGAGTTCATAAAGTTAACACATTTATAAGGTATCACATATATGGACCAAGGGGAGATTTTTGGAAAATTTCAACATGTGAGCCATGTACGTAAAGTAAAATATGTTGTGTTATTTAAGTGTAAAGGCTTACATGTATAATTGCCATGGTATTAATGTGTAGATATCGGAGCAATTCTAATTTCTTAAAGGGCCAAATTAGAAAATGCAATGCTAAAAATTAGTGGTTATGGTCCTTAAATTACATAAGTTCTTGTTATTCTTCTAATCTCTTCTATGGAAATAATTAAGATCTAGGGTTTATGTCAATTTGGAAGATCAGATCCAACTCTTATCTTCTAGATCTTTCTCTTTCTCTTAATCAGTATATAAAAGAAGCAACTATGGATTTAGATCTAATATAAGATCTAGGGTTTGTGCCAATACGGAAAACCAAACCAAATTAATTTTCCAATCAGCAACTATGAATTCAGATATGATTTCCGCTAATCCGTTTACTTTTCTCTATTTCTTCTCAATTAAATCAATATAGGTCACCTATTCAGATCTCAAGTTTTATGATTAATCTACCATAAAGCATAATGAAATCCTAACACCAATGTTTTTTGAACAATGGATTTGAAGTGATGATAATATGCCTATTGCCATACACATAAGCAATAATATAACAGCTCCATTTAGAATTTGTTCTTCTACTAACCCTTCTTTCTCAACATTTCTAGCCATTTGGATGTTATTTACTATTTTTATCGTTCTTAATGTTGACATAAACCAAAATGAGTAAATGGTTCCAGAGTTATAATGATTTAATTGATCAAGCTGTTGTAGGAATTAATGTAATTGTGTATCATGAAACACAAAATAACAAGTTAAACCAATTAACTAAAAGAACAGCTACAACTACTACAAGAAGAAAGATATAAAAATATAAAATGTAATAAAATAATAAATCTAAGATATAAAAATATAAAATTTAGCAAAATAATACCTATGTTAGAGGTTCTTAGGAAAATTGAATACAAACAAGCCAGCTAAATTCATGGATATATTTGCCTCATTTAGTATGCTTTCTCGATGAAAGGTAATGGGATATTTGAATGAGATATTTAAACGGGAAAGTTGGTTGGACGGCTAATGTGTTTGGTGATATTAACAGGGTATTTGAAAGGACGAGGGGAAGGTCCAGGAATTTGAACGGTTGAGATGTTATACATTGGTGATGTGTCTGACGCCAATGCGCCTCTTCACAACATTCACCCAATGGTGCTGGTAATGCGGTTTGTCCTTTGGGACGTCGGACGTGTCATTAACGGTAACAAAAAATAATTTATTGTGAATAATATCTTAAACTCAATTTAATCACACTTCATGTAAGATATTTGTTTTGGTTAATAGTAAACAATGATAAGATTGAGGAAGCAATTAGGTTCTAATTACATGGTGGTATCCCACTTCACTCTAGTTTTATTATAGATACTTACATAATATTTGTCTCAAACATGCATATTGGTAGAAAAATTCTTCTTCAAGACACTGCTTTAGAATGTTATCGATCGTTACTGACATATTACTAACCAATCCTTTGTCATTACTTCCAACCGTATAAATGGTCAAGTTCCAATACAAGAAATTTTTTTCAAACTTTTACCTTGTTTGTTTAAGATATTTTTTAAAGAAGTGCATTGAAGAAGAATTGAACAGAAAAGAATGGAAATTAATGTTTCGAAAATTTTCAAATTGAGCTGTTGATGCTTGATGCGTTGTAACGTGCACATAAAAGTGTTTGTTTTTACTTCCATATTTAATCTTAATTAAATAAAATAAATGAGTGTATTAGGGTATTTTACATGTTTAAACCAAAATTTAAGTTGTTTTTAAATCATTATTTATTCATCTTCATTTGAAGGGTAAAAATGATATTTTTGTGTATGATTTAATTTGAAAATATGTATTTGCACATTTTCATTTTTATTTATAGAAAATGGAGTGCAAATATGAAGAGGTTTCATGGATGTACGCATGCACATATGTTGAAGGCAAATAGAGAATGGAAATAAAAGAATTCATGTAACATGGAGGAGTCCACATACCCACTAGCATATTGTCCATAAATAAAAGCATATGCATATGTTAATGGAGGCTTAAAGGCTTGTTAGTGTGGATTAATTAATGCCCTAAAGATTATTTGGAGGCTACACTTTCTCAAGGGCATTTAAGATAGTCCCCTAAAATATGAATTAGAGTTTTAAGTATGTATAAATACCCCTTATGTTTCATGTAATCATCTTATTCTTTTCATGCAATATTGTAGCCACAAATCAAATTTATATAAAAATTTCCTTAATGGCTTCTTAGCATTGTTTTTACTTTCATGCAATTTTTATTTTATGCTCTCTTTTCAATCTATTTTTATTTCATGCTCTCCTACTTAGTTTATGCTTCTCTTATTTCATGTTACTAGCATAAATTTAATTCTTATAATTAATTTAGTTTTACTTCATGCTAGTAGTTAGCTCTCTTTTCTTTTAATAAGATCTTATTTTCCTTGGTTTTAATGTTGAAATCATTTTTTGTTAACATATTTCCAAATATGAGTAGCTAAACCCCTTCAATTTATGGGTAATGAAGCTCTCATGAAACACATTAAATTAACATAATGATTTCATTTATGATCTCTCTTTTGTGCTTAATGAAAACTTTGAATGATGATGATTTATATCTCTTTTTTGTGAACTTTGATAGTCTATATTGACGTCGCAAATAGGCTATGCTTATTCCAATTTAAACATAAACAATTTAGTCATTTACTGTGACGCCCCACCTCTATGCTCACGCTAGCCAAGAACACTACTGCGTAATGCTGTCGACAAGCATGAAGAATAAGGCTATTGAGGAGCGACCATCTGTGTAATTGCTTTGGGCGAGTACCGATATGTCAGATAAAATAACATGCATTTCATTCAAGAGGAAATCCAACATACCGATACAAACTCAAAGCTACCACGCAGTGGCTAAGTGGACCTTTGGAAACAAATATAGAAATAAACATAACATAAATCAGTCACAGACATTCATATCTCAAAGGTGGAAACAGATATGAATATAACACGTAAAAGTGTACATCACAGTAGTGGTCAAACAAGATCCACAATATCACAAAAGAATAGATACAAGTACTAGACAAAAGAATATGTATACATCATGGAGTCTCTATCTCAAATGTATAACAACAAAAACTACCATTCTAGTGTAGTTAGACAAAAGTCAGAAGATGATCCCAAATAAGGAGTCAAGCAGAATCACATGTAATAAGGAGTCCAAATTGCCTAAGAAGAGCCTACATCATCTCCTCTTGCCGTTTCATCATCTGCTCTTGCATAGAATTCATCATCACTTGCATCTCGTCCCGAGTTATGTAGATGGATGCATGACCCTCTCCAGCTCCAGAAGATGCCGCTTGACTTCCTTCCTGATTGCTCCTTTCCACTGCTTGCCTCTTCGTTGGTGGTCTTGCCATTGCTTTCTAAGATCCAAGTTCCTAACTCCAAAATTCCTGAGTTCAATTCTCAGTGAAAGCACCAAAGTGTTAGCGCCAAAATTGGTCACTAACCCCCAAATCCAGATGAAAGCACCAAATACCAATCACAGCTCAGAGATAGAATGTATGTAGAGAGTAATAATGTGAAGAACAGTTAAAACTAAAATGAAAGCAGTAAAGAACAACAGATTTTATAGTGGTTCGGCTAACTCTGGCCTACGTCCACTCCAGAAGTTTGCTTTTTATTGCTGTAATAATCGATTACAGTTACAAAATGGCAGAGTTGCCTTAGCCTTAGAAAAGAGAATGTGAGAGAGCAGAAAGAAGATCCCCTTTTACATATGCCCCTGCCTCTCTATTTATAGACAAAGATGGGTTGGACTTCCCTGGTGGGCCTGGTAGCCGAGTACCTCAGCCCAAATGGAGTGGTCTCCATATGCCGAACCATAGATGTCGAACGCTGAATGCCGAACAAGGTGTGAATGCCGAACGATCTCCTCATGCCGAACGTTGGGAGGTGCGAGGTACCAAGGTATCGAGGTACGGAGGTGCGAGGTACCGAGGTATGGAGGTGCGAGGTACCGAGGTATGGAGGTGCGAGGTATGGAGGTACGGAGGTGCGAGGTATGGAGGTGCGAGGTACCAAGATATGGAGGTGCGAGGTACCAAGATATGGAGGTGCGAGGTGCAATGTCGAGCGAGGTGAGGTACGCCGAACGACCCATCCAATGCCGAACGCTCCTTGATGTCGAACGATCCATCCAATGCCGAACGTCTCCAGATGCCGAACGTTGGTTAATGCCGAGCGCTCCATCCAATGTCGAACATCCATCCAATGCCGAACGTCTCCTTGATGCCGAACGAACCACCCAATGCCGAACGTCTCCTTGATGCCGAACGATCCATCCAATGCCGAACGTCTCCAGATGCCGAACGTTGGTTAATGCCGAGCGCTCCATCCAATGTCGAACATCCATCCAATGCCGAACGTCTCCTTGATGCCGAACGATCCATCCAATGCCAAACGTCTCCAGATGCTGAACGTTGGTTAATGCCGAGCGCTCCATCCAATGTCGAACGTCTCCAGATGCCGAACAAGATTCATGCCGAACACTCCTTCTAATGCCAAGCACTCGTTCAGTGCCAAACGATCCCTCTATGTCAAACGACGATCTCTCTATGCCGAACAGCCTTCAACGCCGAACCATCCCAATGCCGAACGTCATCTGCCAAACTGCCTATCATCATTTTAAACCGAACCCATCATACTTTAGTCTCGATAGTTGTGAAGTTGTTTAAGTTAAATCCGTCTGTCCACGGCCTTGCCAAAAGGCGGGTTAACACTTGCCCCCCAAAACATGCCTTGCTTTGAAAGGTGTGTTTTGAATAGCCTCAAGTCCAGTATCCAAAGTCCATGTTTCATCCATATCCAATAACCAATAGGGGACTTTAGGACCTCTTCGGGTCGATATCCAAATCCATAACCTCTCTGGGCTCTTGCCAAGCGCAATCCACACCTGATGACCGTGGTCCAGTGTCCCTGGACGTTGAGATAACCTCTCCGGGTTCTTGCCAAGCGCAATCCACACCTGACGACCGTGGCCCAGTGTCCCTGGGCGTTGAGCTAACCTCTCCGGGTTCTTGCCAAGCGCAATCCACACTTGACGACCGTGGTCCAGTGTCCCTGGACGCAAGTAATGCCGTGGCTTAAGTCCTAAGCCGAATCCTGGTCGCTCCGGACCCTTGTCGAGCATAGTCCATACTCGACGACCTTTAAGCCAAAATCCAGAGAAAATCCAATCAAAATCCAATCCGAAAAACAAACATTCAAACCAGAATTCAAACCAGAAAAACGAGAAAAACAGGGAGTTCAAACCAAACTCCAAAACCAAACTAGAAAAAGCAAATGTCCAAGTCAAAGGAAAAAAAAACAGATTTCGCAAACCCGGGCGTTTCGGTAAGCCATCATCTCAGAGCATGCCTGAGGGTTATCTCCGACCCCGTACATGAGTAAGTGATTTAACCGTTTGCCCGGAGTTTGTTACTTATTCCAAACCATCAAGATTAGTTGATGACCAATCGGTCACCATTCCTGGGCCTCGCGCCCTCGTCGTTCAAGTTAGGCGGAGGGTGTTCATGTTCCACCGCCGCATTCCGAGTTCCGACATACTGTCGCAACTGACCATTCCTTATATGCTCCTCGATTATATCCTTTAGATGTCGGCAGCTGTTAGTATCATGCCCGTCCAGGTCATGAAAGAGACAGTGCCTTCCTGATGCCCTTTCACGTTCTGTGGGTTCCCTCCTTGATGGCCTTCGATAGGGAAGACGATCTCGAGTATCTAAGAAAATCCGCTCCAACGTTGCGTTCAATCCTGTGTAAGTGGAGAACTTTGGTTCTCCCCAGCGCTTCCTTTTCCCTTTATCCTTGTCCCCACCTGAGCTTTCGCCGAGTAATCTTCCATCCTTAGTCATGTTTACTTCCTGTGACCTCATGTCCAAACATGCATCCTCTTGTCGAAGAAATCTTTCAGCTTCATGAAAGAATTCCCCAATATCCAACGGTGGGTCCCGTACCAACGATACTTTGAACTCCGAATTATCTTTGACTCCTGATACCGCAGCCATCATAACCATTGATGGATCTGGCCGATCCACCGAAGCAACTGCCGCATTAAATCGAGTTAAGAATGTCCTGAGCGATTCATCTGCCCCCTGTTTGACTGATGTTAGTGTCATCACGTTCTTTGGCCTTTTTATGTGAACTCGAAATTGACTTAAGAACTTGTCCACCAGTTCTGTCCATGTTCCAATGGATCCATCCTCCAGCTGTCTGAACCACATAGCAGCAATTTCAGTCAAGTACAAGGGGAAACATCGGGCCATAACCTCCTCCGTTGCCCCCAGCACTTCCATATGCCTAGTGTATCTCATTAAGTGGTCGGTGGGATCCGTCTTCCCGTTGTATACTTCCAGAGTGGGTAGTTTGAAATCGGACGGATTCCTAGCTGTCCTGATGTTCCGGGTAAACGGACTTTTGTTAACTCCCTCTGAATCCCTGTTTGTCAGACCTCCGCGAATAGTCCGCCTGATAATGTCAGCCAATCTAGTGTTTCCAACTAATCCAGACTGCCCCCCAAGTCCTCAAGGAAATTCTGGCACATATTCTTCATCACGTACTCCCGGTGGCGTGCCTCCGAGTCTAGGTCCATCTAGATTGTTAACTGTTTGTTGATTGGGAGCTGCCCCCTGCTGATTCACTCCATCTGTGCGTTGGTTGAGTTCCTCTGGTCCAGCTCCATGATCTTGAGCACCTGCAGTTCCTGGTTGTCCAAATTGCCTAAGAAGAGCCTGCATCATCTCCTCTTGCCGTTTCATCATCTGCTCTTGCATAGAATTCATCATCACTTGCATCTCGTCCCGAGTTATGTAGATGGATGCATGACCCTCTCCAGCTCCAGAAGATGCCGCTTGACTTCCTTCCTGATTGCTCCTTTCCACTGCTTGCCTCTTCGTTGGTGGTCTTGCCATTGCTTTCTAAGATCCAAGTTCCTAACTCCAAAATTCCTGAGTTCAATTCTCAGTGAAAGCACCAAAGTGTTAGCGCCAAAATTGGTCACTAACCCCCAAATCCAGATGAAAGCACCAAATACCAATCACAGCTCAGAGATAGAATGTATGTAGAGAGTAATAATGTGAAGAACAGTTAAAACTGAAATGAAAGCAGTAAAGAACAACAGATTTTATAGTGGTTCGGCTAACTCCGCCTACGTCCACTCTAGAAGTTTGCTTTTTATTGCTGTAATAATCGATTACAGTTACAAAATGGCAGAGTTGCCTTAGCCTTAGAAAAGAGAATGTGAGAGAGCAGAAAGAAAATCCCCTTTTACATATGCCCCTGCCTCTCTATTTATAGACAAAGATGGGTTGGACTTCCCTGGTGGGCCTGGTAGCCGAGTACCTCAGCCCAAATGGAGTGGTCTCCATATGCCGAACCATAGATGTCGAACGCTGAATGCCGAACAAGGTGTGAATGCCGAACGATCTCCTCATGCCGAACGTTGGGAGGTGCGAGGTACCAAGGTATCGAGGTACGGAGGTGCGAGGTACCGAGGTATGGAGGTGCGAGGTACCGAGGTATGGAGGTGCGAGGTATGGAGGTACGGAGGTGCGAGGTATGGAGGTGCGAGGTACCAAGATATGGAGGTGCGAGGTACCAAGATATGGAGGTGCGAGGTGCAATGTCGAGCGAGGTGAGGTACGCCGAATGACCCATCCAATGCCGAACGCTCCTTGATGTCGAACGATCCATCCAATGCCGAACGTCTCCAGATGCCGAACGTTGGTTAATGCCGAGCGCTCCATCCAATGTCGAACATCCATCCAATGCCGAACGTCTCCTTGATGCCGAACGAACCACCCAATGCCGAACGTCTCCTTGATGCCGAAAGATCCATCCAATGCCGAACGTCTCCAGATGCCGAACGTTGGTTAATGCCGAGCGCTCCATCCAATGTCGAACATCCATCCAATGCCGAACGTCTCCTTGATGCCGAACGATCCATCCAATGCCGAACGTCTCCAGATGCTGAACGTTGGTTAATGCCGAGCGCTCCATCCAATGTCGAACGTCTCCAGATGCCGAACAAGATTCATGCCGAACACTCCTTCTAATGCCGAGCACTCGTTCAGTGCCGAACGATCCCTCTATGTCAAACGACGATCTCTCTATGCCGAACAGCCTTCAACGCCGAACCATCCCAATGCCGAACGTCATCTGCCAAACTGCCTATCATCATTTTAAACCGAACCCATCATACTTTAGTCTCGATAGTTGTGAAGTTGTTTAAGTTAAATCCGTCTGTCCACGGCCTTGCCAAAAGGCGGGTTAACAAGAAGTCATCAAAGACGATAATAGTGATAACAATTAATTGGATCGACAAAAATCGATTAACATTGGAATTTTATTCAAAATTGGGCAAATAGGCAAAATTGGGAATTTCTAGACGTTTGAGGGGTTGTTCCAAACGTCTAGATTTGGTTTCTGGTAATATTCTACAAAACCATCCAGACGTCTGAAGCCTAAAAACAGACGTTTGAAATCCTTTCAGACGTCTGGGAGTAAATCCAAACGTCTGAAATTAGTCACTGTCCTTTTTATTTTTCTACCGTGTATTATTTTTCTCCAGGAGGCAAAACCAGACGTTTGGCATTGCTATCCAGACGTCTTAACTCCTGGTAAAGGCAACAATTTGCCTAGGCCATAATGGCCAAATCGATTTAGGAGCAATCGAGCAAGCAACGACGACTAAGGATTTATGCCAAACGACAACCCAGCCTTATAAGCTCTTCGATACACCCCAAACAACATATCCAAACATCCATTGTAGGATTTTCACAAAAATTGGACTTCAAATTCAAAAATTGGTAAATCAACCAAGTCGATTCAAATTAAAGACAAATTATCATGAATAGATGTTAGGAATTCATACCTAACAACAAAGGTAGATATAGACATAGATGTGAGATAAAAATCTCACCTTTTACACAAAAACAAGGAAGAAGAAGCTTGAAAACAAAGGAGGATCAACCACTCTTCAATCTCAAGACTAGAAGCTCCAAACTAAGATCAAAATCAAGTATTTCTTGAGTTAGGTTTTGGAAATTTCTGAAATCGGAGAGAGGTTAAGATGGAGAAGAAGATGGAGATACTTACCTAAGCTTCCCTTTGAATTTGGAGCAAAAACTTGGATTTGATAAAGAAACTAGGGTTTAGGATTTTAATTTCCCATCTCCACCACCATTTTTGCTAAAGCTTAAGTTGTAGGAAATATTATGAAGTAAGGAGGAGGAGTGGAGTGGAGTTGGGTTGATATGTTAGGTTAATGGGCTGAAACCCAAACCCAAAGCCGTAAGTAAAAAGGTCAAAATTTTAGCTAGCTCCAAACATGTCAATGTTTATACTCAAAAAAGTTGTAAATGCCATTTTGGACTCAATGGAAGTGGTCTCGAGTCCCAATTCGACTGTTTACAAAAAGTAGCTTTTCGGACTTTAATCCGATTAATGATTCTATATTTAAATAAAATATTTAAATATTCAATCGTAAAATTTGCGGGTTGTTAAAGACTCCGTTCCTTAAAGAAATTGCGTCCTCGCAATCTTTAATAAACAAATAAGAAGTAACAACAACAAAAGCATATCAACACAAAAGGAAGAAATTTGAAATAAGAGGTTCACCTTAAGGAGCACGAGAGAGCAAGTCCGGATGTGTTCGCTTGATGAATTCTCTGAATTCCCAAGAGCAATCCTTTGGATTTGAGGACCAATGAACTTTCATAAGAGGGACGTCGTTATTTCGAAGGCGTTTTACCTCCGAAGCAATAATACGAATAGGATGTTGCTCATAAGTCAAATTAGGCGAAACTTCAATTTCTTCCACAACACTTGGCTCAAGAATAGAATTGGAATCTTAAAGGCATTTCTGTAGTTGAGAGACGTGAAACACGTCATGAATAGCAAAAACTGAGCCGGTAATAAAAGGCTATAAGCCACGGAACCAATGCATTGGGTGATGGGAAAGGGGCCAATATATCGAGGTGCTAATTTTCCCGATCGACTGAAACGCACAACACCCTTCATAGGTGAAACATGAATGAACACAAAATCTCCCACAGAAAATTATAATTTCCTTCTTCGATTATCGGCATAGGATTTTTGTTTACTTTGAGCTTCATTCATCCAGTGACGAATAAGGTCAATCGTTTCTGCGGCATCACAAATAAAATCTAGACCTAAAACTAGCTTATCACCGGCTTCAAGCCAACACGAAGAAGATCGGCATGGCCTTCCGTATAGTGCCTCGAAAGGTGCCATACCAATACTAGATTGGAAGCTATTATTATAGGAAAATTCAACAAGAGAAATATTATCTTCCCAACTTCCACCAAAATCAAGAACACAAGCTCGAAGAAGATCTTCAAGAGTTTGATTCCCCCGCTCGGTTTGTCCATCAGACTGAGGATGATAAGTGGTGTTAAAATTAAGCTTTGTTCCCAAAGATTTTTGAAGACCTTTCCAAACTCCACTAGCAAACAATGGACCACAATCGCTAACAGTAGAAGTAGGAACTCCATGCAATTTAACAATTTCCTTGAAAAAGAGTTTAGCCAAAACAGCTACGGTCCGATTGGACCGAACGGGAATAAAATGTGCGGATTTTGTAAGTCTATCAACTATCACCCATAGGCTATCATGGCCCGAACGAGAACGGGGAAGACCATCAATAAAGTCCATGGAAATTTGATCCCACTTCCATATTGGAATTTCCAAAGGTTGCAATAACCCACCGGGCCTTTGTTGCTCGGCCTTTACAAATTGGCAAGTCATGCAACGCTTAACAAAGTTAGCAATATCGAATTTCATTCCATCCCAATAATAAAGTCGCTTCATATCCACGTACATTTTACTACTACCGGGATGAATGGTAAATTTAGAACGATGAGAATTTTCTAAAATGTCTTTACGAAGATCAATAATATTTGGCACAATAAGTCTACCAAATTTTCGAATACCGCAACGAGCATCAATATCAAAGTCTTTCAAACCTTCAATATCAATTTTATCCCTACAACTTTGGCTAAGATGAACCAATTCGGGATCATGCTTTTGAGCTTTAAGAATGCGGTCTAAAAGAGAAGGATGAGCCTCAAGGCTACATAAAACAAGAGATGAACATAAATCGGATTCACGATCTCGAATCTCACAAGTGGATAAGGCCTCGAGATAATTCCATTCGGATATCATCATGGAAACAACCGCTTGTTTCTTACGACTAAGGGCATCGGCAACACGATTCCCTTTTCCGTGAGTATAAAGAATGTCAAGATCATAAGATGCAAGGAACTCGAGCCAACGTTGTTAATGCAAATTAAGTTCCTTTTGAGAAAATAAACACTTCAAAGATTTATGATCGGTATAGAGAACAAATTTCTCTCCCAAAATATAATGGCGCCAAATTCTAAGGGCGAAAACAATAGCCGCGAGCTCTAAATCATGAGTGGCATATCTAGTCTCGACAGGCTTTAATTGTCTAGAAGCATAAGCGATAACACATTCCCGCTGCGTGAGAACGACACCCAAACCAACACGACTAGCATCGGTATAAACAACAAAATCTTGGTTCCCACCGGGAATCACAAGAATAGGAGCATCAGAAAGGAGTTCTTTTAGTTTTTGAAAAGCAGCTTCATATTTGCCTGACCAAATGTATTTAATTCCCTTCTTTGTCAGATTAGTAAGTGGTACAGAAATCTTAAAAAAGCCTTTTATAAACCGATGATAATAGCCCGCCAATCTGAGAAAGCTACGAATTTCTGTCACACTCTCCGGTCTCTTCCAATTTTGAATCGCTTCAATCTTCGAAGGATCCATGGAAATTCCGGATTCAGAAATAATATGCCCTAAAAATTTCACACGAGATTGCCAAAAGTGGCATTTAGAAAATTTTGCTTTCAATCGGTTGCTCCTAAGAGTTTCGAACACAATCCGAAGATGATTTTCATGCTCCTCCTCGGTTTTAGAATAAATAAGAATATCATTTATAAAGATGAGAACAAATCGATCGAGGAAGACTTTGAAAACTCGATTCATAAGGTCAACGAAATAAGCTGGAGCATTCGTCAAACCAAATGGAATAACAAGCCATTCAAAAGATCCATAACGAGTACGGAATGATGTCAAAGGAATGCTATCCTCTGCAATATGGAGCTGATGAAAACCGGTTGCTAAGTCTAACTGCGAAAAGGCTTTAGTACCACTAAGTTGATCGAATAGATCATCAATCCGAGGCAACAGATATTTTTTCTTGATGCTGAGGTCATTAGTAGTCAACGCAAAGCCTAAGTGTTCCATCGGATTTCTTCACAAAAATAGTCGAAGCTCCCCATGGAGAGGAACTAGATTGAATAAATTGCTTTGCTTCCAATTCAGATAATTGTTTACGCATCTCCTCATTTTCCTTATTGGACATACGATAAGGAGGATGAGTAATAGGATGAGCTCCAGGGATTAGATTAATTCTGAACTCAATTGCTCGCTTAGGTGGTAATCCTAGAATGGGCTCAAATATGTCGGGAAATTCACAAACAATGTGAATGAGAGAAATGACATCTTCCTCATCATCATTATCGTCATCATGAGGATTTAGAGAGTACAAGGATGCTTTCGAATTGGAATCTGAATCTTTCAAAATAAGAGAAATCTGCTTATCAAATTGAGGATGTCGAAGATATATAGTCCACTTAGGACATAGGATATGGGCATCATAACGGTTAAGCCAATCCATTCCCAAAATCATTCTAAAACCCAAATAACGCATAACATGCAAATCGGCATGGAAAGAGTAATCACATAAAATAATTTCGACATTTTTACAAAGTAAACTAAGTGTTGCAGATCCACCGACCGAATTCGCAATTATCAAACAAGTCATCAAGCCAATAACATCCGAAGACAAAGCATCAACAAGTTCTTTTGATATAAAAGAGTGAGATGCACCTGTATCAAAAAGAACTCGAATAGAAAGATCACGAAATATAATAATGCCATCAAGGATAGAATGAGAAATACCTTGACCACAAGAAGTGTTAGAAGGGGCTTGTACAACATTTAGCTTGCCTTCCTTCTTGCCTTAAAGTTTGGGACACAAAGATATAGTATGACCCGGACTCTTGCAATAGCGGCAAGAAAGAGACTTCGGGCACTTGTCTACATAGTGGTCCTTAGAACCACAATTGTAACATTCTCCACGACGAGAGTTAGGAGTATTTGCTACCAGTGTTGCTTGCTTTCCCTTCTTATTGGGATTAGGCTTGAATTTAAAAGGTCTCTTCTTGTTGATGTTTTGTTTGACCTCAGCATCACTATCTTTATCAGCCTCTTCGAGTCGAAGAGCAATATCAACAAGTTGGTCAAAAGAAACTTCTAATTTCAGAAGTGATGGCTTTTTGAGGCTCTTGTTCAAGCCATGCACAAATCTCTGATTTTTCTTCATTGGGGTATTAATATATTCGACCCCATATTTGGATAGAGATTAAAAAGAAGCGACGTAGTCCGTCACAGAAGATTCACCTTGAACAAGGCTATGAAGCGTCGGGCTAAAGATACATTTTCAGCTTTCGGCACGAATTTTAGCTCGAACCTTTCCCAAAATTGCTCCCAAGTAAGATCCGCTTCACTAATTTCAGAGATCAAAAGCTCGTACCAGTCTAATGCTCTTTCTTGGAGCATACTAGAAGCCGCTTGGACTCGATGAAGATCAATAAGATTCATGCGAGAAAAGATGCGGTCGCATGTTCGAAGCCAAGTCTGGACTTCTATAATGCTCTCGGAACCTTTGAATGGCTTTCCACCTAGGTTGGTGTAATAACTACACAAGCGTGCAAACCCAGATTTAGGATGTGTGGGCTCAGGAATAGGTTCGGCAGCTTGAGCATTTCTCACAAGATCTAGAAGTTGCTCTGCAGACATAAATACTCCATCTTGGGGAGTAGCACTAGATTGACCAGCGCTGGGACGGCCTGGTCTAACCATTTCTCTTCTTTAAGAAAGAAAGAAGAGGAAAAAGGTTATTCACAAAATGAATATCAAACAAACTTGATTGATAAAACAAGGAATCACAAAAGAAAATAGGATAGAACAGTACAAAGACTCGAATTAAATCCTATGGCACGATTCCTAAGAAAGACTTAGGACAGTGATCCTTGCTAGATTATTTTACATTGTTCCGAATTTGGCTCCGATACCATAGCTGTGACACCCCGCCTCTATGCTCATGCAAGCCAAGAACACTACTGGGTAATGCTGTCGACAAGCACGAAGAATAAGGCTATTGAGGAGCGACCATCTATGTAATTGCTTTGGGCGAGTACCGATATGTCAGATAAAATAACATGCATTTCATTTCAAGAGGAAATCCAACATACCGATACAAACTCAAAGCTACCACACAGTGGCTAAGTGGTCCTTCGGAAACAAATATAGAAATAAACATAACATAAATCAGTTACAGACATTCATATATCAAAGGCGGAAACATATATGAATATAACACATAAAAGTGTACATCAGAGTAGTGGTCAAACAAGATCCACAATATCACAAAAGAATAGATACAAGTACTAGACAAAAGAATATGTATACAACATGGAGTCTCTATCTTAAATGTATAACAACAAAAACTACCAATCTAGTGTAGTTAGACAAAAGTCAAAAGAAGATCCCAGATAAGGAGTCAAGCAGAAGAACCTATAACATCTCGGTCTGACCCGAGTACTATTTAATAAGAAAATAATAAACGGACCAGTCTAGCTATAAATATCAGATAAAGAAATGAGATATAAGCAGAGATATAATAAGAACGTATGATAACAATAATGTCAGACTAGGACAAATATGATTTAAACAACAACAAAATCATACAATATCTCAAAAATCTCAAAGCACCAAAAAGAATATCATATTCTTTATTTTATTCACCAAACTGCAAATATTGACAATCATATTGATGCCAATCGCAAAAGTTGGTGAAACACAAATTCTAGAAATCATCAATTAGAAATCCAGAAATCACAAAGGGGGAGGCCTATCACAAACGTGAGCATGAAAACTCACCAACACGTGTATCACAAACGGAACGCTATTCCATGGTCGCTAACCATAAATTTTGAGCCGAAGCTCCACAAACGGCCCGAAGGCCATGGGTCGCTACCCCGCCAAATTGAACCGAAGTTCCATAAACGGGGATTGTAGTCCCCACACAAATAAATAGACATCGCACATCGCTAGTCTAAATCACAAAATGATCATCATCAACCAATAAAAGTGTCAATTACACTAAGCTAGTAAATATAAGAGTTTAGCTTCATGTCCCATAACCACTAGCTTAACTTAGATATTTACGAACAAATTGTAGATTTCCACTCGAAAATTGTCACAAGATTTTCAATCGAACAAGTCCATAAATTAACCGACGAAGTAAACGCAAGCGTTTCATACCACTTGTTTTGCTAAGCCGTTTAATTAGATTTTCTCATACGAATGAGGTAAAGGTTTGTATATACTAATAGATTTGAAAATGGTTTTATAAACGGGATTTGTATTTAAAAATAGAGTTAAAATCATCTTTTGTAAAAGAGTTTGAATATTTACTATTAGTATAGAAAACTTTTTATTTGAAAGTGACAAATCACAAAAATGATTGTATAAACAATCAGTCGCCACAGATTCACATTCGAAGACGTGAATCAAAACCATAGAAATCGATATCAAATCCATCAAAATGGATATTCCTAAAAATTCATAAAAAGAAGTCATCAAAGACAATAATAGTGATAACAATTAATCGGATCGACAAAAATCGATTAACATTGGAATTTTACTCAAAATTGGGCAAATAGGCAAAACTAGGAATTTCCAAACATCTGAGGGGTTGTTCCAGACGTTTGGATTTGGTTTCTGGAAATATTCCAGAAAACCATCCGGATGTCTGAAGCCTAAAAGCAGACGTCTGAAATCCTTTCAGATGTCTGGGAGTAAATCCAGACGTTTGAAATTAGTCGCTGCTCGTTTTATTTTTCTACCGTGTATTATTTTTCTCCAGGAGGCAAAACCAGACGTCTGGCATTGGTATCCGGACGTCTGGACTCCTGTTAAAGGCAACAATTTTCCTAGGCCATAATGGCCAAATTGATTCGGGAGCGATCGAGCAAGCAACGGCGACTAAGGATTTACGCCAAACGACAACCCGACCTTATAAGCTCTTCGATACACCCTAAACAACATATCCAAACATCCATTATAGGATTTTCACAAAAATTGGACTTCAAATTCAAAAATTGGTAAATCAACCAAGTCGATTCAAATCAAAAACAAATGATCATGAATAGATTTTAGGAATTCATACCTAACAAAAAAGATAGATTTTTACATAGATGTGAGATAAAAATCTCACCTTTTACACAAAAACAAGGAAGAAGAAGCTTGAAAACAAAGGAGGATCAACCACTCTTCAATCCCAACACTAGAAGCTCCAAACTAAGATCAAATGCAAGTATTTCTTGAGTTAGGTTATAGGAAATTTCTGAAATTGGAGAGAGGTTGAGATGGAGAAGAAGAAGGAGATACTTACCTGTTATCCCATTTTTGGTCAAAACTGGAATATTAGTGTTGGGTGCGTTTCCTCCACGACCAGAGTAAGGTTCATTCGGCAACCAGAGTAAGGTTCATTCGGCAACCAGAGTACAAGTTCATTCGGCACCCAGAGTACACGTTCATTCGGCTATTCAAGACCAGCCCTGCCGAACCAAGAGCACTTCCCTGCCTGCCGAACCAACACATTTTCCATCTCCTACCGGACCGGGGCCTCGCCAACAACTACCGAACCAAACAACACCGAACCAACTGCTTCACACCCCTATGCTGAACCAACCTATCACCGGACCACATCCCTACCAAACCCCAACCTTCTCCAAGCACGGCCGAACCAAAGCTTCGCCGAACCGGAACGCTGCCAGGCCAAATTGCTTCAGCCCAGGCCCACCAGCAGCCATATACATCCAAGACCCCTGCCCCCAACCTCACTCTATAAATATAGGGGCAGGGGTACAACAATGGGGGAGAAGTTTGAGAGCTCAAGCACGGAAGGAACTTTCAAACGCTTTTAGATACTTGTACCAAAGCTTTGTACTTGTAATCTGAGATCTAAAGGAGAAATAACATATAAAGTGGACGTATGCACGTTCTGGCCGAACCACTATAAATCTGTGTGTCTTTTTACAGTTTAGCCCTTGCTTTTCATATATTTGCATAAGTCACCCAAATCATTAAGAACAACATAAGATCTACTAAATCATACAACTTTGAGGTGTTTGTCCATTTTTTGTGCAAACATTTTTGGTGCTTTCATTGAGAGTTGAACTCAAGGATTCTACCGCTTGGAAGCTGAATTTGAAAGTCTAAAGATTCAGATTGGGAGAATCATGGCAAGACAATCAAGCAGAAGGCCGAGGCCAGAGCAAAGTCAACAGGAAGAGAGTCAAGAGGCTTCCTCAGGAGCAAACCAAGCTTCAGTCTTCATCACCAGGGATGAGATGGAGGCCATGATGAGAAGACAAGAAGGGATGATCCAGAACTTGCTTCAATAGATTGGGCAACTTGGAGCACGGAACCAAGGTGCAACTGGAGTTCAGAACGGAGCAGGACCATCTGGCGTAGCACCAGAGCTAGGGGGCACACATGCAGAACATGTTGACCCAATCCCGAGAAGAGAGACGGGGGCATCCGAACAATCTGGTAACAATAGAAGAATGAACGCTCCGCCAGGGGGGCATACACCTGAAAGCTCCCACGGACTCAGGGGGCAGGTCGAAGGCAGTGAACGAGGACTTCAGCTTGGAGACAATGACAGATTAGCTGAGATGGTTAGAAGAGCTATGAGAGGCGGACTAGTGAATAAAGACCTGGAGGATGTGAATAGGAGTCCTTTTACCACAACAATCAGGCGAGCTAGGAACCCACCAGATTTTAAGCTACCATCATTGGATATGTATAATGGAAGGACAGACCCCACGGTTCATCTGACAAAATATATAAGGCATATGGAAGTGCTGGGGGCATCAGAGGAGGTTATGGCCCGGTGCTTTCCATTGTACTTGGCAGATATTGCGGCGTTGTGGTTCAGACAACTGGAAAGCGGCTCCATAGGAACGTGGACAGATTTAACTGAGAGATTCATGAGGCAATTCAGGGTTCATATTGCAAGACCCAAGAATGTGATGACTTTGGCAACCTTGAAGCAGAAAACTGGAGAGACTTTGAGGAGTTTTCTAACACGATTTAATGCGGCAGCAGCATCAGTGGATCGACCAGATCCATCTATGGTCATGATGGCGGCTGTATCTGGAATAGCTGATAGTACGGAGTTCAAGAATTCGTTAACTAAAGATCCGCCTATGAATCTGGGAGAGTTCTATCATGAGGCTGAAAAGTTTCTGCGTTTGGAAGATGCTAGTGCAGAAAGAGAGGAAGAAGTTGACGTTTACGCAATCAAGAGCGGAAACCCACCTGGAAGGGGTGCGGAGAATGGTAAAGGAAAGAGAAAGGCTGAGGATAATGATGACAGGTCAAAGCGGCCACGGAAAGAGTCGCGATTCACCACTTACTCCGAGCTGAATGAGAGTTTGGAGCGAATCTATCAAGATACAAGAGAGCAGGTTCCCTACCGTAGGCCAATGCGAAGGGATCCGACTATTAACGAAAGGAAATCAGACAGATATTGCTTGTTGCACGACCTGAATGGTCATCATACCAACGATTGCAGGCATCTGAAAGATGAGGTGGAGGGGCATATTCGGAATGGTTTGCTATCACAATATGTGAGAAGGAGGTCCACAACGGTGGGACAAGAACGACCACCGCCCGCACCAACTGAAGACGGCTCAGGATCGAGATGTCATCTTATTATCCGTTGATCGAGATAACGACGAACGAGCAGCAAACTCCACACTGATACGGTTAAGTTGTTTACACATGTACAGGACCACGAACGATCCTCAGGCATGCTCTGATACAACTATAAACCACATCGATATAGGCGTTTGCACTCCGACGTCACTACTTTGTTTTTGTTCTTTATTTCTTAAATTTGGATTTGACTTTGCTGAACATTTCTATTTTAAATTTCATCAGTTGAATGGATATTTGGTTTTGATAATTCTAAAATGGCTAAACTACTTACACATGTACGGGATCGCGAACAATCCCTAGGCATGCTCTGAGGTAGTGATAAACCGCCACAACAGACAATCCAGAAACTCACCCGAACGTGAATCTGGTTTGGATGGTATCAAGTCCCCCCCGGGCACACATCAACTCGCCTCGAACGGCACCCCGACCTCGAACGGTCACAACTCGCCTCGAACGGCACCCCGACCGCGAACGGTCACAATTCGCCGCGAACGGCACCCGACCTCGAACGGTCACAACTCGCCTCGAACGGCACCCGACTTCGAACAGTCACAAACTCGCCTTGAACGGCACAACTCATCTCACCACAAGTGGCTCGATCGCGAACGGTCGCCATTTGAGGTCCACCCCCTGACCGCCAACAGTCGCACCTTACCACGAATGGCTCGATCTCGAACGATCGTCATTCGAAGTAAGGCGCTTGACCGTGAACGATCACATTCCACCACAAATGACTCGATCTCGAACGATCGTCGCATGGATTTAGACGCTTGACCGCGAACGGTCGCACTTCACCTCAAATGACTCGATCGCGAACGGTCGTCATTTGAAGTTAGGCGCTTGACCATGAACGGCCGTGCTTCATCCCAAGTAGCTCGATCCCGAACGGTCGTCATTTGGGGCCATATAAAACTATCAAGCTCTTTACAGGTTGTTGAGGATACGAACATCCAGCTCATGGCATTACAAAACACGTCTTCCTACCGCAAGTCATGTTTTGGGGGGCAAAGTGTTATCCCATTTTTGGTCAAAACTGGAATATTAGTGTTGGGTGCGTTTCCTCCACGACCAGAGTAAGGTTCATTCGGCAACCAGAGTAAGGTTCATTCGGCAACCAGAGTACAAGTTCATTCGGCACCCAGAGTACACGTTCATTCGGCTATTCAAGACCAGCCCTGCCGAACCAAGAGCACTTCCCTGCCTGCCGAACCAACACATTTTCCATCTCCTACCGGACCGGGGCCTCGCCAACAACTACCGAACCAAACAACACCGAACCAACTGCTTCACACCCCTATGCCGAACCAACCTATCACCGGACCACATCCCTACCAAACCCCAACCTTCTCCAAGCACGGCCGAACCAAAGCTTCGCCGAACCGGAACGCTGCCAGGCCAAATTGCTTCAGCCCAGGCCCACCAGCAGCTATATACATCCAAGACCCCTGCCCCCAACCTCACTCTATAAATATAGGGGCAGGGGTACAACAATGGGGGAGAAGTTTGAGAGCTCAAGCACGGAAGGAACTTTCAAACGCTTTTAGATACTTGTACCAAAGCTTTGTACTTGTAATCTGAGATCTAAAGGAGAAATAACATATAAAGTGGACGTAGGCACGTTCTGGCCGAACCACTATAAATTTGTGTGTCTTTTTACAGTTTAGCCCTTGCTTTTCATATATTTGCATAAGTCACCCAAATCATTAAGAACAACATAAGATCTACTAAATCATACAACTTTGAGGTGTTTGTCCATTTTTTGTGCAAACATTACCTAAGCTTCCCTTTGAATTTGGAGCTAAAACTTGGATTTGCTAAAGAAACTAGGGTTTAGGATTTTAATTTCCCATCTTCCCCACCATTTTTGCTAAAGCTTAAGTTATAGGAAATATTATAAAGGAAGAGGAGTGGAGTGGAGTTGGGTTGATATGTTAGGTTAATGGGCTGAAACCCAAACCCAAAGCCCTAAGTGAAAAGGTCGAAATTTAGCTATCTCCAAACATATCAATGTTTATACTCAAAAAAGTAGTAAACGCCATTTTGGACTCAATGAAAGTGGTCTCGAGTCCAAATTCAACTGTTTACAAAAAGTAGCTTTTCGGACATTAATTCGATTAACGATTCTATATTTAAATAAAATATTTAAATATTCAATCGTAAAATATGCGGGTTGTTACATTTGCCTAAGTGATTTTGATAGTGAAAGTCAAACTAGAATCAAAATTTGATGGTCTATGTTACTAATTAATAGTAAACAGATCATCCTTAAAATAGATTCTACTTTCAAGTTTATGTCGATTTCAAGAGTTTTGATTAGTGGATTTGAATGGTGTGTTAGAGTTTGATGATTTAAGTTGTGCTAATTAATAGCACAAATAAGTCATACTTATAATAAGTACGTCCATCATTTCTACTTAATATTTTAATAAGAGATTATAAATGAATTTTGTGTTGATTTATGCGAATGATTGAAATTGTATTTGGCTCTAAATTGCTGTTTAACATCATACTTTTATTCACTTTTCCTCCAGCTTATTTTCAAAAAATAAATTATTATTTTAAAACTACTTCAAAACTTTTGGTTAATTTGATTGAGTGTTATTAGAATTTATTTATTTTTCCCTGTGGATCGACCCGTACGCGCATACTATGACATCCTATATCTTAAGGCCAAAAGCTAAGCTCTACAGATATCGCGGTCATCTATAGTATTAACTTCTGGTGACAAAATATGATAATAATAATGGTATCAATAATATCAGGAGCACTTAAATGTGAACAAAATCAAAGATTTCAAAAATACAACATTTTACTGATTACATTTAAAAATAATAATTCATATCGAGGTTACATAATCCCTTAATGTTGCCCATGCAATGATTAAATATATTAATAACAAAATAAGCCAAGATAGACATGTGGCGATGCCCCCTTTGTTGACCAGAGTCAATATAGTCATATTTGACTTAATACAAACATCGGAAATAAACGGGATAAACTGTAACTCCTAATTAGCTATCTGTCAGCCACCTGCTATTCTCCGGAAGCTTTATTCGTCAAAATTACTAAAACTTGAAAATCTCAACCCTCAGCCTATATAACTCAATTTTGAGCATCCAGGAGTTTAAGGTGAAATAGAAACTTCGAGTCAGACATAAAGCCTAGTGTGAGTAATACTATACATCTCAGTTATCTAATGTTAAGTGAGACCACACCGCTTAACGGAAAGGGTTTCCCCTCACTAACATACTTTTAAAACATATCTTATGCAAATCTTTTCCGATAATCAAAACTGGTTAAAATCCGTAAAGCGTCATTATGTAAATATACATATCAGGTAATAAATAAACTATCTATTCGAACAATATAGTTTTATTTTGCTAACTATTAACCTTTGGCTGACTCGGGCCTATAAGGCAATATAACAAAATTTATCTAACATCTGTTAGACACTCTTCTTTTAGACGGTCTATCCTTAAAGATTTGTTAAATACTTCTGTTCCATATGACCTGTCCCTAACTTAACATCTTCCAAGGTCATGTGATCCTAATGGTTTTGCGAGCTCACCAATAACTCATCTGTATAGAAACATATATTCCTTCTATGGTACTCATAATTTTAGTCATACCTTTGATAAAGCCCGATACATTGGAATTTTGGACTAAATTAGCTGGGGCTAATAGCTGATGTATAGGGCGCGACCCTATACCAGTCCCTTCTAGTATTCTAATATCTAAGTCATTTTACTTAGGTCCCTTCCCATAATTTTCCTTTAAAACCTTTTCAAAATGATTTAAAACCTTCAAATCAAACTCATACAAGGAAAATACATATACTCTTTCATTACTCAAAATCATCTTTCCATGTTATATATATATACACACTTTACCCAAATCTTAGTTGATGAAAATATTTAAACCTTTGAAAGTCCACCTTTCGAATTCATTGAATGTACCCCTTTCGAAACCATTGAAAGTACCTCTTTCTAAACCAAGTAAACCCTTTCTTTAATATAGACCGAAAGGCCAAAACCTTCCTTTCGAAAACATTCTTAAAAACCTTTCAAAACCCTAGAAATATTCCTTTCAAAAGCTTTAAAACCTTAGACATCTTCCTCTTCAAACCTTTAAACATTGCCTTTCGAAACCCTTGGAAAAACCTTTCCCTTCAACTCCTTCGAAACCATTGGGAACCACCCCTTTGAAATCTTCCTTTAAAACATTTCTAAAGCATCAAATCTTTATAAACATAAACCTATCAAAAGCACATAGGTTCATTTTAAAACATGTGGAAACCTTTAGAAATCATTCCAAAATTTACTCCTTCGAAACCTTTGAAAACCGTTTTGGTTGAAACCATTTTTATTACACCTTCAAGTAGAGCAAAAGGATCAGAAACCCATTAAAGTAGAAAGCATTCCTTTCGAAATCATTTCTATGTAAAGAAGTGATGGTGTAGAAACCATTCCTTCGAAAGCATTGGAGAAGTGGCCTAATTTTAAAAAGCATAGTAACCCTTTCAAAACCAATTTGGGTCGAAGGGTAAAATGCAGCAGGCAGGGGTTTTGACTTAGTCGAAAGCAATTATTGAAAAACAAAGGCACAACCTAGTCGAAAGCTATTCAGTCGAAACCAAGCAGGTGCATTTTCATTTAAAACCAAATAGTGGTTCGACCCCTTTGGAACCCCTAGTTTCGACCTTATACCTTCTGCCTATATTCAATTCACTACGTATCAATTACCTGATACAATATGCATTGGTTTCGATGGAGTCAAAGGCGAAGGTTCGGAGGTGAAAGCCTGGTATCGAAAGCATCGAAACAATAAAAAGCATGTAGATTTGTCCTTTTTAAACTATTTCTTTGTACCTAACCTGCCTTATTTTCAAATTTTGATTGGTTGCAAGTTTCTCTTTTCTAAAAGTACTGCAAATTTTCAAAAATAACAACTTTGAATTATTTAAAAAATACCCCTTCTCCTTTCTATAAATATTTAAACATTTAAGTCACATAGCTTAAATAATTTTATATATACATTAAAACACTTAGGAAAATTTTACAAAAATTCCAAAAAATTACTTCTCATATGTTTTCTAACATATAAATTTCAGACCCTAAGCGAATATAATTTGGCCGTAATTATTTTTAACCCAAAATAACATTTTCTTCACTAGCAAATTCATATAAAATCCACCAAAATTCCGAAAATTCCGAAAATTGAAACACATCTCTAAAACATCATTTCTGATCTATAAAAAAATTCGCAAGGCATTTGGATGTTGTTTAATAGGGTTTTCATATCAAAACATGTCTGAAAATCTGTATGAACAACCATAAATCATCAACAGTTATATATAATCATTCCATCATTCAAAAACATGGCAAATAATTGCAAATAAGTTCGGATTTCATCTTAAAACTGAAAATATAAGAAATAAGAGATGTAACCATTATTCACCTTAGCTTTAGAGATAAAGGAGTTTGAGATTTGGATTAATTTGATTTGATTTAGCTTCTTCCTTAGCTTTTTTTAATCTTCTTCCCCTCTCTCTTGTTATGGTGGCCGACCTCAAGTTTAAAAATTTATCAAATGAAATGAACGTGTATGAGAATACACGACCAAGATTTAAGGGTATAAGAATGGTCTTTCCTAATTTGCCCATCCTCTATTTCATTTTAACTCTTTCTTTTAATTCATTGGTTAAATAGCACGGCTACTCCTTAATTAAAATCAAATCTCAATCCCCTAATCAACACAATATTTTATTTTATTTAGCTAATTAAATATCCTAAATAATGTTATCAAAAATGTTAGACTCTTATCCTTAAAGAATTTCGTCCTTGAACTTACGATAGGATACACAAAATGTCAATCAAAGAGGTAAAACATACCATCAAACAAGTTAGGATAAGCATTTCTAATCCTGCTATCAGTCTACCAATTACAATCTTTCTCATTGTCATTCCACTGGACTTTCACTAATCTGACTATCTTGTTCCTGAGTCTCTTTTCATCTCTCGCGACTATACCAACTGGCTTTCTAACTATGGTCAAGTCCTGTTCCATTGCTAAATCCTCTAACACAGTCGGTGTTATAATAGTCTCCGGGACTCTGACACACTTCTTGAGATGAGAAATATGGAAAGCATCGTGGACTCCAGCCAAACTACTCGGTAACACTAATCTATATGCAAGTTTTTCGATCCTCTCAATAATGCAAAATGGTCCAACGAATCTCGGTGCCAACTTTCTTGACCTTCCGAATCTGATCACACCCTTCATCGATGACATGTGAAGACCCAAAATTTTTGGGAATAAAAATTACTTTAAAATAAATACAAGAATGAATAAAGTAAATAAGTGGGAGAATGATAGTTAGAGAAAATAAGAATGGGGAGAAAAATAGCTTGAAAATAAATATCAGAAGTGAGTGAAGAAATTATGCAAGGAATAAATATTTTTATACAGTGATGAGAGGAAAATGATTAAGTATAAAATGAGTTCAAAAATTCACATGATTTGAGTAGGTGTGAATATTGTATAGAAAGTATATATACTTATGATCAGAGAAGTATGGGATGGTAAAATAAAAATCCTTTTGATAATTAAATTGCATAGAAATCAGTCAAGAAATATTTATGAGTGAGAATGTATTTTGAAATAAATTAAGGAAGAAATAAATAAAACAAGTTAACTAAAAATTTAACTTATAAAAAGGGAACATGAAAAATAACTCGGGTATAATAAGAATACATTGTCAAGTGGAGTCATAGGAAAACAATGCGCAGGTAAAATTCATGCAAATATCATGCATTCAGAAAAGAGGAAAACAAGTTGTTTAACCAGAAATAGAAATCAAAAGGAAATGGCATATTTAGCCACAATTGCACAAACTTAATTCTCTGAGTAATGCAAGGTTAAAATGGGTTTTTTCCTTTAGTAAAACCCTAGTAAAATGATTTAAATCAAGAGGGAAAGCAGAGGTTTTCTCTGAGGGAAAAGACAGAAACACATTGAAAAAAATAGAAAGAAGAGCTCACCCTGTTTTCAAGCTTAGGCATTCTCTGGGAAGAGAAGAGAAAGGTGAGTGACAATCACTTATGAGATTTAAGGCATTAAGTCCCAAGTAAGGGCAGCCAATTATTTTATATGAAAAATCATTTTATGATTTCTGTTAATCTTTATTTTTCTGAATAAATATATGATGATCACGAATGGCATTTTGGTTGAACTATTGGTTGCTGTTTTGATTTGTGTTTGGTATTGACTATTTTTGTTTTGAAATTTGTTTAATCAATCATACAACCTGATTACAGAACTGAGTTTATGACTTAGTTTTTATAGGAGAATAATTTGATTGATTTATTGAGAAATAGGGTATTAAATAAAGAAATGATTAGGTAGTATGAACAAAGAGGTTTATGCTCATGACTAGTTCATTTAAAAGCTGATATGAACAAAGTAATATGGTGAAAATGTGTTGAGTTGTTCAGATTAAAATCCAATATGTTTATGGGTTTTTCTCAAAACCCATATCCTATGTTCACAGTAAAACAAATATGGTAATTCTTATAATTTCAGCAGATTTATATAAGCAAAGAAAAATTTCTAGAAACCATTATACTAGCAAGTTTTAGAGAAAAAAAATGATCTAGCAGAAAAGACTTTGAAATGGGTTGTGAAATTTTGTATGAATGTTTGACATGTTTGGATATGCTTTTTAAGGGAATTAAAATTCCTGACTCATGAAATGAAGAAAGGAATATAAAAGTATGCCTGGAATTAAAAAGAGAATTCCTCAGATGAGTATATAAACATGGTCTCTAAATTACAAAGTAATTTAGGAGAGGTGCCTTGATCTACTCATCATCAGGTGGATGATGAGTATGTGCATGACTTGTTCAAGTCCTGAAGGCCTCTGTGCAAAGGTTAACAGAATTGAGTCCTTTGCAATGCACACTTTGTGTTCAAAGGCAAGAGTATGGACCATATAAAAATATAAAAATGGGATTGAAAGGTTATGGTATGGATTTTTAGGAAGCTTAAATCCCTAGAAGTTTGTGCATGTACAACTGAATGGATTGAATGAATGAATGCTGGGTGCATATTTGTTAAATAAATTTAAATGTGTATATACTCAGGTTTAACATGAAATCAAATAGTGTAAAATTTATATGTTCTCTGCACAGTTTTTAAGAATTTATAATTTGTTTTAATAATGATTTCACTCATACTAGAATTTTAATTCTAACCCAATTTATTGCCCTTGCAATATTTGGGGTGTCTCATTTCTATTGAGCCAGCTCAAAATATTGTTGCAGGTAGAGATGCATGAGTAGATTGCTTGCTTGGAAAACTAGAAGACTTGCTTGAGTTTTTTTAAATATGCAGTAGTTCATTGTGATAAAGATAGCTAGGCAAACTTTCTTAAGTCTATGTGGACCTTTCAGCATTGTAGTGGCTTTGTTTATTTGAAAAGAAGTTGTAAAACTTAAATATTATGTGTGTTTGAAGTTACAGATCTTAATGACTGATTTTAATATTTTCTGATAGACTATGATGGGGAAAATTATGCCATGTAATTTAATATGTGGACATGCTTTCTTTATCAAAGGTTGTTAAATTTTTAAATAGAAAAGTTGCATTAGTTTATGGATATGCATGTAGCTATAAATTGTTAAGTGATATTGAATCTGGCATTGGCTAACAAGAAGAGCTTGACCATGACTTATAACTGATATAGGGTCATGAGAAGCTTGAAATCTTAACCTGAAAATCCTCTTTGAACATCTGATTTTACAGTGAAGAATTTGCATTGTATTGTATCATAAAAATGAAACATATATGCTTTGTACTTATAATCTGAAATGCAACTTTATTGAACTGAGCCTATCTAACCACCTATTTGGTTTAAGTCAAGGGAGTCTTGCCTTTAACAAGTTTGTTGAAAAAAAATGCATTGCTTTGTAGTCTACCTAGATGTTAAACTTGCTAAAAATCCCTCCGTTTGATTGATCACTTTCAATTGTTTTATAATCTGAGAGCTTATCAGTACCCTACTCAAAATGTTCATTTGAAAGTTTACATTAGGCTGATTTTGATATTGCTTCAATCATTATATTCCTGCAAGTCCATATCTGATATGCTAGATTGAGTTAGCATTTCTGCTTGCCTGTAGTTTTTCCTCTGCCTGGTTTAAAATACACTGATCACTAAATGTTCAAAGAACATTATAAATATTTTAAGACATGAGTATAGTTACTTGACACAAACATTGTTAGAGTAAGCAATAAGCACCCCGGAATAAAATTCTCAAACTAGAGTTGTTTTCATTACTCAGCATAAATCCAAAGGGAAAAAAACAATAAGTAACAAACTCATAGATTCCTAGACACAAAAGGCATGAGTATATTAATCCAGAAATTAAATTATTGGGCCATGAAACAAGTTATGAAGAAAATCAATTAAATAACTGATTTGAGAAGTAACAAAAGATTCAAAAAAAATATAGTTATATCAGAATTAAATAAGAATAAAAGAGATGGCTATGTAACAAAAAATCTCTTGAATATGAGAAACTTTTTGTGATTGAAATTCTTTGCTAATTTAATTACTCCGATAGGCAAAGAAACATTTATATATCTTCATATATATAAATGACACGATTGAATTGAAATACTGATATTTTTATATTGGTAAAATATGGATCTTGGGGAAATGAGAAATGAATTAATGAAGTGACCCAAAAAAAACTCACTAAAAATCACTAAGACAAACGCTAATAGAAGTGGGTCACTTCAGTTGGTATCAGAGCGAGGTTGTTAAAACATAGCACAAATATATTATCCAATCTTCTTGTATGGATAAAATTCTAAAAAAATAATATAATAATGATAGAAATAAATATCCACAGTTGGAATAAATTGCAGATAATGATTAAATTAGAAATATGACTAACTAACTATGCAATTGAATAGTGAATCATGGTAGGGAGACCACCAAGTCATGGAGCAGGACCCTCCAATACAGCACCAATGGTTAATTTGCAAGATTTGGTGAGAGCATTTAGATAAGGAGCAGTGCACAGGGAAGAGAATCCTCATGAGGAATTAACTAAGCTATTGAAGACATTCTCAAACTTAGAAGGCAAGGATTTTGAAGGCACTGAAGGGGTTATGGGTGTGCAGACATGGTTGAGAACTCTAGAAAGAATATTTGCAGATATGCAAATCAATGATCAAAGGAAAAGACAGATAGCTTCTAGGTGACTCAAAGGAGCAGCATTAGATTGGTGGGAGGTGATCATCACAGGAAGGCCAGAAAATGAGATAACATGGGATCAATTAAAGGAGATGCTTGAGGCAAGGTTTGTCCCAGCAACAGCTTAGGCAACATTGCTTGAGGAATTCATAAGGCTGAGGCAAGGACCAATGAGTGTGACTGAATACACTCAAAAATTTGAGAGTTTGTCTAAGTATGGAACTATGCTCATAGGAAATGAAGAATCAAAGAATTCAAGATTTATTCAAGTACTCAATGCTGGTTTGAGTAGAGCAATGTTACGATACAAAGACTGGACATTTGATCAAGTAATAGACATTACTCTTTCTTTTGAACAACATGACAATGCAAGGGAAAAATTTAGAAGCATAAGGGTTAACAATCAAAAGAATGGGAAAAATAGAGCACATCCCTATGACAAAAAGAATATGGATAAGAAAGTGGAGGGAGCAGCCATTGGGGAAGCTAAGAAGAAAGTTACTTGTTATAATTGTGGCAAAGAGGGACACATAAGTAATAGGTGTCAAGCAGCCAAGAAGGCACCATTTAGCTACTATAACTGTGGGAAAGAGGGCCATATTAAAAGAAACTGCCCAGAGTTTAAGAAAGGAGCAAAGGTAAGAGCATTGGAAACAAAGGCAAAGGAAAATGAAGCAGGAAGCTCTGGACAATTGGAAGGTATACTTCTAATTAAAAGTTACCCAATCACAGTTATATATGACACTGGAGCTACACATTATTTGATATCACAAGACATAGTGGAAAAATTAGCTCTCACATGCAACAAAGTTGAAAAACCCTTGTTTATTCAAAGTCCCCTGGGTAGCTCTTGTTTGCTAGGATTAAAATGTTTGGGAGTAGAATTAAACATAGGAGGAAATGTATTTAAATTTGATTTGTTTGTATTGAAATACCCTGGAACAGGAATTATTTTAGGGGTAGATTGGTTGAGTAAATTCAATGCAATTTTGAAACTAGAAAATTTCACTATATCTTTGAAAACAGAAAATGGCAAAAATATTTTAGTCATGAGTGAAATAGCTAAAACAAATTGTCTTAATCAAATATGGAATCTAACTGAGAAGGAATTAATTTTAGAAAACATAGAAGTAATAAGAGAATATCCAGATGTTTTTGGAGAGGTAGTAGAGGTACCAGAAAATAGACCAGTTGAATTTCAGATAAGGTTAATTCCTGGATCAAGTCCTATCATTAAGAAACCTACTAGAATGGGTCCAAAAGAATTAATAGAATTGAAGCAACAGTTGGAAGAATTGGAGCAGAGAGGCTTCATAAGGCCTAGTAGTTCCAACTGGGGTTCTCCAGTTGTATTTGTGAAGAAACATGATGGTACACTAAGGATGTGTATTGATTACAGAGAATTGAACAAAGTGACCATCAAAAACAAATACTCACTCCCCAGAATTGATGATCTATTTGATCAATTGAATGGAGCAAAGATCTTCTCAAGGCTAGATTTAGCCTCTGGGTTTCATCAGATGAAGGTAGAGGAAGAAAGCATTAAGTATACTGCCTTCAATACAAGGTATGGGTTATATGAATTTTTGGTGATGCCTTTTGGATTGACAAATGCACCATCATATTTTGTAGATTTAATGAATAGAACATTTAGAGATTTTCTAGATAAATTGTGGTTGTTTTTATTGATGACATATTAGTGTATTCAAAACAGAGGAGGATCATGCAAAACATTTGCATCTGGTTTTGTCTAGACTGAGAGCACATGATCTAAAGGCCAAATTCTCAAAATGTACATTTTGGCAGAATGAAGTAAAGTTTTTGGGGCACATTGTATCACAACAAGGGGTTAGTGTAGATCCAACTAAGGTGATAGCAGTGCAAGGATGGAGTAGACCCAAATCAGTGACTGAGGTGAGATCATTTTTGGGAATCGCAGGCTATTATAGGAGATTTATAAAAGACTTTGCAAGAATAGCCATTCTATTGACCAAGCTAACTAGGAAAGAGCAGCCATATGTGTGGACAGAGAAATGTGAGCAGGCCTTTACATTATTAAAGAAAGCATTGATGGAAGCTCCAGTTTTTCAAGTACCAGAGGGAAATGAAGGATTAGTAGTTTACACAGATGCTAGTGGATCTGGACTAGGGGCAGTGCTCATGCAACATGGTAGGGTCATAGCATATGCATCAAGGCAACTCAAGCCAAATGAAACTAGGTATGCTACACATGATTTAGAACTAGCTGCTGTAGTATATGCATTGAAGCTATGGAGACATTATTTATTAGGTGCTAAGTTTGAATTGTTTATAGACCATAAGTCACTTAAATACTTGTTTTCCCAAAAAGACTTAAACATGAGGCAACATAGGTGGGTAGAATTTCTAGCTGCCTATGATCTTGATATATTGTATACCCCAGGAAAAGCTAATAAAGTGGCAGATGCATTAAGTAGACATCAAGCAAAATTGGCAAGCTTAATGATGGATGAGTTCAAGGATTTGTCAATCCTTAGTGAGGTGGAAGTGAAAGAAGAAACTAGTGTATCAGATAAGACACACAGTGAGATGATTGAATATGGTAAATTAAGCCTCATTTCCTTAAAATCAACACTGGTTGATAAAATAGAACAAATGCAGGATCAAGATATAAATTTGAAGGAGAAAAAGAACATGATATCACAAGGCATGACAGTGGAAAACTATGAGGTAGATGATAAAGGATACTTAAGGAAAAAGGGGAAACTCTGCATACCAAATGTAGAGGAACTGAAGCAAGAAGTTATGGATGAGCATCACAAAAAAAATATACTATATATCCAGGTGGTACAAAAATGTACCATGATCTTAAGAGGAATTACTGGTGGCCGGGATGAAAGGAGCAGTGGCAAAATATGTGGCAAATTGCTTGACATGCCAACAAGTAAAGGCAGATTATCAAAGACCCTCAGGTTTACTGCAACCTTTAGAAGTGCCTACCTGGAAGTGGGAAAGCATTTCAATGGATTTTGTGGATGGTTTGCCAAGAACAAGAAGAGGCAATGATAGTATTTGGGTAGTGGTTGATAGGCTTACAAAAACAGCACACTTCATTCCTATAAATTCAAACAGAAATGCCCATAAACTAGCTTAGTTATTTGTGAAAGAGATAGTGAGATTGCATGGCCCCAAGACTATCATTAGTGATAGAGATACTTTGTTTACTTCAAGGTTTTGGAGTAGCTTTCAAGAAGCTATGGGGACAGAACTAAGCCTAAGCATAGCCTACCACCCACAAACAGATGGGAAAACTGAAATTGTTAATAAGATTTTAGAAGATTTGCTTAGAGCATGCATACTTGATTTTGGAGGCAACTGGGAGGATCATATTTATTTAGCTAAATTTGCTTAGAATAATAGCTACCAGTCCACCATAGGAATGGCTCCATTTGAGGCTTTGTATGGGAAGCCTTGCTTATCTCCTGCATGTTGGATGGAGGCTGGTGAAAGAGTGTTACTTGGACTAGACAGTGTAAAAGAAACTTCTACAAGAATTGAATTAGTGAGGCAAAGAATGAGAGTAGCTTAAGAGAGACAGAAAACATATGTAGATAAAAGGAGAAGGCCAATAGAATTTGAGGTGGGAGACTATGTGTTTCTCAAAGTTTCACCAATGAGGAAAATATTGAGATTTGGCAAAACAGGGAAACTATCACCAAGGTATATAGGACCATATGAAGTTGTTCAAAGAATAGGGACTTTAGCTTATAGGTTGAAGTTACCAGAGGAATTGAGCAAAATACATGATGCATTTCATGTATCCCAATTGAGAAAATGGGTGCATGATAAGGAGACCATTCTTGAATCTCCTACACATGTTGAAATTCAAGAAAATCTGGTTTATAAAAAGGAACCAGTGGGCATTGTGGCTAGAGAAGAAAAGAAACTGAGAAATAAAATAATTAAACTAGTTAAAATCCAATGGAGTTTAGATGGAAATGACTGCACATGGGAGGCTGAAGATAGGATGAAGGATAAGTACCCTAATCTATTTTCTGCTTGAAGGTATGTCTAGAACCGTAATAACTTTAAATATTACTTAAGTGTATTTGACTGATCTTAGAGGAATGAATTTCTGATATGTTTGAAATATACTAATGAACCAATATATAATTGTGCGACACAATTCCTTTTAGGGGGAAAGTATGTGAAGACCCAAATTTTTTTAGAATAAAAATTACTTTAAAATAAATACAAGAATGAATAAAGTAAATAAGTGGGAGAATGATAGTTAGAGAAAATAAGAATGGGGAGAAAAATAGCTTGAAAATAAATATCAGAAGTGAGTGAAGAAATTATGCAAGGAATAAATATTTTTATACAGTGATGGGAGGAAAATGATTAAGTATAAAATGAATTAAAAATTCACATGATTTGAGTAGGTGTGAATATTGTATAGAAAGTATATATACTTATGATCAGAGAAGTATGGGATGGTAAAATAAAAATCCTCTTGATAATTAAATTGCATAGAAATCAGTCAAGAAATATTTATGAGTGAGAATGTATTTTGAAATAAATTAAGGAAGAAATAAATAAAACAAGTTAACTGAAAATTTAACTTATAAAAAGGGAGCATGAAAAATAACTCGGGTATAATAAGAATACATTGTCAAGTGGAGTCATAGGAAAACAATGCGTAGGTAAAAATCATGCAAATATCATGCATTCAGAAAAGAGGAAAATAAGTTGTTTAACCAGAAATAGAAATCAAAAGGAAATGGCATATTTAGCCACAATTGCACAAACTTAATTCTTTGAGTAATGCAAGGTTAAAATGGGTTTTTTCCTTTAGTAAAACCCTAGTAAAATGATTTAAATCTAGAGGGAAAGCAGAGGTTTTCTCTGAGGGAAAAAACAGAAACACATTGAAAAAAATAGAAAGGAGAGCTCATCCTGTTTTCAAGCTTAGGCATTCTCGGGGAAGAGAAGAGAAAGGTGAGTGACAATCACTTATGAGATTTAAGGCATTAAGTCCCAAGTAAGGGCAGCCAATTATTTTATATGAAAAATCATTTTATGATTTCTGTTAATCTTTATTTTTCTGAATAAATATATGATGATCATGAATGGCATTTTGGTTGAACTATTGGTTGCTGTTTTGATTTGTGTTTGGTATTGACTATTTTTGTTTTGAAATTTGTTTAATCAATCATACAACCTGATTACAGAACTGAGTTTATGACTTAGTTTTTATAGGAGAATAATTTGATTGATTTATTGAGAAATAGGGTATTATATAAAGAAATGATTAGGCAGTATGAACAAAGAGGTTTATGCTCATGCCTAGTTCATTTAAAAGCTGATATGAACAAAGTAATATGGTGAAAATGTGTTGAGTTGTTCAGATTAAAATCCAATATGTTTATGGGTTTTTCTCAAAACCCATATCCTATGTTCACAGTAAAACAAATATGGTAATTCTTATAATTTCAGCAGATTTATATAAGCAAAGAAAAATTTCTAGAAACCATTATACTAGCAAGTTTTAGAAAAAAAAATGATCTAGCAGAAAAGACTTTGAAATGGGTTGTGAAATTTTGTATGAATGTTTGGCATGTTTGGATATGCTTTTTAAGGGAATTAAAATTCCTGACTTATGAAATGAAGAAAGGAATATAAAAGTATGCCTGGAATTAAAAAGAGAATTCCTCAAATGAATATACAAACATGGTCTCTAAATTACAAATTAATTTAGTAGAGGTGCCTTGATCTACTCATCATCAGGTGGATGATGAGTATGTGCATGACTTGTTCAAGTCCTGAAGGCCTCTGTGCAAAGGTTAACAGAATTGATTCCTTTGCAATGCACACTTTGTGTTCAAAGGCAAGAGTATGGACCATATAAAAATATAAAAATGGGATTGAAAGGTTATGGTTTGGATTTTTAGGAAGCTTAAATCCCTAGAAGTTTGTGCATGTACAACTGAATGGATTGAATGAATGAATGAATGCTGGGTGCATATTTGTTAAATAAATTTAAATGTGTATATACTCAGGTTTAACATGAAATCAAATAGTGTAAAATTTATATGTTCTCTGCACAGGTTTTAAGAATTTATAATTTGTTTTAATAATGATTTCACTCATACCAGAATTTTAATTCTGACCCTATTTATTGCCCATGCAATATTTAGGGTGTCTCATTTCTATTGAGGCAGCTCAAAATATTGTTGCAGGTAGAGATGCATGAGTAGATTGCTTGCTTGGAAAACTAGAATACTTGCTTGAGTTTTTTTAAATATGCAGTAGTTCATTGTAATAAAGATAGTTAGGCAAACTTTCTTAAGTCTATGCAGACCTTTCAGCATTGTAGTGGCTTTGTTTATTTGAAAAGAAGTTGTAAAACTTAAATATTATATGTGTCTGAAGTTACAGATCTTAGTGACTGATTTTAATATTTTCTGATAGACTATGATGGCGAAAATTATGCCATGTAATTTAATATGTGGCCATGCTTTCTTTATCAAAGGTTGTTAAATTTTTAAATAGAAAAGTTGCATTAGTTTATGGATATGCATGTAGCTAAAAATTGTTAAGTGATATTGAATCTGGCATTGGCTAACCAGAAGAGCTTGACCATGACTTATAACTGATATAGGATCATGAGAAGCTTGAAATCTTAACCTGAAAATCCTCTTTGAACATCTGATTTTACAGTGAAGAATTTGCATTGTATTGTATCGTAAAAATGAAACATATATGCTTTGTACTTATAATCTGAAATGCAACTGTATTGAAATGAGCCTATCTAACCACCTATTTGGTTTAAGTCAAGGGAGTCTTATCTTTAACAAGTTTGTTGAAAAAAAAATGCATTGCTATGTAATCTACCTAGATGTTAAACATGCTAAAAATCCCTCCGTTTGATTGATCACTTTCAATTGTTTTATAATCTGAGAGCTTATCGGTACCCTCCTCAAAATGTTCATCTGAAAGTTTACATTAGGCTGATTTTGATATTGCTTCAATCATTGTATTCCTGCAAGTCCATATCTGGTATGCTAGATTGAGTTAGCATTTCTGCTTGCCCGTAGTTTTTCCTCTGCCTGGTTTAAAATACACTGATCACTAAATGTTCAAAGAACATTATAAATATTTTAAGACATGAGTATAGTTACTTGACACAAACATTGTTAGAGTAAGCAATAAGCACCCCGGAATAAAATTCTCAAAATAGAGTTGTTTTTAGTACTCTGCATAAATCCAAAGGGAAAAAAACAATAAGTAACAAACTCATAGATTCCTAGACACAAAAAGCATGAGTATATTAATCCAGAAATTAAATTATTGGGCCATGAAACAAGTTGTGAAGAAAATCAATTAAACAACTAATTTGAGAAGTAACACAAGATTCAAAAAAAATATAGTTATATCATAATTAAATAAGAATAAAAGAGATGGCTATGTAACACAAAATCTCTTGAATATGAGAAACTTTGTGTGATTGAATTTCTTTGCTAATTTAATTACTCTGATAGGCAAAGAAACATTTATATATCTTCATATATATAAATGACAGGATTGAATTGAAATACTGATATTTTTATATTGGTAAAATATGGATCTTGGGGAAATGAGAAATGAATTAATGAAGTGACAAAAAAAAACTCACTAAAAATCACTAAGACAAAGGCTAATAGAAGTGGGTCACTTCATGACACCTTGACGAAAACCTGATCTCCAACTAAGAACTGTAAATCTTTTCATCTTCTATCTGTATAACTCTTCTGTCTAGACTGAGCCTCCTTCATTCTAGCCCGAATGACCTCAATCTTTTCTATAGCTTCTCTAACTAAATCTGGACCAAGAACCAGCCAATCCCCGGTCTCGAACCGACAAGCAGGAGATTTGCATGGCCTTCCATATAAAGCTACAAATGGTGCCATCCCAATGTTAGTCTGATAACTACTGTTATACAAAAAATGAACTAAATGGAGATGGTCTTCCCATAGTACCCTGAAGTCTAGGACACATGCTCTTAACAAGTCTTCCAAGACTTTGTTAACTCTTTCTGTTTGCCCATCGTCTATGTATTGTAAGCGCTACTCATCTTGAGTTTGGTTCTCAAAACTTTCTGCAGACTCTTCCAGAACTCACTACTAAATAAGGAATCTCTATCGCATACTATACTACTAGGAATTCCATGCAGTCTAACCACTTCTTCATAAACAACTTTACCAAAACAGGTGTCGTCGTAGTTGACTTAACTAGAATGGAATGGTCACTCTTGGTCAATCTATCCACCATGAACCATATACTTTCATTTCCTCTGTTCGACCTTGGCAACCCGTCAATAAAATCCATAGAAATAGAATCTTACATCCATGCCAGAATATCCAATGGCCGAAGTAATTCACTTGGCTTCTGGTGCTCGGCCTTTGCCTATTGGCAATTCAAGCACTGCTTTATCCATAAGCCAATATCCTATTTCATACCTTCCTAGAAGAAACTTCTATTCATATCCTGATACATCTTAGTTTCTCCCGGATGAATAGTGAACTTCGAACGATGACATTCCTCCAAAACTTATTTCCTTATATTTCCTACACTCGGAACATATAATCTGCCTTTCTTTCTTAGCCACCCATTCTGGTCAAGACTGAAATCCCTTAAGTCATCACTCTCGGTTCCTTGCTTAATCTTTCTGATCCGTTCAGCTAAAACCGGATCCTCCTCCTATTTAGAAGCAATCTTTTCGATCATCATTGGTTGAATTTCGAAACAAAATAATACAACGGTTTCTCCACTAGACCCAACCTCGGATCCCTATTGAACTCTATAAGCTGATAATGCTTCTAAATCATTTCACTCAGCAATCATCGCCAACACTACATTCTGATGTTTCCTTCTAAGTGCATATACTACCTTGTTGCCTTACCCCGGTGTATACTCAATTCCAAAATCATAAGCGGCAATAAACTCTAACGACCTTTGTTGCCTCATGTTCAGCTCCTTCTAAGAAAACAAATACTTTAGCGACTTATGATCTGTATATAACTCAAACCTTTCTTCCAAAAGGTAATTCCTCCACACTTTCAATGCAAAAATCATAGCAGCCAATTCCAAATCATGTGTCAAATATCTGATCTCATGCGGTCTAAGCTATCTAGAAGCATAGGATATCACTTTACCTTTATGCATCAGCACAGCTCCTAATCCTGTTCCACATGCATCTGTATAAACCACCAAATCCTGATTCCCTTCTAGAACAACCAACACCGGTGCATGTGTCAATAAGTGTTTTAAACTTTGGAATGCTTCCTCAAATTTATCGGTCCACACAAACTTCACATCCTTTCGCGTTAGCTTAGTCATTTGTGCTGCTATTCGCAAGAAATCCTTAATGAATCTCCTATAATAACCAGTTAATCCAAGAAAACTCTTTTATCTCAGTCACTGTCTTAGGTCTCTTCCAACTGTTCACCACTCAATTACAATCAAATCTATTGACAACCCTTTCTCTGAGACCACATGACCAAGAAACTTCACTATCTTCTCCTAGAAATGACATTTTGAAAACTTTGCCTTCAGTTGATGCTGCCTCAGCGTCTCAAGCACAACTCTAAGATAAACTTCATGTAACTACCCGGAATTTTGGGCATTTGAAATTGAAATATTTAATTGATTTTAAATATTTGAAAGTTGGTTTCTAACGTGAATTTCAAATATAACCAATTATTTGATAATTCAATTATTAGATTAAACAATTGGAAATTGGGTAAAACATGAAATGTTTGTTTTTAAGCTCGTTAAAATAATTCAAAGGCTTATAAAATATATATTGGTAATACTGAAGATAATATAACTTTTAAAATTGAATTTAAAGGTGATTTGTTCAATTTTAAAAATATATCGTATAAATTGACATTTAAAAATAGCCTTCAGGGGCACAGTCTCGAAATTCAACGAAACCAGTTCCATTGGATCCGTAATATTGTATTATTATCAGATTTCAATTTTCAATGCGTTTGGAGTTATCATGGGGCCGTACGGTATATAAACGCGTTGAAATCTATATCGGAAATTCAATATAATAACTAGGTCCGAAAAGCTATCTTCTCCATACAATCGAATTAGGATTCAGAACCTTTTCCATTGCATTCGAAATAGTGGTATAATATTATGAACGCCTAGCGGCACGCCTCGATTGGAGGTCAAGATTTTAAGCTATGATTTTGAGTCGTTTAAAAATTTAAATATCTATATATATATATATATATATATGTTGACTGGTCAAAATGCTGTTCACATCAGATTTATTTTTCTTTCCTCTTCACATCAACACTTTTTTCTTTCTATTCAAATCACTGTTCATTTTCTTTTCAAAAGACATTTCCCCCTAAAGCACGTTTTCCCCTTTTCACTCCTTTTTAAAACCTCACAGCCGATCATTTCAAAAGCAAACTTTATAAATTGAATGTCCTGCCTATTTAAAATGGTGAGCCGCTTATTTCTTTCCAGTTTCGATTTGTTTGAAAAGCAAATAAAAAAAATGGAGGCATTCGAAATGAAAATCGAAATCCCGAGCCGATCTCTTCGTCCCAGTCAAAGTCGAACCTACATCCCTTGCCGTTCTTTCCTTCTTCCAAGAGAGGGCATCGCATCAAAGACACACGATTCGAAATCGCATTCAAAGGGTCGAACTCGTTCGAAGATGTATGCATCACGACATTATCGCGATGCTTAGGTCGAGCTCGAGCCTGCTTGGGAATCGAGTTAGCAGCGCGAAGTCGGAGGGTTCGAGTAACTCCATGTGGTGACGTGCTGGGTTAGTGCTTGGTCGAGGCAGTGGTGGGTTTGCGTGATGGTCAGCGATGGCGGCTCGAGCAGTGGCGATGTCATGAGGTTTGGTTAGACGGCTCGTTAAGGTAATTTAATTCATTTTATTTTGTATGACGTAGTTTTAAACTTTTAATTTAAAATCATAGGTTATTATTTCTTTTGCCAAAAATTTAACAGTAAAGGAAAAATATATAAATAGGAATATATCCATATAAAAATATACGGTGAAATATATATTGAGATATTTTTTAATTTATATATATTACAAAGACATAAACTGCGGTTTTGTTATACACATAGAAAAAAGAAGAAGTGAAAATATAATTATACAGTGAGATATATATAAATGTAGTTTTTCAATTTATATATATATTCAGAAAGCAGAAAAAAATAATTACAGTAAAGTATAAAATAATTATGTTTTTAATTTAATAAATATATATATATATTCACATACAAATTTTAATTTAAAACAGTAAATATATATATAGAGATAAGATTTTTGAAAATGGAGATTTTTATAATGTTTGAGTTTATATAAAATTTGATTTTTAAATCTATATAGATTATTTTATAAATATATGTGGTTTCAAAAGAAAAGATAAATAAATAAAGATACATGTTTAAACTTACTATTTTAAAATAATGTAATGGTGATTAACGTGTTTAATCAATTTATTCAATTACTTTAGTTCTAAAAATTATTTATGATAGGAAAATTAGTTTAGAATTAAATTATTAGTTTAAATTTAAAAAAATGATGGTAATTTATTTTTCGATTGGTTCAGATATTAATAAACCATACAATGTTTGTACAAGGTCCAAAATCGTGAAGGAAATAGCCGGTTTGGGTCGGATTGCAAAACAAAATCAAAGATGAGTTAATCTCACTCAAATTGTATTTACTGGTGGGTTTGAATTGTTAAATTTAAATTATTGGTTGGTTTCTTGAATTGACAGTTTATAATCAGTCTGGATGTGATATTATATATAGTAGTATACATATATATTGGAGTGGTTGATATTCCCACATTATATAGAGGATGAAACCCTATGCGCCCCACATAATAGCGGATGACCCTATATACCACTTAATCCCCCTCGAAGTGGTATTTGTATTTTTATATTGTGCTAACATCTGTGGATGTAGGGAAATAGGTTGAAGGGATCCAACTGAATTCCTCAAAAATATTGTAACTTATTTTCATATTCAAGGGTATGATTTATTTGGCAAACTATGATAGATTTTATTTAAAATTGAAATTTGCTGAATTATATGGCTGGCTGAATGTATTCTGGGTATTTTAAGATGTCAAAAATATATAAAGATCGGATTTTTGAAGGAAAATAAAAAGAAAATTTTAAGTAAAATAATTATAGTGAGTTTGGATAACTTAAAAGAACGAGTTTGTTAAAAGGATAAAATTTTGATTTTAAAAATCCGGTTAAATAAATTCCGAGTATGGAGAGAGAGATTTTTAAATAATGGAAGTAAAGGAGTTTGTGGACTTAATCGATATTGTTTAAAAATAAAAAGATTTATTTTTAAATTCAAGATTTAAAATGAGTTGGAGAAAAATAAAGGGATAATTTGAAATAAAGTATGAAATTGATATTTCAAATTTAAATAAGGTTTTAAATCGTAATAATGGAGTGAATCTGGAATTAATGGGTTTTTGGAACTGTGATTAAAAGAGAATGAGGCTATGGATTTATAAACTGGGTTTATAAATAATGTGAAATTAATATCAGTGGATATTTGAGGTTTTAAATTCACGGTGGGAATTTATAAGGAGATGGTAGTTGTTTTTAAAAATAAAAAGTGGTTTTATTTTTAAAAGTGTGGAAAGGAAAATTTACGGGATTGGGACGTAAATTAAATTGGGATAAATCGAGAAGGATTTATAAATGATTAGACGGGTTATATTGGGATGGAAAGTGTATTTTCCTGAAAAGCCAAGTATATTTTTAAAGAAGATTTTTTTTAGTATAAGTTAAAAGTTTTAAAAGTGTTTTAAAAGAATTTTTTTAGAAAATTTATTATTTAGTTGTTTTAAAATTGTTAAAGTAAATAGTAATTAAGTTAATTATAGTAGTCAATTATTTTTGAATGTTAAATTAGTATTATGATTTTAAAAAGGATAATTATTAAATATTTATGTTTTATAAAATAACTTTTCTATTTAAAGGAAGTTTGGCTAAAGGTTTACTTGAAGAATTATTATTGAATTTGATAACTATTATTTTGATAAGTGATTTAAGTAGTTCTATTTTAAATGTTTTAAGTGTATATTTTTTTGGATAAAGTGATTTAATTTGTTTAAAATCTAAAATTTAAAAAGACTTGGTGCTTTTCAGGGGAAATAAAATAATTGGTTGGATGATTATTTAATTTGATATTTAAATAACCGACTATCAATATTGGCAAATGCGCTAATCATTTCGAAGAGACCTGAATCAGATTTAATTATCCGAAAACCATTTTGATCCAGTTTGAACGTAGCGAATGAATACCGTGAAGATGATGAAGTCAGATATTTGGTTTGTCCAGACCCAGGGCAACTTGTATGGATGAATGCTATCAGACCATTGTCATTGGAGGACGGTGAGTATCCAAAGTGAATGAGTTCATTTAAAAAGGTAACGCTTAGCCTCAAGCCTCATCAACCGGGAATGGCTAAAACAGAGGAGGTGTAGCAAGGCTAAGTGGGTTGCACCCAATTAGGGTAAGGTCATTCCTGTCTAGAGTCCCTTCAATCTCGGCTTTGTGGGCGGTTGCTGATCCCAACCGCGGGGTGATCTTATTCGTACTATCCAGTAAGGGATAGCTCCGGTCTTGTGTTGCAGGGGATCGGGAGTGGTCCTTGGTACTCTGATTTAGACCATGTATTGTGACGGGCGGTACCCCAGTAGCCCTGCCATTGTATGGAAACCCAATCTCCGATAAGTGCCTTCGGACATGTTTGTATAACTATTATGCTGGAATTTAATGAATGTAACAATTTTGGCTATTTGAATAAGTATTTGTGCTTAGACACCATTATAATATCAGAAGATTTGATATAAAATGTTTTGGTTATCCAAAGTTAAAAACCCGGCATGTTTATTTGTGGCGTGGTATTACGAGATACCTTTGATTTTCAAAATGATTTTTAAAACATTAATAATTCAATTCAGTGTGTTTTCTTACGCTGGTTTTCCAGACTAACTCGGGTGTTATTTTAGTATAATGCTCGGGTCAGACCAAGTATTACAAATTCCGGATATGAGCTATGGAGCTCAGGAGACGAGCTGGATGACGAGGCTTATTTCCGTAGATTTGTATTTCCGCTGTGTAGGGAGAAGTTACTATACTGTCCAGATTTGATGTAATGATTGTGTACTCTAATGATTGTAGGTATTAAACTGTTACAGATTCTTTTGTATAAAAATCTGTTGTTATATATTATATTCTATTCCGCTGTGATTTTGAGATTTTGCTTTGTTGTTTTCTCTTCTTCATCTAACTCTTTCTTTTTTCCCTTACGGTCTGGTATTTTCGGCATTCGATTGTTCGGCATGTAATACAATGGCTATATTGATGTCAATTTTCGGGGGTCAAAAAACTGGGTCGTGACAATTAGGTATCAGAGCCGAAGGTTAAGCGAGAACCTTGGCTCTGGTGGGGATTACTCATTAGAGATAGGGTCAGTAGCACCCTAGAATGAGTTTGAGTGTATTAATAGATATGAGCGTGTATTTGTTAGTGAATATAAAATTGTTTATATTGTGTTGATTCGTTTGTTGAGTGGTTTATGGATTCTGGTCAATACGAGTAATTAACGTTATTGATAGGGATCTTTAAACACTTGAATAGAATAATTCGACATAGTAGTGTTTAAATAACGTAAATCAAATAATTTTTCCCAAATTATTTTTATGTATGAAAGGAATAATTTTCATAAATTATTATAGTTCAATATGGTTGCTTGGGTGTTAGGGAATGATAGTATTAAATTTTTATCATTATAGGGTGGAAATTGAATAAGGAATTGAAATTATAACCGAAATTAAGAAAATAAGTCCATATAATATAATGGGATTTGAAATGTGAATTATAAATGGGATTTATAACTCGAAATGGGATAAAACCCAGAGTAATATTTGAATATAGATTGAAAAGATTTGAGATTTGGAAATTTGGAAAATTTAATTCCCTTTGAGTATGAAAATAATTTTCAAAGGTTTTGGAGGAATAATGGTGATATTATTGGAAATATTTTTGAATTGGATATGAAATCTGGTGAGATTTGGAATTTAAAAATATTTGAAATGTTTCAAAAGAAGTAAAGCACTAAACTCACTTCGGTCGTTGGAAAATAATTTCGATGATGACTGCAGCATCATCGATATTCATTTTTGAGTTTCCAAGGGAGGAATTGCTACCTGAATGTGTGAATTGAAATTTGTTACAAAAGTTGGGTTTGGTTTTGAAATTCAAAAGGATAAATTGATGTACTAAGGGATTTTGGATATTGTTGATTTCAAAGGTGGTTTTGAAATGTTAAGAAAATTGTTTAAACTCTAGGAGTTGAATTAAAAATGTTTATGGAATATAAATGAGATTGGGAACTTATAAAATTTGAAACTTGTTGGAATAAAATTTAACTTGAAAAGAGTTAAATAAAAGTAAGTGTGAAAACTAAATAAGCCTAAGTGGGCTAAATGAATGGCCATTGAACTAAAATTCATAAAGTTGGAAATAAAATTATGAATGAAAGAATTAATTTAAAATGTAAATAAATCGAATTGAAATTGAAAACTTGAAAAGCTGTTTAATTTGAATTATGTGAATAAGGTGAGATTGAAAATTTAGTTTGAGTTGGCTAAGTAAAACCAAAAGTTGGAAATAAGATTTGATCGAGAAATGAGATAATTTAGTGAATCAAATGTAAAAAAAATTCAATATTGATTTTGATTGGGAATAAATGGGTGAAGGGAAGTTAAATTGAATTCAAATGGAATTGGAAATGCGAAGTGAATGAAAATAGATATAAAAGCTTAAGTGGTGAAGTGAAAATAAACATAAGAAGTATATAAAATATTTATATTGAACTTAAGAAATGGATGGTGAAATTCTTAAGAAAATTTGGAATGGAGAAATATACTAAGTTAATATTTGAATGAAGATTAAGTAAAGTTGTGAAATGGGATAAGTATGAATAAGTGAATGGAAATTGAAATAAATGTGAATAAAAGGGGAATTGATATAGCTAAAAATTAATGGAGATAAATACGTAGGATGTGCATATATTATTTTATTCGCATAACGATTTGATCCAGATTCGAGCATTGAATTTTGAGGTAGTTATATTAACCCGAGTTGGGATTTTTCACTCGATTTTCATCGACGAACCCTGGATATGGATTTTTGATTGATTTTGAAATTCTCTATCATAGTATATGACTATGCAAGGAGCATGGCAGTTTCTGATCAAGAAACCAGATCTGAGTCCGCACTAGAGAGTCGGGTGAACGTAACTAGTTCGGAAATGAAATTGTGTTATCGAGTGAGCGATCCGGTTTGATATTGCGTACGGATGATATATGTACATCGTACGGGCTTGAATGAAATAAATCTTGAAAATATTGAAAAGCGATAAGTAAAATAGTTTTGAACTGTACGATTGGATATTATTGGTAGATAAGGTACAGGTAATTAAAAGCAAAGGATAAATTGGTGTTTTCAATTTCAGAAGATAAATTTGAATGGCCCGACAAAATGGTATGTATTTAAATTGTCATATGAAATTTAATGATTTTCTGATCTAGCCACTTGGCTTTTATTTTCTTTTGAAAATTTGGGGCCCGTTGAGGCATATTGTAGTTGTTTTGATCTAGCCGCGCAAAGGAGACGCTGGCGAAATTTTTCAGAAATTTAAGGAGTTAGAAAAATTTTGAGGAAATTCTGATAATTTAAAATTTGGTTTTAAATTATTATTTGAATGGTCGAGTAAGTAATATTTTTTGGAACCTATGGCTAAGTTTGGAAGGTTAGTAGAGGTGATAATGTGTCTTTAATAAAAAGATTGTTTTGGAAAGTTGTAAAAAACAGTTTGGTTTTGGGAAAATAGTTAACGGGTTGTGGGCCATTCTTCTTAACTAGTAATTTCAGGGAAGAAATTGTTTTAAAGGGGAAGGAATGTAACGACCCGGAATTTTGGGCATTTGAAATTGAAATATTTAATTGATTTTAAATATTTGAAAGTTAGTTTCCAACGTGAATTTCAAATATAACCAATTATTTGATAATTCAATTATTAGATTAAACAATTGGAAATTGGGTAAAACATGAAATGTTGGGTTTTAAGCTCGTTAAAATAATTCAAAGGCTTATAAAATTTATATTGGTAATAATGAAGATAATTAAACTTTTAAAATTGAATTTAAAGGTGATTTGTTCAGTTTTAAAAATATATAGTTTAAATTGACATTTAAAAATAGCATGTCGGGGCACAGTCTTGGAATTCGACAAAACTAGTTCCATTGGATCCGTAATATTGTATTATTATCGGATTTCAATTTTCGAAGCATTTGGAGTTATCGTGGGGCCGTACGGTATATAAACGCGCTGAAATATATATTGAAAATTCAATATAATAACTAGCTCCAAAAAGCTATCTTCTTAATACGATCAAATTAGGACTCGGAACCTTTTCCATTGCATTCGGAATAGGGGTATAACATTATAAACGCCTAGCGGCACGCCTCAATAGGAGGTCAAGATTTTAAGCTACGATTTCGATTCATTTAAAAATTTAAATATCTATATATATATTTGTTGATTGGTCAAAATGTTGTTCACATTAGAATTATTTTTCATTTCTCTTCACATCAACACTTTTTGCTTTCTATTCGAATCACTGTTCATTTTCTTTTCAAAAGACATTTCCCCCAAAAGCACGTTTTCCCATTTTCACTCCTTTTTAAAACCTCTCAGCCGATCATTTCAAAATCAAACTTTATAAATTGAATGTCCTACCTATTTAAAATGGGGAGCCGCTTATTTCTTCCCAGTTTCGATTTGTTCAAAAAGCAAATAAAAGAAATGGAGGCATTCAAATCGAAATGCAAATCGAAATGCAAATCGAAATCCCGAGCCGATCTCTTCGTCCCAGTCAAAGTCGAACCTTCATCCCTTTACGTTCGTTACTTCTTCCAAGGGAGGGCATCTCATCAAAGACACGTGATTCGAAATCGCGTTCAAAGGGCCGAACTCGTTCGAAGATGTATGCATCGCGACATTATCGCGATGCTTAGGTTGAGCTCGAGCCTGCTTGGGAATCGAGTTAGCAGCGCGAGGTCGGAGGGTTCGAGCAACTCCATGCGGCGACGTGCTGGGTTGGTGATCGGTCGAGGCAGTGGTGGGTTTGCGTGATGGGCCGCGATGGTGGCTCGAACAGTGGCGATGTCGTGAGGTTTGGGTAGAAGGCTCGTTAAGGTAATTTAATTCATTTTATTTTGTATTACGTAGTTTTAAACTTTTAATTTAAAATCATAGGTTATTATTTCTTTTGCCAAAAATTTAACAGTAAAGGAAAAATATATAAATATGAATACATCCATATAAAATATACAGTGAAATATATATGCAAATTTTTTTAAATTTATATATATTACAGAGAAATAAATTGCTGTTTTGTTATACACAGAGAAAAAAAGAAGTGAAAATATAATTATACGGTGAGATATATATAAATGAAGTTTTTTAATTTATATATATATATATATATATATTCAAAAAGCAGAGAAAAATAATTACAGTAAAGTATAAAATAATTCTGTTTTTAATTTAATATATATATATATATATATTCACATACATTTTTTAATTTAAAATAGTAAATATATATATAGAGATAAGATTTTTGAAAATGGATATTTTTAAAATGTTTGAGTTTATATAAAATTTGATTTTTAAATCTATTTAGATTATTTTATAAAAATATATGTGGTTTCAAAAGATAAGATAAATAAATAAAGATACAAGTTTAAACTTACTATTTTAAAATAATGTAATGGTGATTAACGTGTTTAATCAATTTATTCAATTACTTTAGTTCTAAAAATTATTTAGATAGAAAAATTAGTTTAAAATTAAATTATTAGTTTAAATTAAAAAAATAGATGGTAATTTATTTTTCGATTAGTTCAGATATTAGTTGTTTGCGCCAAAATTGGTCACAAACACCCAATAGCCGTTGAAAGCACTAGTTCGAAATCACAGATCACAAATATCAAATATGTAGAGAAATAAGTATGCAAATTACTCAGGGAACTCAATAAAAACAGTAAATGACACAGGATTTATAGTGGTTCGGCGATCTTGCCTACGTCCACTCTGAAGTTTGATGGTTTTATTGCTTGATACTCGAAGATTTCAATTTCTTATAATGTAGTACAACTGATTTTATGATCTAAGTCTAAATCTAAGGTAGCAGTGGTGATTTTGAGTAAATCTGGCAGAATCTGGGTGCTCTTTAGCTCTTCAAATTATCCGACCCTTTTTCTGAATGACCAGGGGCTCTATTTATAGGTGTAGGAGGCAAATATTTCGCCTAAAATTAGGGAGACTACTTCTGGTACGTGTGGGGGCCCACATGCCCGCTTTCAGGAAATCCGGGCCCACTTTGGGATCGATTCAAAGTCCATTAGAATCGATCAAGAAATCATCCAATCGAGCTGAAATTTGGTGTGAACATTCTTCATCATGTGCTTAATCTTTTGTGAAAATTTCATAGCATTTGGACCAGTGGTTTGGGAGCTATCGTCGATACGAGCTGCCATCCTTCGTCAGTTTGCTTGCTTCGACTCGATTCGTTCGAATCGATAGGCTCGACTCGATGGCCTCACGCGCCTCTGCGATGACGTGGTGCGCATTTCCTGGGTCAATCCACTTTTCACTCCGAGTCGATTGGGTCGATTTCGTGTTTCTCGCCGCTTTGACTTAGTGGGTTCGAGGGAATGGATTCGAATAAAAGTTCATTCGTATCGATCATGGTGAGCTTTGGTCGATCGATACGAAGCTGTTTGTAATAGGATGGATTCGAAGTAGAGCAACTTCATGGATTCGAAGCACTCCATCTTGAGGGATACGAACCACCGAGCCCAGATGGATTTGAAGTGGAATGACTCTATGGGTTCGAAGCACTTTAACTCGATGGATACAGAGCGGTACATCCGAAACGATTCTAACGAGTGTTTGCCAATGGTTGCGAACTAGATGGAGTCGAACCGATGGATACGAACAAAGGTTGCTTATGGATTCGAACTTAGGGTCATTCCCTCCAACTTGTGTCGATGATATCTTGAGTGTACGAACTCGGATTGACTTGAAACTTGGAACGTTGCTTTTCCTGACCTTGCTTGACGTGTCTTATCAATTGCAGCCTGATTCAGACTCGGGTAAAATTCGTCGATATCTGTGGTGTTCTTGTGAAATAACTAATTCCCAAGACAGATTGTCATTGATTTCTAGTCAGTTTCTTGGTGTCACGGCCTTGCCAAAAGGCGGGATAACATTAGTAAACCATACAATGTTTGTACAAGGTCCAAAATCGTGAAGGAAATAGCCGGTTTGGGTCGGATTGCAAAACAAAATCAAAGATGAGTTAATCTCACTCAAATTGGATTTACTAGTGGGTTTGAATTGTTAAATTTAAATTATTGGTTGATTTCTTGAATTGACAGTTTATAATCAGTCTGGATGTGATATTATATATAGTATTATACATATATATTGGATTGGCTGATATTCCCGCATTATATAGCGGATGAGACCCTATGCGCCCCGCATAATAGCGGATGACCCTATATACCGCGATATCTCCCTCGAAATGGGATTGATATTTTTATATTGTGCTAACATCTATGGATGTAGGAAAATAGGTTGGAGCGATCCAACTGGATTCCTCAAAAATGTTGTAATTTATTTTCATATTCAAGGGTATGATTTATTTGGCAATCTGTGATAGATTTTATTTAAAATTGAAATTTATTAAATGATATGGCTGGCCGAATGTATTTTGGGAATTTTAAGATGTCAAAGATATATAAAGATTGGATTTTTAAAGGAAAATAAAAAGAAAATTTTAAGTAAAATAATTATAGTGAGTTTGGATAACTTAAAAGAACGAGTTTGGTAAAAGGATAAAAAGTTTGATTTTAAAAATCCTATTAAATAAATTCCGAGTATGGGGAGAGAGATTTTTAAATAAATGGAAATAAAGAAGTTTGTGGACTTAAGTGGTATTGTTTAAAAATAAAAGGATTTATTTTTAAATTCAAGATTTAAAATGAGTTGGAGAAAAATAAAGGGAGAATTTGAAATAAAGTATGAAATTGATATTTCAGATTTAAATAAGGTTTTAAATCGTAATAAAGGAGTGAATCTGGAATTAATGGGTTTTGGGACAGATTTGGGTCAGTAAAGGAATTTATTTTAAAATAGAGTTAATTTTGAAAATCGATTAAGTGGTTGAAACTGTGATTAAAAGAGAATGAGGCTATGGATTTATAAACTGGGTTTATAAATAAAGTGAAATTAATATCAGTGGATATTTGAGGTTTTAAATTCACGGTGGGAATTTATAAGGAGATGGTAGTTCGTTTTAAAAATAAAAAGTGGTTTTATTTTTAAAAGCGTGGAAAGGAAAATTTACGGGATTGGGGCGTAAATTAAATTGGGATTAATCGAGATGGATTTATAAATGATTAGACGGGTTATATTGGGATGGAAAGTGTATTTTCCTTAAAAGACAAGTATATTTTCAAAGAATATTTTTTTAGTATAAGTTAGAAGTTTTAAAAGTGTTTTAAAAGAATGTTTTTAGAAAATTTATTATTTAGTTGTTTTAAATTTGTTAAAGTAAATAGTAATTAAGTTAACTATAGTAGTCAATTATTTTTGAATGTTAAATTAGTATTATGATTTTAAAAAGGATAATTATTAAATATTTATATTTTATAAAATAACTTTTGTTTTTAAAGGAAGTTTGGCTAAAGGTTTACTTGAAGAATTATTATAGAATTTGATAACTATTATTTTGATAAGTGATTTAAGTAGTTCTATTTTAAATGTTTTAAATGTATATTTTTTTGGATAAAGTGATTTAATTTGTTTAAAATCTAAATTTTAAAAAAGCTTGGTGCTTTTCAAGTGAAATAAAATAAATGGTTGGATGATTATTTAATTTGATAGTTAAATAACCGACTATCAATATTGGCCAATACGCTGATCGTTTCGAAGAGACCGAAATCGGATTTAATTATCCGAAAACCACTTCGATCCGGTTTGAACGTAGCGAATGAATACCGTGAAGATGATGAAGTTAGTGATTTGGTTTGTCCAGACCCAGGGAAACTTGTATGGATGAATGCTATCAGACCATCGTCATTGGAGGACGGTGAGCATTCTAAGTGAATGAGTTCATTTAAAAAGGTAATGCTTAGCCTCAAGCCTCATCAACCGGGAATGGCTAAAACAGGGGAGGTGCAGCAAGGCTAAGTGGGTAGCACCCAATTAGGGTAAGGTCATCCCTGTCTAGAGTCCCTTCGATCTCGGCTTTGTGGGCGATTGCTGATCCCAACCGCGGGGTGATCTTATTCGGACTATCCAGTAAGGGATAGCTCTAGTCTTGTGTTGTAGGGGATCGGGAGTGGTCCTCGGTACTCTGATCTAGACCAAGTACTATGACGGGCGGTACCCTAGTAGCCCTGCCACTAGACGGAAACCCAATCTCCGATAAGTGCCTTCAGACTTGTTTGTTTACCTATTATGCTGGAATTAATGAATGTAACAATTTCGGCTATTTGAATAAGTATTTGTGCCTAGACACTATTATAATATCAAAGGATTTGATATAAAATGTTTTGGTTATCGTAAGGTAAAAACCCGACATGTTTATTTGTGGCGTGGTCTTATGAGATACCTTTGATTTTCAAAAGGATTTTTAAAACTTTAATAATTCAATTGAGTGTGTTTTCTCACGCTAGTTTTCCTGACTGGCTCGGGAGTTATTTTATTATAATGCTCGGGTCAGACGGAGTATTACAGATTCAGGATAGGATGCTATAGAGCTCAGGAGATGAGCTAGAGGATGAGGCATATTTCTGTAGATTTGTGTTTCCGTTGTGTAGGGAAAAGTTACTAAACTGTCCAGATTTGATGTAATGATTGTGTACTTTGATGATTGTAAGTATTAAATTGTTACAGATTCTTTTGTATAAAAATCTGTTGTTATATATTATATTTTGTTCCACTCCGATTGTGAGATTCTGCGTTGTTGTTTTCTCTTCTTCATCTACCTCTTTCTTCTTTCCCTTACGGTCTGGTATTTCCGGCATTCGATTGTTCGGCATGTAATACAATGGTCATATTGATGTCGATTTTCGGGGGTCGAAAAATCGGGTCGTAACACTTCCTGCCCCTTCTCATCCTTAGAGTATATCAAATATCATCTATGAAAACCAATATAAACCTAACCAAGTGCTCTCGGAAAACCTGGTTCATCAAATCCACAAAGAATATTGGGGCATTAGGTAGTTCGAACGACATAACTAACCATTCATACGATCCATATCTGGTCCTAAACGCCGTCAAAGGTATACAATCCTTTTCTACTCCAAGCTAATGAAAACCTGTTGCCAAACCTAACTGAGAAAATACCTTGGCTCCACTCAACTGGTCAAAAAAATCGTCAATTCTCAACAATGGATATCGATTCTTTATCGTCCTCTCATTCAACTTACGATAATCGATACATGGCCTTAACGATCTATCTGGCTTCTTCGCAAACACTGCGGTTGCTCCACAAGATGAACTATTTGGTCTGATAAAACTATTGCCTTCCAAGTCCACTAACTGCACCTTCAACTCCCTTATCTCTACAGGGGTCATCCTGCTCGGCAGCCTACTTTTGGGTTATGCTCATGGAACCAAATCTATATGAAACTCAATGGCTCGCCTCGGTGGTAATCCAACTACAGGCTCAAAAACATTCGCGAATTCTCTAACCATGAAAACTCGATTCAGCTCATCTTTTAAATCTGAAACACCCAACAAAGTATCCACCTCACTACTAAGGCTCCCTACAGTATAGACAATCATGTCGCTACAATCAGGATGCCTAAGCGATATTTTCCAGTCATGGAAAGATATCCAAGCATCGTACTCACTTAACCAATCCATACGAGGAATAGTTCCGAACCCACAAAATCAAACACATGCAAACTGCAAACAAAAGTATAACCCAACAAGTCTAGCTCTAACTGGTCACATCTTAACCTTAAAGTTGCATACCCTCCTATTGGATTCGCAACCTATAAGGAAGTAACTAAATATGTGGGTTCTAGGTTAAGCTTATATATCAAACATTTAGATATAAAAGAATGTGATGCACAAATATCAAATAGAACGCTAATAGACATACCATGAATCTAAAGCGTGCCTCACAAAACTACCTTTCCCTTCTCTTGAGCTATTGGCCACGAAGTAGCAGGCTCCAATGCATACACCTTACCCTTTCCATCCTTAGTGGGCTCTTTGCATTGATTCTTATAGTGGCCTATCTGATCGTAGTTGAAGCACCTGATGTTCTTATTCCTGATCACTTCATTCATTTTTCCAGTACAACACTCATTGGCAAAAAGACCCTTCTTGTCGCACTTAAAACAAACCACCTCTGATTTCCACTTCTCAACTGCTCCACCCTTCTGAGCACCCTTCTTGTGGAAGAACTTCCTCTTATGGCCTTGCCAAACTTGAACCTCCTTCACCTTACTTTTCTCCTGACAAACGAGCATTTCTTCATGTCTCAAAGCCATCTCCACAACCACATCACAGGGATCTCTAATATGCGGTAAGGTAGCCATGGCCAACTTACGCTTCAATCCCCTGATAAACTTCTCATTCCTCTTCAACACTGTATCAACTGTGGCATAACCATATCTGTCTAACTCTTCGAACGTACTAGCATACTCCAAAAGAGTCATTTCTTCCTGCTCTAGCTCAACAAACTTTTGGATCAAAATAGGCTGCACCATCATCGACATGAACCTCTCCTAGAATATTCTTTAAAACTCTACCCATGTCATAGTCTCCTCATTCACTGCCACAGTCACATTATTCCACCAAAATAAAGCTGCTTCCTGAAGCTGGCTTGATGCCAACCTCATCTTCTGCTCGTCATTGAGCCCAAGTCTGCAAAAATCCTTTCATAGTGCAGCAACCAGTTTTCCACCTTGATAGCATTCTCAATTTCAATAAATGGCTTTCCTTCAAGCCTGACATAATCTCTACTCAGAATAGCATAACTGTTGACCAACAGAGCTTCCTAAACTCCTTCCCCTATTACTCTAGCAGCAACTCCTACTTGCATTTCATTTATGAAAAACAATACATAACATCCGTTCCAACTTGCGGGACTCCAACACCCACATTTTCTGCTTGTGCCAGACCATGGGTTCTCCTCATATTAGGTCTGGCATTCCCATCGTTGCCTTCCTCTCCTAGGTTAACTCTTCCTCTTCTACCATCGATATCTGTATTCAAACCTCATAAGATACAAAAGAATAACCCAAACAAAGATAGAAGACTAGAGATAAAGCATATACTTATATGCAGCAGATACAAGTACGTTACTACAGCATTATCACATACCCCAATCTTACTCTAATTCCTTAGGATTATGTTTCAAAAACCATTTTTAGTTTAAACTTTTTCATAAACCTATGCTCTGATACCAAGTTATAACACCCTGTATCTGGAGGTCAAAAGCTAAGTGCTACAGATGTTGTAGTCATCGATAGTATTAACTTCCAGTGACAAAATATGGTGATGCTAATGGTACCCATAATATCAGAAGCACTTGAATACGAACAAAATCACATATTTCAAAAAAACAACATTTTACCGATTACATTTCAAAACAATAATTCATATCCAAGTTACATAATCCCTTAAGGTTTCCCAGATAATGATAAAATATATCAATTACAGAATACGCCAAAAGTGACATATGACGATGCCCCCTTGGTTGACCATAGTTAATATAGTCATATTTAAATTAATACACACAGTGGAAATAAACATAATAAACTGTAACTCCTAATTAGCTATCCGTTAACCACCTGCCCGTCTCAGAAAGCTTTATTCGCCAAAATTACTAAAACCTGAAAACCTCAACCCTCAGCCTACTCAAATCAATTTTGAGCACCTGAGAGTTTAAGAGGAAACAGAAACTTCGAGTCAGATATAAAGCCTGGTGTGAATAATACTATACAGCTCGGTTATTTAATGTTAAAAGAGACTATGCCACTTAGCGGAACGGGTTTCCCTCACTAACATCCTTTTAAAACATATCTTTTGAAAATCTTTTCATGCAACCAAAACTGGTTAAAATCTGTAAAGCATTATTATGTAAATATATATATCAGGTAATAAATGAACTATATGTTCGAACATTATAGTTTTGTTTGGCTAACTATTAACCTTTGGCCGACTCGGGCCTACCAGACAATATAACACAATTTATCTAACATCTATACACTCTTCTTCTAGACAGTCTATCCTTAACTATATGTTAAATAATTCTATTATGGACGATCTATCACTAACTTAACATCTTCCAAGGTCACCTGATCCTAATGGTTTTGCGGGCTCACCAATAAACTATCTATATACAAACATATATTCCTTCTATGTGTACTCATAATTTTAGTCTTACCTGTGACAAAGCCCTACACAATGAAATTTTGGACTAAATTAGCAGGGGCCAATAGCTAATGTATAGGGCGTGAACCTATACCAATCCCATCTGGTGTTCTAACATCTGAGTCATTTACTTAGGGCTTCCTTCCCATAATTTTCCTCGAAAACCTTTTCAAAATGATTTTAAATATTTAAATCAAACTTACATAAGGAAAATAAATATACTATATGCTTTACTCAAAATCACCTTGCCATGTTATATATATACTTTACCCAAATCTTAGTTGTTGAAAACATTAAACCTTTGAAAGTCCCCCTTTCGAATCCGTTGAAAGTATCCCTTTCGAAACCATTAAAAGTACCTCTTTCTAAACCATGTAAAACCCTATCTTTAATCTAGGCTGAAAGGCCAAAACCTTCCTTTCAAAACCTTTCTTAAAAACCTTTTGAAACCCTCAAAACCTTCCCTTCGAATGCTTTAAATACCTAGACATCTTCCTCTTAAAACCTTTCAACATTGCCTTTTCAAACCCTTGGAAAAACCTTCCCTTTTAACTCCTCCAAAACCATTAGGAAACCACCTCTTCAAAACCTTCCTTTTAAACCTTTCGAAAGCATCAAATCTTTATAGACATAAACATTTCGAAAGCACATGGGTTCAATTTAAAACATGTGGAAACATTTTGAAACCATTTAAAACTTTACTCCTTCGAAACCTTTGGAAACCATTTCGGTCGAAACTATTTAGATTATGCCTTCAAGTAGAGGAAAAGGATCAGAATACCATTAAAGTCGAAAGCATTCCTTTCGAAATCATTCCTATGTAAAGAAGCGATGGTGTCGAACCTATCCCTTCGAAAGCATCGGAGAAGTGGCCTAATTTTAAAAAGCATAGTAACCCTTTCGTAACCAATCTGGGTTGAAGGGTAAAAAGTGGCAGTCAAGGATTTCGACTTAGTCGAAAGCAATTATTTGAAAACATAGGCGCAACCCAATCAAAACCATTTCCTTAAAACCATTTGATCTGGTTGAAGTCCAACCTAGTCGAAAGCAAGTAGGCGCATTTTCATTTAAAACCAAATAGCGCTTCAACCTTTTCGAAACCCCTGGTTTCAATCCCATACCTTCTACCTATGTCCAATTCACTACGTAGTAGTTACTTGATACCATGTGCAATAGTTTCGATGGAGTCAGAGGCAAAGGTAAGGAGGTGAAAGCCTGGTACCGAAAGCATCGAAATAGTAAAAACCATGTAGATTTGTTCTTTTTAAACTATTTCTTTGTACCTATCCTGCCTTGTTTGTCAAATTATGATTGGTTGCAAGTTTCTCTTTTCTAAAAGTACCGCCAATTTCCAGAAATAACAACTTTGAACTATTTACAAAATACCCCTTCTCCTCTTTATAAATATATAAAACATTTAAGTCCCATACCTTAAAGAATTTTATATATCCATTAAAAAACTTAGAAAAATTCTACAAAAATTCCAGAAAATCAATTTTAATATGTTTTCTAACATATATAAATTTTAGACCCTAAGTCAATATAATTTGGCTGCAATTAATTTTTAACCCAAACTAACATTTTCTTCACCATATGTCGTATATTAAGAAAATTCATAAAATTGAAACCCATTTCTGAAATATCATTTCTGATTTATATAAAAATTCGCAAGGCATTTGGATGTCATTTAATAGGGTTTTCATATCAAAACATGTCATAAACTCTATATGAACAACCATAAATCATCAATAAGTATATATAATCATTTCATCATTCTAAAACATGGCTAATAATTGCAAATAGGTTTAGATTTCATCTTAAAACCGAAAAAATAAGAAATAAGAGATGTAATCATTATTCATCTTATCTTTAGAGATAAAGGAGTTTGAGATTTGGATGAATTTGATTTGATTTGATTTAGCTTCTTCCTCAGCTTTTCTTAAGCTTCTTCCTCTCTCTCTTGTTAATGGTGGCCGACATCAAGGGTAAAATTTTATCAAATGAAATGAACATATATGAAAATACAAGGCCAAGGTTTAAGGGTATAAGAATGGTCTTTCCTATTTTACTCCTCCTCTATTTCATTTTAACTCTTTCTTTTAATTAATTAGTTAAATTTCATGGCTACCCCTTAATTAAAATCAAATCTCAATCCCCTAATCAATACATTATTTTACTTAATTTATCTAATTAAATACCCTAAATAATGTTATCAAAAATATGGGTTTTTACACATACTTACTACAATTGTACGTCGTGCGCTTGCGGTTTTTATAACGATAATATTTTTATTGATGGTTTTCTAGTCGGTAGAAATTTCCGTCGTTATCAATAAGTTTTTGGCGCCATTGCTGGGGATTGTAATTTCATTTTAATTTTACTCTTTGAATAAAAAATTTATTTTTTTTATTTTAGTTTTAAAAAAAATTGCTATGCTTTGTTGTTACATTTTGTCTTTTGTTCACTTGTTGCACTTGTGTCATTTGTTCTTTGTTCCTTGTGTTTGTTCATAAAATAAAGAAAAAAAATTCTGCTGCATGTGTTATCATTCCTTGTGTTGTTGCACTTGTCATTTGTTCTTTGTTCCTTGTGTTTATTTTGTGCATTTGTTGCACATGTATAAAAAATACATTTCCTGTTTCAGTTCTGAAATTCATTGCATTGCATTATATTCTCGGTGTTCTATCACCACTTTACAAACCACAGTTGTTGTTCTTCATTTCTATTGTGTTTCTAACAAATACTTCTCATTTTATACCATGGCAATTTGTGTTGGGTTGTTTTTATTTCTTGTGCTTTTGTTTCATTTTTTTTGTGTTCTTTTTATAGAAGTGTTCATATATAAATACTTCTGTTTCATTTTTTATACATATACAAGGTTTCATTTTTTTTTCGTTGTTTTCCCACTCTGTTTCTTGCTTACTGCTCCTTCATCCAACCTTCTTTATCAAACATCCTCTTTTTCACCTTTAACCAATAACCACCCTCTGTCAATACATATACTTCATCGATACTCTCCCTCCATCCCCCAAAAACTTTTACCAAACTCCTCCTTATCACAACTTCCTCTACATCACATACTCGCCTACAACCAAAAACACCATACTCCCTACACCATTCAGTATAACAACACCTCCAACAACCTCATTTAACTCAAACCATAGCCTCTCATCATACTTGCAACCCAACCACTAAATGAAATCCTCCACCTGAACAACCAAATACTGTCTCGAACTGCTGCATCATTGCCACCATTCATCACCATTCAAACCAACTTTCGCAAACTCGTACACACCATTGCCAAATAAAAAATACATCAACCATTAAACAACATCATCCCATTGCCTCCTTCATTACCTTCAGCATACAGCAATCAACCAGCATCTCGCAATTGCTCCTCCTTTCCCTCCTCTCTGCTTACAAACCACCATCGACAACAGTTCATCAAACTGCCATCATCCACTACAACTCCGCCACTATCTTCTGATGCAAACTATCATAGAAAACCTGAACCCATCATCTCCATTGCCTCCTTACACTATCAACAATTCCTTGTTATAGCTAAGCATCGCAAAACCTCCTCAACCACTTCACGACCATAGCCTCTCCATCCTAGAATAAGCAACTTCCTCCTCCAACTTCATCATCATCATCACACTAAACCTCTGCAAACTCCTCAAACAAACCCTCCTCAACCAATACAATATCAACCACTGCATGTAATCGACCCCAACCATATACACTTGCGATTTACTTCTACCACGCCTGCAACAACCAGCAACTGCTCCAACTCCTCTTTACATCAAAATAAGACATCAATTCCTCCTACCTCCATAACGAGTATAACTACGACCAACTCACCTCCAATAATTTTCGAACCCACAAACCATAACAAATCATTCGCTGATGATAGAACCTCCACTACCAAAACCATGCTTCCAGATTTCAATGTAACCACATCTCCTTCAACCCGAACCCCTCAATTACCTCGAACAAGACCAGAAACCAAGCAGTCGCCTGCAATTCACAAAGCGGTGGCATAATCTCCATTACGACTTCGAAATTCACGAAGCCGAAACTAAATCGCTTTTATTTATTTTTTAAGGAATGGGAAAGTCGAAGTTTTTTTAAGAACAGAGAAAAGAAGAGTAGATGAACTATTCTATGTAGCGAGCTTTTTATTAGGTTGAGTTTGATTTTATTTTTATTTTTTTACTTGTTTTGCTTAGTTTATTTTGTTTAGTTTGTTTTATTATTTAGTTTAAATCCACTTGTTTTATTTTGAGTTGAATATTCAATCTTTTGATTTGATTTTGGTTGTTTGTTAAGTGTTTTGTTTTGCTTGTTTAAGTGTGTGTGTGTGTTTATATATATATATACATACATATATATATATATATCGGTGTGTGTGTGTGTCTATATAAAATAAACCTTATTCAATTTTTTTCAGGTTGCAGAAAAGGAGAAGTCTTGCTTACTAAACACTACTTCGCTTGCTTATAAAAAACCGTCACTTTAAAATAACTTTGCTAATAATTCTGCACGCTATGATATCATGCCTTTATCACTTGTTTTTATTTTCTTTGCATTTATAATTGCTTGCATTTTTAAAAATCCAAAGCCAAAATCAAAATCAAAATCTCATTCGTAGTTGCATTATTAATACACATTTAGTTTTTATTTTGCACTCATAATTCTTATTTTCTTTTCTAAGGGCAACACCTAAATCCACATAAGGTGGGGGATTTCATCACCGCTTTCTTGGCCCACAAGTTGCATTTCATCGTAGAATTTGACCAATAATGACGGTTCGACATTGGACATAAGGGTGTCGCAAGCTTACCTAGGGCTTAATTGTATCTTAATAAGTTATCTTCTTTCAACAATATGACTTTTTGGTGTCTAGGCTACGGCAGTGCAATAATCAGTTATAAATAATACAGTGATTCTTAAATATTATAGTGATTGTTTCTCTGAAGGTACTTAAACCTCCGGCTGCATTGCTATAGTGATTCGTGGTGCACCGATAACTCATGTCCATTACTTGGCTAAAAACTATTTTGTTGGATTAAGGGAAAATGTGATTATATAATTTTGGGTTAGGAGCTACTAAGGATAGAAAATTTATAATTAAGTCCTTACATACAATAGGTTGCATTAGTTTATGCATAAATAAAAAACAAAATCCAAAAGTAAATTTTTTTTTATAATTTACTTAACTTAGTTTTTTGTTAAATTCATAAAAATCTTTTCAAAAACTAAAAATAAAAAAAGCAAAAACATACAAAAAAGAACTTTTTTTGAAAATCCAAAAATCAAATCTCCCTTTTGAAAAATAACCTTCTTTTAGTAAATAATTTTCCTTTGAAATAACAATTTTTCATTTTATTTTCTAAACCTTCTTTCATTCTCTTAACTTGATTTTCACTTCTTTCTTTCCTTGACCTTTTCACTTATGCATGAGTACCTGCACTCGTGACACAACAACAAATCGTTTAACTCGAACGAAAAATCGTCCAACGATGGCGAACAAAAATGCTACGAGAACTCTCATGGATGAAATATTTCCAATACAGTTTCTATTCCTTGTATTAAATTACCCGCCTCAATGGGTAACCATTTTGAAATTCATTCCAATCATATTTCCATGCTCCCAAAATTTGGCAATTTTGAACATGACGAACCATATATCTTTCTAACAAAATTGAGACAAGTATGTGCAACCATTAAACTCCAACAATTATGTGATGGCGGAATCATACTTCAGTTATTTCCATTTGCCCTTACCGATTACGTTGAGAAATGGTTGTAAAGCTTACCGTCAAACTCAATCAAAACTTGGAATGAATTTGTCTAAGTTTTCTTATAAAAGTTCTACCTCTTGAAAAAAAACAAAAACCCAAAACAAAATGGTCAATTTTCATCACTTTAGGGAAGAACCTTTCAGAAAATATTTTTAAAAGTTTAAAGAGATTTTGGTAAAATGTCCATACCATAATTTCAAAAAATGGACTCTTTGGCAAATCTTATATGATGGACTTGAAAATAGTTCACGAACCATGCTTGAATAGATGTGCCAAGGCAATTTTCTCTCCCAGCATCATGACCATGTCGGGAAATTCCTTGAAAACTTGGCCAAAAAATCATCCTAATGGGAACTTTCTAATAAAAAACTATTTATTCACAATCGAGCGCACACTTGATAGGATTATTGTTGGTTTTGGAATCTAAAATTAATGCGATGATCAATAAATTCGACAAACGTTTTCTCATCCAACCAAATGAACCAAGTTTTTCAACCAATGTTTTATTAATGCAACGATCCGAATGACATTGCCGATCGGTGTCCTAATTCGGTCGGACAACTCAATGCTTTTAGTAAGGATAAGAATGACCAGTTTTCTCCAGCGTACAATCCTGGTTGGAGAGATCATCCTAATTTTGCATGAAACCAAAATAATTATAACACGAATTTGGTTCATCCCAATTTTCATGCATTTCCGAACAATGCTTTGAATCCTCTCTTTCACCCCAACCACTTTCAGTAAAAATTTGTGTCTCCATCCCGAAATCAACCGCTAAAATCTTTTGCACCCCAAGACGATAAACGATTGACTTCACTTGAGAAAAATCTTAAAACTTTGTCTAAAGCAACCACTCAAAGCCTCCAATCAAATACCAATTTGCAAAATTTGTTAACCTTGTACATGCCGAATACGAGTCAATTGATTGCTAAATTTTAAATGAAAATGAGTAAATTAGCCAATCTGTAACCAAAAGTGAACGAGGCACATTCCCAAGTCAGCCAGTTCCGTATCCCAGAAATTAAAACACGAATTCGAATCAAGCTCACGTCGTTCAAGCCAGCAACGTAAACCAAATAAATGCTATTAAGATTTTGCATTCCGATGAATAAATCGATAATCAAGTGGTTAATCCGAACAATTTATCGGAAGCTTCTCTTGACACTTGAAAACCGATAAGCGATTCAGAACAAAACATTGAGCCAAATATCAAATCAAATTCCAATCCAAATTCTCCTTCTACTTAAGTATACCGACCTTCTGAGTTTTGTGTTCCATTTCCACATCGCCCTCAACCTAAGAAACACTCTGATCAAATGGAAAGGGTGTTGGAAATTTTTAAACAAGTTAAAGTAAGCATCCATCTTCTTGATATCATTCAAAAAGTCCCAACTCACGCTAAATTCTTGAAAGACTTATGTACTCAAAAATGACACAATCATGTACTCAAGAAAGTTTTCTTAGCTGTCGGAATTAGCAAAGTCTTGTCCCAATCAATACCTATCAAACAATGATCCTGGATGCCCAACGATCTCATGCACGATAGGGGACAAAACAATTAATAAGTGCTTACTAGATTTGGGTGCGAGTGTCAATTTGATTCGTCAATCAGTTTACTAGCAACTTGGTTTGGGTGACCAAACCAATGAAAGTAACTCTTCAGTTCGTTGATCGTTCGATAAAGAAACCCATGGAAGAAATCGAGGACGTACTCATCAAAATGGTCAATTCATATTCCCTGTTTATTTTATCGTCCTTGAAACACAACCCATGAACAATTCAATGAGTCAAATTCCATTAATTTTAGGCTGACCTTTCATGGCTACTTCAAATGGTCTAATCAATTGTCAAAATGGTTCGATGAAAATTTCTTTTAGAAACATGACTTTGGATCTTAACATCTTCAATCTTTAAAATCAATCGAACGAACCATGTGACCAAACGCTAGAAGTTAGCTTCGTTCAAGAAAATTTTAATAACGAAACAGTTGATCTAAACAATGAGCGCGCGACTGAGTATGAACAACCGTTTCAAGACGAGCCCCACAAGATTGAAAATGCGCTTCCGTTTGAACCCCTTACCGTTGAATCAAAACTTTAATCTAATTCTTCGATTGAGCAAACCCTAAGTTAGAACTCATACCTCTTCCTGATCACCTTAAGTATGCATACTTAGGTGATAAAGAAACGTTTCTCATCATAATCTCTTCAACACTTTCTCTTGATCAAGAACCATTCTTTCAACTTTGTCGAAAAACAAGGAAGCAATTAGATGGTCGATTACCGATATAAAGAGAATTAGTCCCGCTATTGTTCAACATTGTATCAATTTAGTTGACAATGCCAAGCCTATTGCAACAAAGGCTTAACCCAAAAATGAAGGATGCGGTTCAAAACTAAATTCTTAAACTACTCGATAATGGAATCATATATCCCATCTTTGATAGTTCGTGGGTTAGCCCAATTCATGTCTTGCCTAAAAGTCTGGACATACCGTTATCAAGAATGACACTAATGAACTCATTCCAACTCGTAATCAAATGGGTCAGCGTTTTTGCATTGATTATCGAAAATTAAATGCTAGATTAAGTAAAGATTACTTACCTCTTCCTTTTATCGACCATATGCTTGAACGTTTAGCCGACCATGAATTCTACTACTTTCTTGATGGTTATTTCGGTTATAAGTAAATTCCAATCGCTCCCGAAGATCAAGAAAAAACAACTTTCACATGCCCCTTTTGCACCTTTGTATATCGACGTATACCTTTTGGCCTTTGCAATGCTTCTGCTACATTTCAAAGATGCATGGTTAGCATCTTTTCGACATGATCAAACGCTTTCTGAAAGTATTTATGGATGATTTTCCCATCTTTGGAAACTCTTCTTTCAAGTGCTTACATCGCCTTGAGTTGGTTCTTAATCGATGCAAGGACAAATACTTAACATTAAATTGGGAAAAATGTAATTTTATGGTCAAACATGGCATTGTACTTGGGCATGTCATTTCAAACAGAGGCAATGAGATGGATAAAGCAAAAGTTGACGTAATTGCGAATTTAGCCATTCCCAAATCTGTTAAGGACATTCGTTCATTTCTTGGACATGTTGGTTTTTATCGACGCTTTGTGAAAGATTTTAGTAAAATTGCTCGACCTCTGATGACTCTTCTTTGAAAAGACGTTGTTTTTTACTTTAATTCTAATTTGTTTCTGCTTTTGAATGTCTCATAAGCGAACTCATTTTCGCTCAAATCATTTGCTCATCTAATTGGGAACTTCCCTTCGAAATAATGTGTGACGCTTCTTACTTTGCAGTTGGTGCTATCTTAGGACAACGCATCAACAAAATTCTTCATATCATCTACTAGCTAGTATGACTTTAAATGATTCTCAGCTCAACTACATGACTACTGAAAAAGAGTTTCTAGTGGTATTTTTTGGGCTCAAAAAATTCCGACCTTATTTGACTGGCTCACACATTACTATTTACACTGACCACTCCACTCTTTGGTACCTTTTCTTCTAAAAAGAATGCTAAGTTTTGGTTGATCCAATGGATCCTGTTACTCCACGAATTTGACTTTATAATTAAAGACAAAAAAGGATTCAATAATGTCATTGTTGATCATCTTCCACGTCTTCCAAACGCACCATCTTCTTTAACGATCAATGAGAACTTTCTCAATGAACAACTCATTTCTGTTTCCGTCGATCCATGGTATGCCGACAAAGTGAACTATTTAGTCACCAAGGAAACTCCTTCATTTTGGTCGAAGTAGGATTCCAAGTCAAGTACTTCTATTGGGATGATCCATACTTGTTTAAGCATTGTTTCGACCAAATCATTCGGCCTTGTATCCCGGATTGCCAAAATAAAAATTGTTATTTCTTTTTGTCATGACCAAGCTTGTGATGGTCACTTTGGTTCTAAGAAAACAACAAAAATTGTGCTCCAATGTGATTTTTACTGGCCTACACTTTTCAAAGATGCATTCGAGTTTTGTAATACTTGTGATCGCTACCAAATGTTAGAAAAAATCTCTTGACGAAACATGATGCATTTGAACTCTATTCTTATGATCAAAATCTTTGATGTTTTGGGTTTTGACTTTATGGGACCATTTCAATTCTTTCGAAAATCGGTACATTCTTGTTGCTGTTGATTACGTCTCTAAATGGGTAGAAGCCATTCCTTGTAAAACAAATGACCATAAAGTTGTTGTGAAATTTATAAAAGAAAACATCTTTTTGAGGATTGGAACAACTCGCATAATAATAAGTGATAATGGAACTTGTGATCGTTCATTTGAAACACTAATTGAATAATACTCGATAATCCACAAGTTATCCACTAATTAACATCCTCAAAATTATGGTCAAGTTGAAGTTTCAAATCGTCAAATCAAACAAATTTTGAAGAAAATTGTGAATAAAAATAAAAAAGATTGACAGATGCACTTTGGACATACAGAACTATGTGTAAAACTAATCTTAGGATGTCTCCTTTTAGGCTTGTATATGGTAAAGCGTGCTACTTACTTGTTGAACTTAAACATAAAGCATTATGGGCAATTAAGAACATAAACTTTGATCTTAAAAAAGCAAGCGAAAACAGATAATTGCAACTCAATGAATTAAAGGAGATTAGGAACGACGGATATGAAAATGTGAAAATTTATAAAGAAAGAACAAAAAAATTTCATGACAACTCATTCCTAAGGAAATTATTTTCGCCAAATCAAAAATTTCTTTTGTATGACTCTCGACTTCATTTGTTGTTTGAGAAATTAAAATCAAGGTGGACAGGACTATACGTTGTACTATTTTTCCACAAGGTACCATAGAAATAGAAACCAAAGGAATGGATCGAATTTTAAAGTCAATGGTCATCGTTTGAAATCATACCTAGAGTATGCGAGTGTTCAAGAGGAGGAGCTAATGATTATTCATGAGTCATACTACGTCTAGTAAGAAATGTTAACCCTCTCTTATAAATATGTACATATTTTTCTCCGCTTCACTCACTATATCATGTATTAACTGTGAGGACACAATCAAAATAAAATGTAGGGGAAGTCTCATGTTTATTTTGATTTTGCATGGTTTCCATTTTGCATTTTCTTTCTAAAAAATACAAATTGTTTTTTCCAAAACAAGTTTTTGAAGAAACGCTATAGGATAATTATATGTTTTTGGTTATTGAACTAAAAATTTTAAAAATTTAATTCTCAACAAATATAAAAATAAAAGTTAGATTACAAGTAACTATGGTTTAGCTAGTATACAGGATGGTTCAATAGGTGATAATTATGAAGTACGTTCATTGTTTAAAAGAGTGGTCGATTTAAAGTAAAGGCGATAACATTTTTGATCTTTTTAGTTAGGTGGTGCTAAGATGATTTTGCATAACTCTCTCCAAAAAAATCAAAAAAGGGTAAAAATAAAGAAAAACCTAGAGTCAGGTGTTCAAACGTAAGAGTGTGCACTCGCCATGCTTTTTACCTTTCTCACGTAAGCAGTGCATTATCGGTATATCCAGCCTCAGTTTATCTGAATTAGGTGTATGTAAATAAATTTACAATAAAATAGTAAACACCTAGAGTCATGTGTTCATACGTAAGTATGTACACTTGCACGCTCTGTACTCTTTTCACGTAAGACCGAAAAGCAGTGCAAGTGTAAAGACCCGTAATTTTCGATAATTAAAAATATTAAATTAAATAAGATTTTGAAATTAAATGTTAAGAGAAATTAAAAATTTATGGTTTATTTATGAGTAAAATAATTAAAACTTGATTAATAATGTTGATTTAATGTTAGTGACAATTATTTTAAGGTAATGTTAATCAATTGAAATTGTTGTAAAGTTAATTGGGTTAGAAATTGTAAAAAAGGAATAAATCCAATGTTGTATTAATAGTGAAATTGTATGTTATTTTATTTAATTGGTTTTATTATATAATGTGTAATCAATTACTTGTACATAAATTGTGATGCCCCACCTCTATACTTACACTAGCCAAGGACACTACAGGGTAATGCCGTCGACTAGCACGAAGAATAAGGCTATTGAGGAGCGACCATCTGTGTAATTGCTTTGTGCGAGTACTGATATGTCAGATAATAGAACTTACATTTCATTTCAAAGGGAAACCCGGCATATCAAATACAAACTCAAAGCTACCACACAGTGGCTATGTGGACTTTGGAAAACAAATATAGAAATAAGCATAACACAAATCAGCCACAGATATTCATATCACTAAGGCGGAAACAGATATGAATATATCACATAGAAGTATACATCAAAGTGGTGGTCAAACTAGATCCACTACATCACAAAATAATAGATACAAGTGCTAGACAAAAGAATAAGTATACATCAAGGAGTCTCTATCTCGAATGTATAACAACAAAATCTACTAAGCTAAAGTAGTTAGCCAAAAGTCAGGTGACGGACCTTGATAAGAAGTCAAGTAGAAGCACCTGAAATACCTCGGTCTGACCCGAGTATTATTTAAGAAGAAAATAATAAATGGATCACTCAAGCTATAAATATTATATAAAATGAGATAGGATAAGAGATATGACAAAAACGCATGATAACAAAAATGCCATACTATAACAAGTATACATAAGGTAACAACAAAAATCATACAATATCTCAAATATTCTCAAACACTAAAACGGATGTCATATTCTTTAAATTATTCACCAAAACACAAATATTGACAAAACATATCAATGTCAATCGCAAAAAACGATGAAACATAAATTCTAGAAATCATCAACTAGAAATCCAGAAATCACAAAAAGGGGAAGGCCTATCACAAACGGAAGCACGAAAACTCCCCAACACGTGTGTCCCAAATGGAATGCTATTCCATGGTCGCTAACCATCAAGTTTGAGCTGAGACTCCATAAACGGCCCGAAGACCATGGGTCGCTACCCCACCAACTTGAGTCGAAGCTCCACAGACGGCCCGAAGACCATGGGTCGCTACCCCACCAAATTGAACCGAAGTTCCACAAATGGGGTTTTTAGTCCCTACACAAACAAAGAGACATCGCACATCGCTAGTCTAAATCACAAAATGATCGTCATTGATCGACAAGTGTAAATTACACTAAGCTAGTAAATATAAGAGTTTAGCTTCATGTCCCATAACCACTAGCTTAACTTAAATACTTACGAACAATTATAGACTTCCACTCAAAAATAAGTGTAAATTACACTAAGCTAGTAAATATAAGAGTTTAGCTTCATGTCCCATAACCACTAGCTTAACTTAAATATTTACGAACAGATTGTAGATTTCCACTCGAAAATTGTCACAAGAGTTCAATCGAACAAGTCCAAGAATTAACCGACGAAGTAAACGCAAATGTTTCATACCACTTGTTTTGCTAAGCCGTTTAATTAGATTTCTCATACGAATGAGGTAAAGGTTTGTATATACTAATAGATTTGAAAATAGTTTTAAAAACGAGCTTTATATTTAAAAGTAGTGTTAAAATCGTTTTGGTGAAAGAGTTTGAGTATTACTACTAGTATAGAAACCTTTGTATTTTAAAGTGACAAATCACAAAAATGATTTTAGAAACAATCAATCACCAAAAATTAACATACGAAATTGTGAACTAAAACCATAGAAATTGATACCGAATCCATCAAAATGGATATTCCCAAAAATCCCGAAAAAGAAGTCATCAAAGTCCATTAAAGTGATAACAACCAATCGGACCATCAAGAATCGATTAAAAATCGGAAACCCACTCAAAACTGCCTGAAATAGGCGAAAATGCACATTTCCCAGATTCAGTCGACTGAACCAGAAGGTCGGTCGACTGGTACAAGGCCAGAAACACACGGGTTCCTGGTTCAGTCGACTAAACTATATGGTCAGTCGACTGACAGAGGGATAGGAAGTTTTCTGCTCCCAGGTTCAATCGACTGTCAGTCGACTAATAAATGGACAGAAGATTTTCTGTTTCCAGGTTTAGTCGACTGCCAGTCAACTGATAAATGGACAGAAGCTTTTCTGTTTCCAGTTTCAGTCGACTGGCCATATACCTTCAGTCGACTGAACTCTCAATTGCAGTGTTTTCAACCTAGCCCAAGCGGGGCTAAAATCCAAACGGAAGTGATCGGACGAGCAACGGAGACTAGGAATTTATGCCAAGCGACAACCCAGCCTTATAGGCTCTTCGATACACCCCAACAACATGTTTAAACATCAAAGATAGGATTTTTAAAGATTTGACTTCAAAACACCAAAAATTGGAATATTCATCAAACCAATTCAATTCAAAACAACACATGAGAAGATATAGACATAGATGTGAGTTTAAAAACTCACCTTTTAAACCCAAAACAACAAATGAGAAGCTCTAGAATAAGCAAAGATTGACTTCTCTTCAACAACACCCCTAGAATCTTCAATCTATTATCAAAGGTTAAGTTTTTCCTAAGTTAGGTGATAGGAATTTCTAAAAATTGAAGAGGGATTGAGATGGAGAAGATGAAGAGGATGCTTACCTAAGCTTGTCTTGGATTTTGGACTTGAATTTGTATTTCCTAAACAAACTAGGGTTTTGGAATTCTAATTTCCAATCTCTTCCCCCATTTTTGCTTTAGCTTGAGTGTTAGGAAATGTTATGAAGAAATGAAGAGGAGTGGAGTGGGAGTTAGGGTATTAGATGGGTTGGGTGTTAGGTTATTGGGCTGAAACCCAAACCCAAAGCCCTAAATGAAAATATCAAAATTTCACTCAACTCCAAATATATCAATGTTTATACTCAAAAAGGTTGCAAATGCCATTTTGGACTCAATGGAAGTGGTCTCGAGTCCTAATTCGACTGTTTGCAAAAAGTGACATTTCGGACTTAAATCTGACTAACGATGTTATATTTAAATAAAACATTTAAATATACAATCGTTAAATATGCTGGTTGTTATAGACTCCCCTCCTTAAAGAAATTTCATCCTCGCAATACTTAAGAAAAAGAAATAAAAAGTAACAACCATACAAAGGCATAACAACACAAAAAGAAGAAATTTTGAAATGAGAAATTCACCATAAGGAGCGTGAGAGAGTAAGTCCGATGTGTCCACTCGATGAATTCTCTAGATTCCTAAGAGCAATCCTTAGGATTTGAGGACCATTGAACTTTCACAAGAGGAACATCTTTATTTCGAAGGCGTTTAACCTCCGTAGCAATGATACGAATAGGATGTTGCTCATAAGTCAAATTAGGCGAAACTTCAATTTCTTCAATAACACCGGGCTCAAGAATGGAATCGGAATCTCGAAGGCATTTCCGTAGTTGAGAGACGTGGAATATGTCATCAATAGTAGAAAATTGAGCCGGTAATAAAAGGCGATAAGCCACAGAACCAATGCGTTCGGTGATGGGAAATGGACCAATATATCGAGGTGCTAATTTTCCTGATCGACTGAAATGCACAATACCTTTCATAGGTGAAACACGAATAAACACCAAATCTCCCACAGAAAATTCTAGTTTCCTTCTTCGGTTATTAGCATAGGATTTTTGTCTACTTTGAGCTTCTTTCATCCTATGACGAATAAGGTCAATCTTTTCTGTGGCATCACGAATAAAATCTGGACCTAAAACCAGCTTCTCACCTACTTCAAGCCAACACGAAGGAGATCGGCATGGCCTTTCGTAGAGTGCCTCGAAAGGTACCATACCAATACTAGATTAGAAGCTATTATTATACGAAAAGTCAATAAGAGAAATATGATCTTTCCAACTTCCACCAAAATCAAGAACACATGCACGAAGAAGATCTTCAAGAGTTTGATTCACACATTCGGTTTTTCCATCGGACTGAGGATGATAAACGATGCTAAAATTAAGCTTCGTTCATAAAGCTTTTTGAAGACCTTTCCAAAATCCACTAGTAAATAATGGATCACGATCACTAACAATAGAAGTAGGAACTCCATGTAATTTAACAATTTCTTTAACATGGAGTTTGGCCAAAAGAGTTACGGTCCGATTGGACCGAACGAGAATAAAATGGGCGGATTTTGTAAGTCTATCTACTATCACCCATAGGCTATCATGAGCCGAACGAGAACGTGGAAGACCGTCAATAAAGTCCATGGAAATTTGATCCCACTTCCATATTGAAATTTCCAAAGGTTGCAATAACCCACCGGCCTTTGATGTTCGGCCTTTACAAGTTGGCAAGTCATGCAAAGCTTAATTAAGTTAGCAATATCAGATTTCATTCCATCCCAATAATAAAGTCGTTTCATATCCGCGTACATTTTACTACTACTGGAATGAATGGTAAATTTAGAACGATGAGAATCTTCTAAAATATCTTTACGAAGATCACAAATATTTGGCACAATAAGTCTACCAAATTTTCGAATACCGCCACGAGCATCAATATCAAAGTCTTTCAAACCTTCAATATCAATTTTATCCCTACAACTTTGGCTAAGATGAGCCGATTCGGGATCATACTTTTGAGCTTCAAGAATTCGGTCTAAAAGAGAAGGATGAGCCTCAAGGCTACACAAAACAAGAGATGAACATGAATTGGATTCTCGATCTCAAATCTCACAAGTGGATAAAGTCACGAGATCATTCCATTCGGATATCATCATGGAAACAACCGCTTGTTGCTTTCAACTAAGGGCATCAGCAACACGATTGCCCTTTCCGGGAGTATAAAGATTATCAAAATCATAAGATGCAAGGAACTCGAGCCAACGTTGTTGACGCAAATTGAGTTCCTTTTGAGAAAATAAATACTTCAAAGATTTATGATCGATGTAAAGAACAAATTTCTCTCCCAAAAGATAATGATGCCAAATTCTAAGGGCGAAAACAATAGCCGCGAGCACCAGATCATTAATGACATATCTAGTCTCGAAAAGCTTTAATTGTCAAGAAGCATATGTGGTAACACATTCCCTTTTTCATGAGAACGACATTCAAATCAATATGACTAGCATCGATACAAACAATCAATTCTTGGTTCCCTTTGGGAATCACAAGAATACGAGCATCGGAAAGGAGTTCTTTTAATCGATCTTCTTTCCCGAAAAGCTAAGACATTCAAAATTATAATTAACTTTATATATTCATCTTTTTAGAAAAAATTACTTTTTACAAGTCAATTTATTGTGTCTGACTGTCTCATCATAGCGTTTAGGAGATTCCTATCGATAACATTGATCAAGCGCATCGACCAGAATTCTTAAAGCACTCAATGGGCAAAACAACACAAAATCATCTTCTAATTGATAAAGATGTCTGTTAAAATTTGACGAATATTCTTTGCTCGTTTTAAGAACAAAATCCAATTATACTTATAAATATCTTATTAAAAAGATTTGCAAATTTTAAACTGTTGTTTTCATTCATAATCAATAAATACAAGGATAAACTCATCGAGATATTCATAGAATACTTGATTCATAAGATGGATGAGATAAGGTAGAAGGTTCGTCAAACCGAATGACATAACGAACCACTCACAAAAATCATAACGAGTGCGGAATGCGGTAAGTGGAATGCTCCCCTCTTCAACTTATAGCTGATGAAAACCGGTGGCAAGGTCGAGCTGAAAAGATCTTAGCACCAATCAATAGATTGCTTAGGAGATAATCCTAAGACTAACTCAAATATACCGGAAAATTCACGACCTACTTGAGTGAGGGAAATAACATCTTCCTCATCAAGTGGGTTTAAAAAATAAAATGTTGCCACCAAATTTGGAAATCAAAATCATTAAGAACAATAGAAATCTGCTTAACATATTGAGAATGTCGAAGATGGATAGTCCGCCCGGGACATAGGATATGGGCTTCATATGATTAAGCCAATCCTTTCCCAAAAATCAATTCCGAAGCCTAAGTAGCAATCGGATCGGAAAGCATAATCACATAAAAAAATCTCGACATCTCCACAAAGTAAACCGAGTGTTGCAGATCCACCAATCGGATTCGCAATTCTCAATGAAGTCATCAAGTCCATAATATTTAAAGAGAAAGAATCAACAAGTTATTTTGATATAAAATAATGAGATGAACCCAAATCAAAAATAACTCGAATAAGATAATCACAAAACAAATACCATCAAGGATAGAATGAGAAATACCTTGACCAAGAGAAGTATCACTAGGGGCTTGCACAACATTCAGCTCTCCCTCTCTCCTACTTTGAAGTTTGGCACATGAAGATAAAAGATGACCCAAACCTTTGCAATAACGACAAGAAAAGGGTTTCGGACACTAATTCGCATAGTGGTCCGTAGAACCACAATTGTAGCATCGTCCACGACTAATGGTAGGAGTCTTTCCTACTGAAGTTTCTTGCTTCCCTTTCTTATTGGGATTAGGGCTTTTGAACTTAATACGCCTCTTCTTGTTGTTATTGAGGATCTTTTTGGAACCTCAAACATCACTATCACTTCCTTTATCAGCCTCTTCAAGTCGAAGAGTGATATCTACAAGCTGATCGAAAGGAACTTCTAGTTTCAGAGGTAAAACCTTTTTGGGGTTCTTAATCAAAGCACAGATAAACCTTTGATTCTTTACAAGATCCAAAAGCTGTTGGGCAGACATAAATACTCCATCCTGAGGAGTAGCACTAGATTGACCGGCGCTGGGATGGTCTGGTCTAACCATTTCTCTTCTTTAAGAAAGAAAGGAGAGGAAAAAGGTTATTCACAGAATGAATATCAAACAAACTTGATTGATAAAACAAGGCATCATTAAAAGAAATAGGATAGAACGGTACGAAGACTCGAACTAAATCCTATGGCACGAATCCTAAGAAAGACTTAGGACAATGATCCTTGCTAGATTATTCTACATTGTTCTGAAGTTTGGCTCTAATACCAAGCTGTGACGCCCCACATCTATATTCACACTAGCCAAGGACACTACGGGGTAATGCCGTCGACTAGCACGAAGAATAAGGCTGTTGAGGAGCGACCATCTGTGTAATTGCTTTTTGCGAGTACCGATATGTCAGATAATATAACTTACATTTCATTTCAAGAGGAAGTCCGACATATCAAATACAAACTCAAAGCCATAACACAGTGGCTATGAGAACTTCGGAAAACAAATATTGAAATAAGCATAACACAAATCAGTCACAGATATTCATATCACTAAGGCGGAAATATATATGAATATATCACATAGAAGTGTACATCAAGTAGTGGTCAAATTAGATCCACTACATCACAAAAGAATAGATACAAGTGCGAGACAAAAGAATAAGTATACATCAAGGAGTCTCTATCTCGAATGTATAACAACAATAACTACTAAGCTAAAGTAGTTAGCCAAAAGTCAGGTGACGGCCCTGATAAGAAGTCAAGCAGAAGAACCTGAAATACCTCGGTCTGACCCGAGTATTATTTAAGAAGAAAATAATAAACGGATCAGTCAAGCTATAAATATCATATAAAATGAGATAGGATAAGAGATATGACAAAAACGTATGATAACAAAAATTCCATGCTGTAACAAGTATACATAAGGTAAGAACAAAAATCATACAGTATCTCAAATATTCTCAAACACTAAAAGGGTGTCATATTCTTTAAATTATTCACCAAAACACAGATATTGACAAAACATATCAATGCCAATCGCAAAAATCAGTGAAACACAAATTCTAGAAATCATCAACCAGAAATCCAAAAATCACAAAAAGGGGAAGGCCTATCACAAACGGGAGCATGAAAACTCCCCAACACGTGTGTCATAAACGGAACGCTATTTCATGGTCGCTAACCATCAAGTTTGAGCTGAGACTCCACAAACGACCCGAAGACCATGGGTCACTACCCCACCAATTTGAGTCGAAGCTCCACAAACGGCCAGAAGACCATGGGTAGCTACCCCACCAAATTGAACCGAAGTTCCACAAACGGGGTTTTTAGTCCCCACACAAACAAAGAGACATCGGACATCGCTAGTCTAAATCACAAAATGATCATCATTGATCGACAAGTGTAAATTACACTAAGATAGTAAATATAAGAGTTTAGCTTCATGTCCCATAACCACTAGCTTAACTTAAATATTTACGAACAAATTGTAGACTTCCACTCAAAAATAAGTATAAATTACACAAAGCTATTAAATATAAGAGTTTAGCTTCATGTTCCATAACCACTAGCTTAACTTAAATATTTACGAATAGATTGTAGATTTCCACTCGAAATTTATCACAAGAGTTCAATCGAACAAGTCCAAGAATTAACCGACGAAGTAAACGCAAGAATTTCATACCACTTGTTTGGCTAAGCCGTTTAATTAGATTTCTCATACGAATGATGTGACAACCCGCATATTTTACGATTGTATCTTTAAATATTTTATTTAAATATAGCATCGTTAGTCGAATTAAAGTCCGAAATGTCACTTTTTGCAAACGGTCGAATTGGGACTCAAGACCACTTCCATTGAGTCCAAAATGGCGTTTGCGACTTTTTTGAGTATAATCATCGATATGTTTGGAGTTGAGTGAATTTTGATGTTTTCATTAAGGGCTTTGGGTTTGGGTTTCAGCCCATTAACCAAACATATTAACCCAACTCCACCCCTTTCCTCTTCATTCCTTCATAATATTTCCTAACACTCAAGCTTTAGCAAAAACGGGTGAAGAGATTGGAAATAGAAATTCCTAAGCCCTAGATTCATTTGCAAACTCAAATTCTTACTCCAAAATCAAAGAGAAGCTTATGTAAGCCTTCTTTCCACCTTCTCCATCTCAATCTCTCTTCGATTTCTGAAATCTCCTAAACCCTAACTTAGGAAATATTTGTTTTTGAGCTTAGATTAAAGCTCCTTGGGTTGAAATTGAAGAGTGATTGTTCTTGCCTTGCTCTATAGCTTCTCTCTTGTGTTTTTGAGTTTAAAAGGCGAGTTTTTGAACTCACATCTAAGCCTATAGCTTTTGTTGTGGTTGGGTATGAATTCCTAACCTTTATTCTTGTTCATTTGCTTTTGATTTGGATTGATTCGGTGAATTGTCCAATTTTTGGGTATGAAGACCAATTTTGTGAAAATCTCTTTTATGGATGTTTGAGCATGTTTACCGGGGTGTATCGAAGAGCCTATAAGGCTGGGTTGTAATTTGGCATAAATCCCGAGCCGCAGTTGCTCGTTTGATCGTTTCCGGTATCGTTTTGCCCCATTTGGGGGCTAGACTGTTTCTGCTCTTGAAGCAGGTTCAGTCGACTGAACCAGTAGGTCAGTCGATTGAACCAAGGGGCAGAAAACATTCTGTCCCTGTATCAGTCAACTGACCTCTGTGTTCAGTCGACTGACCTAGGTGACAGAAAATTCTATCCCTGTATCAGTCGACTGACCTCTGTGTTCAATCGACTGACCCGGGGGGACAGAAATTCTTGTCCCTATGTCAGCCGACTAAACACCTGGTCCAGTCGACTGACTTGGAAACCCGAAAGTTTCCGGGCATTGTATCAGTCGACTAACCACCTGGTTTAGTCGACTGACTTGCTTGTCTCAGCCCAATTTGTTTATTTTTCTTTGATTTCCAATTTTGATCGATTCGTGTCTATCCAATCAGTTGTTATCGTATTCTTCACTTTGATGATTCCTTTTTAGATTTCGTACACAGGTCTTTATAAAGTGCTTTTCAAATTGTATTAAAAACTCGTTTCTCCAACTTATAATTTCTATATAAACCACACCCACAATTTTGCACTTCGAGCGAACAGGGAGGAGAATTAAATGATTAGATAAAACGCGTGCTATGAACACGGGCGTTCATCCTTTCAGTTAATTCCTAATCAATTCGTTTGACCGTTTTGACCTTTGGGTCTGGTTCACCGATGAGATGAGGTGAACTTTGCACTGCTTTGAGTGTTAAATTGACTAACGGTTAGTAAACCGTTTAGTGCGAACGTGGGGTATGGGACTCACGTTAACATTTTTCTAGTTCCTTTCTGAGAGTTGTGACACATTCCGCCAGTTAGTGGTGTCCAGTACCGGGCCTCCGGACCATCGCCACTACGGTTTGTTGCCTTCAGGGTTTGTTGCCTTCGGGCTTGAACCTTCGGGGTTTGTTGCCTTCGGACTTGAACCTTCAGGGTTTGTTGCCTTCGGGGTTTGTTACCTTTGGGCTTGAACCTTCGGGGTTTGTTGCCTTCGGGATTTGTTGCCTTCGGGCTTGAACCTTCGGGGTTTGTTGCCTTCGGGGTTTGTTGCCTTCGGGCTTGAGCCTTCGGGGTTTGTTGCTTTCGGGTATGTTGCCTTCGAGCTTGTACCTTTGGGTTTGTGCCTTCGGGTTTGTTGCCTTCGGGCTTGTGGATCCTTGTTATACAGTACTGAGCTCAAGCATCTTTTGTTTCTTTGACAATTATATTTCCCTAGTGTATCACCATTCGGTGTAGGTTCTTTGAACCACACGATATATAGCGATTACCTTGTGGAAACTTGTGTTACCTATATTGGTATTTGTTATTTGCCTTTTTGGCTTGTTTTGGGATATGATATCCTTTGTTTATTTGAGTTGCCGATGATATGAGGCTTGTTTTGATTCATCTTTGGTTAGATGATTTGGTTCTCTTTTGGAGATATTTGTGGTACTTTATGACCTTGTATGTTCATTATCATTTAGTATCTAACTGATTTGTTTAGCTAGACTGACCCGTGTATTTTATACTCGAGTCAGGCCGAGATGTTTCAGGTTAGGTGCATTTAGACTTAGCCTATTTTGCTTCCGCATGGACTATTCTGCTAGCTCCTTTTTGTTATAGCTTTTTATGAAGTCCTTTTTGGCTGTAACTCCGACATGTATTCTTTTGACTCGTCTGTATATTGTGGTTTACTTTACCACTAGACATGTATCATTTTGTATACTCTGTAATGTATCTGTATATGTGTAAATGTATGTGATGATCTACTGTTCTGTGATGTGTATTACATTGGAGTTGTCATATTTGTTCTGATAGATCCTTCAGCCACCTATGGCTTTGTATTAAGTATTTATTGGATATGTCGATCCACTTGAGAAAGAAGAAAAAAGGAAATGTATGGCAATTGTCGACGTATTCAATTGATAATTAGGGCAAGGTTATAGATGGTCGCTCCTATCCAGCTCTATTCTCCGTATTAGCAGACGGTGTTACCTAGTAATACTCTTTGCTAATGTGGGTCTCGGAGTAGGGTGTCATAGCTTGGTATCAGAGCTGAGTTTAGAACAAAATATGATAAACATAGAACAGAGACACATATTACGGTACATCAAAGTGTAGTACGAATGTTACAAATCTTCGAATCATCGTGCCATAGGAATTAATTCGAGTCTTCGTACCGTTCAATCTTATTTTCTTTTTATGATGCCTTGTTTTATCAATCATGTTTTGTTTGATATTCATTCTGAGAATAACCTTTTTCCTCTTATGTCTTTTTCTTTCTTTCTTAAAGAAGAAGAGATGGTTAGATCTGGCAGTCCCAGCGCCGGTCAATCCAGTAGTCCTTCTCAGGATGGCGTATTTATGACTCCTCAACAACTTTTGGATCTTGTAAAGAATCAAAGGTTTGTCTGTGCTTTAAGTAAGAACCCCGAAAAGGTTTTACCTCTGATATTAGAAGTGCCTTTCGACCAGTTTGAAGATATCGCTCTTCGACATGAAGAGGCCGATAAAGATAATGATGTTGAAGTTGTGGATGCCAAACAAAACTTCAACATCAACGAGAAGAGGCATATTACGTTCAAAAGTCCTAATCCCAACAAAAAAGGGAAGCAGGAAATTTCGGTAGCAAAGACTTCTACCACTAGTCATGGACGGTGCTATAATTGTGATTCTAAGGAGCACCATGTAAATAAGTGTCCAAAACCCTTTTCTTGTCGCTATTGCAAAGGTTTGGGTCACCGTTTATCTTCATGTCCCAAACTTCAAAGTAGGAGGGAGGGAAAGTTGAATGTTGCGCAAGCTTCTAGTAACCCTTCTCTTGGTTAAGGTAATTCTCCTTCTATCCTTGATGGCATTAAATTATTTTGTGATTATCCTATTCGAGTTCTTTTGATATGGGTTCATCTTATTATTTTATATCAAAAGAACTTATTGATTCTTTTTTCTTTAAATATTTTGGGCTTGATGACTGTTTGCGCAAAAATTGGTCACAAACCCCAAGTATCGTGAAAGCACCAGTGTATGAATACGAATCAACAAATATTCAAACACAAATCTCAGATCTAAGCAAACAGAATATCACAATTCAGAAATAATGAATAGAAACACGAGATTTATAGTGGTTCGGCTATCTCTGACCTACATCCACTAAAGGTTTTCTTTTATTGATGTTCTTCGCTGATTACAGTTGATTACAGCGAATTACAATGGATTATAGCTCTGTTCTTTGAGTACAACGGTAGTAGTAAAGTGCAAAGTAGAGTCTGGTAGAGTCTGGGGGCTTCAGAATCCCGATCCCCTTTCCTGAATGACCTGGGGCTCTATTTATAGGTGTAGGAGGCAGATATTTCGCCTAAATTCAGGGAGACCACTTCTGGCACGTGAGTGGGCCCACATGCCCGCATCCAGGAAATTTGGGCCCGTTCCGGGATCGATACGAAGCAATTTCGTATCGATCAAGGAATGATCCAATCGAGCTGAAATTTGGTGAGAATATTCTCCAACATGTACGTAAGCTCCTGTGAAAATTTCATTGCATTTGGATCAATGGTTCGTGAGATATGATCGATACAAGATTGTATTTTCGTGTGCACTATCGCGTTCGAATCCATGGATTCGTATCCATCCCCTTCGAATCGACCTGGACACGTAAGCGCGTAGTGACGTGGTGTGAAATGCTCGGATGGATCCGATCCTTGTGGCGTATTGACTGGGCATTCGCGCCTTGCTCATTCCAAAATCGAAGTCTAATTCAATGCGTTTCTTTCTGGAATGATACGAATAAAATGGATAGCATGACCATGGATCGATTTGTGCCCCATCGATTCGGTGATGATCGATTCGAAATCGTTAGCTCCCGATGGATTCGAACTAAACTAGGTTTGAATAGACTGAGGCGGTGTAATTCGATCGATACGAATTGATGGATTCGAATAGACCACCACTTCAGTTCCCGGATGGATAAGGATCTAATGGATTCGAATGGATCATCACCTTGACTCTATGATGGTACGAACAGCATATTTCTTTTAAATTGTATCGATCATATCTCTCCCATACGAACTCCGATTAACCTGAAATTTGAAACGCTCACTTCCATGGCTTTGCTTGTCATGTCTTGTCAATTGCAGCCCGATCCTGATTCGGACAAAATTCATCAATATCCATGGTTATCCTGCAATGCATAGTTGATATTCATGACTAGTTATTATTGATTTTCAGTTAATTTTTGGTTATCTCAGCTTTGCCAAAAGGTGGGATAACACTTTGCCCCCCAAAATATGCCTTTTGGTAAAAGGTGTGTTTTGATCAGTCTCAAATCGAACGTAGTGAGTTCATGTTTTATTCAAATCTTATGGTGTTTTTGATCGAGTTCATGGCTGTTCGAAGCCAAATCGTTATCCACTTCTTCCCGTGGAAGTTAAGAACGAAACTCCGTAGTCTCTCCGGACAATCAATGGTTACTCCGGACCCTTGCTAAGTCCATCCCAGACTTGGCGATTGAATAGAAAGATCCTATTGCACTCCGGCGTTGCTTTCTAACCCTTGCACTCTAGCCTCAATTAGGGCGTAAAGCGATGTCTTGGTCGTTCTGGACTGATCGTAGCCTCTTCGGGCTCCTGCTGGATCCCATCCTGTCACTCTCCGATGAAGGGGAAACAGCGTTAAGTGAGTCGATCGTGTTGCTCTTCGGCGAAGCGACTCACTTCTTGCACTCCGGTTAAGTGTATTTGATCATTAAGCGATGTCATGGCCTAAATCGTGGACCGATCATAGCCTCTCCGGGCTCTTATCGAATCCCGATCCAATCACTCTCCGGTGAATGGGAAACGACGTTAAGTGAGTCGATCTTGTCGCTCTCCGGCGAAGCAACCCACTTCTTGCACTCCAGACCCCGTCTCTTCGGGTAGGGTCATAAAGAAATCATTTTTATATTGATATTTAATACCCATCCTTTAACTCTCCGGTTAAAGGTTTATTTCGAGAAATTCAAGTTTATTTATTAAATTCAGGTCCTAGATGTTCAATCTCAAACACTAGGAAAAAACTAAACATTGCCTCTCCGGGCAGATCGGTCTATCTCCATCTCAGAGCATGCCTAGGGATCTCTCTGGATCCCGTACATGAGTAAGTGGAGTAGCCGTTTATCTGAAAACAAATCTATTGAAATTATTTGACCGAAGTCCAAATCCTGAACTTGGCCCTTGCCACCTTAATCAATTGATGACGAGTCGTGATCCCGATCCAGGATCATTTCTGTTAGGTGGAGGCGGTAGCTGTTCAGGCCTTACCACCACTGCCCGTTCTCTGACATATTGTGGCAATCTACCACTCATGACATGCTCTTCCACCTCATCCTTTAGGTGGCGACATTCGTCGGTTGTGTGCCCATCCAGCTCATGGAATAGGCAGTATTTTCCAGTTCTACGCTCCCGCTCTGTGGGATCTCTCCTGGGTGGTTTTCAATAGGGGAGTTGCCCCCTAGTTTCAGTGTAAATTCGCTCCAAGCTTGCTGCCAAATTTGTGTATTGCCTGAATCTGGGCTCTCGGAATTTCTTCCGTTTATCAGGACCATCATGTGCGTCATCCTGTTTTCTCTTTCCTTTGTCAGCCCTGGGCGGTCCCTAGCGGTTCCTTCGCCTTGTACAATGTTTATTTCCTGTCTCTCGGCTTGTGATTCTTCTAATCGAATGAATCATTCAGCTTCATGGTAAAACTCTCCAAGATCTTGCGGTGGGTCTCTTGTTAAAGAATCTTTGAATTCGGTGCCTTCTCCAACTCCTGCCACTACCGCCATCAAAATCATCGATGGATCCGGGTGTTGGGTGAATTCTTACCCGGAAGACCTCGAGACCCAGAGACGTGATTCATTCGGCAGCTCTCCCCCGAGTCCATTCGGCATGACCCATTCGGCAGCTCTCCCCCGAGTCCATTCGGCATAACCCATTCGGCAGCCCTCCCTCGTGTCCATTCGGTAGACCTTCATCCGGCAACTGCCACCGGTCCAACCTCACCACTCCACACTTCACCGGATGAAGCCCAACCAGACCAACTCCATACTTCACCGAACCAAGAGAATACCGAACCAGACTGCCAGGCCAGATCACTTCAGCCCAGGCCCACCAGCAGCTGTATACATCCAAGACCCCTGCCCCCAACCTCACTCTATAAATAGAGAGGCAGGGGTACAACAATGGGGGACAAGTTTGAGAGCTCAAGCACGGAGAGAACTTTCAAACAACTTTCTTTTACTTGTATCAAAGCTTTGTATTTGTAATCAAAACAAGAGAAGAGAAATAACATATAAAGTGGACGTAGGCACATTCTGGCTGAACCACTATAAATCTGCGTGTCTTTTTACAGTTTAGCCCCTGCTTTTCATATATTTGCATAAATCACCCAAATCACTAAGAATAACATAAGATCTACTAAATCATACAACTTTGAGGTGTTTGTCCATTTTTTGTGCAAACATTTTTGGTGCTTTCATTGAGAGCTAGAAGCTCGAAGCTTCAGCTTCATCCGCTTAACAAGTTTTCCTAACACCATCGTCCGCCGCTTGGAAAACATGCCTCCCAAACAGAGAAAAGATGTTAACAAAGGAAAAAACATCGCAGCCAGCAGCCTTCCTGATCCAGCTGCCACAAATCAAGTGAACCGTCCTCCTCCAGCAACGGCAACAAATGAAGGACAGGCTAACCCAGCCACTCCTGCCACAGAACAGCCTGCAGCAATTACTAGGGCAGATTTGGACAGAGTTGTTGTTGAAGTAACTAACCGCTTCACGTCCCAGCAGGAAGCCTTGGTAGACCATCTCATGTCACGCTTGAGGGACGCTGAAGAATCCAACCGCAACACTGAATCATGGGGCGAGTCCCAATCTGGAGGATCTCAGAGACAGCAAAGATCTTCCTTCTTCGAAGGAGCTAACGGCAGGGGTAGCCATGGTAGGAGCCGAGACCGAGCTCAGCCCGAAGTTAGGCCTGAGGAAGCGTTTGGTGCCGAACCCAACGCGGAAGGTACCGGGCGGAGGTCAACTGCAGCTGAGCCGGTCATGCTGCCTAACCACAGGAACACCAATGAACGGGGCCGAGCTAGAGTTCAGCCCGAAGTTGGACCCGAGGAAGTGCTTAGATCAGAACCCAACAGGGGAAGATCAAGGCAAGGGCCAACTGTAGCTGACCCAAGCATGCTCCCAGAAGATCAAAGGCAGCCACTGGAAAATATGAGGAATGATAGACGATACCATCCCTACAGGTTGTCTGGTCGGAGTCAACCCCACAGAACGGAACCAAACTCATTTCTGTCCGCTCCAAATTCTGATGAAAGGATGGCACGCTTATTCAGAGAGTGTGTCCAACGGGAGCAAAGAGATCGAGGGATAGGCGCTAGGGTAACCAGCCCTTTCGCCCGCAATATCGAAATTGCTATCACCCCCCGAGAATGGAAGATGCCAACAATGGAACCCTACAAAGGAACCTCCGATCCCGTTGTACACTTACAGAGGTACACGCAGCATATGCTCATGAGTGGAGCAACAGAGGGAGTGCTGTGCAAATGCTTCCCGCTCTTCTTAGCAGATCTTGCTACCTCCTGGTTCTGTCATCTACCCCAAGGATCCATCAGCTCATGGGAAATGTTGAAAGAAAAATTCATCAGTCAGTTCCGCATTCATGTGGAGCAACCTAAGGACGCTTATTCCTTATCCAGCGTCAAACAGAAACCTGGAGAAAAGCTGCAACAATACCTAACCAGATTCAACGCCGCAGCAGCCGCAGTTCAAGATGCCGATGAGAAGCTTATCCTAATGGCCCTCTGCAGTGGGGTGCATCCGGACACCAAATTTGCTAGGAGATTGAGAAAAGAAAAACCAGCTACTTTACCCGATTTCTTCCATGAAGCCGGGAAATACATGAGGCTTGAGGATGCTGCCATTGAGGGGCAGTCAGGACAGCAAAGTAAGACGACCCATGGCAATGCCCCTGCTGTGGCAAGGGACGTTCGAAGAAATGATTCCAGAGACAATGCTGGGGGCAAGAAAGTAGAGAAACGCCTATATCGGCCAGGACCAAGATTCGACTCTTACACCCCTTTGAACGAGACCGTCGAAAACATCTTCCTTGCCACCCAAGGCGAAGTTAGATACAAACGCCCACCATACAAGAAGGAATCAGATAGCGCACAGAAATCTGGAAAATTCTGCCGCTTCCACGAATCCCACGGACATGATACCAACGAATGCCATCATCTCCGAGATCTGATTGAGGAACACATCAGAAGAAAGAAACTGGAACGCTATGTAAAAAGTCAAGGCAGGACTCCAGATCCTGCCAATGAAAACCCAAGGCTACCCTCACCAGGGACCGGCAGAGGCGACCGCAACGCTAGCAGCTCTAGTCAAGAGAAGATAGTGGTCCATACCATCTCAGGAGGTCCACACATCGCAGACAGAAGTTGGAAAGAGATGGAAAGATATGGGAAGTCGCTCAGAGACAATAGAGACTGTGTCAATACGGTTATAGAAGAGCGCCACCCAAAGCGGAAAGAAAGTGATGACATCTCATTCAGTAAACGCGACCTAGAAGGAAGACAGTACCCTCACATGGATCCCATGGTTATCTCTGCCCGACTCGGTCCCGCCGAAGTTTACCGAATCCTGGTAGACACTGGAAGCTCTGTAAATATCCTGTTCAAACACGCATTCGACAAAATGAGGTTGTCAATGAAGGACGTATCTCCCTGCGATAAACCGCTACACGGTTTCACTGGAGATGCGAAAATGCCCATCGGGCAGCTGGACCTCTTCGTTGAAATCGGAAGCCATCCCCGCTCCGTTGTAAGGAAACAGACGTTTGTGCTGATAGAAAACCATTCGGCCTACAACGCCTTCCTAGGGAGACCAGCCCTATCTGACTTCCAGATTGTCCTAGCCCCGTGGTGCTTAAAAATGAAATTTCCAACAGACAGTGGGGTAGGGGAAGTGGAAGGAGACCAAGATATTGCACGAGACTGCTATGTAACCGAACTTCGCAACAACCACAGGAGAGATAAAGGGAAAGGTGTAGAGATTGCTCTCTGCACAAAAAGCCTTGAAGCATAGCAACTAAAGAAAGCCCCTCCTCTTCGATACACCAGCGACCCTTTCAATGAATTAGACCCGAGGGACAAAGAGGAGGAGGCCACCGCCGAGCCTGCAGAGGCTATGGAGTTTATATCTGTAGACAAGCACGACTCAAGTAGGCTACTGAAAATTGGGTCGCAATTGAAAACCGAATTGAAGGAACAACTCGTTGATTTTCTCCGCCACAACTTAGATGTATTCGCTTGGTCACACGCTGACATGACCGGAATCTCCCCCAACATAGCGTGCCACGTATTAAAAATTGATCCTACCAAGGCACCCGTAAAACAAAAGAAGAGAAGTATGGGGGCAGAGCGATCAGCAGCCCTCGATGAAGAAGTAAAGAATCTACTCGCCAATGACTTCATACGAGAAGCTATTTACCCAGAATGGATCGCCAACCCGGTACTAGTAAAGAAGGCTAATGGGAAGTGGCGGACCTGCATTGACTTCTCCAACCTAAATGACGCCTGCCCAAAGGATTGCTTCCCGCTTCCCAGAATCGACCAACTTGTAGACAGCACAGCCGGGCACGAACTCCTGTCTTTTATGGATGCATACTCAGGATATAACCAAATTCCTATGCATGCTCCCGACCAAGATCACACTAGTTTCATCACCGACCGGGGTTTGTACTGCTACAAAGTGATGCCCTTCGGACTTAAAAACGCAGGAGCCACCTACCAGCGCCTCGTCAACAAGATGTTCGCAGGGCTAATAGGACAAACAATGGAAGTATATGTAGACGACATGCTGGTAAAATCACGGAAAGCCAAAGATCACGTAAGCCACCTGGGCGAGATGTTCCAGGTACTTCGACAGTATGGAATGAAGTTGAATCCACTAAAGTGCTCCTTCGGAGTGTCATCAGGAAAATTCTTAGGATTCATCGTCCATGCCCGAGGGATAGAAGCAAACCCTGAACAAGTCCGAGCATTAAGAGACATCAAGATACCTTCCACCCGAAAGGAAATGCAAAGCCTAAATGGAAAAGTGGCTGCCCTAAGCCGATTCATCTCCAAAGCAACGGACAAGTGCGTCCCCTTTTTCGAAGCTCTAAAGAAAGATAAAGGAAAGTTCGAATGGACGGACGAATGCTTGACCGCTTTCCTTAACCTAATCGAACACCTCCAGAAACCACCAGTACTCTCGACCCCAAGCGAAGGCGAAGAATTATACCTATACCTTGCTGTGTCATCTCACGCTCTAAGCGCTGCCTTGGTAAGAGAAGATAACCGTACGCAACGACCAGTTTACTTCGTCAGTAAAAGGTTTACTGGGGCAGAAGTCAGATATCCTAAGCTCGAAAAGTTAGCATACTGTTTACTAATCACTTCACGAAAGCTACGTCATTACTTCCAATCCCATTCCATCAAGGTTCTAACCAATCAACCACTGAGGCAGGTACTCCATCGTCCCGACACTTCCGGGCGACTACTTAAATGGTGTATTGAGCTGAGTCAATATGATATCACCTATCACCCTCGCACCGCCATCAAGGGACAAGCCATGGCTGATTTCATTGCAGAATTCACTACCAACGAGGATAAGGAGCAACTGGAAATAACAGAAGATATCAAGTGGAATCTCTTTGTGGACGGTGCATCTAACGAACAAGGCTCGGGGGCAGGTGTGGTAATCATCACTCCCAGGGGAAATAAACTGCACTATGCTATAAGGTTGGAGTTCACTGCCACCAACAACGATGCAGAATACGAAGCAGTAATAGCCGGATTAGAAATTGCTATCGAGATCGGAGCCAATTCTTTGTGTCTTCACAGCGATTCTCAGCTTATTGTTAATCAAATACTAGGGGAATTCCAAGCTCGAGAAGAACGACTCATAGCATATCTAAAGAAGACCAAGTTACTTCTCAGCCGATTGGACCACTACTTAGTCAAACACATCCCTCGGGAAGAGAACCAAGAGGCCGACGAATTGGCAAAGCAAGCAAGTATGAGAGACGTCGCCATCTTCGGGGCAGTAACTGTCTCAAAGCAAATGATCCCGAGTTTTGAACAAGTGAATCTGATAGCTGCAACCGAAGAAGCAACTTGGATAACTCCCATCCGAGACTACCTACAAAATGGCACACTACCCGACGGGCGTAACGAAGTCAAGAAAATCTTGAGGAAAGCGTCCCGCTACACAATACAAGGAGACATCCTCTATCGGCGTGGGTTCTCTAACCCATTATTAAGGTGTGTCGCCGGAAGGGAAGCCAAGGAAATCTTATCCAACATTCATCAAGGAAGCTGCGGAGATCACACCGGAGGGCAAACATTAGCAAAAAAGATACTCCGATACGGATATTTCTGGCCCACCTTAAGCAAGGACGCCTTAGATTTCGTCAAGAAGTGTGACAGATGCCAAAAGTTTGCTAAGGTCCCTCGGCTACCAACAACCGAGATTACCCAGATGACCAGCCCTTGGCCCTTTGCAGTATGGGGAATTGACTTAATCGGTGAACTGCCAATGGGTCGAGGCGGCGCCAAATATGCTATAGTAGCAGTCGACTATTTCACCAAATGGGTGGAAGCAGAACCTCTAAATAAAGTATCTTCAGCGAAAGTTATCAACTTCTTAATCAAAAATGTTCTGTGCAGGTACGGAGTCCCACTAAAAATCATATCAGACAATGGACTTCAGTTTGACAGCGAGGAATTCGCCAACTGGTGCCAAGAACACGGAATTCGCAAAAGCTTCTCATCCGTAGCATATCCCCAAGCAAACGGACAAGTCGAAGCAGTCAACAAAATTCTGAAAACTCTGATCAAAAAGAAGCTCGAAAAGTCAAAGGGCGCTTGGGTGGATGAACTCCCTACGGCACTATGGGCCTACCGCACATCTTTCAGAACATCAACAAGGCACACTCCTTTCTCTTTGGCATACGGATCGGAGGCTATGCTCCCAGTTGAAACCATTGTGCCTTCCCACCGTAGGATCCACTATAACCCAGAAGAAAACGAAGAGCTCCTCAACATGTCTTTGGATCTAGTCGAGGAGAGAAGGAATGATGCAGTCCTAAAAACAGCAGCCCACAAGCAAAAGGTGGCAGCACAATACAACTCCAAAGTCAAGCATCGTGCCTTACGAGAAGGGGATCTTGTCCTCAAGCGAATCTTCCCTCGCCCCGGAGCACTAGACCCAATCTGGGATGGACCATATGTAATTCATAAAGATCTCCACAACGGAGCCTATATTTTGTCAACAGTGGACGGGGAGGTGTTCCAGAGGGCATGGAACATCCAACACCTCCGTCGATACTTTTCTTAACTTGTATTGCCCATATGAAGTGAATTAACGAAGAGAATCAGTGGACGTAGGCATTTTTTCGTGCCGAACCACTTTAAAAAAGCCTTGTCTCTTTTTAACTTGTTCCTTTGTATCTTGGCTGCTTGTTAACTTTATCCTTTTCTGTTGAACAAAATCCTGAGCATATAGCATTTCTATTCAAAGCACTCCACAATGCAACTCCACGTGGACAAGCCCCAACAGGTACTATGCGAATCTATGCCCTCGCCAATGAGACACTTTTGCTCCAGCATCCCTCTGCTGCGGGTTAACTCATTGCTCGCGACGGCCCTTAAAGCCAACTGTAATGAGCCGATTATAAGCCACCGAGAAGGCCGACTATAGCCGAGGCAGCTCATTACGGCGTTAGGCTCGCCGGCGACTGTGAACCGATTATAAGCCCCAACATAAGGTGTGGCCAGCCAGGGGCAGTTCACAGTTGACGATCGGCACCCACGCTAGCCGGCCACAGTAAGTCGAATAATACCCATGAGTGCGGGCCATAATGGCCCGGGTAGTTACTGTGCGCGATCTCGGCTCCGGTGTGTCTTAAGTGCGGCTGTGGTAAAAAAGAATTAACTCCCCGCGGAGGCGTAAGATGGGTGACAAATGTCTCCAAGACCCACAGCTAGGGAAAGTGACTACAAAACCCGTTTGCCACGAACTTAAGCACATCGAAGGCCTTCCGTGACTGGAAGTTTTACTATTTCACATATTTCAATTTTACTTAAAAAACTTTCCTCCTATCCTCTATAACGAACCATAAAGTACAGGATGCAGGGTAGGAGGTACCCGCCAATGGATGCAGAGATTCACAATCAGATGGCGGGGCAGTCAACTGCTCTCCATGCTTGGTCATATAAGATATTCGAAACTGCCATTTACAAACAGAACATGAAAGGCGGTATTTTCTTCCTTTATGTACAAATGCATGACTATAATTTGATTTTTCCACACCACACGCTAACATTGCAAGTCATGAGATTATGATTTAAAACCAGAATCTGACATCAAACACAATTTAATTACAAGAATACACATAGCTACATTTCTCATACGATATGTCGAAATAGCAACAAATATTCAAGAAATGACAAAATCAACTTGAGCTAAAAAATTACACGTCAAGAATAATGTTATTACAAGTAGCAAGAATTACAACTTGGAAGTTACCCTACTGTCTTAAGACTAACAGATACAACAATGCCAAGCCTACAAAAAGAATTTTTCAGGTTCAGTCATGGAGCTGGTTGCGTCGAAGTCTTGTCCTTGTTCTTTTGCCCGCCTGTCCGGTCATAAAAAGGGTTCATTAGTGATGAGTAACCAAGTTAACAGAAAGACTAGAAAGGAAGACTTACCAGTACTAGCTTCTTGACCATCCTGGTCGTCATCTTCTACCTGCACACCCGCCTCTTCAGCAGCAAGCAGCCGCATACCCTCCTTTACCGCCATTTTCTCCTCCTTGGTGAACTGGGCCGTGACCACATCCATACTGAAGACCGTTCCACCCTCTTTATCTGCATCAGCCTTAGCCTCCTCCAAAGCCCGAAGATATATCTTGGCCATGACTCTGGGATAATCATCCATCCAAGAGAGGTTACCCTGCTTCCAAGTCCGGAAATACATGTCCTGGAGCATGTCATCCATCATTCCTTCGTTCTCCTCAAACTCCCTCATCCGGGCATCGGAGGCCGACAACCTTTCCACGGCAGCATCTCTCTCCAGTCTGTATCTCGAGCAATCAGCTTGAAGGGACCTCCGCATCACCGCCATCTCTTCCCTCAACTTAGCTTGAGCAAGCTCGGCAGCCTCAAGCTTCTCGGACAATTCCTCCACCTGCTCGAGATCCGCTCTCCGAACCTCATCCACCGTGGTAATAGCCATATCAATCCGCTCTTTGCAAGCAGCTTCCATTTTCCGCAATTCGGCCCGACTAGCCTCTTCCATGGTTCTCCTTAATCGCCCAGTGGCAGCCTCATGCTGAGAAATCTGGATAGCCTGATCCGCAAGCTGCTTGGCCTGATCCGAGACCACCAATCGAAGTCGGATATTGGCGCTCCCTATCTCCTCTCCGGCCTTAACCAGCCGAGCGTGATGCCCCATCAGCTTCTTGGCCTCCTCCGCCACCCGATCAATGTTGGCCTTGGCCTCGTCTCCCATAGTGACTATACGAGTGGTGAGTAGATCGAGGTCTAAGGACTTGGCTTCGTCAAGTACTCGTACCATGGGGTTACGGGGGAGAAGGTGTTCACCAGTAACTTCGTCAAAATTAATATCCTGAGAACCCGGATCCAGATCAGGATGACCGGCAAATGGATTACGGGCCAGATCGGGACGGTCGATATGAACAACAGAAGGGTTTCCGGATGGGTGTGGAGAAGATACAAACTCGCTGCCCTCCTCAGTAATATCATGAATAGGCTGAGCCGGAGGCTGAGAACCGAGCGAAGTTTCGGATAAAGGATGACTCCTCTTCCTCTGCTGAATACCCTCTTCGATGACCCCAAGAAGAGGACGGTACCCGACTACATCCCCGGAGCGTTGGGCTGAGGGCTTCGGCTTAGCAGAAATTTTGGAAAGTTTATATTGCTCGAGCCTGTGTCGAAGGTCTGAAGCTTTGGGCGTCTTGCCTGCTCCTGATATAAAGAACAAGTGTCATAATCTTACATTACAATATGATTCAAGGAACGCGGTAAGTTGCAAGATTAGAAAAGGAAAAGAAACACAGCTGTGGTTGTACAAACCCTGGGGAGGAGTGGGATACTGCAATAAGTCCCGGATTTCATTCCAGGACGGGAGCGGGTCATAAAATATTCCTAAGTCCCTATCATTAGTGAAGCATGCAGGGGTCAAGAGTTCACCTTGAGTTGTCAGAGCCACCTTGGCCGGAATAGTCGGAGAAGACTCACTTGCACCAGTCCCGGTTTTGTCCGCCTCCCCGGTCTTCTCTACCAAAGCCGGATCATCACCCAACTCCTCAAAAGCCTGACGGAGAGCATCGTCCGTCCACTCTTGCATCTCGCCTACTTGCCCAGAAGACAAAGCCCTGGAACCATCACCACCCTGTCCATCGCCACCCTCGTCACCAAGACGCTCAACGTCACTCCCGCCCTCCGCCTCACCTCTTTCCTCCTCCGCGTCTATCTCCCCCTGAGTAAGTGGACAATTGCTGGGAGAAGGACCGTCTGACCTCTTAAGTTTCTTACCTCCAACGGCTGGAGGTTTCGTGAATGGTTTTCTCTTTCCACCCTCTGCCGCAACGCCTCCCTTGGCCTGAGCAGCCGCCCTCTCTTCCGCCGTTTCCCTCAACTTAACTACAGACTGCTGCGGAAGGATCAAGTTGTATTCTAGAAGGATCGCATTTCTAATCAAGTAAGCAGATGATCTGTATTTCCCAAGAATGCCTTCTATCTCCGCCGCCGTCTGAACCAGGCGGTCAGTTTCCACAACAGGAAAGCCACCTGTCGCTAGCAAAAATGAGAAAGTATGAGAAGAAGCATCACAATCAGGATAGAAATTATAAGTAAAAGCATCAACTTACATCCAGAGGTAAAGCGCCGGATAGAGACGGAGTCGTCCCTAACAAAGAACCATTCTTTCTTGAACATGCTGAATTTGGAATAAAGGTCCAGGACCGGCTTGAAGGTCACAGCAGATTCCAAGTTAATATATGGGGACCCCTTCTTGTAGCCCCTTAAGTTGTACAAGTACCGGATCTCCCGGTTGGAGGGAGCGCGACCATACTTCCTCCGAAAAATAACGAAAAGGCTCACCAGTATGGCGTAAGAGTTGGGCTGAAGCTGAAATGGGGCCACCTTCAGGTACGTGAGGAAGCTAACTATCCAAGCATTGAGAGGCGGGATAGCACCACACATGCAATGGTACCTGCTATAAGCGAAGTATCCTTCGGGAGGACTGTATGGCATGACTCCTGGACCCGGCAGCAGCATGAGGGCTCTATCAATCCCAAAAGAACGAGATATAACATCGAGTTGCTCCTCTTTGAGAAGGCTAGGAAAGCAGTCAGGCGGGGAATCCAGCAACTCCTGGGGACCATATCCATCCACTAATGACCTCGGGGCGGGCCCATGACGCTCCGATCCTGATTGAGCTGGGGGCACAGCCGATGACTCTCCTTCACCCACGGATCGCTTCTTGTCTGATCGAGTTTCTACTTTGCGAGACATTATCTACAATACCGGAAAAACACATTTAGAACAGAGGATATAAACAAGTATATGACTTCATTCGGTAAAAACATATTCAGTATCATTTTCATTCGGTGGTTCAAGTATGGGTTCATTCGGTGTCTCGAGTGTAAGCAAAGAAAGTTCAAAGTGCTCAAACTCCCATCGTCATTCGGTAAAGACAATGGAAATTCTCGAACTCTCAAGGTCCATTCGGTGGTTCAAGTATGGGTTCATTCGGTGTCTCCCGTTCTCGTCCGGTAATACGAGAATAAGATCTCATTCGGCAGAATAAAATCTCACCTGATTCGGCAATGATAAGGGTCTAGTTCGGAAAAAATGGGAGTCAAGTGGTTCGGCTATCTCGAAAAGTGAAGAAACAATAGTAGAGTGGCGCCCTTATTTATAAGCGAAGCACATCGACCGGACCAACTGGCTCGGCGCAACCAAGACCGAACGAAGGAAGACAAAGCACGACATATGTTAGACATATGCCCTACTTTGGGGGGCAAATGTTGGGTGAATTCTTACCCGGAAGACCTCGAGACCCAGAGACGTGATTCATTCGGCAGCTCTCCCCCGAGTCCATTCGGCATGACCCATTCGGCAGCTCTCCCCCGAGTCCATTCGGCATAACCCATTCGGCAGCCCTCCCTCGTGTCCATTCGGTAGACCTTCATCCGGCAACTGCCACCGGTCCAACCTCACCACTCCACACTTCACCGGATGAAGCCCAACCAGACCAACTCCATACTTCACCGAACCAAGAGAATACCGAACCAGACTGCCAGGCCAGATCACTTCAGCCCAGGCCCACCAGCAGCTGTATACATCCAAGACCCCTGCCCCCAACCTCACTCTATAAATAGAGAGGCAGGGGTACAACAATGGGGGACAAGTTTGAGAGCTCAAGCACGGAGAGAACTTTCAAACAACTTTCTTTTACTTGTATCAAAGCTTTGTATTTGTAATCAAAACAAGAGAAGAGAAATAACATATAAAGTGGACGTAGGCACATTCTGGCTGAACCACTATAAATCTGCGTGTCTTTTTACAGTTTAGCCCCTGCTTTTCATATATTTGCATAAATCACCCAAATCACTAAGAATAACATAAGATCTACTAAATCATACAACTTTGAGGTGTTTGTCCATTTTTTGTGCAAACACCGGGCGATCTACAGAAGCCACTGTTGCATTAAATCGTAGCAGAAAATCTTTTATGGACTCTCCGGTCCTTTGTTTTATCGATGCTAAAGTCATCACGCTTTTGGGTCGCGTCACGTGGACCCTAAACTGTCTCATGAAGCAATCTACAAGCTCGCCCCATGTTCTGATCGATCCAGTTTCTAATTGCCTGAACCAAAGTGCAGTCAAATCTGACAAGTATAGAGGGAAACATCGAGCCATCACTTCCTCGGATGCCCCCCAACACTTCCATGTACCTAATGTATCGAGTAATATGCATCGTTGGATCTGACTTCCCGTCATAAGGATACAGCATAGGAAGTTTGAACTTTGGAGGGTTCCTTGCATTCCTGATATTGGGAGTGAACGGACTCCGACTGACTTCTTCCAACCCTCTGTTAGACAATCCTCCTCTCATGAGTCGTCGCATTAACCCATCCATCTTTTCATCTCCATCCTGGGGATGCCCTCTTGGTCTTGAAGGGTATTCTGGTACGTACTCTTCGTGTGGCCCGTTGTCATTAGCGTTGGCTCTAGCCTGTTGAGCCCTTACCATCGGTCTTCCAGTATCGGACCCAGAGGGTCTGCCCCCAAGTCCTTGTTGGTCGCCTTCTAGTCCTGCATTCTGACCTTGAGGTTGATCTCTGTTGGTTTCTGCAATCCCAACTCCCTGTTCAGCACTCGCAGTTGCTGTAGTTGGTCCAAGGTTCTGCATATTTGCTGCTCTCATCTGTTCAAAGAAATTCTACAGCATCTCTTGCTGAGTCTTTATCATCCTCTCTTGCAATGAATTTGCTATAGCTTCCATTTCCTCTTTGGTGATGTAAACTGAAGCTTGTCCTTCTCCAGCGCCAGAGGATGCCTCTTGACTTCCTCCTTGTTGGCTTCTCTCAGCTCTTTGTCTTGTTTGTCGAGTCATTGTTGAGTCAATCTGAATCCTTTAAAATTTCAAATCCAAACTTTGAATCTGGTGCAGCGGGTGCTAGTTGTTCTCAATGAAAGCATCAAAGTGTTTGCGCCAAAATTGGTCACAAACCCCAAGTATCGTGAAAGCACCAGTGTATGAATACAAGTCAACAAATATTCAAACACAAATCTCAGATCTAAGCAAACAGAATATCACAATTCAGAAATAATGAACAGAAACACGAGATTTATAGTGGTTCAACTATCTCCGGCCTACATCCACTTCAAAGGTTTTCTTTTATTGATGTTCTTCGCTGATTACAGTTGATTACAGTGGATTACAATAGATTATAGCTCTGTTCTTTGAGTACAACGGTAGTAGTAAAGTGCAAAGTAGAGTTTGGTAGAGTCCGGGCACTTCGGAATCCTGATCCCCTTTCCTGAATGACCTGGGGCTCTATTTATAGGTGTAGGAGGCAGATATTTCGCCTAAATTCAGGGAGACCACTTCTGGCATGTGAGTGCGCCCACATGCCCGCGTCTAGGAAATCTGGGCCCATTCCGGGATCGATACGAAGCAATTTCGTATCGATCAAGGAATGATCCAATCGAGCTAAAATTTGGTGAGCACATTCTCCAACATGTACGTAAGCTCTTGCGAAAGTTTCATTGCATTTGGATCAATGGTTTGTGAGATATGATTGATACAAGATTGTATTTTCATGTGCACTGTCGCGTTCGAATCCATGGATTCGTATCCATCCCCTTCGAATCGACCTGGACACGTGAGCGCACAGTGACGTGGTGCGAAATGCTCGGATGGATCTGATCCTTATGGCGTATTGACTGGGCATTCGCGCCTTGCTCGTTCCAAAATCGAAGTCTAATTCAATGCGTTTCTTTCTGGAATGATACGAATAAAATGGATAGCATGACCACGGATCGATTTGTGCCCCATCGATTCGGTGATGATCGATTTGAAATCGTTAGCTCTTGATGGATTCGAACTAAACTGGGTTCGAATAGACTGAGGCGGTGTAATTCGATCGATACGAATTGATGGATTCGAATAGACCACCACTTCAGTTCCTTGACGGATACGGATCTGATGGATTCGAATGGATCATCACCTTGACTCTATGATGGATACGAACAGCATATTTCTTTTAACTTGTATCGATCATATCTCTCCGATACAAACTCTGATTAACCTGAAATTTGAAACGCTGGCTTCCATGGCTTTGCTTGTCATGTCTTGTCAATTGCAGCCCGATCCGGATTCGGACAAAATTCGTCGATATCCATGGTTATCCTGCAATGCATAGTTGATATTCATGACTAGTTATTATTGATTTTCAGTTAATTTTTGGTTATCTCAGCTTTGCCAAAAGGTGGGATAACAATGACTTCTTTGAGAATTGCGAATCTGGTTGGTGGATCCGCAACACTCAGACATTTCTTTTAAAGATTTCGAGATTATTTTATATGATTATTCTTTCTGAGCCGATTTGCATGTTATGCGTTACTTAGGCTTCAGAATTGATTTTCGGGAAAGGATTGGCTTAATCATTATGAAGCCATATCCTATGTCCTGAGCGGACTATATATCTTTGACATCCTCAATCTGTTAAGCAGATTTCTTTTGTTCTTAATGATTCCAATTTCCAAATTCGCTGGCATCATTTATTCTTTAAACCCACTGGATGAGGAAAGTGTTATTTCTCTCATTCAAGTAGTTTGTGAATTTTCCGATATTTTTTAGATTTGTCTTAGAATTATCACCTAAGCAATCTTTTGAGTGGTGCTAAGGTATTTTTAGTTCGACCTTGCCACCGGTTTTCATCAACTACGTGTTGCGGAAGGTAGCATCCTCTTACCGCATTCCGCACTCGTTGTGATTTTTGTGTTTGGTTCGTTATGTCATTCGGTATGACGAACCTTCTACCTTATTTCATCCATTTAGTGAATCGAGTATTCTACGAATATCTCGATTAGTTTATCTTGGTATTTATTGATTATAGATGAAAACAATAATTTAAAATTTGCAAATATTTTTAATAAGATATTTATAAGTATGATTGGATTTTATTCTTAAACTAGCAAAGAATATTTGTAAATCTTTTTTTAAGAGACTTGTTTATCATATAGAAGATGATTTTGTGTTGTTTTGCCCATTGAGTGCTTTAATAATTCTGGTCGGTGCGCTTGATCAACGTTATCGATAGGAACCTCCTAAACGCTTTGATGAGACAGTTAGACACAATAAATTGACTTGTAATAAGCAAATATTTCTAAAAAGATGATTACATAAAGTTAATTATAATTTTGAAAGTCTTAGCTTTTCGGGAAAGAGGATCGATTAAAGGAACTCTTTTCCGATGCTTTTATTCTTGTGGTTCCCGAAGGGAACCAAGACTTCACTGTTTATACCGATACTAGTCGTATTGGTTTGGGTGTAGTTCTCTTGCAAAAGGGAATGTTCTATCACTTTAGCTTCTATACAATTAAAGCCCATTGAGACTAGGTATGCCACTCATGATCTAGTTCTCGCGACTATTGTTTTTGCTTTTAGAATTGGCATCATTATTTTTTTTGGGAGAGAAATTTGTTCTCTATACCGATCATAAATCTTTGAAATATTTTTTTCTCAAAAGGAACTAAAATTGCGTCAACAACGTTGGCTCGAGTTCCTTGCATCTTATGATCTTGTTATTCTGTACTCCCGGAAAGGGGAAATCGTGTTCTCAATGCCCTTAAGCCGAGAGCATCAAGCGGATGTTTCTTTGTTGATATCTGAATGGAATGATCTCGAAATTTTATCCACTTGTGAGATTCGAGATCGTGAATCTGATTCATGTTCATCTCTTGTTTTGTGTAGCCTTGAGACTCATCCTTCTCTTTTGGACTATACCTCTTTTGGCTAAACTCTATGTCAAAGTATTAAATTGCATGAAGTTTCTACTTCTATTATTTGCAGTAGTGATCCATTATTTTACCAGTGGATTTTGGTAAGGTCTTTAAAAAGCTTTGGGAACAAAGCTTAATTTTAGCACCGCTTATTGTCCTCAATCCGAGGGACACATCGAGCATGTGAATCAAACTCTTGAGGATCTTCTTCGTGCATGTGTTCTTGATTTTGGTGGAAGTGGGAAGATCATATTTCTCTTGATTGAGTATTCTTCCTATAATAGCTTCCAATCTAGTATTGGTATGGCTCCTTTCGAGGCACTCTAGGAAGGTCATGCCGATTTCCTTCGTGTTGGCTTGAAGCCGGTGAGAAGCTGGTTTTAGGTCTAGATTTTATTGGTGTTCTTTTGTGTTTCACCTATGATGGGTGTTGTGCGTTTCAGTTGATCGGGAAAGTTAGCACCTCGATATGTTGGTCCATTTCCCATCACTGAACGTATTGATTCTGTGGCTTATCGCCTTTTTATTTACTGGCTCAATTTTCTGCTATTCATGACGTTTTCCACGTCTCTCAGCCAAGGAAATAACTTAGGGATACCGATTCTATTCTTGAGCCCAGTGTAATTGTAGAAATTGTTCACTAAATTTGACTTATGAGCAACATTTTATTCGTATCATTGCTTCGGAGGTTAAATGCCTCCGAAATAAAGATATTTTTCTTGTGAAAGTTCAATGGTCCTCAAATCCTAAGGATTTCTCTTGAGAATCCAGAGAATCCATTGAGCGAACGCATCCAAACTTACTCTTTTGTGCTCTTTTATGGTGAACTTCATACTTCAAAATTTTCTTTTATGTCGATATGCTTTTATGGTTGTTACTCTTTATTTTCTTCTTAAGTATTGCGAGGACGCAATTTATTTAAGGAGGGGAGTATGTAATAACCCGCATATTTTACGATTGTATATTTAAATATTTTATTTAAATATAGCATCGTTAGTCGGATTAAAGTCTGAAATGTCACTTTTTGCAAACGGTCGAATTGGGACTCGAGACCACTTCCATTGGGCCAAAATGGAGTTTGCGACTTTTTTGAGTATAAGCATCGATATGTTTGGAGTTGAGTGATTTTTGATGTTTTCATTTATGGCTTTGGGTTTGGGTTTCAGTCCATTAACCCAACATATTAACCCAACTCCACCCCTCTCCTCTTCATTCCTTCATAATATTTCCTAACGCTCAAGCTTTAGCGAAAATGGGTGAAGAGATTGGAAATAGGAATTCCTAAGCCCTAGATTCATTTGCAAACTCAAATTCTTACTCCAAAATCAAAGAGAAGCTTAGGTAAGCCTTCTTTCCACCTTCTCCATCTCAATATCTCTTTGATTTCTGAAATCTCCTAAACCCTAACTTAGGAAATATTTGTTTTTGAGCTTAGATTGAAGCTCCTTGGGTTGAAATTGAAGAGTGATTGTTCTTGCCTTGCTCTATAGCTTCTCTCTTGTGTTTTTGAGTTTAAAAGGTGAGTTTTTGAACTCACATCTAAGCCTATAGCTTTTGTTGTAGTTGGGTATGAATTCCTAACCTTTATTCTTGTTCATTTGCTTTTGATTTGGATTGATTCGGTGAATTGTCCAATTTTTGGGTTTGATGACCAATTTTGTGAAAATCTCTTTTATGGATGTTTGACCATGTTTACCGGGGTGTATAGAAGAGCCTATAAGGCTGGGTTGTCGTTCGGCATAAATCTCGAGTCGTAGTTTCTCGTTTGATCGTTTCCGGTATCGTTTTTCCCCATTTGGGGGCTAGACTGTTTCTGCTCTGGAAGCAGGTTCAGTCGACTGAACCAGTAGGTCAATCGACTGAACCAAGGGGAAGAAAACATTCTACCCCAGTATCAGTCGACTGACCTCTGTGTTCAGTCGACCGACCTGGGGGACAGAAAATTCTATCCTTGTATCAGTCGACTGACCTCTGTGTTCAGTCGACTGACCTGGGGGGACAGGATTTCTTGTCCCTATGTCAGCCGACTAAACACCTGGTCCAGTCGACTGACCTGGAAACTCGAAAGTTTCCGGGCATTGTATCAGTCGACTTACCACCAGGTTCAGTCGAAAGACCTGCTTGTCTCAGCCCAATTTGTTTATTTTACTTTGATTTCCAATTTTGATCGATTCATGTCTATCCAATCAGTTGTTATCGCATTCTTCACTTTGATGATTCCTTTTTAGATTTCGTACACGGGTCTTTATAAAGTGCTTTTCAAATTGTATTAAAAACTCATTTCTCCAACTTATAATTTCTATATAAACCACACCCTTAATTTTGCACTTTGTGCGAAGAGGTAGGAGAATTAAATGATTAGATAAAACACGTGCTATGAACACATGCGTTCATCCTTTCACTTAATTCCTAATCAATTCATTTGACCGTTTTGACCTTTAGGTCTGGTTCACCGATGAGATGAGGTGAACTTTGGACTGCTTTGAGTGTGAAATTGACTAATGGTTAGTAAACCGTTTTGTGCGAACGTGGGGTATGGGACTCACGTTAACATTTTTCGGGTTCCTTTCTGAGAGTTGTGACACATTCCGCCAGTTAGTGGCATCCAGTACTGGGCTTTCGGACCTTCGCCACTACGGTTTGTTGTCTTCGGGGTTTGTTGCCTTCGGGGTTTGTTGCCTTCGGGCTTGAACCTTCGGGGTTTGTTGTCTTCGGGCTTGAACCTTCGGGGTTTGTTGCCTTCGGCTTTTGTTTCCTTCGGGCTTGAGCCTTCGGGGTTTGTTGCCTTCGGGTATGTTGCCTTCGGGCTTGTACCTTCGGTTTTGTGCCTTCGGGTTTTTTGCCTTCGGGTTTTTTGCCTTCGGGTTTGTGGATCTTTGTTATACAGTACTGAGCTCGAGCATCTTTTGTTTCTTTGACAATTATATTTCCCTAGTGTATTGCCCTTCGCTGTAGGTTCTTTGAACCACACGATATATAGCGATTACCTTGTGGAACCTTGTGTTACCTTTATTGGTATTTGTTATTTGCCTTTTTGGCTTGTTTTGGGATATGATATCCTTTGTTTATTTGAGATGCCGATGATATGAGGCTTGTTTTGATTCATTTTTGGTTAGATGATTTGGTTATCTATTTTGGAGATATTTGTGGTACTTTATGACCTTGTATGTTCATTATCATTTAGTATCTAACTGATTTGTTTAGCTAGAGTGACCCGTGTATTTTATACTCGGGTCAGGCCGAGATGTTTCAGGTTAGGTGTATTTGGACTTAGCCTATTTTGCTTCCTCATGGACTATTCTGCTAGCTCCTTTTTGTTATAGCTTTTTGTGTAGTCCTTTTTGGCTGTAACTCTGATATGTATTCTTTTGACTCGTCTGTATATTGTGGTTTACTTTACCACTAGACATGTATCATTTTGTATACTATGTAATGTATCTGTATATGTGTAAATGTATGTGATGATCTACTGTTATGTGATGTGTATTACATTGGAGTTGTCATATTTGTTCTGATAGATCCTTCAGCCACCTATGGCTTTGTATTAAGTATTTATTGGATATGTCGATCCACTTGAGAAAGAAGAGAAAAAAAAAGAAATGTATGGCAATTGTCGACTAATTCAATAGATAATTAAGGCAAGGCTATAGATGGTCGCTCCTATCCAGCTCTATTCTCCGTATTAGCAGACGGTGTTACCTAGTAATACTCTTTGCTAATGTGGGTCTCGGAGTGGGGCGTCACAAATGAGGTAAAGGTTTGTATATACTAATAGATTGAAAAACAGTTTTAAAACCGAGCTTTATATTTAAAAGTAGTGTTGAAATCGTTTTGGTGAAAGAGTTTGAGTATTTACTACTAGTATAGAAACCTTTGTATTTTAAAGTGACAAATCAAAAAACTGATTGTAGAAACAATCAATCACTAAAAATTCACATACGAAATTGTGAATTAAAACCATAGAAATCGATACTGAATCCATCAAAATGGATATTCCCAAAAATTCCGAAAAAGAATTCATCAAAGTCGATAAAAGTGATAACAACCAATTGGACCATCAAGAATCGATTAAAAATCGAAAACCCACTCAAAACTACATAAAATAGGCGAAAATGCACATTTCCCAGATTCAGTCGACTGAACCAGAAGGTCAGTCGACTGGTACAAGGCCAGAAACTCATGGGTTCCTGGTTCAATCGACTGAACTATATGGTCAGTTGAATGACACAGGGATAGGAAGTTTTCTGCTCCCAGGTTCAGTCGACTGCTAGTCGACTGATAAATGGACAGAAGCTTTTCTGTTTCCAAGTTCAGTCGACTGCCAGACGACTGATAAATGGACAGAAGCTTTTTTGTTTCCAGGTTTAGTCCTAGCCCAAGCGGGGCTAAAATCCATACGGAAGTGACCGGACGAGCAACGGAGACTAGGAATTTATGCCAAGCGACAACCCAGCCTTATAGGCTCTTGGATACACCCCAACAACATGTTCAAACATCAAAGATAGGATTTTTAAAGATTTGACTTCAAAACACCAAAAATTGGAATATTCATCAAACCAATTCAATTCAAAAGTAAATAGATAAGGAATAGATGTTAGGAAATACTACCTAACAACTAACAAAGATATAGACATAGATGTGAGTTCAAAAACTATGATGACCCTGAATTTTTGACATTGAAAATCAGAATATTTAATTGATTTTAAATATCTGGAAGTTAGTTTAATTTGAAATTCAAATATCAGAATGAATTTGGCAATTTAATTATTAAATTTAATTTGTTGCAGTTGGGTAAAAATATTGAATCTTCAGTTTTAAGCTGATTAAAAATATTTTCAAGGCTTAGAAAATTTATATTAATAATACTAAAGATAATAAAGGCTTCAGAATTGAATTTGAAACTATTTTGTTCAGTTTGAATTTTTATCGTTTAAATCGGTATTTAAAAATAGCCTTCTGAGGCACAGTCTCGGAATTCGACAAAACCAGTTCCGTTGGATCCGTAATAGTGTATTATTATCGGATTTCAATTTTCGTAACATTTGCAGTGATCGTTTGACCGTACGATAAGCAAACGCATTGAAATTTATATTGAAATTTAAAATTTTAGCTGGGTTCAAAAAGCTATTTTCTCCATACGATCGAGTTAGGACTCGAAATATTTTCCATTGCATTTGGAATATGGGTTTAACATTATAAACGCCTAGGAGTTAATGACCTAACTACAGAGATGACTTAACGAGCTAAGGAGTTAATGACCTAAGGCTTCACGACCTAACAACCTAAAGCTTCGCGACCTAACTTCACAAAGCAGCTCAACGACCTAAAAACTTCTGCAACTACTCCTTAGGTCGCTTACGACCTACCACTTGCCACCTTGTTCAGATAAGACCAAGTGCAACTCCATCAGGCTACACTTCCTAAGTCGCGAGTGGACCACGACCTATCTTAGGTTGCTCGCGACCTACGACCTAACTTAGGTCGTACACGACCTAAGACTTGGAGAGGGATCTCTGCCCAGAAATCTCCCTATAAATACGACCTTAACTCCAACTAGAAGGGGACTTTTTGGATCATTCTCCGAAGCGCCGTTACTCTGCAGAATTCTTAACTCATCCAACACATCAAGCATTCCAAACACCGAAGACACTACAACAAGCTTCGAAAGAGATCTTGCACATCCGACATGGATTCAAAGAGCCTCGTTACATCGGAGCTTGAGCTACTAGTCTGAAGTGTTTTTGTGATCAAAGTGAATTGTATTTGAAGTGCATTGTATCAATTTGTAACCAAATCAGTAATAAAAGAATATAAAGTGGACGTAGGCTTAATTACGAGCCGAACCACTATAAAGCCGTTGTCTCTTTACTTTTTCTGCTAATTTTCAGCTTATATTATGTTCCCGTACCAACGGGTGGTGCTTTCACATTACTACTACACACACCAGGGTGTTAGCGTTCAATTTTTAGCGTTAACATTTTGGTGCTTTCACTGAGAATTGAACTCAGGAATCTTCTCACCATTGTTTTGCAAAATCTTGTTGAAAAAGTTTCCTTAAAAACCAGAAGTCTATCTGAAATAATGGCTCCTGGAAGAAGAGGTAGACCTACCAGATCCGAAAATGCTCATGAAGGGACCTCCGCTTCCCCAACAGCACACCAAGCATCTCCTACCGTTGGAGTCACAAGGGTTGAATTAGACGACGTAGTTTCTGGATTATACCAATGAATCAAAGCTAAAGATGCTCTAATGATGGACAGATTGAACGCTCTGCTTGGGGCAAATCATCAGCCAGAAAATCAAGAAAAAACCTTTGCCGAAGATGCCCATAACTACCAAGAAAAAGGAATTCCTCAATGAGCAGCTGGAACCACCGAAGTGCCACCTTTCCCAGTTGAAGGTTCATGGCCACAACCAACTTTTCGCGAACACTTGCCCAGGCAAACTTCCGAAAGAACAGCTGACGTCTGCCCGGTGATGCCTCTGAACAATGTGGAATACCTATCGGGAATGGTTCGTCGAATCATGAAAGAGAGCATGCAGAGGGAAGAGAATGAGATCGACTGGGGATTTGCACCGAGCAGAACTCCGTTAACCGAAAAAATCCTGAAAGCAGAATTTCCAAGGAAATTTGCTCCTCCTACTACCCCGGCCTATAGGGGAACAAGTGACCCTAATCATTTCCTATACAAGTACGACTGGCATATGACTGGTGCAAGGGCATCCGACGAGATTAAGTGCCGATACTTTCCAGTGTACTTGGAGGGAGTGGCTCTACTTTGGTTCACAAAGCTACCGGTTCGGTCCGTAGATCAATTCTCCAACTTAACGCGAAAGTTCAAAGAACAGTTCAGATTGTATGCTTCAAAAGCTAAGGATATAATGTCACTGTCTAGTCTTGAACAAGCTCCCGGAGAATCAATCAAATCTTTTTTGAGTCGTTTCAATATAGCCCTAGCCAAAGTGGATAATGCAGAGCCCCGTATGATTCTAACTTACTTAATGCGAGCCATCGACAAATCGAGTGAGTTTGGAAGATGGTTAAAAATGAAAGAACCGAATTCACTTGAGAAGTTCTATAAAAAGGCCGACGAATTCATGCGCTTAGAAAGCCTTTTTGCTCCAGCGAAGGTGGTTGTTGTTGAAGTCAATAATGACGATGTTGCGTCTAACAAAAGAGAATCTGGAAATCAGAAAAGGGAAAATGATGGAGGAAAGAAGCAGGGGAATGAGAAGAAACCTCGCCGCTTTAATCCTTCAGATTTTACTCCCCTAACTGACACACCAGAAAATATCTTCTTCGCGACGAAAGATGTCATCAAGTATCCCAAACGACCTGAGATGAGGGGAAGCGCAGTGAATAATGGGAAATTCTGTCGATTTCACAATCAACCTGGCTATGACACTAACCAATGTCGCCAGTTAAAGAATTTGATTGAAGAGTTGCAGAAACAGGGTAAACTGCAACAATATGTGAAGAAAAACGGAGTCAATCCAACCTCATCCACTCAGGGGCAACATCATCCTGCCCATCAATCTGGCTCCCGCAACAACACTGTAGTGCAAGAATCTAAAAAGCTTGTCATTAATGCTATCATAGGGGGTCCACACCCAGCAGGCGGAAGCGGGGACGACTGCTAGCTACCCACAAAACTGCAGCTGGGGCATCTTTCATTCTCTCTGGCATATGAATCCAAAACTGTGAATCCAATGGAAATGGAAATTCAATCCAAAGATTCTGGAACTACAACCATTTGCATCCATTTTTTACTTAACAGCATTGCTTAAATTTGTAAAATGATGGTGGATGTATAACTTTTGTATTGTAAACCACTGAGAAATCAGTGTGAATCAATAATATAGAACTATAAATCTTGTGTTCTCTAATGCTATAAAATGCCTGTCTCATTTCGATATGCAAGTATCTTTAAAATATTGCTAAAATGTCGATTTAATATTGCAGGCTATCAAAGCAAAGCATACCTATTCAACACATCACAAGATTCAGCGATTCCTGCAAATCACTCAACAATGTCAAACCACAAAAGAAGTGTTATTCACAAACAGTTGATAATTCCACTAAAGCGGGCACCTTCCTAACGAGAAGGTTCCAGACCCTTGCTAACTAATCGCGATCGTTTGTGCAAACGAACATCCGATCAAATAGCTTGCGTATGCCCCACGGATCCACTCAACGGTAAAATACACTCCTTTGGAAACAAGCAAACAACTTGCGAAAGAATGGAACATATACTTGAAGTGATAAAGAGGAATCGTTAAGAAACAGATGATGAAAGAACACAAGCAGTAAAGCCCTCTAACAAGGCATAAGCCCTCTTCGGAGGCACACATTTTCGAAGGCACATTTCACCGAGCTTGAAGTGCAAAATGCTTCTCTTCGGAGACCCACTTCACCAAAGTTGAAATGCCAAAATTGCTTCTCTTCGGAGACCAAAATTGCGTCTCTTCGGAGACCAAAATTGCTTCTCTTCGGAGACCAAAATTGCTTCTCTACGGAGACCAAAATTGCTTCTCTTCGGAGACCACAAGCCCTCTTCGGAGGCACAAAAAACAAAGACTTCTTCGTAGGCAAGAAATTGCTTCGGAAGCACAAGCCATCTTTGGAGGCACAAAAACAAAGACTTCTTCGTAGGCAAGAAATTGCTTTGGAAGCACAAGCCATCTTCGGAGGCACAAAAACAAAGACTTTTTCGTAGGCAAGAAATTGCTTCGGAAGCACAAGCTATCTTCGGAGGCACAAAAACAAAGACTTCTTCGTAGGCAAGAAATTGCTTCGGAAGCACAAGCCATCTTCGGAGGCACAAAAACAAAGACTTCTTCGTAGGCAAGAAATTGCTTCGGAAGCATAAAGCCCTCTTCCGAGTCACACTTCACCAAGCTTGAAGTGCCAAATCAAAGCCCTCTAACGAGGCGCAAGCCCTCTTCGGAGGCACAACTCTTCGGAGGAGCCCTCTCTCGAGGCACAACAAAAAAAAGTCCTTTCCCAAGGCATAAGCTAAAGAAAAAAAAGGCCCTCTTTGGAGGCACGAAGCCTTCTTCGGAAGCACTAAAACACATAAAGCCCTCTTCAGAGGCCCGCTTTACCGCGTAGGAGAATTCGCTTCTCAAAAATATGAAGTGATCATCTCTGAAGGTTGAAGTGTGAAAACTTCTCCAAAACGAGACACGCTCAATTAAAGCAGAATAATTTTTCCTCAAAAATGGAACAGTTATTCTCCAAAATAAGAGTACAAGTCTCGTCAAAGCAAAATACATTACAATGCACTTGTGGTATGAGGGCAATATCATACAAGATAGCTACATCAACAAAAGTAATATTCAAGCAACATACCACAAGCTCATTACAATATCGCGCAAAAAAGATGTGGAATAAATGCATTCTCAAACACAGACAAAAAGTTTGTACAAGTAAAAAGAATCGTTTATTCTACACTAAAACAAGAAATAAATGCATTATTACATACACAAGAATTTGTACAAGTAAAAGAATTATTTTATTCAATACTATGAAAATTCTTTACATGTGTAGATCTCAATAAAGCGGAGGCCAGCATCCGCACAATCTCTGGTCGATGCATACAAAAAGAAAAAAGCAAAACAAGAAGCATGAAGTCCAGCTTATCACTCCTTCTTCCCGCCACCCTTAGAGCTCTTTCCCGGCTTAATAACTAATTTTGGGAGCCGTTCTGGACGGGTTGGGAGGGGAGGAGAAGGAGGAGTAGTCGGATTTTCTTCTACTTTGTCTTCTCCAGCTGAAGTGCTTTTCTTCTTCTTCCTCAGTGCGTGCTTCACCTTCCTCTTCGAAGAAGACTCAGTTCCCGGAGAAAGCAATGTAGAAAGTTTTTTGTCGTCATCATAAGACTGCTCCGAGGTCTTCTCGTTGTCCTCCAGATCTTCCGCCTTCTGCTCTTGCAAAGCAGATGGATCCTACAAGCCTTGAAGGGCTTCTATTTGTTCCTCCTGCGATCCCTGCTGAGAACCAGGAGTGACTTGAAGGGATGGAGGAGGAACAGCTGGAAGAGGAGAAGTGTGCGCAACATTCGGTGCTACCGCTACAGAAGAAAAGAAGTTAAAATCAGTATTCTCCGAAAAAAGAGAAGATATTGGATCATCAGGACTTAAGTAATAAGCAAGAAATTCATCAAGTTCAATTGAATCGAATGGGCAATCCACTTGAGCCAGATCTGAATCGAAGTTACCTGGAGAAGTCGGTTTTATCACTTCAATTTCAAATTTTTCGGCTTCAGCGTCATCCTGGGACTTTTCTTCAACTTGAATGGTGGGAGGCTCGGCAGTCGCAGACATAACTTCAGCCTTTGTAGGGGGTGGAGAATAAGAGCTGGAGCCTATGATGTCAACGTCGGCCAAAGTCGAAGTATGGGCAGGGGCAGTTGGAGATACTTTCTTTTCCGGATGCTCCCCTGCCGCTGCTTCAGCTCTAACTTCAGCAAGTTGCTCCTTTCCTCTGGCAAAAGCGGCATGAGTTTCATCATCAAAATAATGTGCCTCAACCTCCGCCTCATCGTAGCAAGCTCCTCTGAGCATATCAATTGCGGCCTCCCACACTTCAGCCAAAGTAATTTCATATTTCGGTCCCAGAAATGAGAGGCTTCCACGCCCCAAGACGCAATGGACATAAAAGTCGAACAAAGTGGAGCTGATGGTGGCTTTAGTTGCTTCATGAGATTCTTCAGCTGCAACTTGTCCAGCAACCGCCTCATCGCGCTCTCTCTCAACTTTAAGAAGTCGAGCCTTTAACACTTCGATCTCCATGTTCTGGGAGTTAACCATTTCCCGCAGCTGAGCGGTTTCTTTGCGGTACTTTTCAGTAATATGCTGTTCAGCTTCAAGTTTCATCTCAGCGTCTCTCTGAGAAGCATGTGCATCTCGCACTTGTTTTTGAAAGACCTCCTCTTTTTGAGTATGCGAAGCGGAAGAAGTGGCCGGGTAGATAGCGTCGGGGATCGTAAAAATCGCGTCCCCCATAACGCCGGAAATCTTCGTAATATGAGCTGCTACGCACCATCGAAGAAACTGAAATTGAAGAAAAGTCAAGTCTTAGAAATCTTGAAAGTAAAGAAGCTAAGTGTGTATAAGTGCCAAAAAATCCTAAGTGTGTGTGATGTGCAAGCTACGCACGTCAAACTACAAACCACTTTTTGGTTGGGGAGTGATAGCAGATTGTGAAGCAGGAGTCAGTTCTTGAGCCGACGAAGTTTGCTGCAAAGCAGATGTCGCTTCAGTTGCAGGAGATGTAGCTTTAGTTATATCATCTTTGAAAAGCTCCTGTGAAGTAATCATCAGATCACTCAATCCCTCAAAGGTATCGTCACCATCATGTTTAGCGGGATTTTCTCTCTCACGTCATTTATCATCAACATTTTCGAAATGTTGAGAAGTTTCTTATTCTTCAACTACTGGAGAGAGTGTGAGTTTGCCGGATGATCCCGCAACGTCAACAGTGGTAGAACATTTCACTAGTGTAGCCTCTACGATAGGTCCTTCCGATATAATTTCTTCTGCAAAAACTGGGGCATTTAATGTCTCTGCTTGAGAACCTGGGGCACCCAATGTTTCAGTCTCAGAATTAGAAATTTCGTGAATCTGAGTAGATCGGGAGGAGTGTAGAAGTCCGAACTGATGCAGAAACTCATCTTTCAACAAAAATTTAGTGCTTCTTTCTTCAGCAGCCACAGCGTTTAAAGTTTCAAAGATTGACTTGAGGATGGATTTCTAAGTGGAGGAGAAAGTACTGCAAAAAGTAGAAAATGGAGTTAATCATTTGACAATTCGAGTTTCGAAGGGCTCATGAGTTGAACAGAGAAAGGCAATCTTACTTCCGACTCTCCAAACTGCATAGAATCCTGGAGGACAGCGAACGAAAAAGAATTGACTTAAGAACCCGTGTGCACTGTCGGGCAAGTCTAGAATCAATTTGTGGTTTCTCGCACCTCTTACAAGTATAATTGAAGGGTGATCTTTGTTCTTCGCAAAGGTGCACAAATAGCAAGTCTCATCAAAGCTTGGAAGACGGTTGAGCGTCCTCCTAAACAGAACACACAACCCCATCAAGACGGCATAACCGTTGGGGTGTAGCTGGAAGGGAAAGATAGCTAATCGAAGAAAAAGCTCTCGAAGAAAATCGTTGAAAGGCGGGATAGCTCCACTCAAGCACATCTGACGATTAACTGCGACAAAACCAAGAGGTGGCCTGTCAGCAGTGTCGTTTGCTCCAGGAAATAAAGCATCTGCTTCGGCAATACCGAACTGGATGCACAGTTGTCTGAAAACTTTGTGGCTCAGGGTGGTCGGAGTTCTTTCTGGAGGGTCGATCAATGGGTTAGCAATCGGGAAAGCTTCTCCAGCTGGTCCTGTATCTTCTTGTCGAGATGCCATTCTACACAAGGAACTGGATATTCAAATATGAAGGTGCACGTTTCCTAAAAGTGTGAAGTGTTGTGCAAAACTAATACAATAACAAGCAAATATAACTGAAATCAAGTTAATTGATATTTGTCGATTATAAAGTTTCAAGGCTTGTTATCTTAAGTCCAAGTACAGTGTTGTGTTGATGCAAACAAATCAGCTTTAGTTGATTATTTCAGCTTTGCTTTAATACTTCACTTAGACTTGTTAATTCACAGCATTTCATTCACATAAGTTCATTTAAGTTGATTATTCTTTATCGGCTAATCTGTCGTTCGATGTGGGCAGTCAATGGCAGTATATTCGTCCCATTTTTTCTGCAAATATTGTGTTTAACAGGTTATTAGCATTAAAGTTAAAACAATCTGCAAAGAAGTGCAACACAGTTCAAGCTCGAGTTCAGTCAAATTCTCCCAGAACTTTACAAGTCATAGGTCGTCCAACGACCTAGCATAGGTCAGAGACTTTCTTAGATCATATTGTGCAAGTCAAAAAGTTCAAGGCAATGCAAATTTGTCAAGTCCTAACTCGGTTGCGACCTAGAGCTTATGCCGTAGAAATTAGGTCGTTCAATTATTAAGTCGTTCTGTTCAAAGTTCAATCGAGTCCAAATGGTTCAAGTCCTAGGTCGCTCACGACCTAGCAAAGGTCGGAAATTCCTCAAGTTGCACTTTGCAAGTTAGAAGGTTCAAGTGTTAGCTCGGCTGTGACCTATATGTCATTAAAAGGTTAAGTCGTAGAAGGTTGTTAAGCTTTATTTAGGTCGCGGGAATTCTTAGGTCGGTCAGGTTTCTTAGGTCATAAGAATTAGGTCGCAAAAATCCCAACACGACCTAATTTTTAGGTCGCTCAGATCTGATAGGTCGCTGACTTCCTCTCCACGCAATCACTTACTAAACCCGATAACCCGATATCGCCATTACAAAGAAATCTATCGTCCTCTTCGTGAATTTCATTCATCTCCACATACCACCAAAACACCCAAAAAATCAATTCCAAATCCCTCCGATCCATTATAAATATTACCGTGCCTTCATGAATCACAACAACATAACAAACGACGATCAAAAGTCGATTGTAATAACCATTCAAAATGAAGCATGACGCATGAAATTGAACTTGGGTCGGAAAATATGGATTCACGATTGAGCGACGATTATGGTGGAATACAGATTGAATTCACTTACGTAGTATGTTGGTAGAGATGAATCGATGACTAAATAGAGATTGAATTCGCCTTTGGAAGTTTGAAGATTCGTCAATGGCAGTGGGAGATCGGAGCAGTAAGGTAGGGAGGAAGGAGCGACCTAACAGTTTATATAGGGCAAGAAGGAGACGAATGGGCGCGCGAGTTAATATGTGTTTTTAGGTCGCTCACGACCTAGCAAAGTTAAGTCAAAGCACACGACCTACGACATAGGCCTGTACTCCGAGGGGCAAATGTTAACTCCTATTTTTGAGCGACCTAAAACTCCACGACCTATAACTTCACGACCTAACGACCTAAGGGACTTCACGACCTAAGGGACTTCACGACCTAACTACTGAAAGGACCTACGAGCTAACGACCCAGAAGTCAGCGACCTAAAACACTCACGACCTAAAGCTATCAGCGACCTAACTACAAAGACGACTTAACGAGCTAAGGAGTTAATGACCTAAGGCTTCGCGACCTAACAACCTAAAGCTTCGCGACCTAACTTCACAAAGCAGCTCAACGACCTAAAAACTTCTACAACTACTCCTTAGGTCGCTTACGACCTACCACTTGCCACCTTGTTCAGATAAGACCGAGTGCAACTCCATCAGGCTACACTTCCTAAGTCGCGAGTGGACCACGACCTATCTTAGGTCGCTTGCGACCTACGACCTAACTTAGGTCGTACACGACCTAAGACTTGGAGAGGGATCTCTGCCCAGAAATCTCCCTATAAATACGACCTTAACTCCAACTAGAAGGGGACTTTTTGAATCATTCTCCAAAGCGCCGTTACTCTGCAGAATTCTTAACTCATCCAACACATCAAGCATTCCAAACACCGAAGACACTACAACAAGCTTCGAAAGAGATCTTGCACATCCGACATGGATTCAAAGAGCCTCGTTACATCGGAGCTTGAGCTACTAGTCTGAAGTGTTTTTGTGATCAAAGTGAATTGTATTTGAAGTACATTATATCAATTTGTAACCAAATCAGCAATAACAGAATATAAAGTGGACGTAGGCTTAATTACGAGCCGAACCACTATAAAACCGTTGTCTCTTTACTTTTTCTGCTAATTTTCAGCTTATATTCTGTTCCCGTACCAACGGGTGGTGCTTTCACATTACTGCTACACACACCAGGGTGTTAGCGTTCAATTTTTAGCGTTAACAGCTGCGATGTACTGAGAGACGTCGAACTCGAAATTCGTAATGAGGATGGGTGTGGTTTCCAATGGTGAGATGATCGACGTTTTGGGTTGTTCGTGTTCGACGATAACAGTAAGGTGATGTGCTCGGGGAAGGTTCGACTGTGCTGCGATGGGTATGACAGTGAGGCAGTGAAGGTATTTTCATTTTTATTTTATATATAAGAAGTTTAAATCCAGATTTTTACAAACATATCTATATATTAAAAAATTTAGACAGTAAATGGATTACTGTTGTTTATATACAGTAAAGAAATATTTACATAGAAAGAAAAATATTCCAGTGAAGTATATAAGCATATTTTTCAATTTATATAGAGTAAATAGAAATGGAAATGTAAAGCAGTTATGTTCTTAATTATTTAATTTATTTTAGTCACTAAAGATTGTAAAAGGAAATTAGTTTAAATTATCAGTTTGAATAAAATTGTTAGTTAATGAAATAGTTTAATAATAAATGATTGTTCGATTTATTCGAATATTAATAAAATCATATAAATTGTTATACAAGGTCAAAATCTTAAAGAAAACAAGTCAAGATGGGAATGGAAATGGATTGCAAAATTAAAATCAAAGGTGATCTTCCCACTCAAATTAAAAAAATTGAAAATTCAGTTATTGATTGATTGTTCGATGATAGTATATATGATAGTAATATATATATATTGGTGATTGATTTCCCATATTATATAGCAGATGAGACCCTATGCGCCGCATAATAGCGGATGGTATTTTATAAATCCCATATACCGCGATATTCCACCTCGAAGTGGAATGGGTACTTAATTGTTGTGCTAACATCTGTGGATGCAGGGAAACAGGTTGGAGGGATCAACCTGGATTCCTCAAATATTTGAATTTGTTTCAATGTTTTGTGTGGATTTATTTATAATCTGTGTATGATTATATTTGTGATTGAAAATGTTGAAGGCTGTAGTTTAGCCGAATATATTTTTGGTATCGTAAGATACCAGAAATAAATAAAATTTGATTTTGTAAACTAAAGTTGAAAAGCTTAGACCGTTACAATTAAAGTGTTAAAGTTGATTTTTGTAATCTTATCGAATTATTTTCAAAATATGGGAAAAGATATTAATAAAAGGATTTTAAGTAATATTGTTTAGAAGTTGAAGTATTTATAAAAAATTCAGATTTTAAATAATTTGGAAAGAATAAAGGGATTTATTTTAAAAAGGAAATAAATTTTTAGAAATCAATTTGATAATTGATTTGATATTGGAAAATAAATTTTTGAAAAATCAATATGAAAATTGATTTGGCGTTTTAATGAAAAATTGATTATGTGTTGAAAATAAATTTAGAAATGGATTTGCAATTGGTTTGGTATTTGGAAATAAACTTAGAAATCAATTTGTAATTGATTTGGTGCTTGAAAAGAAATTACAAATCGATTTGGAATTTGATTTGGTGTTTGAAAGTGAATATTTGGAAATTTAAATTCACAATGGAATTTATAAAGAAAAAGGGAAATAAATAATATCAGAAATTTTATTTCGCAAAAGAAAAGTGATTTGAAATTGGTTTTCAAAGTGATGAAGTGTGGAAAATAAATATATCTTGCGAGGATATTTTGAAATTTAATAATTTGGAAAAAATTATTTAGATTGGATGATTATTGTGAACATTGTTTGATAGTAAAATATCAAACTATTAGTTTAAACAATTTGGGAAAATTTTCGAGGCTTGATTGTTGTGAATGTTGTTTGATAGTTAAATAACCGACTATCAATAATTGCCTTTGAAATGGCATTTGAATTTTTTTTTAAACAAGCGCTCATTATTTAGTTTAGCCGGGAGAGGACTTTGTGTCATATAACCCATTCCGAATAATGATACGACGTTATGGATTGCAATTGAAGACTGGATTCTTAAAGGCTTCTTCCTTTATTGGACGAAGTGCCTTCGATTCTGTTCGAACCCGGAACAGACTTGTATGGTTGTATGTCTGACATTACACTTTGAGATATAAAGCAGATTTCTTTTAAATACATATCTGTTGGTGGTGGAGAATTTATTCTCTTAGCTTAACACCCTTCTCTGAGACGTACGAGCTCAGAGGTTATGTAGTTGAAGGTTATCGGTGATATACTCCCAATTTGGTAGTGTGGCATGCTAAGTGCTGCTGTGTGTTGATGATCATTTGTTGATCAAAGCATGGCTTTCGTGTAAAGCGTAGCTTTCTGGACGAGACCTCATCGAACCTCACACTCCGAAAATGGTCAAAACAGGAAAATGCGGCAAGGTTACGAGGGTCGCTCCCTTTAAGGTATGTCATTTCCTTTTGGAAAAAGGTGATATCATGTTATGGAGCCCAGATATTTACCTGTGTGGTTGCTCTAATCTCATTTACTTTGTGATTGTTGCTTTGTGATCGAGGGCCCTCGGATAAAGGTCGCAAACGACCGGGGGGTGGCATATTCGTGTAGTTGTTACCTAGTAAGAGGTAACCCGACCATGTGTTGGTAGAGAGCTAGTTAGTTCTTGGGATGTCCCTCCAGAGGCATACCCATGTGGCATAGGAAGTTCCTTAGCCTGACCATTTGTTGGAAATCCAATTCCCAATACGAACCCAGTACGGTTTTAGTTGTAGAACCTGCTATTTAACATGGCAGCTATAGTAGGCAAAGATTAATATTATATTTTGTTGGAAGTATAATGGTACCTATGCTGGCAAAGATTAATATTATATTTTCGAAATGTTTTCACTATGCACTAGTAATAATATCAAAGAGTTTTCTCGTATTAAGCATATCTGACTATCATAAGGAGAAATCTTCCCTATGTGTGCGATTGCATTGTGTGTGTGCCGGGAGGCCTTATGGTAGTTTCATTTTACAAAAGCATTGCGAATTTCTTTTATTTTCATTGTGAAAATAACTGTTTTTAAGATCTCACACCAGTCCCATGACTGACCTGGAGTTTATTGTTCCCTTTCTAAACTCTGGGTGCCCATAATTTTCCACACTGGCAGCCTAGAGTCAGGTTATCAGGTCATTCTGGAATTCAGAAGTTGATGTGGAGTGGAGGCGAGCTAGATGGCAAGATGTATCACTTATATTATTATTCCGCTGTATATTCTGTTATGAGGACAAGTTTGTATAACTGTCCAGTGTTGTGTGTTGTTGTTGTAAACTCTGATGATGTATTGTATAAACTGATATAGTTCTTTGTTATAAAGATATCATTTATCTATTATATATTGTTCCACTGCGAATGTGAGATTCTGTTGTTGTTTCTGTTTTTTTCTTCTTCTTTCTTCTTCGACCTCTTCTTCTTAACCCTAAAGATTCGCATTTCTGCCCGTTTTGAGTTGAATTGGTGTGGATTATTGTCGACTCAAAGGGGTACGGATTTGCGGGCCTTTACATGTGGTATCAGAGCAATTGGTTTAGTGACAACCCTGGCTCTGTTGGGTGTTACTCATTAGAGATAGAGTCAGTAGTACTCTAGAATGAGTGTGAGTGTAATAATAGATATGAGCGCGTATTTGTTAGTGAATACAAAAATTTGTTTTATATTGTGTTGACTTATCGGTTGATTGTTTATAGATTCTGGTCGGTGCAGTTTGGCCAACTGTAATCGATAGGGGTTTCTAAACTCTTAAACAAGATAAACTGACACAGTATTGTTTTAAATAGGGTAAATGAAATAATTTTACCCAAAACTATTTTTGTATAGAAAAGAAATCATTTTCCATAAATTATTATAGTATATGGATGCTTGGTTGTTAGGAAGAGACAATATTGAATTATTATCATTGTTATATGGAAACAGAATAAGAAATAATGGTATAACCAAAGATTTGGAGATAAATTCATTTAACAAATGAAATTTATAAATATGAATTGAAAGTACAAGGAAATGAATTCATATACAAATGGGATTTGTAAATGAAAATTGTAAATGTGATTTGTAATTTGAAGTAGAATTTCAGAGAAATATTGGAAAACTGGGGATGGTTTTGGAAATTCAAAAGATAATTTGAATTGATTTCAAAAATGGTTTTGAAAAGATGGAAAAACTCTGGAATCTTATTTAAAATATTTATAGAATATAATTGAGTTTGGAAACTTACTTTGATTTGTGATAAACAAAGTAAAGTGGAAAATTTGTCAAGTTGGACAAAATGAAGTGAAGTATTGAAATAAAAATTGGATTCAATATTTATGAAATGAAAGGTAAATTGAATTTATATGGAATTTGAAATCCAGTTTAAATATAAGTGGTTATTAACCAAAATGGTGAATTGGAAGTAAATATGGAAACTATATAGAATATTGATATTGAACTTAAGAAATAAATGATGAAATTCTTAAGTAGAATTTGGAGTTGAGAAAATATTCTAAATTAATGAAGATTAAACTGGAAATTGTGAAATTGTAATTGTGAATAAGGGAATGAACGAATGAATAAAAAATTGGAATTGAAACTGAATATTGAAATCCAGCTTAAATTGTGTAGAATAAAATGAAGTTGTAGAATTAGTTCGAAGCGGACTAATGATAATAAAGGTTGGAAATAAAAATGGTTAGAATTTGCATATAAATTCAAGTAAGTAGAAAAAAAATTGAAATTTCCTTGTTATTGATAAAGTAAATTCAGGATGAATTGAATATGGAAATTTGAAATTTAAAAAGGATAAGTGAATATACTAATTGAATTAAATTAGTATATGGAATGGATTTGATATATGGAAAAAATCAAATCAAAGATTTAAATTAGAAATTGTTTACAATGAAAATGAACTTGATTTTTGAGTTGAAATGACTTAAGAAATATTTGGACAAAAGCGTTGTTGTCGAGTTTTGTGAAATGGTTTTGAATGAAATTTGTTTGGATTAATGAAATAAACCGAATGTGAATATGGAATGCAAATTGAATTGAATGGAATCAATTGGAAATGAAATGGAATTAAAGTAAATTGAGTTGGTATCAATTTAAATTAGTTATAAACTAGAATGGATATTCTATTAAGAGAATATCATTGAATTTTCATATGAATGGTTGTCGTTGACGCAAACGAGATTGTATAAAATTCTATGAGTTATTAAAAGAGAATAAAATTGATTTTTGAATCAATTGAAATGGATATGATTTCGTTTCGCTTAAAAATGAATAGAATGTAAGGAAGTGAGTTGTAAATCACTTGAATTGAATAGAAATGGTATGTGAATTAGATGAAAGCGATTAAATTTGTATTGAAACTTGATAAATTGCTAATGGAAACAGATTTGAATGTTTTGCTTATGAAAACTATGTGTTTACTGTTGAGAACAAGTAAAATATAAATAAATTTCCTATATATGTCACTTACATGTTTAAATTGAGTAAGTACAGGTACAAGGGGCCGTATGGATGGATTTGGCGGCGTTAAAATGCTAATAAAGGTACGCCTATGCAATAAAAATAGGAAATATGAAATGTTTTTGTTTTTCCGACCATGTGGGTCGATGTATATATATTTATATCTTTTATCAAATTGCAAAAGCTCCTCCGTACAAAGGAGACTCTGCTAAAAAATTTCAAAATTTTTGGGAGTTAGAAAATTTTTGAAATTTTTGGAAATTTCACTTAACGACAAATGATTTAAAAATTGGAATTTGAGGTCAAGGTAAATAAAATTCAATATTCAAACTGGAAGATCGAATCCAAGCAAAAAATTGAAAATGAAAATCTGAATGAAATTCGGGAGAGAGTATTTAGATTTGAAAATAACTAATAAAGTAAAGCAAATTGATTTTATATGGAATTGGAGATCCAGTTTAAAAATAAGTGATATAAAGACTAAAGTGGTAGAGTAATAATGTAAGAGTATATAAAATGCTTATATTAAAATTAAGTAATGAATGATGGAATTCTTAAGTAAATTTGGTATTGGGAATACACTATGTAAATTTGGACGTTGTTGTTAAGTAAAGTATACAGGGATTATAAAGTCTATAGGAAAATGGAATTGGATTTGGATTTCGAAGATAAATTTGAAATTTCTCAACAAAAGGTATGTATTTAAAATTTCTGTATGAAATTTGATTGGGTTTTTTATTTTGCCACTTGGCATTTTGTTTTCTATTGAAATTTGGGAGCCCGTAGGGACATTTTGTAGTTGTACCGAGCTAGCCGCGCAAAGGAGACGCTGGCGAAATTTTTCGAAAATTTAGAGAGTTGGAAAATTTTTGAGAAATTTTGGATAATTTAAAATTTGAATTCAAATTTAAATTTGAATTGTGAAGTAAAATAAAGTTGCTTGAAACTATGAAAATGTTTGGAAAATTAATAAGGATGATAGTGTGGTTATGATAAGAAGATTGATTTGAGAATTTGATAAAACTGTTTGGTTTTGGGAAAATGATAAACGGGTTGAGGATCATTCTTCTTAACTTGTAATTTCGGGACGAAATTCTTTTAAGGGGGGAAGAATGTGACGACCCTGAATTTTTGACATTGGAAATCAGAATATTTAATTGATTTTAAATATCTGGAAGTTAGTTTAATTTGAAATTCAATATTAGAATGAATTTGGCAATTTAATTATTGAATTTAATTTATTGAAGTTGGGTACAAATATTGAATCTTTAGTTTTAAGCTGATTAAAAATATTTTCAAGGCTTAGAAAATTTATATTAATAATACTGAAGATAATAAAGGCTTCAGAATTGAATTTGAAACTGTTTTGTTCAGTTTTGAATTTTTATCATTTAAATCAATATTTAAAAATAGCCTTCCGAGGCACAGTCTCGGAATTCGACAAAACCAGTTCCGTTGGATCCGTAATAGTGTATTATTATCGGATTTCAATTTTCGTAACATTTGGAGTGATCGTTTGGCCGTACGATAAGCAAACGCATTGAAATTTATGTTGAAATTTAAAATTTTAGCTGGGTTCAAAAAGCTATTTTCTCCATACGATCGAGTTAGGACTCGAAATCTTTTCCATTGCGTTCGAAATAGGGGTTTAACATTATAAATGCCTAGCAGCACGCCTCGATTGGAGGTCGAGATTTTGAGTTGCTATATTCGAGACGATTTGAATTTAAAGATATAATATATGTATATATTGACCAGTCAAGCTGTATTTCTGTCACATCGGGACTTTTTCGTTCTTTCCAAAATCACTGTGCCTTGGCTCCCTCAACACGCTTCCCTTATTTTTTTTCCATTTTCTGACCGCAAGGAGATCACTTCAAAAGAAAAAAAACAATTCGAAATCAAATAAATCAATGGCCGAGCTTTCATCTTTACATTCTTCGATTCCCTCTCCTCTATCATTTTCGATCGCGAAAAAAAATAAAAAAAATAAATGGTAGACCGATTCGTATAGAATGAACGAAGGGGATTGGGAGCGATTTCAAATCGCTGCGAGCATCGAGAGTTGAGGGGAGAGGTTCGTCGTTCGATTTGGAATAGCGGTGGCACGAGGTGTTCACGAAGTTGGGTCGGAGCTCGAATCTGGTCGAGGCTTGGTCGATGTTGCGATTGGGTTCACTACGATGTACTGAGAGACGTCGAACTCGAAATTCGTAATGAGGATGGGTGTGGTTTCCAATGGTGAGATGATCGACGTTTTGGGTTGTTCGTGTTCGACGATAACAATAAGGTGTTGTGCTCGGGGAAGGTTCGACTGTGCTGCGATGGGTACGACAGTGAGGCAGTGAAGGTATTTTCATTTTTATTTTATATATAAGAAGTTTAAATCCAGATTTTTACAAACATATCTATATATTAAAAAATTTAGACAGTAAATGGATTACTGTTGTTTATATATGGTAAAGAAATATTTACAGAGAAAGAAAAATATTCCAGTGAAGTATATAAGCGTATTTTTCAATTTATATAGAGTAAATAGAAAAGGAAATGTAAAGCACTTCTGTTCTTAATTATTTAATTTATTTTAGTCACTAAAGATTGTAAAAGGAAATTAGTTTAAATTATCAGTTTGAATAAAATTGTTAGTTAATGAAATAATTTAATAATAAGTGATTGTTCGATTTATTCGAATATTAATAAAATCATATAAATTGTTATACAAGGTCAAAATATTAAAGAAAACAAGTCAAGACGGCAATGGAAATGGATTGAAAAATTAAAATCAAAGGTGAGATCTTCTCACTCAAATTAAAATAATTGAAAATTCAGTTATTGATTGATTGTTTGATGATAGTATATATGATAGTAGTGTGTATATATATATATATATATATATTTGTGATTGATTTCCCGCATTATATAGCGGATGAGACCCTATGCACCGCATAATAGCGGATGATATTTTATAAATCCCATATACCGCGATATTCCACCTCGAAGTGGAATGGGTATTTAATTGTTGTGCTAACTCTGTGGATGTAGGGAAACAGGTTGGAGGGATCCAACTAGATTCCCCAAATATTTTAATTTGCTTCAATGTTGTGTGTTGATTTATTTATAATCTGTGTATGATAATATTTATGATTGAAATTGTTGAAGGCTATAGTTTAGCCGAATATATTTTTGGTATCGTAAGATACAAGAAATCAATAAAATTTGATTTTGGAAATTAAAGTAGAAAAGCTTAGACCGTTACAATTAAAGTGTTAAAGTTGATTTTTGTAATCTTATCGAATTATTTCCAAAATATGGGAAAATATATTAATAAAGGATTTTAAGTAATATTGTTTAAAAGTTGAAGTATTTATAAAAAATTCATATTTTAAATAATTTGGAAAGAATAAAGGGATTTATTTTAAAAAGGAAATAAATTTCTAGAAATCAATTTGATAATTGATTTGATATTGGAAAATAAATTTTTGGAAAATCAATATGAAAATTGATTTGGCGTTTGAATGAAAAATTGATTCTGTGTTGAAAATAAATTTAGAAATGGATTGGCAAATGATTTGGTATTTGGAAATAAACTTAGAAATCAATTTGTAATTGATTTGGTGCTTGAAAAGAAATTAGAAATCGATTTGGAATTTGATTTGGTGTTTGAAAGTGAATATTTGGAAATTTAAATTCACAATGGAATTTATAAACAAAAAGGGACATAAATAATATCGGAAATTTTATTCCGCAAAAGAAAAGTGATTTGAAATTGGTTTTCAAAGTGATGAAGTGTGTATATACCTTGCGAGGATATTTGAAATTTAATAATTTGGAAAAAATTATTTAGATTGGATGATTATTGTGCATATTGTTTGATAGTAAAATATCCAACTATCAGTATAAACAATTTGGGGAAATTTTCGAGGCTTGATTGTTGTGACTGTTGTTTGATAGTTAAATAACCGACTATCAATAATTGCCTTTGAAATGGCATTTGAATTTTTTTTTAAAACAAGCGCTCATTATTCGGTTTAGCCGGTAGAGGACTTTGTGTCATATAACCCATTTCGAATAATGATACGACGTTACGAATTGCAATTGAAGACCGGATTTGCAAAGGCTTCTTCCTTTATTGGACGAAGTGCCTTCGATTCTGTTCGAACCCAGAACAGACTTGTATGGTCGTATGTCTGACATTACACTTTGAGATATAAAGCAGATTTCTTTCAAATACATATTTGTTGGTGGCAGAGAATTTATTCTCTTAGCTTAACACCCTTCTCTGAAACGTACGAGCTTAGAGGTTATGTAGTTGAAGGTTATCGATGATATACTCCCAATTTGGTAGTGTGGCATGCTAAGTGCTGCTATGTGGTTATGATCATTTGTTGATCAAAGCATGGCTTTCGTGTAAAGCGTAGCTTTTTGGACGAGACCTCATCGAACCTCACACCCCGGAAATGGTCAAAACAGGAAAATGCGGCAAGGTTATGAGGGTCGCTCCCTTTAGGGTATGTCATTTTTTTCTGGAAAAAGGTGATATCATGGTATGGAGCCCAGATATTTACCTGTGTGGTTGCTCCAATCTCATTTACTGTGTGATTGTTGCTTTGTGATCGAGGGCCCTCAGATAAAGGTCGCAAACGACCGAGGGGTGGCATATTCGTGTAGTAGTTACCTAGTAAGAGGTAACCCGGCCTTGTGTTGGCAGAGAGCTAGTTAGTTCTCGGGACGTCCCTCTAGAGGCGTACCCATGTTACATAGGAATTTCCTTAGCCTGACCATTTGTTGGAAATCCAATTCCCAATACGAACCCAGTACGGTTTTAGTTGTAGAACCTGCTATTTAACATGGCAGCTATAGTAGGCATAGTATAATGGTACATATGCTAGCTAAGATTAATATTATATTTTCGAAATGTTTTCACTATGCACTAGTAATAATATCAAAGAGTTTTCTCGTATTAAGCATATCTGACTATCATAAGGAGAAATCTACCCCATGTGTGCGATTGCATTATGTGTGCGTCGGGAGGCCTTATGGTAGTTTCATTTTTCAAAAGCATTGCGAATTTCTTTTATTTTCTTTGTAAAAATAACAGTTTTTAAGATCTCACACCAGTCCCATGACTGACCTGGAGTTTATTGTTCCCTTTCTAAACTCTGGGTGCCTATAATTTTCCACACGGGCAGCCTAGAGTCAGGTTATCAGGTCATTTTGGAATTCAGAAGTTGATGTGGAGATCTGGAGGCGAGCTGGATGGTGAGACGTATCACTTATATTATTATTCCGCTGTGTATTCTGTTATGAGGACAAGTTTATATAACTGTCCAGTGTTGTGTGTTGTTGTTGTAAACTCTGATGATGTATTGTATAAACTGATATAGTTCTTTGTTATAAAGATATCATTTATCTATTATATATTGTTCCACTGCGAATGTGAGATTCTATTGTTGTTTCTGTTTTTTTCTTCTTCTTTCTTCTTCTACCTCTTCTTCTTAACCCTAAAGATTCGCATTTCCTCCCGTTTTGAGTTGAATTGGTGTGGATAATTGTCGACTCAAAGGGGTATGGATTTGCGGGCCTTTACAAAAACTCACCTTTTAAACCCAAAACAACAAATGAGAAGCTCTAGAACAAGCAAAGATTGACTTCTCTTCAACGACGCCTCTAGAATCTTCAATCTATTATCAAAGTTGAAGTTTTTTCTAAGTTAGGTTAAAGGAATTTGTGAAAATTGAAGAGGGATTGAGATGGAGAAGATGAAGAGGATGCTTACCTAAGCTTCTCTTGGATTTTGGACTTGAATTTGTATTTCCTAAACAAACTAGGATTTGGAATTTTAATTTCCAATCTCTTCCCCCATTTTTGCTTTAGCTTGAGTGTTAGGAAATTTTATGAAGGAATGAAGAGGAGTGGAGTGGGAGTTAAGGTATTAGATGGGTTGGGTGTTAGGTTATTGGGCTGAAACCCAAACCCAAAGCCCTAAATGAAAATATCAAAATTTCACTAAACTCCAAATATATCGATGTATACTCAAAAAGGTCGCAAACGCCATTTTGGACTCAAAGGAAGTGGTCACGGGTCCCAATTCAACTGTTTGCAAAAAGTGACTTTTCGGACTTAAATCCGACTAACGATGCTATATTTAAATAAAATATTTAAATATACAATCGTAAAATATGCGGGTTGTTACATAAATTTGTAATCTTGTTGTAAACAATAAACTTATAAATGTGATCAAATTATGTAAAAGTAACAATTGCTTATTTATCGTCTAATTATCTATTATGTTGGAATTAATTTCGAAATCAACAAAAATTTATATAATTAAATAATACTGTTAATATGAGTTAAGATGATAAATGTAGAATAAGAATGTAATAAAATGTAAACTTATGTTAATTATAGTCATAAGAAAATAAGTTAATTATAGTCATAAGAAAATAGTTGATTTGATATTATTTTCAAATTAATTATATTAATATAAACTATTAAAAAACTATTATTTTAAAATTCAGATTATTTACTATATTAAATCTATTTTTAACTATTTTAAACTAATTTAACTATTAAATCTACTTTAAACTATTTTAAACTAATTTAACTATTTTAAACTAATTTAAACTATTTTAAATTATTTTAAACTATCAAAAACTAATTTAAACTAATTTAAATATTGAAAACTATTTTAAATGATTTTGAAATCAAGGTTTAACCTATTTTGTGGCTATGATTTTGAAGCGATATGATTTCGAAAGTGATATGGTTTCGAAAGTGATATGATTTCGAAGTAAATATGATATTTTGATATCAATTATGAATCATTTTTGGAAATGTAAAAGAACCATCCGGTGTGAAATAAGCATTTGGTTGTTAAAGAGACCGGATCGGATATTGTCATACTCTGTGCCAATACCAAAACCACTTTAACAACTGTGCATGTGCTGGAGAATCTAGAACGAAGTAGAATGGTTTGGTGAACGTTACTGTATGAGGTATGAATGCAGCCCTGACCCTCTTGGGTTAGCTTGATATGACTAAATCAGGAGCCACGCCGGGCTAAGTGAGATCGCACCTCCGATCGGACATGCTCTTCGATACCATATTTATTATTTTGTGATTGATTTGGTGGCCACCCCTCGATTTGATTATGGGAGTGTGCTTCGAGGTGGGCGGTAGTAGCTGCTATGCGTTACCACTAGTCCGGATCCACAAAATGGTAGTATCATACCCTAGACATTGCATCACGTGCCTTGTCATATGCCTTATCGCGCCTACTACGAGTTTGGTTTGTACCGTACCTATGGAGTGCTCACTGAGTATCCCACCGGTTTTGTGGAGCTTACAGTGTCTGTATAGACTACGGAATTATATAAAAATGTGTTAAGGGGGATATGGGTAATGCCTTAACACTATTTTAATACTTTACTTTACTGTAGACATATTATAATATCGTATTGTACTATGTATGTAGATAGTTTAACAGAACCTTAGTAGATGGAATCCCGAACATCTCTTAAGTTATTGCACGCACATTCGACACTGGATAGGAGATGTAAAATCCCGTAAACATCTTTGAAGTCGTTACACTCATATTTATTTACTGTTGATTTAACTTACATAAGATCTCTTAGTTCCGACTCGAGTGTTTTGTCTTTTCATTACGCTCGGGTCAGCCTGATCATTTTAGCATTGAAAACTACCTTTCTAGAGGACAAAGGCGAAGATTTAGTATATTATTATTATTATATTTATTCCACTACATCATGTTGTTCCGCTGCATTATTTATTTATTCCTGCTGTATGTACAACTCTGATTTGTATTGTAAATTGTAATCAAATATTATTTGTAAAACAGCTTCATGAACTGTTTATTTAATTATTATATTTTGTTATTCCGCTGTGAGATTCTGTGTTTAGTTTTTCTTTCTTTCTCTTCGTTTTCTTATTTACCCCATAACAATCCTCCCTTTTGAATGGTTTGAGTTTGACATGTGTGGTTTATTATCGAATTAAATCGTTCAAAAATGTGGGTCTCGTTATGGCATGATCGGTATATTTGGCCACAGTATATCAAAACTAGCTATATAATAATAATAATGTTAATATTTTTCAAAATAGAGAGAGGAAGCAATTGAAATTCAAACACTATTTCCACTTATTTGATTCGATTTGTTATTTAAAAGAAATATAATCACCACTTTGCAAAACATTGATAATCATTTGCACTATGTTATCAACCGAAACAACTAGCCAAACTAGATTCTGATTGTAATAATATATTAATTTTTGTTGGAAATTTTGATGAGTAAAAGGACTAAAATTCCTTAATAACGACCAAAACTTATATCTAATTTACTTGTGTCAATTTAAAAGTAAAATTTTCATTTGAAAATATTTTTGAAAACTTGTATCATGTAGCCGCATTAGAATTTGCATATCGCATTTGGATTTTATGGGTAGTATCCACTGAAAACCCTCATGAGGACGAATAAAAAGATAAGTGTGGAGGTATTTGATGTGCACGTAAAAGTGTATATTTTTAGTTCCACATTTACTCTTTTTTTAACTAAGTAAATGAGCATATTAAGTTATTTTACATGTTTAAACCAAAATCTAAATTATTTTCAAATCATCATTTATTAATCTTCATTTGGAGGGTAAAAATGTAATTCTGCGTATGATTTAATTTAAGAAAATATATTTGCACATTTTTATTTTTATTATAGGAAATGAAGTGCAAATATGAAGAGGTTTCATGGATGTACGCATGCACATATGTTGAAGGCAAATGGAAAGTGAAAATAAAAGAATTCATGCAACATAAATGAGCCCACGTACCCACTACCATATGGTCGATAATTAAAAGCACATGCACATGTTAATGGACACTACTAGAAAGGCTTCGTATAGTGGCGGATCTTAGCGACGGCTAGCGACGGCTAGCGACGGCTAAAAAAAGCGTCCGTCGCTAGCCATCACTATACGCAATATACAGATCTGGCCGAGAGCAACAGCTTCTTCATTTCCTCCCCCCAAAATTCCTTCCTCCTTCCCCCCTCCGTCGCCCCCCGTCACCGTAGCTGCCGCCCCAGCCTTCAACGCCTCCAAATCACCCAAATTTACGTCGGTATGCTTCTAATCTCTTGTTTGAATGTAAATTTGATGTTTTTAGGTTTAGTTTAAACCCTAATTCAATTATGATTTGTTGTAAGATTGAGATTTGTTGTTAAATTGGGTATTAGTAGTGTTGTTAAATTAGGTATTAGTAGTGTTGTATGTTGATTTGGTAGATTAATTAGTTTATTATCATGAACTTGAATTAATTAGTATTACATTAATTAGTTTATCATGATCAAGTTGAATAAATGGTTGATGTAGATGATTAGTGTTGGCGATTAACATGGTTAGTTGTTTTAGGTGAAAAAATAGTGTATATTAATGATTAACTTGGTTATTGATAAATTTACATGAAAGTATTTCATAGTTTATGAAATTGATAAATTACAAATATGAAGTTGTTAAAATTTAAATTCTGCAAATATGAGTATTACAAATTACAGTATTGTACAAAAATAAAGTTTATATAGTATTGTACAAATTTAAGTTTGATAAATTACAAATTACAGTATTGTACAAAAATAAAGTTTATACAAAAATTAAAAAATGAATATGAGAACATTAAAAATTCTACAAATATCTAAAAAAATTTAAAAAAAATTAGGAAATGACTTTAAAAACAACTGATATTGTACTAAAATCTATTTTGTAAAGAAATTAAGAAATGAATATAACAACAACAAAGATTACGCTAAAATCTATGTCGGAAAAAAATAAAGAAATGAATATTGAACTAAAATTGTTAATTGAATGTTGAACTAAAATTTAAATATACAAATTTATTAAATAAAATTTAAATAGTTGAAACATTGTCAAAATTTGAAAAGAACAACAATATTTGATAAAATTTAAAGAAATTTTTTTATCTCTTAGATTGGCTTTGGCCTCGTCTGGCAAGTGTTGTATATGATCTTTATATGGATGTTCGTTTTGGTAACGGAACGGACATTTATATTCATCTGATACAATATTTGTCGGATTTGTCCCTGTATTGGACAAGTTACAAACACAATAAAGTAATTACATATTATAAATCATTTCATTTTAAACGGTTACAAAATTTCGATAGCGCTTCCTTTACGTTCCTTGTGTACACGCATTTGTGTACGATACAGGGAACAGAAGGGCAGTGCTGCCGAAATTTTATTGAACCGTTTAATCTGAAATGATTTATAAAATGTAATTACATTATTGTGTTTGTAATGGGAAGTAGGATGACTGACCACTGAAGTGAAAACCAAAATACTAAAATATTAAAAAATAAAGTGAAGTTTTTATTTTGAATTTTCTGCAATGGTGAACTGTTTACAATGGAGAATGGTTGAAAATTAATGATTTAAACTGTCTAACATACATTTTCAAATCAGGAAAAATGTTCAATTATTTTCTCGACCGTACTTGGATGTATGAAGTCAGAACTGGAAAGAAGGGATCAATAAAGCAACATTTCTACAACGGTGTACACGGATTTATTAGATTTGCTAAATCTAATAACCGAAACAACACAGAAATTCGTTGCCCGTGTAGTAAGTGCCAACATTTGAAGCATTGGAAACCGGATATAGTTGAAGTACATTTGTATCAATATGGTTTCGTGCCTGATTATTATTTCTGGGATCGTAATGGAGAACTTGTTGAACCTACACCTAATACTGAACTATTAGAGGACGGTAATATGATGACGAATTCGATAGAAAATATGGTGGATGATGCAGCACGATCAATGTTTCCTACAACTGAAGCTGTCGATGAAGACGAAAATGTCGAAGAAGAACCGACTGCGGGAGGTAAAAAAATATACGATTTGTTGGATTCTGCTAAGAGGCCGTTGTGGGACGGATGTAATAGCGGAACCGAACTTTCAGTAACCGCTGAATACATAACTATGAAATCAAAATTCAACCTTAAGAAAGCTGCATTTACAGCAGTTGTACAAGCTGCAAAATGACACATGCCACCCAATAATCTGATGTGCGATAGTCATTATAAAGTAAAAAAATTAATGTTCACTTTCGGTCTACCGTACGAGAAGATAGATGCATGTGTGAAAGGTTGCATGTTGTATTGGAAAGACGGCGTTGACCTTAGAAAATGCAAAATATGTAACGAAGAAAGATACAAACCAAGAAAGAAGAAAGGGAAAGAAGTCCCGTACAAGAGAATGCATCATTTACCCATCACTCCCAGACTTCAAAGATTATATGCATCTTCTGCTACGGCCTGTCATATGCGATGGCATAGTGTGAGAACAGCGGAAGAAGAAACTTTGATACATCCATCCGACGGCGAAGCATGGAAACATTTCGATAAGACTTATCCCGCATTTGCTGCGGAAAGCCGTAATGTCAGACTTGGTTTATGTACGGATGGATTTTCACCATTTTCACAGTTTGGTAGTAAATATTCATCCTGGCCAATTATCGTTACTCCGTATAATTTACCTCCATGGATGTGTATGAAGACACCATATATGTTTCTCACCACTGTCGTTCCTGGCCCTCATGATCCAACCCAAGGAATTGCTGTTTATTTACAACCATTGATCGAAGAGTTGAAGAAACTGTTGTATGAAGGAGTCGAAACTTACGATGTATCAAGGAAAAAAAATTCGTATGTTCGCTTCTTTGTTATGGACTATTAAATTTTCCTACATACGGGATGCTTTCTGGTTGGAGTACGGCCGGTCTTCTAGCATGCCCTTATTGTATGGAAGAAACATGAGCATTTTCGTTACGATATGGGAAGAAAGTTTCATGGTTTGATTGTCATCGGTGTTTTCTTCATCCCAACCATACTTTTAGAAGAGATAATAAAATTTTCATAGCTAACAGAGAAGAGAATCTGAAACCACCCAAGATTTGGTCAGGCGAGGAAATATACGAAATTGTAAGGGACTATCCAAAGATACATGAAACTGGAGTCCAGACTGAAATCCCAGGAAAGTCAAACATTCATAATTGGTGCAAACAAAGTATATTTTGGGAGTTACCATATTGGAAAGATCTCTTACTCCGACATAATACTGACGTGATGCACAACGAAAAGAACGTGTTTGATAATCTGTTTAATACAATTTTGAATGTAAAGGGCAAAACCAAGGACGATTTGAATTCAAGGCTTGATATAGCAAACTATTGTAAGAGGCCGGAACTTCATATGAAGCCTAATGACAATAAAAAACCGAAAGCATGCTATGAGCTGGACAATAAGCAAGTAAAACTCGTGCTAAAGTGGGTGGAACATTTAAGATTTCCCGATGGGATTTCTTCCAATCTTCGTAGATGTGTTGACTTCAAAAATAGTAAACTGAGTGGGATGAAAAGTCACGATTGCCATATCATGATGGAATATTTACTACCCGTGGCTTTCAAAGAACTGTTTCCCGTAAAAGTATGGAACGTCATAACAGAGTTATGTTTGTTTTATAAACAGCTTTGTTCGACAAAATTAAAGGTGGATCGTATACGTAAACTTGAAGTAGAAATAACCATACTTCTATGCAAACTGGAGAAAATACTTCCGCCTGGTTTCTTTAACGTAATGGAGCATTTACCTATTCATCTTCCATCCGAAGCACTTCTTCGAGGTCCTGTGCAATGTGGATGGATGTATCCGTTTGAGAGGTAAAACATGTAAAATGTTCATGTCAATTTCAAATTCAAATTTGTATATCTAAATATGTAATAAATATCTTAATAGGTACTTGAATCATTTGAAGAAGAAGATTCGACAAAAAGCCCGAGTTGAGGGTAGATATGCAAATCGTATCTTGAAGAAGAAGCCTCATTTTTTTTCTCTCACTACTTCAAGGATGATGTGAACTTATCATTTGTAACTGTTCCTCGAAATGAGGAAGTCGTTGAACAAAATTCTTCTCAAACAATGTTATCTGTTTTTAGACAACATGGTAGACCTGGTGGAAAATGTGTGGAAATATGGTTGGACGATAGAGACCACCATGTAGCGCACACGTATGTTCTTTTAAATTGTGTCGAAGTCACACCATTTGTCAGGTAATAATTAATTCACTTGTAATTTACTTGTACATACATAATAATAATAACACATATTACATATATGCAGTATCTACGAATCACAGTATCCATCCGGCGATCTCATTAAAGAATTTGCCAAATGGTTTTTGAACTATGTTTATGAGCCAAGAAACTGTGTCGTTGATGAAGGCTTAAGACATCTTGCGATTGGACCGAAAAGAAATGTGAAGACTTATCCAATATTCTTCGTCAACAGGTTTAAGTTCAACACGAAAGATTACGGTGCTGAAAAATTAACATATAACAGCGGGGTATTTGTCAAAGGCAGTGATGATCCAGATGAGCATTTAAAATATTTTTACGGCGTCTTAACACAGATTCTAGAGTTGACATATTATGTTGAACCTTTAGAAAAGGTATTTTTATTTAAGTGCAATTGGTTCAGTAACGTTCCTGGTTCTGGAATTAACGTGCATAAAGAGTACAAACTTATTGAAATAAGGCATACATCACACTACTATAAGTACGATCCTTTTGTATTAGCCAAGCATGCGTTACAAGTTTATTTTGCTCCGTATCCATCTTTGAAAAGAGATAAAGCGGATTGGTCCGCTGTTTTCAAAACGAAACCAAGGTTTACGTTTGATGGAAATAATATTCCAGATGAAGCAGCATATCAAGCCGATCTTGAAACAAATACAGAAATAATAATAACTGATGATATTGATGTAGGGCCTTTGAATAATGAATCGAACGTCCTATTTGATGCATTCGAAAGTACCGAAGAAAATGAGATAGAATACGAGACTGAGTCTGAATCAGAAAACGATGAAGACTGATTGTAACGACCCGTTATTTTGGATCATTCAAATCGACAATAAATCCACACATGTTAGACTTGAATAATTCAAAACAATAGATTGTTAATTTAAATTTGGCAAAACTCAGCATATACAGTAAATATAACATCACAGATCACAGACACAGAGTAATATAATGCAGCGGAATAGATAAAGAATAGTAGTTCATGAAGCTACTATATACATCAGAGTTAGAAATAAAGTACAACCGAATATCTCAAATACACGGAAATCTTCAGTACGAGCAGATGACTTCTCTGAACCAATCAACTGGATGACGGAAAGGATAGATAGCTGGATCTTCAAGCAAAGCTCCAACTTCGAAGGTGAGTCACAAATGTTGTATCACTCAGTCTGACCCGAGCGTAAAGCAAAACACAAAACACTCGAGTCAGGATTAACATTCTTATATCAATAAATCCAACTCAAGTGAAATATCAACTAAAATACAAGTAACTTAAAGGATGTTTGGGATAACCATCCTCTAAGGATCTGTAGAACTATCTACAATGTAGAAATATATACTACAACATCGTGGTCATTTCAAATTAATTTATAATTCAAAACCAAAAATTCACTTCTATTTCAAATATATCTATTTTCCAAATAGTATATCTATATTAATTAATTTATAAAGTAAAGTATTTAATATTTTCCTCAAGTCTCACAAATCGATTCAAATCAACTCAAATTCCAAATTCCAATTTAATTCAATCTAAATTTTTCCATTTTAATTCAATTCAGTTTCTAAATAACAAATTCAAATTATATTGATTTCAAATGCATATCTGAATCACAAAATAAACCATTTAAATTCCAATATATTTCAAAGCTTTAATATTCAACAATTTCAAAGTTAAATTTAATAGTTTCATATAGCTCTTGATTTAACTTCATTTATTATTTAATCAGGGAATATTCACTTAATAAATTCAATATCATTTAACTAGCTTAAATTATGTAACAACCCTGTATTTTACAATTATTTTTAAATTGATATTTCCAGATTTAAAAGCTTTATTTATGAAAAAGAATAAATTTTGTTATTTTAAATATAAACTTTGATTTTGATATGGATTAGAATTCAAAATATGACTGAATAGAATAATTTTCCAAAAAGTGAATTTTGGTTAAAATAGTCAAACTTTGACTTTTAAATTTAAATTTTTAAATATTTGAAATCTTAAATTTTATCTTTTATTATAAAATTAGATTTAATAACTTGGATACTGCTTTTCGTTTCGTTGAAAACGGAGTTAAACTGCAAAAGTTATGTACATTTCAATTTTGAGTATAAACTATTTATTTGACAATTTTGTCTATTTTAAATTGTATAAATTACTTTTTCTTTGTTATATTTTATTTTAATATGTGTCAGTATGTTAATTTATGTATATTTTCACCTCTAAATATTTTCAAAAATAATAATAGAATATTTCCAAAATTTACTATGATGATTTCCTATTTTTAAAGGCTGTTTTCCTATTTTCTGCTATTTTCTTCATTAAAAATTATATGTAAATTAAATTTTAAATATTTATTTTGTGAATATATTTTTATTTTATGTTATTATTTATGTTTAAAAATATATTACAAGCTCATATGAATTTTCTAAAGTTTATACCATTTATTTTCAATTTTTCTAGCCTAGTTGACAATTTTTGCTATTTTCTTGATTTAATTATTTATAATTAATATTTATTTATTTATATTTTTTTTATTTGTTACATTTTCGAATTTTAACTGAAATTATATGTATTTTCAGATATTTAAACTTATTAAAAAGAAATAGAAGAATTTGAAAAGTTTTAAACTCTTGAAACTCCTAAGGCTTTCCATCTCCCGACCTTTCATTTTCCCAACTCTTCTCTTAATTGTTTTGGGCATGTAATCTACTCATTTCAGCTGCATTTTTTTTTCACTTTCACAAAATTCATTTCTCCTCCTCTCACTAAAAAATCACGGCTATTCTCCTTGTGAAGCTTAGGTAAAAAAAATTCTATCTTCTTCTTGTCTTTTTATGATTTTCTACTTGAATTTGCACATGCTCTCCACCTTCATAGCTGTATTCCCCTTCCTCCAAGCTGTGGCTGACCACCACCACCAGTTTTCTCTGACCATCACACAGCCTAACAACTCTCCTCCTCAGGCCAAGCCAAGCCATGATGAAGATCACCACAAAAATCCATCTAAACTAGCACTATCCATCACCTATGCACTCAAGCTGACCTAGTTTTGGTACCATCACCTTCCACCACCCATGGCCACCACCAACACCACCTCCAGCACCACCTGGACCCTCTGCCACATCATCACCTTGGACCCCACTCCTCTGGCCGTGCCCCATGAGCCTTGGCCGAACCTTGAATTGCCTTGAATCCATGTTAAAGTGACATTGTTTTGCCTTATTGTGTTGTTTCATGCATACTCACCTTTTGCTATCCTCTAAACATGTTTGGCTGACCCTTAGGCAACCAAAATCTGATCCAAATCTTACCTTAGACCTGTAGTACACCATATGGCTGAACCTGAAGGTTGTTGGAAGCAAGTGCAAAGCAATTCTACTTTGATTCGTGCAGTTGATTATATATTATTCTATCGTATTGTGCATTTGAAAACTTATATTGTTTGTATTGTTTTGTCTTATGTATTCGAGTAATTTAACCTTGTCTCTCCCACTCTCATCATCATCATGGCTGAGAAAATGAACCCCTTGTTCGAGCTTTTGAATTGTTAAAGCACAGTCAAGTAATCTATTCCGTTGTTGCTTCTTATCTTCATTGTTTCAACATTGTTTGCGTTGAATATTTATGTGTATATTGTCTTGTTTGGTTATTGTTTACAAGATAAATATCAAGGCTCTCCATTCATTCAAATCTAAAGTCATGCTATATCGTTCTTGTTGTGCTTTCTGGAATCTATTCTGTGTGTTTTGATCGCTAATCTCCAGCTTTAACAGGTGAGTTATTCTCACCAGACAATATGTACCTATATAACTAGTAAATTGACACCCTATGAATCTGTAGAAATATATTATCATGTTATACTTGACTATGTTATGATCATATGATATTTATACACCTGTTATATCATCCGTTACTGTCATATAATGTATTCTGTTCATTTATATCTGTTTATCACACTGCAAGTTCCCTGCTATGGGTTGAAATGATACATACCCGAACGGACTTTAGAATAGGGAAAAATCGTTATGGGCTGAAATGATAGGCCTGAACGGTTTTTACTTAATTTATTTTGACTTGGGATTGCAGGTTTGAAATGATAGAACCCGGTTTTTCTTTATAAACTGCGGATTGAAATGATACATATCTGTATCACTTGACCTAGGTTAGAAAACTATATACAGGCCCGTGGTTATTTTATAAAGTGTTTTGGATATTTTTAAGTATTTTTAAAAATATAAATTTATGAAATTTGATTTAAATAGATTTTGAAACGTTTTAAAATAAAGTAATTATGATTTTTCTATGAGTTAAAAATGTAATTTATGAATGGTTAAATTGGATTATTGAAATATAACTTAAGTTTGGAATTTGGAATTTGGAATTTTGGTTAAAAATGATATTTAAGTTATATGAATAAAAATGAAAATTTAATTATATTTGGAAATGGTAAATATGATAATTTGATTAAATTTGAGTTTAAGCGATTTATTAAAGTATTATTGATTTTTCTATGAGTTTAAGTGGTTAAATAAATGAATGTTTAAAAGTGATCTTTTAAAATATAACTTGACTTGGAAATGTGAAATTTGGTTTTTATTAAAGGTTTAAATTAATTAAATAAAATTGGAAATTTAGTTAAATTTGTGAAATGGTAATTTAAATTTGAAGTGTTAAGTTATTTGTTGAAATGTGAAGAATTGGAAACTTTTACACTTAAATTTATTAAGTAAATTGTTGAAAATTGGATTTAATTATAAGAAATTTATTGTGAAAAGGATATATGTTAAATGATATGTAAATGAACATTTTAAATGTTAAAATATGATTTTTAAAATGTTTATGTGTTTTAAATTGAAGTTATTTAGTTGCTGGAAATATACTAAAATCTGGAATTAACTTTTAATAGCATTCAGAAATGCTATAGTTTCTGAATTGAACTAAAATTGTGTAAAAAGAGCTATTACAGCATTTCTGAAATGCTGTAGTTGCTGTAATTGAACTTATAGGCTAATATTGAACTCAGGTCTATTATAGCATTCTCTGGAAATGCTATAGTGGTCTGCAGTCTTTGCTGAAATCAAATAAAACCTTTGTTTTGAAATCTGAGTTACCGCAGCACTTCTGAAATGCTGTCTTTTCTGTTTTGAACTATAATTTAACTAAAAACTGAGTTTTAACAGCAGTTTTAAATGCTGTCTTTGCTGAATAAAAATGTTTTCAAGTATAACTTATAACAGCTTTTTCTAAATGCTGCGAAAGGCTGAAATTTTAATAATTAGGGTTTTTGACTTAGTAAACGAACTCAGAATGGTTTGAAAACTTTGGAAATTTAATACTTGATTTGAAAGTATAATAACTACACTTTTAAAAGGTTTAAATGAATTATTTTGATTGAAATATAAACTATTTAAAAGTGATTTGAAATGATAGTAAATGAATGATATCTTTGAATTTAAAAGGGTATTTAAAGTTGAATATTTGGATTTGAACTGATATGATACTTTGATATATTAAAATGACTTGAAATGAAGTTTTGGAAAGATATGATATGTTAATATATTGAAATGGTTTGGAATTGATTTAATCTTTATTTTGATAAAGATTTGGATTTGAAATGATATTCTATTTTGAAGTATAAAATATTATTTTAAAATTATAACCACGGGTTATAATAACGATTGGTTGTTAAAGAGACCGGGATCGGATATGGACATACTCTCTGTCGATACCGAAAACTACTTTGACAACTATGTACGCGGTGGAGTTTCCAGAATGAAGTAGGATGGTGGCGACGATCCTAAGGTATATACGTGGACCCAACTCCAGTGAGTTGGCATAAGGTGGCTAAAACAGGAGCGATCTCGGACCAGTGAGGTAGCACCTCTTCTCGGACACATTTCTTTGATACCATTCTATTACTTTGTGATTTTTGGTGGCCATCCTTGATTTGGGAGTGTTGTCCGAGGTGGACGGTAGTGGCTGCTATGCGCTCCATCAGTCCGTGTGCGTAATTGGTATATCTACCCTGGCATTGCCTAGTTGTGCCGTGTCACCTACCATATCGAGCTTAACTACGATTATGATTTTAAGATCCGACCGCGTTAAGGTTCTCCATCCCCTTAACGCTATTTTCCATATGATTATACTTTACTTATTAGACATTATTATAATAGCGAATATTACTACATAGTAGATATTTTAACGGATCCTTAGAGGATGGGCGGTCCCAAGCATCTTCTAAGTTACTTGTACCCTTATTACAGTTCACTTGAGTTGGTTTACATTATATAAGTATATATTGTCCTGACTCGAGTGTTTTGTGTTTTGCTTTACGCTCGGGTCAGCCTGAGTTATTCACAGATTTGGATTTCCGCTCTCTTGGAGATTTGAATCGCTGGAGATTATCCGCTTGTCTTGTCCTATCTATTTCAATTCCGTTGTTCTACTCAGCTCGTACTTGGTTATTATATTGAGACTTTTGTTGTATTCTATTTCTTCTGTTATATCTTATGTAACTCTGATATATTTATATAGTAGCTTCATGAACTATTATTTCTTTTACTTCCGTTGCATTATTTTACTCTTTGTCTGTGATCTGTGATTATAATTATTTACTGTATATCTTGAGATTTGCCAAATATAAATTAACAATTCGGTATTTTGAGCAATTCAAGTCCGACATGTGTGGATGCGAATGGTTGAAAATATCGGGTCGTTACAAATTACAGTTTTACTAAATATTTCCTTAGATTTATTTAAACAAGAAATATTTATTAAATTACTTAAATCAAACACAAGTTATAAATCATATCTTAAATCTCAATTTCAATAAGTTTCAAATCGGTTTAATTAAATAAAATTCTTTATTGAATACAATTTCAACTAAATTCAAATTACCTTCCTAACCTTAACTTATTCAAATTATTACCAAAACCTATTTTGAAATATAAATTTAAATTCTTAACTATATTATATGTATTAAATCAATCTTAATTAAATTCAATATTATTATTAAATCCATATATATCATTACCATTTATATAAAATAAATTAAGAATCAACATTTATTAAAACCATATCTTCCTATCCAAAAACCATAGAATTTATTTTCAAAATACTTATATATGGACCAACGGTGTCTGTATATAATTTCCTAACCTATGGTCAAATGGTACGGATATTTATCATTTCAATCCGTAATTTACGTGTATACGGGTAGATATCATTTCGACCCGCAATCCCAAATTCAATTCAAATGAAAATCGCTTGGGTCTATCATTTCAACCCATAACGATTTCTATACTAACAGGGAACTTGCAGAGTGATAACAGATATAGAAATAATATACAGGCATAGATATATCATCAATAACAATATAATATAAACAACAGGATATGGTGTCATATCCCACAGGTGAACAGTTATAGATAATAGCATATATAACAAATTTAAATAACTACAGCAGCATATTTCAATTGTTGTTTCAATTGAAATCAAATTTAATGAATAAAAGAACGTTAATCGTGAGTGATTGCTCACCTTTCGAGGCTAGAGAGATAGACAACGAAGTTGAGTGGAGTTACGAATCAAAGCGAAGAAAGATCGACACGAATCCGACGATCAAAGCTTACAACGAGAAATCGATGAAATCAAATCAGAATTTGGTTGATGATGATAAATTCGAACAAATAGTATATTATATTATTATCTTATTATTTCCTTTCAAAAATCAATGTTTAAATCAAGATATGCATTTTAAAATGAAACATATGTACATTTGAACATAAATTTTAAATGCATACATTAGAAATCAAACTCTACATTTGTAATATGTACGTCTCAAAACCAAATTAACTTTTTTTTCTTTTTTTTAACCAAATGCAGACAATATAATATATATGCGAACACTAGAGAAAGTATACATCCAAATATGCTTCAGGCTATATGTACCCAAGGTAGACTGTAACCAACAAATCTAAAGTTTATAGACTAATATAAAACAGTACATCTTAGTTCTTATTTACTAACAGTCAAGTGTCATTTGTAATTCCTACATAATCATAACTTCTACCAGGAAAATGCTAATATCTGCCGTAAGGGCGTATGTGATTGTTAAAATATCCAAATAACTCTTCTAAGTTCTACTGTAAAGATAAAATATGTATTTAGAATGAATAATTGTCCATTAGTATATAATTACAATTATTGAGGTGTGGTTGATAGAAGAAAAATACCTACTTTACAACTAATGTTGGCGTGCCATGAAAGAATGTTTTCATTAGTTCAGAAATGTAATAATTTTTTTCAAAGCTGGAAACACTTCTGAAAGATGTGATGTATGCAGACTTATTAAAATATACATACAACCACTAACTTAATATATAACTAAACTAAGATATATGCAGACTTTGTAATATATAGATATACACACAGAAACAACACAACTTTAAAATCACAAACGATTATACAACCGAGCCTATCTTAAAATATATACACTTTATATGTATAAAACTATGATAAAACAATATACAATGTATGCAGACCCAACTCAGTTTAAAATTATACTACACAACCAAAAGAATTTGCATGCTTGTATTTATATGAAAGAAATATTTGTTTGCAACAAAAAGAAGCTAGACTAGGCAACAGCTTGAACAAATATGTTTGTATTAAAGGCATACTTACACTGCATGCAAGACAACAAGAAACACAAGGGAAGAGGAAGGACGGAGAAAACAGAGGTTCGCTTCATTTTTTTTTGTTTGGAGGCGGAGCAAAATGGAGGGAGGCGAAATGGGTTTTTATAAAAGTGGGAGTGGTGAAAGGAGGAAGAAGATATGTAGGCTCAGGCAAAATATATGCGTTGTTCTTATATTATTTTTTTCTATGAAGATTGAATAGGAAACGGAGTGGGTAGGGTAGAATAAATAGAATGTACGAAGAGAATAAGGAAGGTTATAAATCAGATGGAAATGAAAACGTAAAGAAAGGAAAAAATAAATAAAAGAAATCAATGAATGCGAAATAACGTATAGTATTTTATACGTTTTTAACTTTTGAAATGGCATGGATGGAAAGAGGAAATAAATTAAAATATGTATAAAGTTTGAATGCTGGTGAATAGAGGAAATAAATTAAAAGATGTATAAAGATTGAATGATGGTGAATAGAGGAAATAAATTAAAATATGTATAAAGATTGAATGATGGTGAATAGAGGAAATAAATTAAAATATGTATAAAGATTAGATTTTGGAATAATATTTTTAAACAATATTGAATGTGTTACTTATTTATTCTCTACCTATTAATTTATACGTTACTTATTCATTTTCTACCTATTAATTAATACGTTACTTATTCATTTTCTGCCTATTAATTTATACGTAACTTATTTATTCTCTACCTATTAATTAATACGTTACTTATTCATTCTCTGCCTATTAATTTATACGTTACCTATTTATTCTCTACCTATTAATTTATACTTTACTTATTTATTCTCAAAAATGTATATAAGTAAAATATAAAATATTAAATTTTAAAAGTAAAGATCAAATTTTTTAAAGAACAAAAGGTGAAATAAACGTTGTTACGAATATATTAAATTAAACCAAAAGATTAAAATTTAAAAATTTAAAGATTTATAACTTCAATAAATGTTAAGTTTTAACCAAAATAAGAATTTTAGAATTTTCACATAAATAAAAATCTTGGGTGATTATTTATAAGTAAATTTAGACAATCAAATTTTTTGAAAAAAATAAAACCCCAGAGTTATAAATAAAGAGTAAAATATTGCTAATATTTGGGCTGTTACACTCTCCCCCACTCAAAACTTTTCGTCCCCGAAAAGGAAGGAGGTAGGAGAATAAAAACAACCAGAAATAAAAGTGGATTGAAAGTCAAGATAAACAATAAATTTAAAACTATACAAATTTTACTTGAAATATTCATTTAAAAACATCATTTGAAATTTAATTTCCTTTAATACTTTAATACTTTTCAAAATTCCTTTGAAAACAATTATTTACATTATTACTTATATTTACAAAGAAGCTATTGAAAATTTTAAACCCAAAATTTATAAAAAAAAAACTTTTTTATTTATCTCAAGATACTTCCAACATTATAATGAATTAATAATCATTCTCTTTAAATATGTTATAATTAATTAATAACTTCTGAAACACTAAAAATTTTCTATTATACCATGTAGTATATAAATAAACAATATTTTAAAGGATATATTCAAAAGAAGGAAAGAAGGAAAGAAGACAGATTCGAAAAAGAGAATATAGGTGAATAAATAAAGTAGGGCAGATAAGGTAGATTCAAAAGAATAGTATCGGGCATGAATAATTAATTTAGAACCATAAGAATTTCAATTTCAAATATTAATACAGAATTCCTTTGTTGAAAATACTTTTATAATAAAACACTTTTATAACTCGATGTTTCAACAAGTTTATCCTTGTTCCTGTAGACTTTGGTAGTGCGTTGATCAGGCGCAAAACTAGAATTCTCCAGGTACTTAGTAGACTTGTTTTAACACCTAGTGAAAATACTGGAAAAACTTTTTTAAAAAACAGATATGGAAAGTACAATCCAGAAGAAAACAAACAAAACCTTTGTCTAACCATGGTTCGCAGATACACAATGGTTACGCCTGGATCCCCCAGGAAACAATCCATATCCGTAAGCTTTCTCAGCCCTGCGAGTTACGCCATGATGACTAGTAGAATGCAAGATACACAATGGTTACGCCTGGATCCCCCAGGAAACAATCCGTACCCCTAGGCAAGACTCAACCAAGCAGTTGCGCTACTATTCGCGACCTACACAGATTGCAGGATACACAATGGTTACGCCTGGATCCCCCAGGAAACAATCCGTACCCCTAGGCAAGACTCAGCCAGGCAGTTGCGCTATGCATCCGCGATCGTAAGACCATGGGTAACGCCATGGAATTCGATGGGAACTCGAGTATCATATCCGGAAAACCAAAAATCAGAGAAATATCGATAGAATGAATCCACAATGTGGCCACAAAGCGGATATCAAGCAGAAGGCACTTTCCATATCTTTACTTCGAAAATATGTATCATATAGTACCTTTTCAAATCACTTTCAAATATCGTACTTATATAAAGTCCATTATATATAAGATTTTATTTTCAAATCAAATACCTTTCCAAAATCAATTGTTTTCGAATCAATTTCATACTTATACAAACCAATTTTATATAAGTTCGATAACTCCCAAATCAAGTATTTAGTAAAAATAAGGTTCTCAAATTTCAATCTGTTTCAATATCAGTTCAGTTTCAAAATCATATACAATCCCACCAAATTTTTTCTTCTCAATTTAAATATCTTTAGTTTCAAAGTTTCCAACATAATAAATTTAGAAAATAAATCCAAATTTCCAAATCAATATAATTTAAGTCAACCAATTCATTTCCAAAATCAAATGTTTTCAAAATCACCTTATGCTTACATAAGGTCCATCTTATATAAGGATCAAATTTTACAAAATAAATTTCGCTGTATGAAGAGCCATATGGGATTGAATATCTTTACTTTTATGGGTTATATATCTTTGTAATATAAATTTAAAGTTTTCTTTTAGTAAGCAAAGATATTCTAACCCGACCGCTTTCAATTTCAGCGTCAAAATATATCACCGATATTAGAATATAAGATGTACATACGTCATCATTTCGCAAATCACATTTGATTGCTCGCTCGATCACACAAGTTCGCTTTCGAACTAGTATTGTCCATTCGACTTCCCTAATGCGGATTTCGATATGGTTTCTCGACTAGAAGCCATCGATCTCCTTGCATAGCCATATACTATGATAGAGAATTCTAGAATCAAGCCCAAAATCCATATCAAATATTCGCCATCAAGAATCAAATGAAAAATCCTAACACAAAATGGTGTAATTCACCTCGAACTTGTGTACTCAAACCTGGATCAAATTAATTATGCGAATAAAACATCATATGTACAACTTATATATTTATTCCAACTTGTTAAATATATAGTTTCAAAAAGATGTTACTAAGTTAAAACATTTAACTAAACTTTATTCAAAATATTTTAAAGACCAAATTCTTTTCAAAACATTTCAAATCTAAATTTCATATTAGAAAAAAAAATTTAATTGCCTTATTCATTTACTTAACAAAACAGTTTCAACTTATTTAAATCATATTACTACATACTTTAACATACATACCAAACTTATATACTTTATACTTTTCAAATTTTCTTAGCTTTGAAATGTTAACCTTGATTTGGAAGTGCTCGAACCTTCAAAATAGTTGAAGAAATCATTTTCAAATTCAAGAGTTGGAAATCAACAACAATTCAGTAAATCAATTTCAAAAGATAGGTTTCAAATCCGAAACTCAAGGACTGAACACCGGCTTACTTCAAATCATTTCAAATATATATATATATATATATATATATATACATATATCTTTCGAATATCAAATCATACTTCGAACTTTGAAATCCAATTGGTTTCATAAAATCACTCGCATAGCGAAGCTACTCAAGTGGCCTCTCCCCCACTCTGAAACTCAAAAATCAATGTCGATGATGCGTGCACTCATCACCGAAATTATTTTCCAGCGACATCAGTGAGTTCTGGACTTCTATTTTCTCAAACTTCTTTTGAAATTTCTTCGAAATCATTCGATACTCATTAAAATCATTTGAAACATTACTTATTCAGAAAAATGCTTTTAAATCATATTATTATTATATATTTCAAAATCTTAAAACCAATTTCAAAACACCGGGGTTCAATTCTCGAATTTCAAATTTAAAATCCTTCAGTTATAAATCATTTTAGATAAATCAAATTACTTATATAATTTTTCAAAATTACAAATCATTTCGAAACCTCAAATTCTCATTTTAAAAAGGGTATATAATCTTTATCGAAACATTTCACTTTTATATATAGAATATAATCATACTTATCAAAATAATAATTTCGGTTTAGAAAACAATTTCAAAAATACAAACAAACCCGATATTCAAAGGATGATTCACGGATGGATTTCAAAACAAAGATAGAGATTCAATTTAAAAGATCTCTGATCAAATAAAATTCTGATTCGAAGATAGGCTTGAATGAAGATGAGATAATTAACTTACAAAATACAAGATAGATATATTTTTATAAATCGTGGATGAACCTAGGGTCAACCGTGACTTCATAATAAGACTGGTGCAGAATTTTGAGGCAAATCGACATTCGATTGCTAGAGATAGAATTCGGCATAACAAGAGATAGCCGCAGCTAAACCGAGGGATATATAAATCTCCGGTGAATCAATGCCAATTGTAAAGGAGTTCCACCCCTTTACAAATTTATTCAAAGATTGGCGGGATCACCTATTCTTATAGAGATCATTCGAAGTGGAGTTCTGGGATACTCCAGAATCAAAAGAATACAAATAGGGAGAGACAAGAATGAATTTTGGAACCGCAAGGAACGTTCCAAAGTTCAAAGGAAATCGGGTCAAAAGAAAGAAATTCAAACTCGAAACGAAAGTGATTCTGTAAATAAATTTACTATATATGCTAGGTTTTGTCTAGAGCCAAAGCTCTGATACCAACTGTAACGATCCATTATTTTGGACCATTCAAATCGATAATAAATCCATACATGTCAGACTTGAATAATTCAAAACAATAGATTGTTAATTTAAATTTGGCAAAACTCAGCATATACAGTAAATATAACATCACAGATCACAGACACAGAGTAATATAATGCAGCGGAATAGATAAAGAATAGTAGTTCATGAAGCTACTATATACATCAGAGTTAGAAATAAAGTACAACTGAATATCTCAAATACAGTGAAATCTTCAGTACGAGTAGATGACTTCTCTGAACCAATCAACTTGATGACGGAAAGGATAGATAGCTGGATCTTCAAGCAAAGCTCCAACTTCGAAGGTGAGTCACAAATGCTGTATCACTCAGTCTGACCCGAGCGTAAAGCAAAACACTAAACACTCGAGTCAGGATTAACATTCTTATATCAATAAATCCAACTCAAGTGAAATATCAACTGAAATACATGTAACTTAAAGGATGTTTGGGATAACCATCCTCTAAGGATCTGTAGAACTATCAACAATGTAGAAATATATACTACAACATCATGGTCATTTCAAATTAATTTATAATTCAAAACCAAAAATTCACTTTTATTTCAAATATATCTATTTTCCAAATAGTATATCTATATTAATTAATTTATAAAGTAAAGTATTTAATATTTTCCTCAAGTCTCACAAATCGATTCAAATCAACTCAAATTCCAAATTCCAATTTAATTCAATCTAAATTTTTCCATTTTAATTCAATTCAGTTTCTAAATAACAAATTCAAATTATATTGATTTCAAATGCAGATCTGAATCACAAAATAAACCATTTAAATTCAAATATATTTCAAAGCTTTTATATTCAACAATTTCAAAGTTAAATTTAATAGTTTCATATAGCTCTTGATTTAACTTCATTTATTATTTAATCAGGGAATATTCACTTAATAAATTCAATATCATTTAACTAGCTTAAATTACATTTTTACTAAATATTTCCTTAGATTTATTTAAACAAGAAATATTTATTAAATTACTTAAATCAAACACAAGTTATAAATCATATCTTAAATCTCAATTTCAATAAGTTTCAAATCGGTTTAATTAAATAAAATTATTTATTGAATACAATTTCAACTAAATTCAAATTATCTTCCCAACCTTAACTTATTCAAATTATTACCAAAACCTATTTTGAAATATAAATTTAAATTCTTAACTATATTATATGTATTAAATCAATCTTAGTTAAATTCAATATTATTATTAAATCCATATATATCATTACCATTTATATAAAATAAATTAAGAATCAACATTTATTAAAACCATATATTCCTTTCCAAAAACCATAGAATTTATTTTCAAAATACTTATATATGGACCAACGGTGTCTGTATATAATTTCCTAACCTATGGTCAAATGGTACGAATATTTATCATTTCAATCCGTAATTTACGTGTATACGGGTAGATATCATTTCGACCCGCAATCCCAAATTCAATTCAAATGAAAATCGCTTGGGTCTATCATTTCAACCCATAACGATTTTCTCCTATTCTAAGGTTCATTCGGGTATGTATCATTTCAACCCATAGTGATTTCTATACTAACAGGGAACTTGTAGAGTGATAACAGATATAGAAATAATATACAGGCATAGATATATCATCAATAACAATATAATATAAACAACAGGATATGGTGTTATATCCTACAGGTGAACAGTTACAGATAATAGCATATATAACAAATTTAAATAACTACAGCAGCATATTTCAATTGTTGTTTCAATTGAAATCAAATTTAATGAATAAAAGAACGTTAATCGTGAGTGATTGCTCACCTTTCGAGGCTAGAGAGATAGACAATGAAGCTGAGTGGAGTTACGAATCAAAGCGAAGAAAGATCGACACGAATCCGATGATCAAAGCTGATAACGAGAAATCGATGAAATCAAATCAAAATTTGGTTGATGATGATAAATTCGAACGAATAGTATATTATATTATTATCTTATAATTTCCTTTCAAAAATAAATGTTTAAATCAAGATATGCATTTTAAAATGAAACATATGTACATTTGAACATAAATTTTAAATGCATACATTAGAAATCAAACTCTACATATGTAATATGTACATCTCAAAAACAAATTAACTTTTTTTTTCTTTTTTTTAACCGAATGCAGACAATATAATATATATGCGAACACTAGAGAAAGTATACATCCAAATATGCTTCAGGCTATATGTACCCAAGGTAGACTGTAACCAACAAATCTAAAGTTTATAGACTAATATAAAACAGTACATCTTAGTTCTTATTTACTAACAGTCAAGTGTCATTTGTAATTCCTGCATAATCATAACTTCTACCAGGAAAATGCTAATATCTGCGGTAAGGGCGTATGTGATTGTTAAAATATCCAAATAACTCTTCTAAGTTCTACTGTAAAGATAAAATATGTATTTAGAATGAATAATTGTCCATTAGTATATAATTACAATTATTGAGGTGTGGTTGATAGAAGAAAAATACCTACTTTACAACTAATGTTGGCGTGCCATGAAAGAATGTTTTCATTAGTTCAGAAATGTAATAATTTTTTTCAAAGCTGGAAACACTTCTGAAAGATGTGATGTATGCAGACTTATTAAAATATACATACAACCACTAACTTAATATATAACTAAACTAAGATATATGCAGACTTTGTAATATATAGATATACACACAGAAACAACACAACTTTAAAATCACAAACGATTATACAACCGAGCCTATCTTAAAATATATACACTTTATATGTATAAAACTATGATAAAACAATATACAATGTATGCAGACCCAACTCAGTTTAAAATTATACTACACAACCAAAAGAATTTGCATGCTTGTATTTATATGAAAGAAATATTTGTTTGCAACAAAAAGAAGCTAGACTAGGCAACAGCTTGAACAAATATGTTTGTATTAAAGGCATACTTACACTGCATGCAAGACAACAAGAAACGCAAGGGAAGAGGAAGGACGGAGAAAACAGAGGTTCGCTTCATTTTTTTTTGTTTGGAGGCGGAGCAAAATGGAGGGAGGCGAAATGGGTTTTTATAAAAGTGGGAGTGGTGAAAGGAGGAAGAAGATATGTAGGCTCAGGCAAAATATATGCGTTGTTCTTATATTATTTTTTTCTATGAAGATTGAATAGGAAACGGAGTGGGTAGGCTAGAATAAATAGAATGTACGAAGAGAATAAGGAAGGTTATAAATCAGATGGAAATGAAAACGTAAAGAAAGGAAAAAATAAATAAAAGAAATCAATGAATGCGAAATAACGTATAGTATTTTATACGTTTTTAACTTTTGAAATGGCATGGATGGAAAAAGGAAATAAATTAAAATATGTATAAAGTTTGAATGCTGGTGAATAGAGGAAATAAATTAAAAGATGTATAAAGATTAAATGATGGTGAATAGAGGAAATAAATTAAAATATGTATAAAGATTGAATGATGGTGAATAGAGGAAATAATTTAAAATATGTATAAAGATTAGATTTTGGAATAAGATTTTTAAACAATATTGAATGTGTTACTTATTTATTCTCTACCTATTAATTTATACGTTACTTATTCATTTTCTGCCTATTAATTAATACGTTACTTATTCATTTTCTACCTATTAATTTATACGTTACTTATTTATTCTCTACCTATTAATTAATACGTTACTTATTCATTCACTGCCTATTAATTTATAGGTTTCCTATTTATTCTCTACCTATTAATTTATACTTTACTTATTTATTCTCAAAAATGTATATAAGTAAAATATAAAATATTAAATTTTAAAAGTAAAGATCAAATTTTTTTAAAGAACAAAAGGTGAAATAAACGTTGTTACGAATATATTAAATTAAACCAAAAGATTAAAATTTAAAAATTTAAAGATTTATAACTTCAATAAATGTTAAGTTTTAACCAAAATAAGAATTTTAGAATTTTCACATAAATAAAAATCTTGGGTGATTATTTATAAGTAAATTTAGACAATCAAATTTTTTGAAAAAAATAAAACCCCAGAGTTATAAATAAAGAGTAAAATATTGCTAATATTTGGGCTGTTACACTCTCCCCCACTCAAAACTTTTTATCCCCGAAAAGGAAGGAGGTAGGAGAATAAAAACAACCAGAAATAAAAGTGGATTGAAAGTCAAGATAAACAATAAATTTAAAACTATACAAATTTTACTTGAAATATTCATTTAAAAACATCATTTGAAATTTAATTTCCTTTAATACTTTAATACTTTTCAAAACTCCTTTGAAAACAATTATTTACATTATTACTTATATTTACAAAGAAGCTATTGAAAATTTTAAACCCAAAATTTATAAAAAAAACTTTTTTATTTATCTCAAGATACTTCCAACATTATAATGAATTAATAATCATTCTCTTTAAATATGTTATAATTAATTAATAACTTCTGAAACACTAAAAATTTTCTATTATACCATGTAGTATATAAATAAACAATATTTTAAAGGATATATTCAAAAGAAGGAAAGAAGGAAAGAAGGAAAGAAGACAGATTCGAAAAAGAGAATATAGGTGAATAAATAAAGCAGGGCAGATAAGGTAGATTCAAAAGAATAGTATCGGGCATGAATAATTAATTTAGAACCATAAGAATTTCAATTTCAAATATTAATACAGAATTCCTTTGTTGAAAATACTTTTATAATAAAATACTTTTATAACTCGATGTTTCAACAAGTTTATCCTTGTTCCTATAGACTCTGGTAGTGCGTTGATCAGGCGCAAAACTAGAATTCTCCAGGTACTTAGTAGACTTATTTTAACACCTAGTGAAAATACTGGAAAAACTTTTTTTAAAACAAGATATGGAAAGTACAATCCAAAAGAAAACAAACAAAACCTTTGTCTAACCATGGTTCGCAGATACACAATGGTTACGCCTGGATCCCCCAGGAAACAATCCATATCCGTAAGCTTTCTCAGCCCTACGAGTTACGCCATGATGACTAGTAGAATGCAAGATACATAATGGTTACGCCTGGATCCCCCAGGAAACAATCCGTACCCCTAGGCAAGACTCAACTAAGCAGTTGCGCTACTATTCGCGACCTACACAGATTGCAGGATACACAATGGTTACGCCTGGATCCCCCAGGAAACAATCTGTACCCCTAGGCAAGACTCAGCCAGGCAGTTGCGCTATGCATCCGCGATCGTAAGACCATGGGTAACGCCATGGAATTCGATGGGAACTCGAGTATCATATCCGGAAAACCAAAAATCAGAGAAATATCGATAGAATGAATCCACAATATGGCCACAAAGCGGATATCAAGCAGAAGGCACTTTCCATATCTTTACTTCGAAAATATGTATCATATAGTACCTTTTCAAATCACTTTCAAATATCGTACTTATATAAAGTCCATTATATATAAGATTTTATTTTCAAATCAAATACCTTTCCAAAATCAATTGTTTTCGAATCAATTTCATACTTATACAAACCAATTTTATATAAGTTCGATAACTCCCAAATCAAGTATTTAGTAAAAATAAGGTTCTCAAATTTCAATCTGTTTCAATATCAGTTCAGTTTCAAAATCATATACAATCCCACCAAATTTTTTCTTCTCAATTTAAATATCTTTAGTTTCAAAGTTTCCAACATAATAAATTTAGAAAATAAATCCAAATTTCCAAATCAATATAATTTAAGTCAACCAATTCATTTCCAAAATCAAATGTTTTCAAAATCATCTTATGCTTACATAAGGTCCATCTTATATAAGGATCAAATTTTACAAAATAAATTTCGCTGTATGAAGAGCCATATGGGATTGAATATCTTTGCTTTTATGGGTTATATATCTTTGTAATTAAATTTAAAGTTTTCGTTTAGTAAGCAAAGATATTCTAACCCGACAGCTTTCAATTTCAGCGTCAAAATATATCACCGATATTAGAATATAAGATGTACATACGTCATCATTTTGCAAATCACATTTGATTGCTCGCTCGATCACACAAGTTCGCTTTCGAACTAGTATTGTCCATTCGACTTCCCTAATGCGGATTTCGATATGGTTTCTCGACTAGAAGCCATCGATCTCCTTGCATAGCCATATACTATGATAGAGAATTCTAGAATCAAGCCCAAAATCCATATCAAATATTCGCCATCAAGAATCAAATGAAAAATCCTAACACGAAATGGTGTAATTCACCTCGAACTTGTGTACTCAAACCTGGATCAAATTAATTATGCGAATAAAACAGCATACGTACAACTTATATATTTATTCCAACTTGTTAAATATATAGTTTCAAAAAGATGTTACTAAGTTAAAACATTTAACTAAACTTTATTAAAAATATTTTAAAGACCAAATTCTTTTCAAAACATTTCAAATCTAAATTTCATATTAGAAAAAAAAATTTAATTGCCTTATTTATTTACTTAACAAAACAGTTTCAACTTATTTAAACCATATTACTACATACTTTAACATACATACCAAACTTATATACTTTATACTTTTAAAATTTTCTTAGCTTTGAAATGTTAACCTTGATTTGGAAGTGCTCGAACCTTCAAAATAGTTGAAGAAATCATATTCAAATTCAAGAGTTGGAAATCAACAACAAATCAGTAAATCAATTTCAAAAGATAGGTTTCAAATCCGAAACTCAAGGACTGAACACCGGCTTACTTCAAATCATTTCAAATATATATATATATATATATATATATATATATCTTTCGAATATCAAATCATACTTCGAACTTTGAAATCAAATTGGTTTCTTAAAATCACTCGCGTAGCGAAGCTACTCAAGTGGCCTCTCCCCCACTCTGAAACTCAAAAATCAATGTCGATGATGCGTGCACTCATCACCGAAATTATTTTCCAGCGACATCAGTGAGTTCTGGACTTCTATTTTCTCAAACTTCTTTTGAAATTTCTTCGAAATCATTCGATACTCATTAAAATCATTTGAAACATTACTTATTCGGAAAAATGCTTTTAAATCATATTATTATTATATATTTCAAAATCTTAAAACCAATTTCAAAACACCGGGGTTCAATTCTCGAATTTCAAATTTAAAATCCTTCAGTTATAAATCATTTTAGATAAATCAAATTTCTTATATAATTTTTCAAAATTACAAATCATTTCGAAACCTCAAATTCTCATTTTAAAAAGGGTATATAATCTTTATCGAAACATTTCACTTTTATATATAGAATATAATCATACTTATCAAAATAATAATTTCGGTTTAGAAAACAATTTCAAAAATACAAACAAACCCGATATTCAAAGGATGATTCACGGATGGATTTCAAAACAAAGATAGAGATTCAATTTAAAAGATCTCTAATCAAATAAAATTCTGATTCGAAGATAGGCTTGAATGAAGATGAGATAATTAACTTACAAAATACAAGATAGATATATTTTTATAAATCGTGGATGAACCTAGGGTCAACTGTGACTTCATAATAAGACTGGTGCAGAATTTTGAGGCAAATCGACATTCGATTGCTAGAGATAGAATTCGGCATAACAAGAGATAGCCGCAGCTAAACCGAGGGATATATAAATCTCCGGTGAATCAATGCCAATTGTAAAGGAGTTCCACCCCTTTACAAATTTATTCAAAGATTGGTGGGATCGCCTACTCTTATAGAGATCATTTGAAGTGGAGTTTTGGGATACTCCAGAATCAAAAGAATACAAATAGGGAGAGACAAGAATGAATTTTGGAACCGCGAGGAACGTTCCAAAGTTCAAAGGAAATCGGGTCAAAAGGAAGAAATTCAAACTCGAACGAAAGTGATTCTGTAAATAAATTTACTATATATGCTAGGTTTTGTCTAGAGCCAAAGCTCTGATACCAACTGTAACGACTCGTTATTTTGGACCATTCAAATCGATAATAAATCCACACATGTCAGACTTGAATAATTCAAAACAATAGATTGTTAATTTAAATTTGGCAAAACTCAGCATATACAGTAAATATAACATCACAGATCACAGACGCAGAGTAATATAATGCAGCGGAATAGATAAAGAATAGTAGTTCATGAAGCTACTATATACATCAGAGTTAGAAATAAAGTACAACTGAATATCTCAAATACAGTGAAATCTTCAGTACGAGCAGATGACTTCTCTGAACCAATCAACTGGATGACGGAAAGGATAGATAGCTGGATCTTCAAGCAAAGCTCCAACTTCGAAGGTGAGTCACAAATGTTGTATCACTCAGTCTGACCTGAGCGTAAAGCAAAACACAAAACACTCGAATCAGGATTAACATTCTTATATCAATAAATCCAACTCAAGTGAAATATCAACTGAAATACAAGTAACTTAAAGGATGTTTGGGATAACCATCCTCTAAGGATCTGTAGAACTATCTACAATGTAGAAATATATACTACAACATCATGGTCATTTCAAATTAATTTATAATTCAAAACCAAAAATTCACTTTTATTTCAAATATATCTATTTTCCAAATAGTATATCTATATTAATTAATTTATAAAGTAAAGTATTTAATATTTTCCTCAAGTCTCACAAATCGATTCAAATCAACTCAAATTCCAAATTCCAATTTAATTCAATCTAAATTTTTCCATTTTAATTCAATTCAGTTACTAAATAACAAATTCAAATTATATTGATTTCAAATGCAGATCTGAATCACAAAATAAACCATTTAAATTCCATTATATTTCAAAGCTTTAATATTCAACAATTTCAAAGTTAAATTTAATAGTTTCATATAGCTCTTGATTTAACTTCATTTATTATTTAATCAGGGAATATTCACTTAATAAATTCAATATCATTTAACTAGCTTAAATTACATTTTTACTAAATATTTCCTTAGATTTATTTAAACAAGAAATATTTATTAAATTACTTAAATCAAACACAAGTTATAAATCATATCTTAAATCTCAATTTCAATAAGTTTCAAATCGGTTTAATTAAATAAAATTCTTTATTGAATACAATTTCAACTAAATTCAAATTATCTTCCCAACCTTAACTTATTCAAATTATTACCAAAACCTATTTTGAAATATAAATTTAAATTCTTAACTATATTATATGTATTAAATCAATCTTAGTTAAATTCAATATTATTATTAAATCCATATATATCATTACCATTTATATAAAATAAATTAAGAATCAACATTTATTAAAACCATATATTCCTTTCCAAAAACCATAGAATTTATTTTCAAAATACTTATATATGGACCAACGGTGTCTGTATATAATTTCCTAACCTATGGTCAAATGGTACGAATATTTATCATTTCAATCCGTAATTTACGTGTATACGGGTAGATATCATTTCGACCCGCAATCCCCAATTCAATTCAAATGAAAATCGCTTGGGTCTATCATTTCAACCCATAATGATTTTCTCCTATTCTAAGGTTCATTCGGGTATGTATCATTTCAACCCATAGTGATTTCTATACTAACAGGGAACTTGTAGAGTGATAACAGATATAGAAATAATATACAGGCATAGATATATCATCAATAACAATATAATATAAACAACAGGATATGGTGTTATATCCCATAGGTGAACAGTTACAGATAATAGCATATATAACAAATTTAAATAACTACAGCAGCATATTTCAATTGTTGTTTCAATTGAAATCAAATTTAATGAATAAAAGAACGTTAATCGTGAGTGATTGCTCACCTTTCGAGGCTAGAGAGATAGACAATGAAGCTGAGTGGAGTTACGAATCAAAGCGAAGAAAGATCGACACGAATCCGATGATCAAAGCTGATAACGAGAAATCGATGAAATCAAATCAAAATTTGGTTGATGATGATAAATTCGAACGAATAGTATATTATATTATTATCTTATAATTTCCTTTCAAAAATCAATGTTTAAATCAAGATATGCATTTTAAAATGAAACATATGTACATTTGAACATAAATTTTAAATGCATACATTAGAAATCAAACTCTACATATGTAATATGTACATCTCAAAACCAAATTAACTTTTTTTCTTTTTTTTTAACCAAATGCAGACAATATAATATATATGCGAACAGTAGATAAAGTATACATCCAAATATGCTTCAGGCTATATGTACCCAAGGTAGACTGTAACCAACAAATCTAAAGTTTATAGACTAATATAAAATAGTACATCTTAGTTCTTATTTACTAACAGTCAAGTGTCATTTGTAATTCCTGCATAATCATAACTTCTACCAGGAAAATGCTAATATCTGCCGTAAGGGCATATGTGATTGTTAAAATATCCAAATAACTCTTCTACGTTCTACTGTAAAGATAAAATATGTATTTAGAATGAATAATTGTCCATTAGTATATAATTACAATTATTGAGGTGTGGTTGATAGAAGAAAAATACCTACTTTACAACTAATGTTGGCGTGCCATGAAAGAATGTTTTCATTAGTTCAGAAATGTAATAATTTTTTTCAAAGCTGGAAACACTTCTGAAAGATGTGATGTATGCAGACTTATTAAAATATACATACAACCACTAACTTAATATATAACTAAACTAAGATATATGCAGACTTTGTAATATATAGATATACACACAGAAACAACACAACTTTAAAATCACAAACGATTATACAACCGAGCCTATCTTAAAATATATACACTTTATATGTATAAAACTATGATAAAACAATATACAATGTATGCAGACCCAACTCAGTTTAAAATTATACTACACAACCAAAAGAATTTGCATGCTTGTATTTATATGAAAGAAATATTTGTTTGCAACAAAAAGAAGCTAGACTAGGCAACAGCTTGAACAAATATGTTTGTATTAAAGGCATACTTACACTGCATGCAAGACAACAAGAAACGCAAGAGAAGAGGAAGGACGGAGAAAACAGAGGTTCGCTTCATTTTTTTTGTTTGGAGGCGGAGCAAAATGGAGGAGGGAGGCGAAATGGGTTTTTATAAAAGTGGGAGTAGTGAAAGGAGGAAGAAGATATGTAGGCTCAGGCAAAATATATGCGTTGTTCTTATATTATTTTTTTCTATGAAGATTGAATAGGAAACGGAGTGGGTAGGCTAGAATAAATAGAATGTACGAAGAGAATAAGGAAGGTTATAAATCAGATGGAAATGAAAACGTAAAGAAAGGAAAAAATAAATAAAAGAAATCAATGAATGCGAAATAACGTATAGTATTTTATACGTTTTTATCTTTTGAAATGGCATGGATGGAAAGAGGAAATAAATTAAAATATGTATAAAGTTTGAATGCTGGTGAATAAAGGAAATAAATTAAAAGATGTATAAAGATTGAATGATGGTGAATAGAGGAAATAATTAAAATATGTATAAAGATTGAATGATGGTGAATAGAGGAAATAAATTAAAATATGTATAAAGATTAGATTTTGGAATAAGATTTTTAAACAATGTTGAATGTGTTACTTATTTATTCTCTACCTATTAATTTATACGTTACTTATTCATTTTCTGCATAATAATTAATACGTTACTTATTCATTTTCTGCCTATTAATTTATACGTTACTTATTTATTCTCTACCTATTAATTAATACGTTACTTATTCATTCTCTGCCTATTAATTTATACGTTACCTATTTATTCTCTACCTATTAATTTATACTTTACTTATTTATTCTCAGAAATGTATATAAGTAAAATATTAAATATTAAAATTTAAAAGTAAAGATCAATTTTTTTTAAAGAACAAAAGGTGAAATAAACGTTGTTACGAATATATTAAATTAAACCAAAAGATTAAAATTTAAAAATTTGAAGATTTATAACTTCAATAAATTTAAGTTTTAACCAAAATAAGAATTTTAGAATTTTCACATAAATAAAAATCTTGGGTGATTATTTATAAGTAAATTTAGACAATCAAATTTTTTGAAAAAAATAAAACCCCAGAGTTATAAATAAAGAGTAAAATATTGCTAATATTTGGGCTGTTACACTCTCCCCCACTCAAAACTTTTCGTCCTCGAAAAGGAAGGAGGTAGGAGAATAAAAACAACCAGAAATAAAAGTGGATTGAAAGTCAAGATAAACAATAAATTTAAAACTATACAAATTTTACTTGAAATATTCATTTAAAAACATCATTTGAAATTTAATTTCCTTTAATACTTTAATACTTTTCAAAACTCCTTTGAAAACAATTATTTACATTATTACTTATATTTACAAAGAAGCTATTGAAAATTTTAAACCCAAAATTTATAAAAAAAAACTTTTTTATTTATCTCAAGATACTTCCAACATTATAATGAATTAATAATCATTCTCTTTAAATATGTTATAATTAATTAATAACATCTGAAACACTAAAAATTTTCTATTATACCATGTAGTATATAAATAAACAATATTTTAAAGGATATATTCAAAAGAAGGAAAGAAGGAAAGAAGGAAAGAAGATAGATTCGAAAAATAGAATATAGGTGAATAAATAAAGCAGGGCAGATAAGGTAGATTCAAAAGAGTAGTATCGGGCATGAATAATTAATTTAGAACCATAAGAATTTCAATTTCAAATATTAATACAGAATTCCTTTGTTGAAAATACTTTTATAATAAAATACTTTTATAACTCCATGTTTCAACAAGTTTATCCTTGTTCCTATAGACTCTGGTAGTGCGTTGATCAGGCGCAAAACTAGAATTCTCCAGGTACTTAGTAGACTTGTTTTAACACCTAGTGAAAATACTGGAAAAACTTTTTTTAAAAACAGATATGGAAAGTACAATCCAAAAGAAAACAAACAAAACCTTTGTCTAACCATGGTTCGCAGATACACAATGGTTACGCCTGGATCCCCCAGGAAACAATCCATATCCGTAAGCTTTCTCAGCCCTGCGAGTTACGCCATGATGACTAGTAGAATGCAAGATACACAATGGTTACGCCTGGATCCCCCAGGAAACAATCCGTACCCCTAGGCAAGACTCAACCAAGCAGTTGCGCTACTATTCGCGACCTACACAGATTGCAGGATACACAATGGTTACGCCTGGATCCCTCAGGAAACAATCCGTACCCCTAGGCAAGACTCAGCCAGGCAGTTGCGCTATGCATCTGCGATCGTAAGACCATGGGTAACGCCATGAAATTCGATGGGAACTCGAGTATCATATCCGGAAAACCAAAAATCAGAGAAATATCGATAGAATGAATCCACAATGTGGCCACAAAGCGGATATCAAGCAGAAGGCACTTTCCATATCTTTACTTCGAAAATATGTATCATATAGTACCTTTTCAAATCACTTTCAAATATCGTACTTATATAAAGTCCATTATATATAAGATTTTATTTTCAAATCAAATACCTTTCCAAAATCAATAGTTTTCGAATCAATTTCATACTTATACAAGCCAATTTTATATAAGTTCGATAACTCCCAAATCAAGTATTTAGTAAAAATAAGGTTCTCAAATTTCAATCTGTTTCAATATCAGTTCAGTTTCAAAATCATATACAATCCCACCAAATTTTTTCTTCTCAATTTAAATATCTTTAGTTTCAAAGTTTCCAACATAATAAATTTAGAAAATAAATCCAAATTTCCAAATCAATATAATTTAAGTCAACCAATTCATTTCCAAAATCAAATGTTTTCAAAATCATCTTATGCTTACATAAGGTCCATCTTATATAAGGATCAAATTTTACAAAATAAATTTCGCTGTATGAAGAGCCATATGGGATTGAATATCTTTGCTTTTATGGGTTATATATCTTTGTAATATAAATTTAAAGTTTTCTTTTAGTAAGCAAAGATATTCTAACCCGACAGCTTTCAATTTCAGCGTCAAAATATATCACCGATATTAGAATATAAGATGTACATTCGTCATCATTTCGCAAATCACATTTGATTGCTCGCTCGATCACACAAGTTCGCTTTCGAACTAGTATTGTCCATTCGACTTCCCTAATGCGGATTTCGATATGGTTTCTCGACTAGAAGCCATCGATCTCCTTGCATAGCCATATACTATGATAGAGAATTCTAGAATCAAGCCCAAAATCCATATCAAATATTCGCCATCAAGAATCAAATGAAAAATCCTAACATGAAATGGTGTAATTCACCTCAAACTTGTGTACTCAAACCTGGATCAAATTAATTATGCGAATAAAACAGCATACGAACCACTTATATATTTATTCCAACTTGTTAAATATATAGTTTCAAAAAGATGTTACTAAGTTAAAACATTTAACTAAACTTTATTCAAAATATTTTAAAGACCAAATTCTTTTCAAAACATTTCAAATCTAAATTTCATATTAGAAAAAAAAATTAAATTGCCTTATTCATTTACTTAAACAAAACAGTTTCAACTTATTTAAATCATATTACTACATACTTTAACATACATACCAAACTTATATACTTTATACTTTTCAAATTTTCTTTGCTTTGAAATGTTAACCTTGATTTGGAAGTGCTCGAACCTTCAAAATAGTTGAAGAAATCATTTTCAAATTCAAGAGTTGGAAATCAACAACTAATCAGTAAATCAATTTCAAAAGATAGGTTTCAAATCTGAAACTCAAGGACTGAACACCGGCTTACTTCAAATCATTTCAAATATATATATATATACATATATCTTTTGAATATCAAATCATACTTCGAACTTTGAAATCAAATTGGTTTCATAAAATCACTCGCGTAGCGAAGCTACTCAAGTGGCCTCTCCCCCACTCTGAAACTCGAAAATCAATGTCGATGATGCGTGCACTTATCACCGAAATTATTTTCCAGTGACATCAGTGAGTTCTGGACTTCTATTTTCTCAAACTTCTTTTGAAATTTCTTCGAAATCATTCGAAACTCATTAAAATCATTTGAAACATTACTTATTCGGAAAAATGCTTTTAAATCATATTATTATTAATTTCAAAATCTTAAAACCAATTTCAAAACACCGGGGTTCAATTCTCGAATTTCAAATTTAAAATCCTTCAGTTATAAATCATTTTTGATAAATCAAATTTCTTATATAATTTTTCAAAATTACAAATCATTTTGAAACCTCAAATTCTCATTTTAAAAAGGGTATATAATCTTTATCAAAACATTTCACTTTTATATATAGAATATAATCATACTTATCAAAATAATAATTTCGGTTTAGAAAACAATTTCAAAAATACAAACAAACCCGATATTCAAAGGATGATTCACGGATGGATTTCAAAACAAAGATAGAGATTCAATTTAAAAGATCTCTAATCAAATAAAATTCTGATTCGAAGATAGGCTTGAATGAAGATGAGATAATTAACTTACAAAATACAAGATAGATATATTTTTATAAATCGTGGATGAACCTAGGGTCAACCGTGACTTCATAATAAGACTGGTGCAGAATTTTGAGGCAAATCGACATTCGATTGCTAGAGATAGAATTCGGCATAACAAGAGATAGCCGCAGCTAAACCGAGGGATATATAAATCTCCGGTGAATCAATGCCAATTGTAAAGGAGTTCCACCCTTTTACAAATTTATTCAAAGATTGGCGGGATCGCCTATTCTTATAGAGATCATTCGAAGTGGAGTTCTGGGATACTCCAGAATCAAAAGAATACAAATAGGGAGAGACAAGAATGAATTTTGGAACCGCAAGGAACGTTCCAAAGTTCAAAGGAAATCGGGTCAAAAGGAAGAAATTCAAACTCGAACGAAAGTGATTCTGTAAATAAATTTACTATATATGCTAGGTTTTGTCTAGAGCCAAAGCTCTGATACCAACTGTAACGACCCGTTATTTTGGACCATTCAAATCGATAATAAATCCACACATGTCAAACTTGAATAATTCAAAACAATAGATTGTTAATTTAAATTTGGCAAAACTCAGCATATACAGTAAATATAACATCACAGATCACAGACACAAAGTAATATAATGCAGCGGAATATATAAAGAATAGTAGTTCATGAAGCTACTATATACATCAGAGTTAGAAATAAAGTACAACCGAATATCTCAAATACAGTGAAATCTTCAGTACGAGCAGATGACTTCTCTGAACCAATCAACTGGATGACGGAAAGGATAGATAGATGGATCTTCAAGCATAGCTCCAACTTCGAAGGTGAGTCACAAATGCTGTATCACTCAGTCTGACCCGAGCGTAAAGCAAAACACAAAACACTCGAGTCAGGATTAACATTCTTATATCAATAAATCCAACTCAAGTGAAATATCAACTGAAATACAAGTAACTTAAAGGATGTTTGGGATAACCATCCTCTAAGGATCTGTAGAACTATCTATAATGTAGAAATATATACTACAACATCATGGTCATTTCAAATTAATTTATAATTCAAAACCAAAAATTCACTTTTATTTCAAATATATCTATTTTCCAAATAGTATATCTATATTAATTAATTTATAAAGTAAAGTATTTAATATTTTCCTCAAGTCTCACAAATCGATTCAAATCAACTCAAATTCCAAATTCCAATTTAATTCAATCTAAATTTTTCCATTTTAATTCAATTCAGTTTCTAAATAACAAATTCAAATTATATTGATTTCAAATGCAGATCTGAATCACAAAATAAACCATTTAAATTCCAATATATTTCAAAGCTTTAATATTCAACAATTTTAAAGTTAAATTTAATAGTTTCATATAGCTCTTGATTTAACTTCATTTATTATTTAATCAGGGAATATTCACTTAATAAATTCAATATCATTTAACTAGCTTAAATTACATTTTTACTAAATATTTCCTTAGATTTATTTAAACAAGAAATATTTATTAAATTACTTAAATCAAACACAAGTTATAAATCATATCTTAAATCTCAATTTCAATAAGTTTCAAATCGGTTTAATTAAATAAAATTCTTTATTGAATACAATTTCAACTAAATTCAAATTATCTTCCCAACCTTAACTTATTCAAATTATTACCAAAACCTATTTTGAAATATAAATTTAAATTCTTAACTATATTATATGTATTAAATCAATCTTAGTTAAATTCAATATTATTATTAAATCCATATATATCATTACCATTTATATAAAATAAATTAAGAATCAACATTTATTAAAACCATATCTTCCTTTCCAAAAACCATAGAATTTATTTTCAAAATACTTATATATGGACCAACGGTGTCTGTATATAATTTCCTAACCTATGGTCAAATGGTATGAATATTTATCATTTCAATCCGTAATTTACGTGTATACGGGTAGATATCATTTCGACCCGCAATCCCAAATTCAATTCAAATGAAAATCGCTTGGGTCTATCATTTCAACCCATAACGATTTTCTCCTATTCTAAGGTCCATTCAGGTATGTAACATTTCAACCCATAGTGATTTCTATACTAACAGGGAACTTGCAGAGTGATAACAGATATAGAAATAATATACAGGCATAGATATATCATCAATAACAATATAATATAAACAACAGGATATGGTGTTATATCCCACAGGTGAACAGTTACAGATAATAGCATATATAACAAATTTAAATAACTACAGCAGCATATTTCAATTGTTGTTTCAATTGAAATCAAATTTAATGAATAAAAGAACGTTAATCGTGAGTGATTGCTCACCTTTCAAGGCTAGAGAGATAGACAATGAAGCTGAGTGGAGTTACGAATCAAAGCGAAGAAAGATCGACACGAATCCGATGATCAAAGCTGATAACGAGAAATCGATGAAATCAAATCAAAATTTGGTTGATGATGATAAATTCGAACGAATAGTATATTATATTATTATCTTATTATTTCCTTTCAAAAATCAATGTTTAAATCAAGATATGCATTTTAAAATGAAACATATGTACATTTGAACATAAATTTTAAATGCATACATTAGAAATCAAACTCTACATATGTAATATGTACATCTCAAAACCAAATTAACTTTTTTATTCTTTCTTTTTTAACCAAATGCAGACAATATAATATATATGCGAACACTAGAGAAAGTATACATCCAAATATGCTTCAGGCTATATGTACCCAAGGTAGACTGTAACCAACAAATCTAAAGTTTATAGACTAATATAAAACAGTACATCTTAGTTCTTATTTACTAACAGTCAAGTGTCATTTGTAATTCCTGCATAATCATAACTTCTACCAGGAAAATGCTAATATCTACCGTAAGGGCGTATGTGATTGTTAAAATATCCAAATAACTCTTCTAAGTTCTACTGTAAAGATAAAATATGTATTTAGAATGAATAATTGTCCATTAGTATATAATTACAATTATTGAGGTGTGGTTGATAGAAGAAAAATACCTACTTTACAACTAATGTTGGCGTGCCATGAAAGAATGTTTTCATTAGTTCAGAAATGTAATAATTTTTTTCAAAGCTGGAAACACTTCTGAAAGATGTGATGTATGCAGACTTATTAAAATATACATACAACCACTAACTTAATATATAACTAAACTAAGATATATGCAGACTTTGTAATATATAGATATACACACAAAAACAACACAACTTTAAAATCACAAACGATTATACAACCGAGCCTAACTTAAAATATATACACTTTATATGTATAAAACTATGATAAAACAATATACAATGTATGTAGACCCAACTCAGTTTAAAATTATACTACACAACTGTAACAACCCGCATATTTGTCGATTTTATATTTAAATATTTTATTTAAATATTTCATCGTTAGTCGAATTTTAGTCCGAAAAGCTACTTTTTGCAAACAGTCGAATTAGGACTCGGGACCACTTCCATTGAGTTCAAAATGCCGTTTGCGATCTTTTTGAGTATAATCTTTGATATGTTTGGAGTAAGTCGAATTTCGCTACTTTTTCACTTTGGACTTTGTGTTTGGTTTAGCCCATTTGCCCAATTCTGGTTATATCAACCCAGCCCCTCTCCTCTTCTCTTCATTCATTCCTCATTTCCTAACTCTCTTAAGCTCAAGAGAATAATGGGGGAAAAGATTGGAAATGGAAATTCCTAAGCCCTAGTTCCATTGCAAATTCAAGCTCCTACCTCCAAATTCAAGAAGAAGCTTTGGTAAGCCTTCCCTTCATCTTCTCCAACTCCTTCTCCATTCAATTTCAGAAATTTCCTAAACCTAATTTTGAAAATGATTCTCTTTTAAGCTTAGTTTCAAGCTTGTTGGGTTGGAATTGAAGAGATTGTTCTTGCCATTGCTCTATAGCTTCTTCTTCATTGATTTTGTGAAAAGGTGAGATTTTTATCTCACATCTAAGTCAATAATTATCTTCGATTGTTAGGTATGAATTCCTAACACTTATCCTTGTGCAATTCCTGAGTCGTTGTGGCTCGACCGATCGTTATCGATGTCGTTTGGCCATTTTTTGGCCTAGGTTCAGGGAATGCCCTGAATAACAGTTTCAGCCGTCTGAACGTATGGTTCAGACGTCTGAATGGAATACTGGGAATTTTCTTCTCCCAGCATTCAGACGTCTGAATCAAAATTTCAGACGTCTGAATTGGTTCGTTTTGAACCAGAAAAGAAATAGGCTAAAAAGTGCCTATTTCAGACGTCTGAAATCTAGGATTCAGACGTCTGAATTCTGTTCTGGAAAATAGTTTATTTTCCAGATTCAGACGTCTGAATTCTTGATCTCAGACGTCTGAATCTGCTGTGTTTTGCCTAGTTGTTTTTTTAGCTTGAATATCCAACTCTAATCAAATCGGGTTGATTCCCTTTTGTTGTTATCATTTATTATCGGCCACTTTGTTAAGTCGCCCGCCTTTTTAAACTTAGGTCGCTTGTCTTCACTAAGTCGTATCGTTTTGACGGGGCGCTGCCCCGCACCCCGCCGTGGGCGCTGCCCCCTGGACCCCCGCGACCTGACCGGGCAGGTCGAACCCCGTATTACTCTGCGTAGGCAATCTCTTCTGAAAAACATTTATCAGAATTTCTACTTTGATGGTTTTGGGATTGACTTCTTTGGACTTTACTCACGTCTTCGAACGTGAATTGATTTATTTCTACAATCGTTTTATGACTTGTCACTTTAAAGATATATGAAGGTTTCAATACTAATAGTAAATATCAAAACTCTTTCATCAAAGCGATTTTAACACTATTTTAAATATCAAAAGTTCGTTTTCTCAAACCGATTTTTCAATCTACTAGTATATACAAGCCTTTACTTCACTCGAATGAGAAATCGACTTAAACGACTTAGTAAAATGGGTGGTATGAAACGCTTGTGTTCACTTCGTCGGTTAGCTCTTGGACTTGTTCGATTGAACCCTTTTTGTGACAATTTCCTAGTGAAGATTTACAGCTTGTTCGTAAGTATTTAAGTTAAGCTAGTGGTTATGGGACATGAAGCTAAACTCATATATTTACTAGCTTGGTGTGATTGACACTTCCTTATGATCATGACGATCATTTTTGTGATTTAGACTAGCGATTGAGCGATGTCTCTTTGTCTACGTGGGAGACTATACCCCGATCATGTGATGTTTCGCCATCACATTTCTAGGGTAGCACCCTACGGTCTTCGGGCCATTCCTGTGTGAAAATTTAATGGATAGCTTCCATGAGATAGCTTCTCGTCATGTGTTTACGCGTAGGTGAGTTTTCATGCTCCCATTCATGTGTTAGGCCTCCCCCTTTTATTTTATGTGTTTTCTGGATTTCTGATGATGATTTCTGGAATTTTGTGCTTCACCAATTTTCATGATTTTCATTGATATGATATCAGTTTTTGTGCATTGGTGAATTCATGTGTTATTGACTTGTTATGAATACAAGTTTAGGGTATGATACCCTACCTTATCTTTGAGAATATTCTTGTGATATTGATTAATCTTTTGTTGATTATCATTTACATACTTATAGTAGTATGTCGTAATAGTTATTTCATGTTCATGTCATGCCATTTACTTTATACCATATCATCTGATATTTATAGTTAGACTGATCCGTTTATTATTTTCTTATAAATAATACTCGGGTCAGACCGAGATGTTACAGGTGCTTCTGCTTGACTTCTCTTCAGGATATTTCTGACTTTTGGCTAACTACATAGATTTGTAGTTTTTGGATGTACACCTTTGAGATATAGACCCTATGTTGTGTACTTATTCTTTTGTATAGCACGTGATGTTATTCTTTTGTATTATCGTGGATCTTTCTGACCACTACTCTGATGTACACTTTCATGTGTTGTATATTTATTCATATCTATTTCCGCCTTTGTGATATGAATTGTCTGAGACTGATTTGTGTTATGTTTATTTCTATATTTGTTTCCGAAGATTATATATAGCCACCGTGCGATAGCTTTGTGTTTGTATCGGTATGTTGGATTTCCTCTTTAAAAGATATGCATTCTATTCTATCTGACATATCGGTGCTCGCACAAAGAAGTTACACGGATGGTCGCTCCTCAACAGCCTTATTCTCCGTGCTAATTGACAGCACTACATCGTAGTGTTCTTGGTTAGCGTGGGTATAGAGGTGGGGCGTGACAACAACCAAAAGAATTTGCATGCTTGTATTTATATGAAAGAAATATTTGTTTGCAACAAAAAGAAGCTAGACTAGGCAACAGCTTGAACAAATATGTTTGTATTAAAGACATACTTACACTGCATGCAAGACAACAAGAAACGCAAGGGAAGAGGAAGGACGGAGAAAATAGAGGTTCGCTTCATTTTTTTTTTGTTTGGAGGCGGAGCAAAATGGAGGAGGGAGGCGAAATGGGTTTTTATAAAAGTGAGAGTGGTGAAAGGAGGAAGAAGATATGTAGGCTCAGGCAAAATATATGCGTTGTTCTTATATTATTTTTTTCTATGAAGATTGAATAGGAAACAGAGTGGGTAGGCTAGAATAAATAGAATGTACGAAGAGAATAAGGAAGGTTATAAATCAGATGGAAATGAAAACGTAAAGAAAGGAAAAAATAAATAAAAGAAATCAATGAATGCGAAATAACGTATAGTATTTTATACGTTTTTAACTTTTGAAATGGCATGGATGGAAAGAGGAAATAAATTAAAATATGTATAAAGTTTGAATGCTGGTGAATAAAGGAAATAAATTAAAAGATGTATAAAGATTGAATGATGGTGAATAGAGGAAATAAATTAAAATATGTATAAAGATTGAATGATGGCGAATAGAGGAAATAAATTAAAATATGTATAAAGATTAGATTTTGGAATAAGATTTTTAAACAATATTGAATGTGTTACTTATTTATTCTCTACCTATTAATTTATACGTTACTTATTCATTTTCTGCATAATAATTAATACGTTACTTATTCATTTTCTGCCTATTAATTTATATGTTACTTATTTATTCTCTACCTATTAATTAATACGTTACTTATTCATTCTCTGCCTATTAATTTATACGTTACCTATTTATTCTCTACCTATTAATTTATACTTTACTTATTTATTCTAAAAATGTATATAAGTAAAATATTAAATATTAAATTTTAAAAGTAAAGATCAATTTTTTTTAAAGAACAAAAGGTGAAATAAACGTTGTTACGAATATATTAAATTAAACCAAAAGATTAAAATTTAAAGATTTATAACTTCAATAAATGTTAAGTTTTAACCAAAATAAGAATTTTAGAATTTTCACATAAATAAAAATCTTGGGTGATTATTTATAAGTAAATTTAGACAATCAAATTTTTTGAAAAAAATAAAACCCCAGAGTTATAAATAAAGAATAAAATATTGCTAATATTTGGGCTGTTACACTGATCGTTATTGATATAATTGTTATGTGATAGTGATTGAAACATGCGATGTAATAGTAAATTTCTGTAATTGTTCTGTGATGATCATTTAGTTAATTTTTATCCATGTTCTGTACTAGTAAATGTTTATAATTGTTCTGTGAAAGTGATTGAAACATGTTATGTAGTAGTGAATTTCTATTATGGTTCTGTGATGATTATTTATATAATTTTTATCCATGTTTTATACTAGTAAATTTTTATAATTGTTTCTGTGAAAGTGATTGAAACATGCTATGTAGTAGTGAATTTCTATAATTGTTCTCTGATGATATTGTTTTTCTATAGCAGATATGTCTGGCAGTAGACGGAGTGTAGGTGGTAATGTCACGCCATCCCCATCTCCCGGTGCAGGTGGTAGTGGCATTGCACTGGATTTACGTCCGATTGCAGAAGTTGTTCCTAGAAGTGCTGGGTAAGTATCAATTTTATTTAAAGTATAAGTTTTAAAATCCACTAAACATGTATATCATAAATTTTGCAGTGGCTTTGAGGTGGAACCATCAGATTATATTTTACAGGTTTCGAGAAAGGCATTTCAGAGCCGCATGGATGGTTGTTGGCCTCGCTGGGACGACATCCACCCTCACGTCAAAAACGCAATACAGGCGGATTTACTTGTAAGTAGTAGTTTGAATTTCAGTTGTAAATTAATATAATGTATATAACTTAAAATAATTTTAATTTACAGGCTACAGTCCGCGTTTACCATGACGACTTGGACATTTTTTTAAATCACTGGAACAAATGAATGAGAAAAAATTACAGGGATACATTGTCTAAGGCTAAGAATGCAGGGAAAAAGCCGAACTGGATGGGTGATAATGTATGGAATGAATTACTTCGGCTTTGGGACAGTCCGGCAGTAAAAGTAAGTAAAATATGTTTTTTTATTATTTAAATCTAATATAAATCTCGCAAGATATATACGTGATAATTTATCTTAATTTGTAGGAGTTATCTGCGCGGAACCGGGCAAACAGGAATAAAAATCCTACATTGCACCGTGGTGGCTCCAAATCCTTTCAGGAGCACAAGAGAGAGCTGGTAATTAAATTTATAAACTGTGTTTACATTTTATTACAATATTTTATAATCAGATTAGCAATAATATTTATATATTTTCAGGCCGCGAGATACAACCGCGAGCCCACTATGGCCGAGCTGTTCAAGGCCACGCATGCCGTGGAGAGGACTGACGAAGAGGGCAATGTTCCGTACGAGTGGACGGATGACAAATCACAATCTGTAATGGTAAATTAATTTATTGTTAATAACAATATTTTGTCTTATTTTATTTTCAAAAATTTGAAATTAGGTTTTTATCGTGTAAAACAATTGTTTGTAATCGCAGGAGAGGTACGAAGCAGAGCGGGCTCGTGTAGCACAGACCACTGGTCGGGAAGAGCTTACGTTAGAGGAGGAGAACCATATTTGGTATGCTATTATTGACCCGCCTTCTCGGACCAGTCGACGGTATAGCTATGGAAATGTGGAGGTAAATTTTGACATGTACTAATATATAAATTTACTCATGCATATGAATAGTTAAATAATTTTAATAATATTATATATATACTAATATATAAATAATTATGAACTATTTTACAGGCGATGAGAATGCAGAGTGCATACAGGAGGTCGCAGCAAGAGGCGGAGATTGCTCAGTTGAGGGCGACAGTGGAAGAAATAAATGATTGGAGGAAGAGTTTCTTTGAGCAACAGCTGGATGAGCGGATTGCTGCTTATTTGCAACAGCATGGGACGATGCCTGGAGAGGACGGCAGCGATGGCGAGGAGTAGGTATGTTTGTTTGCTCGTGTTATAGTTTGGTATATACACATTTTGGTTGGTTTGGTGTATATATATTTCAGGATATTATGTACATATTTTGATAACTTCTAGTTGATGGATTTGGTTGGTTATTATGTATATATATGTCGGGATATTATGTAGAAATTTCGGGTTACTATGTACATATATTCTGGTTAATGGATTTGGTTGGATTTTATATTGTTTGATTTGGTTGTATTTGAAAATGTGATTTGGTTGGATTTTATATTGTTTGAATGTATAGTGATGTTATATGATAGATATATGATGGCTATAGTTGATGAATATAGTGTATATTGGCTGTGATGATGTTATTTGATGGTTGTTGTTTGAAGTGTGTATGGGCTGTGCAAGCTCAAAAATTTTGCTTCAGATTAGCGACGGCCTGTAGGTTGCCAGATAGCGACGCCTAATTTGCAAAAATTTTGTGTCGCTTAGCGACGCCTAGTGACGCCATTTAGTCGTTGGAAAATTTCTATGTGGCACATTTGCAGTCGCGAGCCGTCGCTATTTTGGTGACGGAGCCGTCGCTAAAGCCGTCGCCATACTATTGGACGACGAGGCAAATAGCGACGACTTTTAGCGACGGCCGGGGACGGCTAGCAACGGCCAGCGACAGCTAAAAGCCGTCGCTATCTGCTGCCGTCCTTGTAGTGGGAGGCTTAAAAACATGTTAGTGGAGATTAATTAATGTCTTAATAATTACTTGGAGGTTACACTTTATTAAGGACATTTTAGATAGTCCCATAAAATATGAATTAGGGTAAGCATGTATAAATAACCCTTATATATTTTTTTATGCAATATTGTGGCCACCAATCAAAGTTAAATAAAATTTTCCTTAATGACTTCTTAGCCTTATTTTTACTTTCATGTAATTTTTATTTTATGCTCTCTTTTCATGCTTTACTACTTAGTTTATACTTTTTTTATTTCATGTTAGCAGCATAGATTTAATTGTAATTAGTTTAGTTTTATTTCACGCAAGTAATTAGCTCTCTTTTCTTTTAATAAACCCTCATTTTCCTTGTTTTTAATGTTGAAATCATTTTGTATTAACATATTTTCAAATATAAGTTACTAAACCTCTTCAATTTAGGGGCAATGAAACTCTTATGAAACATATTAAATTAACATAATGATATCATTTGTGATCTCTCTTTCGTGCTTAGTGAAAACTTCGAATGGCGATGGTTAATTTATCTTTTTGGTGAATTTTGATAGTCTATGTTGACATCTCTAATAGGCTATATTTATTCAATTTTAAACATAAACTATTTGATCATTTGCATTAGTGATTTTGATACTGGAAGTCAAACTAGATTCAAAATTTGAAGGCCTATGTTAGTAATTAATAGTAAATAGATAATGCTTAAAATAGATTTTATTTTAAACTTCATGTCAATTTCAAGTGTTTTGATAAGTGGATTTGAATAATGTGTTTGAGTTTGATGATAAGTTGTGCTAATTAATAGCATAAATAAATCATACTTATAATAAGCACATTTATCATTTCTACTTAATATTTGAATAAGAGATTATAAATGAATTTTATGTTGATTTATACAAACGATTAAAAGTGGATTGGGCTCTAAGTTGCTCTTTAATACCATAATTTTATTCACTTTTCCTCTATCTTATTTCCTAAAAAAATTCTTAGTGTAAAACTACTTCAAAACTTTGAGTTAATTTGATTGAGTGTTATTAGAATTTAATTTTTTTCCTTTCGGATCTATCCATGCGTACTGCAATTTTTCACCGTGTATTTGTGGTTTTTATAACGACTATATTTTTAACGACCATTTTCTAATCGATAAAAATTTCCATCGTTATGAACACGTTGAATGACATTGAACACGTCCGACATATGGATATTCAACGGTCCAATTTTCTTATGCTTAAGAAACGGATGAAAACAGAACTCCTCACATTTTAAAATTTCGGACATTTTAAAATTTCCGACATTGGGTTATCCGACAACTGAACGGAAAGGAAGAAAACTGCATACGTCGCTAAGGAGACAGCTATCAACCAGTTTGATAAAATACTTGACCACATGTGATACTGAGTTTGATAAAGACTGTTAGCTTGACAAGTATAGATAGAACTAGTTGATCTAATAATTGTTGGATATAACTTGAAAAGTATCGTAAAGGTACGACGTATTCTATTATTGATTCAACAAAGAATGGTTGAAACTGGACAACAAATCTTAAAGCTCAGGCGTTTGTCGGTGGATCCCAACAACCAATTATTTGATACAGCCAGTCACGATACAAGCAGTCCACTCAAAATTGAAAGCCCATTATACGGAACTTCTATGCTTTCTTTGCTTTACATGAAAGTTTTTAGCATATAAAAGGATTTTTTTTCATTTTGATCCACTTTTGAAAAGTAATTACACAAATAACTCAGTTTTAAAACTAATATCAAATGGAGAGAATTATGAAAAATGATAAACTTTAAAAAAAAATTAAACTGAAGGACATGAAGTTTTAATTTTATACTGAAGGACAAATGCTAGTTATACGTAGCATTATATTCAACTTTTACACTATACAAAATGCTAGTTATAATTAGCATTATATTCAACTTTTACACTATACAAAATGCTAGTTATATCTAGCATTATATTCAATTTAACACTATACAAAATGCTAGTTATAACTAGTATTGTCCTTCAACCAAAAAAATAAACTTACCGTTCTTCAGTCTAAAAAAATTTCTAACTTTGTTCTTGTACCTATTTTCTGTATCATATACAGCCATGTTTTAACTAGCTCAGCGCTAAACTGGTGAACTGGCGGTATTTCAAATATCGCCAGTGTAAATTTTTTTATGAAAAACACACTGGCGACATTTCAAAAGTCGCCAGTGTTTTTTCTCAAAATTTTTATTTTTAGTTGGCTTCTTTTGAAAAGGCGTCAATTAAACTGATTTTTTTTTAGTTAGCTTCTTTTGAAAAGGAACCAACTAGACTGAAAAAAATTAACACGGGCGACATTTAAAATGTCGTCAGTACACTCTGATCAGCTCAGCGCTGAGCTGATCAAAACAGGATTATATTTGATATTAGTTTTAAAACGAGCGTAATAAGTTTCAAAAAGGATGCTAAAATGCAAAAAAATCCGCTTATACAAATATGATTTAATCAAGAAAAGTGGGCACACAAACACTTGACATGGGTACAAAGGCAGATACTAGCCCGACAGCAAGTCAAACAAGTTACTCTTGGCCTCTGGAAGACGACACTCGCTAAAAGTGGATGTCACATCAATATTTATTATTATTCCATCAAACGGAAGAACTTAAAACATTCGTAATGAAACGTGGATATATACCATTTAGTTAGTCAATCACCATTTAACCAGTGGTAAAATATATTCAAGAAACCTAACAAGTTGCAAGTTAAAAGGCGTAACTGTATAGATAAACACATACGAATGTTATAGAGGTAATATCAACCTAGGATGGCAATTAGACCTGACCATCGATGCTAGATGGATAATGTTTTGTCGAGTCCAAACAATACCTTTTAAATTCCAATCCAACACACAGTTCGATTTGAATCCGGTTAGATAATCAAAATAAAAATACATTTTATGCGTTTTGATCAAATCTTTGAGATCGAACCGATTTGGGTTGGGTTTGATCGGTTTTTTATGGTATTTTTCATAATTTAGATCTAAACGCAGATGCATCAAGTTTGGTTTGAGGCTTCTAAGATGGTTTGAGGTTGCATTCCCGGTTTTAATGGGCAGCGCTATATCAAATATAACAGTAAATAAGTAATAAAAAAAAGAAAATAACATACAAATATAACTTTCAAGATAGTAGTCACCAATGGCAAGCTCTTTAGGTACACCAAGCCAACCTCATATCTAACATCGGTAAAATGCCCGTCGAAAATAAGTTTCTAACGAGCTACCATTTTCGCCCATGAAACAAACAGACTACGAACGACAAACTACGGAAGTCGTCCGTGCAAGATTTTTATCGACCAGTGTTCATGCAAATGATTTAGCAATTCTACAACATCCCGTGTTCATGCAAATGCTAGTTAATTATGCTTTCAAAATTTTACTGAGTAACAAGGCATAATTCTAGTGCATAATTTTACATTTGCAAGGGTCCAGATATCATCGAATTGGCCCATAACAGTGGCAGTTCACAACCATTAAAGGTGCAACTCAGAAAAGATAACTTGCATTTCTTCTGCAACAATTGAAATTATTTCATGCACCCTGCAAACGATAATACAAGAAATCAATCATCTTAAGCAAATAAACTTATTATTTCATTAAATTGGTTGATATGTATTCCTCCATTATATTAGTCTCGGACAGAACATAAGCATAATCCAGACATAATCAAACCAGCAGAATCAAAAGGCACAAGCTATATATCAATTTCCAAACATATTTTATTTTCAATCTTTTTCATTAACAATATTTCAAATCGTGTAATTCTGCACGATAAATTTGATGATACGTGCAGTAGTAGACTGTTTGCTTTCTTTGTCAGAGCTAATATTAAGAATTTCCATAACAAGGAGTTTCTGATCAATCATATTACATAAACACAAAATGTATTAACAACAAGGCGTCTCAAACAGATATCAATTACATATAATATAATATATGGTATAATATTATAATAATGATGAGGACGAGAAATTTGATTTCTTTAAAAAGAATGGTAGTAAATGAATCATAGATCACATGATTACCTTTAATTTCAACTCTAGTTGACAAATATCAGCAAGCTCCTATGCCAAGTTGTCTATAATAATGACGAGCACGACAAACAAAATTTCTTTAAAATGAATGGTAGTAAATGAATTATAGATCACATGGTTACATTTAATTTCAACTCTAGTTGATAAATATCAGCAAGCTCCTATGCCAAGGTGTTTATAATAATGACGAGGACGACAAACATAATTTCTTTAAAATGAATGGTAGTAAATGTATTATAGATCACATGGTTACCTTTTAGCATTCAACGGTAACTTTCAAACTTGTTTTCTGTTAAAGGCAAATCCAAACGGTTTCCAAAAAAACAATGCAAACCAAAATTTGAGACAGAAAAACTCTGAAAAGATAGGAATCACTCCACTCTCTCCCAGGTCATTAACATCTTCTTATTGGTCTAAAAATTGTTAGCGAGCTAGAACTCATAACTTTAAGGTAACATCCACATCAAACAGGACGATCTGACCATATATTATCATGTTATCATTGTTTATGACATTATTTGAACAGAATAATGATTTATGAAATTATTATGAAATTAATCGGATGGATTTTAAGGGTAAAACCTGAGTTTTTGACGTTGAATAGATTTAATTTTCCAGTCTGTCGTGTAAAATATTATTCTGGGGATGTAATTTTAATTTTATAATTATCCAAATTAAGATGAATATTTTATGAATTTCCTAAGAATGAAATAGTATTTAATTCGGGTTTTAATTATTAAAAATAATTAAATAATTACTTTGGTCCCAAAAATTTTATAGATGAAAGAATATGCTAATTCTGATTTTTGATGAATTTTGTGGATTTTTTCCAAGTGGTTATGAATTTCTACGAATTCATTATGCTAGAAAAGAATTTAAATTAATTTTAGTTAAGGTATTATTTAATTAAGTTAATCGATGTTTTTGGAAGTTTAAAACTGACTTGCAGTAGTTTTCTGAAAAGAAATTTGTAAAGTTTGTTTTCAACCAATAAAAATTGGACATAGAATAAGCTTTTGATAAAAAGAAATTCCTTTTAATCAAAATAAACTGTTTTTATAATAATTACGATAATGCTACTAATATGCAACATTCCTATGACATCCGAGATTAACAATAGACATTATCACTATACAATTGTAAGCGATATTGGAATAGACGACAATGACATGAAGCAATGCATGTGATATTTATACCGTAAGTATGTGATGCATTGGGTCATTCATCACATACTTGGTGTTAGGGGAATACCGCATCTCGTAGGTATATGAGATACCGATGTCCTAAGTTATCAATGCCGACAGTTTTTGGCATTCTTAAATTAATGCCGCAAGTCATCAATTTCGGTATCAATCTATTTTGTGGCAATTACGCCGCTAATCTTTCTATGACATAATAGTCAAAGTATAATAATGACGACATACTTATAATGGTGTCGTAAGTAGTTGATCTCGGTTCAAGGTATTAATGCCATCGTATATCAATTTCGACATTGTTTGTTTGATTATTTTAGCAACTATGTCGTGCGGCATTGATGTTGCAACTCTTTATTTCAATGCCGGTAAGGCTTTGTTTTATGCTACTAAAAGCATATTTTAAAAAGCGCGAGATAGCCTACGCTTTAAGAAAGTTGATGACCTTATGATTTTAGCAATTAGCCTTATGAGTTATAAAATCAGAATTTTATTTTCGAATCTTGCATAAAGGTTCGTTATTGTTTTAACGACATGAATCTTGTAAGTCTTCTATTTCGCTATACTAATGGCGGTAAGCCATATGCCTCATGATTTCGTCATTATTCATTGGGGATACCAATGTTTTATATTTCTATATGCCATAAGTTTATGAATTTGACATTATTCACTAGGGACACTAATGTATATCATATTGATTTGCCATTTATTAACATATATTTGGGATACCAATGTGTATTATTACGACATGCTACAAATTTAAGGGTTTGTCAACCTATCTGGGGATGCCAATTGATATCGGTTGGAACTTTGGTTGATGGGATTAATTGCAAATTAAATTAATAAGTGATGGCTTCATAGGTATCCTAGAAAACTATGGAATATGTGATGGATAGTCCACATAATGCTTGAGATGGATAATCTCTCTCTGGTTAATGAAGGGTTCATAGTCATCATAGGAAAACTATGATATGCGTAATAGATTGGCCACCATGTTTAAATCGAATGAAACATGTGTGATGGATAGTTTACATAATCATAGATAGTTAAACCATGTGTGATGGGTAGTCATGTGGTAGCGGATAAATAATCTATGTATTGTACACATGTGAGATGGATAGTCCACATAAATATAAGATAGATAATCACATGAAGTTTAGACAGATGATATTGAGATGGATAGTCAAATAATTTGGGATGGGTAGTTCATTGCATGCTGCATGATTGCAAATGTTTACTATGTTCTGACCATAATGGATGTAGGAACATAATATATAGTTGATATGTTTTGGTTAAGATACCAGCGAGGGGAAAACTTGTTCCGCTTAGCGGCATGGTCTCGCTAGATCTTATTTTGGTTTGAGATGGTATGTTATTATTCACAGCAGATTATTTGTCTGATCTGAAGTATTTGTTTTTCCCCTTAAAATTTCGGGCGCTCTTTTGAGTATGCCGGGAGTAGGGTTTTCACATTTTCCACTTAGGGGAATAAACTTCCGAAGAGGTGCAAGAGGCACGCTAGCTATTATAGATGCTTTTATTTTCCGCTGTGTCATTTTATCTGCTTGAATTGATGTAATGGCAAATTGTATAATTGCCAAGTATTAGACTCTAATCAACTAAGGGGCATCTTTATATGTCGCTCTTAGAGTATTTTGTAATAATTATATCTTCTCTGAACATAGGATCGGATGAGATTATATAATGAATATGAAATTTTATTTGTGAAATGAAATATGAAGTTTTATTATTAAATAGTATTGTATAGTTTCATATTCTTGTGCTTTTGATATTATTGATATGATTAACATAACCACATTTTCTTAACTAGAAAATTCATATAAAATCCACATAAATTCAAAAAATTCTAAAAATTAAAACCCATATCTAAAGTATCATTTCCGATCTATATAAAAATTCACATGGCATTTGGATGTTATTTAATAAGGTTCTCATATTAAAACATGTCATAAAATCTGTATGAACAACCATAAATCATCAACAAGTGTATATAACTATTCCATCAATCAAAAACATGGAAAATCATTGCAAATAGGTTCAGATTTCATCATTAAACCACAAACATAAGAAATAAGAGATGTAATCATTATTCGCCTTAGCTTTAGAGATAAAGGAGTTTGAGATTTAAAAACATAATCTTAGATAGTTAAACCAAGTGTCGTGGGTAGTCGATATGGTAGGGGATAAATAATCAATATATTATAAACATGTGAGATGGATAGTCCAAAAAAATATAAGACAGATAATCACTTGAAGTTTAGACAGATAGTTGGATGAAATTGAGACGGATAGTCAAATAATTTGGGATGGGTAGTCCATTGTATGCTGCATGATTGAAAATGTTTATTTATTATGTTCTAACCATTGTGGATGCAGGAGCACAATATATGGTTGATATGTTTTGGTTAAAATACTAGCAAGGGGAAAATTTATTCCGCTCAGCGGCGTGATCCATTCGAGATGGTAGGTTATTATTCACAGCAGACTGTTTGTCTGATCCGATGTATTTTTTTCCCCTTTAACTCTTTGGTGCTCTTTTGAGTATGCTGGGAGTAGTGTTTTTAGGTTTTTCACTCAGAGGAATAAACTTCCGAAGAGGTGCAGGAGGAAAGCTAGCTATTATAGAAGCTTTAATTTTCCGCTATGTCATTTTATCTGCTTTAATGGATGTAATGGAAAATTGTATATTTGCCAAGTATTAGACTCTAATCAACTAAGCGGAATCTTCATATGTCGCTCTTGGAGTACTTTGTAATAATTATATCTTCTCTGAACATAGGATCAGATGAGATTATATAATGAATATGAAATCTTATTTCTGAAATGAAATATGAAAGTTTATTATTAAATTGTATTTTAAAGTTTCATATTCATGTGCTTCTAATATTATTGATATGATTAATATAGCCGCATTTTCTCACCGAAAATTAATACTATGGATGACTACAGCATCTTTAGCACATAGTTTAAAGTAAGAATGTTACAGTTTGGTATCAGATCATTAGTTTACATAAAATTTAAAGGATTAAAAGAGTTTTGAAAACATAATTTAATGAATCAAAGAATATGATTGGAGTATGGGATAACGCTATAGTAACGTACTTTTATTTGCTATATAGAAGTATATATTATCCCTTTTCTCTTAGATTGTTCTTCTGTATCTTATTAAGACTCATATGCAGATTACGAGAAAGCAAGATATGGAAGTTGGAAATGAAAGAGTGAATCTAAGTAGAGGAAGACCACAATAAATGGCAATGTTTGACCCAATACAGAGGGAACCGAGGTCGAAGGTTAAATGCTAACCAAAATGCAAATACCAATGTAGGTGCTGGAGCCCCACTGTAGATATAGGGACTATGTATCAATTCTACGTCAACATGATGCAAGCTGGAGCAGTTGCTGGTTTTGCTTGAGGGAATGTTTCTAATGCTGGAGGAGCTAATCCCGTAGTGCCAATTGGTAATAACTATGCCAAGCTGAACGTGATTATACTGGTCTTAGAGGGAAATCGTTTTTAGGAACAGAAAAGTGGAGAAATGTTTATTACACTGCGAGAGAATTTTTGCCGATTTAGGCTTGAATGATGACAAAAGGAGACTATTAGCTTTGAGGCAGTTGTAAGGAGCTACAATATATCAGTGGAACGGTGTGACCGTACTTGTACCCGATGAAGAATTGGCTTGGGTTAAGTTTAGGAGAAGGTTCGACGAGAGTTTCTTATCTAAAGTAGCCAAGTCAATTTTGTTTAGGAAGTTTATGGAATTAGGAATATGCAACTAAGTTTGAAGTGGCCAAGGCGGAATAAGGAAAGGTATTTTCTTTGGAGCCATCATCATCTAGGCCAATAGAAAAAGCAAAGGTAAATGCTGTGATGTAAGGTATGCTTTTGATTCACGGTATACCCATTATAGTATTATTTGATACTTATGCATCACATTATTTTATCTCTCAATTTTTGGTAGATAATTTAGATTTAGAACCATCATACCTTGTTACTTCCTTAAGGGTCACGAATCCAATAAGTGGGTATGCAACACTTGCAATGAGATGTGACCATCTAGAAGTTGAGTTGTTAAGCCATACCTTTGCCTGTAGTTTATTTGTGTTTGATTTTATGGGATTTGGGATTATTTTGGGTATGGATTGGTTAGGAAAATATGATGCTAGGATATTTTTCAAGATAGGAAAATATCATTAAGACACCAAAGTATTAGAGATCAAATTATGTACTCAGTCGAGAATTCAAGTTTAGATGTTTATGCTTTATTGGGTGCAACAGAGGTGGAAGATGAGTTGAGTCGGGTTTCAGTTGTAAGATAATTTGTAGATGTTTTCGAACCAGTTATAGGATTACCACCAAGGAGAACTATTGAGTTCAAAATTGGTCTTGTTCTTGAAGCTGAACCTATGAGTATACCACCAAACAAAATGACTCCTACCGAGATGATAGAGTTAAAGGTGTAGCTAGTGGACTTAGAAGGAAAGAATTTTTATAATACCCAACAGTTCGCCTTGGGGAGCGTCCGCAACATTCGTAAAGAAATCAGACAGGTTGTTGAGATTCTGTGTCGATTATCATAAGTTGAACAAGAAAATGATAAAGAATTGGTATTCTTTGTCAATGATTGATGACTTATTTGATCAGTTGAGTGGGGCCAAAATATTTTCCTAGTTGGATTTGATGATAGAGTTCCATAAACTGAGGGTAGCAGAGGAAAATATTCCATTGACGACATTTCGAACAAGAAATGGTTCGTATGAGTTATTAACATGCCATTCAATATACACCACGGGAAGGAAATAAAGCGGTTGATGCACTTAGTAGAAAACATCAAAATGTGGTATTATCTTTGTTGGCAGAATGAAAGGACCTAGAGGCATTGAATACTTTTAGTATGAAGTTGAAATCGACTGCTAGTTCTAGTCATAATACTGCTATGTTGTCTTGCTGGGAAGTTCGACCAGTATTGATCAAAAGGATTGATTCCAAACAGAAAGATGATACATTACCGACTGAACGAATTAGAAGATTAGAAGGTGGAACTAAGATTGATGATTTTAATCTTCAGTAGAGGGGATGGTTATGTGTTCCAGATGTTGGTGACTTAAGGAAGAAAGTTTCTTAAGGTATGTCATTGATCGAAGTTTACTATTCATCCTAGAGGAACTAAAATGTATCAGGATATGAAGAGGAGTTTCTTCTGGAAAGGTATGACAAGGGATGTAGGCTTATAGGTAAAGGAATGTTTGATTTACGAGCAAGTGAAAGCCGAGCATCAAAAGCCAAGCGGATTACTTTAGCCTTTAGATATACTAGTTTATAAATGGGATTCTATATCCATGGATTTTACTGATGGGCTACCAAAGTCGAATAGGGGAAATGAGAATATTTGGGTTATAGTGGATAGACCGGCCAAGAGTGCACACTTCAATCCGGTTAAGTCAACAAGGACGGACCTTGTACTTGCTAAGTTGTTTATGAAGAATATTATGAGACTACATAGGATTCCTAGTAGTATAGTCAGTGATAGGGATACTTTGTTTACTAGTGAATAAAAGAGTCTACAAGAGGTGTTAGGTACCACGCTTAAAATGAGTATCGCTTATCACCCACAAATGAATAGGCAGACAGAGAGAGTCAATTAGGAACTCGAAGATTTTCTAAGAGCTTGTATATTAGATTTTGGTTGGTCGTGGGAAGATCGTCCGCACTTAGTTGAGTTTTCCTATAATAGTTATCAGAATAGTATATGAATGGAGCCTTTCAAAGCTTTGTATGGAAGGCCATGCAAATCACCAACATGTTGGTTGGAAATTGAAGACAGACTAGTTCTTTGTCCATACATGGTGAGAAAATCCATGGAAAAGATTGAGTTAATATGAATATGGATGAAGGCAGCTCAGTCTAGGAAGACAATTTACGCAGATAAATAGCGTAAAGATCTAGTGTTCACAGTTGGGGATCAATTTTTTATTTAGGTATCAAAAATGAAGGGTGTGGTAAGATTTGGAAAGTACGGAAACTGGCACATAGATATGTTGGACCATTCCCTATTATAGAGAGGATCAAAAAGCTCGCAAACCAGGTAGAGTTACTGAGTAGTTCGACAGAAGTTTATAATGTTTTTCATGTTTCTTATCTTGGAATGTCTATGCATGATCCATAGACTACTATTGCACCGACTACATTGGAATATTAATAATAGAACTGAATTTGACTTTTATTAGGTAAGGAGTTTGTGTTGTAGCTAGAGATGAGAAGAAGCAAAGGAACAAGACAGTCAGATTGGTTAAAGCCCAGTAGAGTGATAACGAGAAAGACTGTAGTTGGGAAACAGAGGACAAGATCAGGGATACTTATCCTGGGTTGTTATGATGGTATGTTGTAACACCCCTAATTTTTATTAACATTATTCAGGAGATTTAATTAGAATAAATTCAATAGAATAATGTAGATAAGGAGATTGAGGTTGATGAATAAATATTTAGTGGTCGTGCTTATTAAACTAAATGAACTTATAAATGGTTAAGTATTAGCTAAAATACAGATAAGGACATTAGGGTAATTAGCCGCCCATATTCCCACCCTTATACTATTCCCCGTAGCCATACACATTCATTTTTTTTCACAGGAAAAATTATAACCGTAAGAAGAAAGTAAAGTCGACCATTAGGAAGAAAGAAGAGAAGATAAAATCAAAGTAAAGCTTATGATTCAAGCTAGAAGAAATTAATCTCAGTCAATCTTCAATTTCATTATCCAATCTAAGGTGAATAATAATCACTACATCTCTATTTTTTATTTTTATCATATGTTTCCGAGCTTAAGGGTAAATTCATTTTTATGATATAATAGATAATGATATGCTTGATTTATGATTTATTTGGTTTAAACAACGTTGTTTAAAAGCAGATATTCACAGTTTTAAGGTAAAACCGAGATTGAATGATTTCTAAATGCTATGGAAAAATTATATGTTATGGAAAACATGATTTTGGAGTTAGATTTCAATTTATATAATTTTCTAAGCTGTGGAGAATTACTTATAAATTTTCAAAGGAAAATATGGTTATTTGGATTTATAAATTTATTTGGGAAATATATTAAGGATTTGGGTCTGAAATTTTGATATGTTAAATAATATGATTAAAGTGAATTTCTAGAATTTTTGGGGATTTTTACTAAGTGATTTAGTATGGAAATTAAATTATTTTAAAAGGAGGACCTAAATGATTTAACTGTTTTGATAATAGGAAGGGCATAATTGTTAAAAGTTTTCATGCTCTAGATGTGAGAAAATGCGGCAAATATTATCCAAATTGTTCAAAAAATTTTGACATCCAACCAAATGTTTACAAGTAGGCGAGTTGGTTACAAAAAGCTTACTTTATTTGGTAAAAACAACCTTTCTTCAGAAAAAGGGGGTTCCTCCTCCTTTAAAAAGACACTTTGACTCAGACCTTCTGCCTCCAACCTAGTCAAAACCTTCTAGGTCGAAACCATTAGACCAATACACATGGTATCATTCAGATGGTACGTAGTGGATTGGAGAAAGGCAAAAGGTAGGGTGTCGAAAGGTAGCTTTCGAAGGGGATGGATCCTTGGTTTTAATTTGTTTTGAAAGAAAATTGTTTGCCTGTTAATAAAGGGGTTTTGGCGCAGTCGAAACTTGTGGTTTCAAAAGCGTTTTTCAATGAGGCTTTCGAAAGAGAGCCGCCGCCTATGTTTTAAAGAAGTAGCCTCTAAAGGGGTTACTTAGATTTTTTTTAAAGCTTTTGGAAGGGGCAGTTTCGACCAAGTCGAAACCCTTTTGGGAATTGATGACCTTTTGATGGTATTAAAGATTTCAATGTCGTCGAATGGTTAAGTTGTTTTATAAATACAAGCCACTTCCTAATGCTTTCGAAAGGGGTTAGGGTTTCTAAGGCAATGGTTTCGAAAGGGGTTTCGAAGCCAACCTTCAATTATCTTACCCAGATGTTTTAATGTTTTCGAAAGGATGGCTTCAACACCATCAAGCTCCCCAATACTTTTTGAAATAACGAATGGTTTTGAAAGAGGTGCTTTCGCGTGAGTCCACTTTAACCCAAAATGATGTTTTAAGTATAAACCCAATACTTTCGAAGGGGTGGACTTTCAATGGTTTTGAAGGGTAACCTTTAATGTTTTTGAAAGAGTACTTTCAAATGGTTTCGAAGCTAAGCTTCTATACTTATATGATAATACTTTAACATGGTCGAAAGGTTTCAAAAGAGATGTTTTAATGTATTCGAAAGGTAAGAACCTAAGGTTTTAAAGATTGATCTTTATGCTTTTGAAGGAGGTCATCCTATGAGGTTGGAAGCAAAGGTTTCGAAGGTGTCGAAAGGTTTTAAATCGCACTCTCAAATTTTTAAAGAAAAACCCATGACTTAAATAAAGGAGTTTTGAAATGACCCTAAGTAAGTAATTTTGAAGAAGTATTGCCTTGATGAAAAAATAAGTTAAAGGAATTAACTATGTTTTATATGAAATGCATTTCAAGGACCTTTAACCCACATGAGTGGTATTATTAAATTGTTATGTTTACTTCTTCAAATATGAATATATTCACATGATTTCCCATGATTGTATTTTGGGGATAAAGGGGCAGAAGAACCAGCTAGGTTAAGCCAGTAGTGAATATAAATTGGTCAAACTCCTGAATGAGTAGAATTGCATCCAGAGAGTCCAGGAGACCAAAATATAGGATGCCTGAACATTAAGTTATTAGGGAGATAAGTTCATAGTAAACCTATGAAAACTATGATTTGGTAGTTATTGGAGGTAACCAACAGGTTCATAGTATGGTAGGGGCTAATTGGTTTGTAATAAACCCGTGAAAACTATATCCAGATTAAAAATTAACATCAGTCAATAGGTTCCTAGTCAACCCATAAAAACTAGGATAAGAAAATAGTTAATGGAAGCATCAATAGGTTCCTAGTCAAGCCATGAAAACTAGGGTGAGAAGTGAGTTACTGGATAAATCCATAGGTTCCTAGTCAGCCCATGGAAATTGTAACGGCCCGCAAACCTGTACCCCTTGAATTGACATTAATCTCCATCAAATCAACTCAAGAAGAACGGAAATACGAACCATTTGGGTTAAAGAAGAAAGAGGTAGAATAATAAAGTAGAAAATCAACATCATAATCTCACAATCGCAGCGGAATAATATATAATAGTTAATCACTGATCTTTACACAAAAGCAAATCTGTTTATACATTACATCATTAGAGTACACACAATCAGTAACACACAACTGGACAGTTATATTAACTTGTCCTCACCAACAGACAATACAACTTACAACACAGCGGAATAATACATCAAGTACGCATGCTACGTCTCGCCATCCAGCTCGTCTCCTGAGCTCCACAGCATCCTATCATGTATCTGTAATACTCGGTCTGACCCGAGCATTATAATAAAATAACACCCGAGTCAGTCTGGAAAACCAGCGTGAGAAAACACAATCAATTGGATTATTAAAGTTTTCAAAATCCTTTGAAATCAAAAGCATCTCGTAAGACCACGCCACAAATAAACATGTCGGGTTTTTACCTTACGATAGCCAAAACACTTTTCATCAAATCCGTCTGATATTATAATAGTGTCCATAGAAAGTAAAATAGAATCTAGCTGAAATGCTTGCATCTCACGTTTCAGCAATAGTTGGGCACAATCAAAACCGTACAGGCGCGTAAGAATGGATTTCCATCAATGACTAGGCACTGGGGTACCACCTGTCACAGTACCTGGTCTAGATCAGCGTACCGAGGACCACACCCGATCCCCTGCAACACAAGACCGGAACTACCTAAGGGTAATTCCGAGTAAGATCACCCCACGGTTGGGATCAGCAACCGCACCACTAAGCCGAAAAAAAGGGACATCTAGACAGGGATGACCTCACCCTAATGGGCGCTACCCAAATAGCCTTGCTGCATAACCCTGATTTTCAGTCATTCCCGGTTGATGAGGCTTGAGGCTAAGCGTTACCCTTTTAGAACGTATCACTTAGAATGCCCACCATCCACCTGACGATGTTCCGAAAGCATTCATCCATACAAGTCCGTTCCGGGTTCGAATGGAACCGAAGGCATTACTCCTACTACATCCATTTTGGCATCACCCTCAGGATTAGTAGCGATTAGCCCTTGCACTTCACTTTACCTTCTTCGACTCCACACTCGTTTTTCCCCGAAAACGTACAAACCAGATCGAAGTGGTTTTCGGAAAATAAATCTCGATCAAGGTCTCTTCGAAACGATTAGCGCATTGGCCAATATTGATAGTCGGTTATTTAAATATCAATTTACATCCACAAAACATCCAACAAACATAAATAATTTCCGAAATTATTTATTAATCTCAAAATATCTTCGCAAGATATATTTCCACTTTTCAACCCTTTGAAAACAGTTTTCAAACTTCACTCTTCTCATGGAATAAATTCCCAAATACTTATTTCCATTGAAAACACCAAGTACATATACTTTAGATTTAAAATAATTTAAAACACTATATTATAAAATATACTTTAAAACATTTAAATTGAAGACTACTTTAATATTTTATTCAAAAATATATATACTTTAAGAATATTTAAAACAAAACTACTTAATATAAAACTAACTTTTTATCTTTAAACACAATACTCATTTGACCTTTAAATAATTACTATCAAAATAAATTTGGACAATACTTACTTTAAAATTTAAACATTTAAAAATAATAATTTTCTAAAACATACTTTTATAACAACTTTAAAACTTTTAACTTATACTTAAAAATTTGCTTTGAAAACGTACTTGGCTATCCAGGGAAATACACTTCTCTTTCACCTCTTTTTTAAAAATAAATCACTATTTATTTTTAAACAAATTTACCTATTCCTTAATAAATTTCCCCCTTGAATTTATACTTTCAAATATCCTCTGATATATTACTTTATAAACCCAGTTTATAAATTTCATAGTCTCAACTTCCTTTAAAATTCCAATTTCAAACACTTAATCAAATTTCCAAATTGATTTTCAAATCAATTCCATTTTGAAATAAATTATTTTACTTACTCAAAGTTTACCTTGAAATCCGTTAATTTCATTAATTCCAGATTCAGCTTCTAAATTGGGATTTTAAAATCTTATTTAACTTGAAATTACAAATTTCATGTTTATTTCCAAATTTCTTCCTTGACTTTCAACCAAGTTTAAATCTTGAATTTTTTTAAAATAAATTCTTTACTCCTTTTAAATATTATCACTAGAATTTATTTATTCAAAATATCTCTTTTCCCAAACTTTGGACTTACTTGTTCAATTTAAGAAAACAACTTTTATCCTTCCCATTCATTTTAAATTATCCAAATTCCTTATAATTATTTTATTTGAAAGTTTCCTTTTCATTTACCTTAAAAATTCCAAACTTCATATATATATATTTTAAATTCTCAAAATTCCAATATATATATACAACTAAGTCAGAGTAATCAATAAATTCCAATTCCCAATATGATCAATAATATTCATCACAGATCATCACAGTCATAACATTGAATATACACAATAAATTCATGTTTTGAGGAATCCAGTTGGATCCCTCCAACCTGTTTTCCTGCATCCACAGACATTAGCACAATACCAATTCCACTTCGAGGTGGAATATCGCGGTATATGGGTTTATAAAATAACATCCGCTATTATGCGGCGCATAGGGTCTCATCCGCTATATAATGCGGGAAATCAATCACCCCAATATATATACTACTATATATAATATATCACACCCAATCAATTCAATCATTCAACCAAATATTTAAATTTAATTATTTAAATTTAAATAAAACTCAAATGAGTGAGATTAACTCACCTTTATTTGTTTGCAACTTTATTTGTTTGCAATCCATTCCCATCTCGACTTGTTTCCTTCACAATTTTGAACCTTGTATAAACATTATGTAATTTTATTAACACTTGAAAAAAATTGAACGATTAATTATCATTTAATAGATTTACTTAACTAATTTTTTTTATATATATAAACTCCTCAACATTTAAAAAAAATTAATTTTTAAAATCTTATATATATATAATATTCTATATTAAAGTATGTGTGGGTATTTGTATACATATATTTTTATTTACTGATTCCCTATGCTTTCCCTTTACTATATATTTTTTTTCTAACCTGTAGTATACATACATACATATATATATATTTAAAATAGATACCTTACTGTGAAGTATTTTATTCTGAAACTGATTTCAAACTAAATAGGTTTTATAAATTCCCAAATTTTCAAATAAATCAACAAATTTCCTTTACTAGTTTTTTAACTTAAGTAGATTTAAATTAAAATGTAAAAACACGTTACCTACTTGACGAGAGAACCTAAACATCAAGCTCCTGCTCTAAGCTCTGCATTGCAGCCTCGCATGCCTCACTCGACTGCCGTCGACGTCGATCACCACGAACATCGATCCCTTCCAACTGAACATCGTAGATTCCTGTCTGACGTGACGACATCACCACTGCCGACGCAATGAAACCCCACTTACTCCCTCAATTCCTACCTCAAATCGCCTGCCCTAGTTTAACAATCCTCCTCGATTCGCATGCTCCGCGTTCCTAAACGAACGCGAATTCCCAGCCAGCTGCTACGCTCGCTTTCCCAAATCCTTCCCCCGATGTCGCGAAAGAAAATCGAACGACGAAACTGACCTCATTTGATTCAAATAAATTTCGATTTGAAAATTCTTATGTTCTGCCATTTTTTCTTCTTTTGATTTCGTTTGACTTGATTCTGAATTGTAAGGAGAAGATGTGATTTAAAGCGAAGAGAATGGCGATGTCAGACTGAAAGGGAGTAAGTGTCTAGAGCACGTTTCCTAGGTCGGCTCGGATGGCATGCAAAGGTATAGGATGGGGGCTGAGATGAAAGGCTGATGGGAAATATATTGACCAGTCAAACTATATTTAGATTCAAATTTAAATCGACTTCAATTGGAAGCTTAAAATTTTACATCCTATCAAGGTGTGCCGCTAGGCGTTTATAAGGTTATACCCCTATTCCGAACGCAATGGAAAAGGTTTCGAGTCCTAATTCGATCGTATGGAGAAGATAGCTTTTTGGACCCAGTTATAATATTGAATTTTCTATATAAATTTCAATGCGTTTACCTATCGTACGATCACACGACAACTCCAAACGCTACGAAATTTGAAATCCGGTAATAATACAATATTACGGATCCAATGGAACTAGTTTCGTCGATTTCCGAGACTGTGCCCCGGAAGTCTATTTTAAAACGTCGATTTAAACGATATATTTTCAAAACTTAACAAAACACTTCCAAATTCAATTTTAGCACTTTTACTATCTTCAATATTATCAATATAGATTTTACAAGCCTTCAAATTATTTTTAACAAGCTTAAAACTCCAGATTCGACATTTTACCCAACTTTAAATTTTTTTAATAATTAAATTACTCAATAAATTGTTATATTTGAAATTCAAGTTAAAAATTAACTTTTAAATATTTAAAATCAATTAAATATTCTAATTTCAAATATCCAAAAATTACGGGTCGTCACATTCCTCCCCCTTAAAAGAATTTCATCCTCGAAATTGCTAGTTAAGAAGAATGATCCATAACTCGTCAACTATTTTCCCAATCCAAATAGTTTTTAACAACTTCCCAAAACCAAACAGTTTAACAACACCCAGAATAATCTTTTTATTAAAGACATTACCAACCTTTCTAACTTTCCAAACTTCTTCCATTAGTTCCAACCAATATCTCTTACACCATTCAAATTTAAATTTAAAGCCAAATTTTAAATTATCAAAATTTTCTCAAAATTTTCCAACTCTCTAAATTTTCGAAATTTTTTGCCAGCGTCTCCTTTGCACGGCTAGCTTGGTACAACTACAAAATGCCTCTACGGGCCCTCTGATTTCAAAAGAAAGCAAAAACGCCAAGTGGCTAGATCAGAAAATCATCAAATTTCATATAGAAATTTAAACACATACCTTTTGTTTGGAAATTTAAATTTATTTTCTGAAATCAAAATTCATCAATTTTCCTTTGCTTTAAAAACACATGTATATCTTACTAAGCAATAATATCCAATTACAGTTCCAAATTCATTTTATACATTTATTTTCAAAATTTTCAATATCAATTTCACTCAAGCCCGAACGATGCACATATATCATCTGTACGCAATACCAAATTTGATCGCTCATGTGGTCACACAATTTCACCTCCGAACTATTATCGTCCACCCGACATCCTAGCGCGGACTCAGATCTGGTTTCTTGATCAGAAACCGTCATCCTCCTTGCATAGCCGCAAACTATGATAGAGAATTTCCAGAATCAATCAAAATCCATATCCAAGGTTTGCCGTCAAAAATCGAGTGAAAAATCCTAACTCTGATCGATATAACTATCTCGAAATTCTGTGCTCGAATCTGGATCAAACCATTATGCGAATAAAATAATATACGTACATCCTACGTATTAATTCCAATTAATTATCAACTATATCGATTCTCTTTTATTCATATTGTAATGACCCAAGATTTTAGGAATTTATTTTGAAAATATAAATAAGTTTAAAATAATTTTTAAACTAATTTTGAAAAGGAATTGATATGGCTTGATATAGTGTAGCTATATGTGTACATGTGTGCACAGGAAATACACATGAATATAAGCTAAATTCCTGGATGATATGAATGAATATATGATTATGTGTATGAAAAATATATATATTCACACACATATATATAAATAAAGATAAATAGATTAAATCCTTAAAAGCTATATGCATAAATATATATAGATACTACTGGTTGTATTTGAGTGTACATGTGTACATATGTTCAGTAAAAATAATGTATTGATATATATACATGTATTAATTATTTCTGTAAGACATATATATACATATATGTATGTTAATCTAATGCAAGTGTTCAAATCAGTAAAATAAAAACACACAAATATATTTTAACTATAGGCAGAAAGAAAGAATGAAGATATAAGAGGAGCAATCCTTTTTATAAATAAATAAGGAGAGCACATGCTATTTAAATGAAAGCTAAAAATAGAAGAAAAAAAAGGTAAACCAGTGATATGTTTTGTAGGCAGAATTAGGAAGAACACTTAGTATATGTATATGATAATATAATGGAAATTAAGTCACATCTTTAGCATGGTATTAGATAAGAGAAAAAGCATTTTCTGGAAAAGCAAAATTTCTAAAAATAACCAAAAAGATAAAACCTGTTTTCTCTCCACAAACTGGAACCGGGGAGGGTGGGATTTTGGGTTTAAACTAAATACAAATGACATGATTTCTGGTGGGCAAAAATGACTTTAGCTAGCACCTTAAACCCTAGAAGAACCCTGCATAAATAAGTAGTGATAAGGGAGGCCTTCTCTTGTTCCCTGAGAGCTCTTGAAAAAAATAATATATACATACCATAAATATAAGACAAGTGAAGGAAAGGGTTTGGGGGCAGAAGCTTATCAATCAACTAAGAAGTGAAGGAGAGCTAGGTGAGAAAACTCACTCAAAAATCTAAGGCACTAAGTCCTAATGAAGGCTGCCAGTTTATAAGTTGATTTTTCTTAAAATGTATTTTTATATGTGGTTATCTTTCTTTGATTTCTAAGATGAAAGTGCTTTGACCTCTAGTTTGGTTGTTCTTCTTGTTTTATTATGTGAAAGTTCTAAGTATTATTAGTAAATATGTTTTAAACACCCAGATCTCTCTCTGATATGTTAATATTTGGGAAAGCAAGTGAATACCCAGAGAATCAAATGATGAATATAGGCAAGTAGTGTTGGTTTTGGCATAACCCAGAAAATGTAAACATGTTGAGCTGCAATATACTTGTGTATAGGTGCTGAGGCTTGAGACAAAAAGGAATTAGGGGTGCAATAGGGTTGCCTATGTGCTGATACCCCTGATTCAATGAAAATATATAAATAGCCATATACATAGAAAAAAAAATTGTGATTCAGTGAAACTTGGTCATTCTGAGTTTAACTTAAGCACAGATGTTTGCAAGATGAAAAACTCTCTCAAAAAGCCATAAGCCAATGTTAGTTGGCTATAACCTTTTAAAATACAAGTATATTTGTGTTCTTGAGCAATACAAGTTGACACATGGCTTGTTTAAGTCCTGAGATCTTTGTGTAATGGAGTGAATTAGTCCATTACAATGTGTCCATTGATTCATATGATTGCAGATGAGACCAAGATAGATAAATATATCAATGTGAGGAAATTTGATATAAAAGGAACTAGAGTTTTCCTGGAAGAAATCTGAGTAGGGAATAAATGATTTAATTCATTTTGGTGATTTCTCTGTTTTTGTATGGATGCCTACTTGATTTATGATTGATTTGTATGAATGTATGCTTGTTCCACATCTTCATAAGGTTTCTGGAAAGAAAGGTTTAAGTGTGCACATGCACACTGACATAGAACATGCACACTATTACTTGCTTGTTTTCTAAAGGCAGGATATACTAATTTTATACATGTTTCAACTTTAACTTGATTTACAAATTGTTTTAGTGGATTTTCTCATACCAGACATGTGTCTGACCCTAGTGTGCTAATGGCATATGGGGTGACTCATTTAATATAGGGCAGCTTCAAATGCATTTTCCGGGACTGCAGCAACTAAGTAGGAGTAGGAGCAAGGCTTTGAGAAGAAGATTATAGCATGCTAAAATTAGTTAGAAAAGAGCTTAAAAGATGAAATCTGCATGTATTGATATTTTTAAATTACCACTTGTATTAAGTACTGAATGATGGATGGATATTTTTGCTAAGTATTTTGTTAAGGAATTGACTTGTAACTGGAATTTATAAATCTGGATATTATCTGAAATGTTGATGAAGTTAATCTATAATTTTGTAAGTAAATTGAGCAAGAACACTATGATAAATAGGATGGTTATATTTTATAAATGTAATAGTCAATCTTGAGTCTTTGAAAAAGATTAAGTATTGGAAAATCTGGGCAGTTGAGTCTCAATAAACAATATGGTTATTCTTTCATTATGTCAATTGCATACAATAGTTTAGAGGCATAGGGAAAATGTATTATGTGTCTGCATGTTTTCACAATGCAATTTGTACTATGCAAATGTTTTATACCTTATTCTTGAATAAAGGAAGAATCTGTAACATAGGAGTTGAAAGCCATGTCCATGATAGTTTGTATATATGCATTTTTAAATATGTTTTGTTCAGATATTAGCACATCAGTTACCTTTGTACTTTAACATGAATCTGAATTCCTTTTCACTAAGGCTTTGTTCAAAATGCATTTTTAAACCCTATGGCTTAGACCAAAACAAAGAGTCTGGTTGAACCATGTTTAGATGCTCAGGGACTCAGGAAACTCTCTCATGTTTGCATTTCATTTAGCATAGCATCATGACATCAAAGAATTAAGCTATAGGAATATAATATCTCACTTGAAAATATTTCAAAAAAGAGTTTGTATCTAAGGCAGACTTTATAGAAAATCAGACATAGAAAATGATATAAACTTATATCGTTTTCAGAGCATAAGCACTACACTATTAATTTATATGTGATCATAACACAATATCTTTGTTTCTAGGAATCACACTTCTTAGAGAGTCCAGTAAGAAATCAAGAGTTAAAAATCTTACAAAGACATATATGGATGGAATTTTATTGCATGAATTAAATTGAACTATGTGTGGGTTGATTAAATTTAATCAATCAAATTATCCTCTTGTTTACCATAACTCTGATTTAAACAAGAGAGGCACATGCATCTTCATATGTATGTGCATATCTTTATGAATACACTGATATATTTATATTGGTAAAAAATTTGATCCTGGATAAATTGTTTATTTGATAAAAGGAAAAATGACTCTAGGCTTCAGAAATATATATATGATAATAAAAATATATATCTCTATGTAAAAAAATAATCCTTACAAATTAAGGTATAAAGTGAGAGGGTCATTTCATTTGGTATCAGAGCTATGTTACTAAAACATAGTTGAAAAATTGAAATCAGATCCTTTTATGAAACTAAAAAAAAACTAACCAGCTATGTAAATTATTATTAGCAAATTGTGGTAGGAAGACCACCAAATCAGGTAGCAGGATCCTCCAATGCACCACAAATGGTCAATCTACAAGATTTGGTGAGAGCATTTAGGGATGGGGCAGGACAAAGGCAAGAAAATCCCCATGAAGAACTCTCAAAATTACTCAAGACTTATACTCATTTAGGAGGCAAAAGCTTTGAAGGGACATAAAGTATTATGGAAATTCAAGCATGGTTGAGAACATTGGATAGGGTTTTCAACGACATGCAGCTTGATGATCAAAGGAAGAGGCAAGTGGCTTCAAGACAGGTGAAAGGAGCAGCTTTAAGCTGGTGGGAAGTAATCATTACGGGAAGAGATGAGAATGAAATCACTTGGAATCAATTCAAGGAGATGTTGGAGGCAAGATTTGTACCAGCATCAACTAAGACCACTTTACTTGAAGAATTTATTAGACTCAGGCAAGGAACTCTGAATGTCACTGAATACACTCAAAAGTTTGATGGGTTATCCAAATATGGAGCAATGCTAGTGGCAGATGAAGCATCCAAAAATGATAGGTACATTAAAGGTTTGAACCCAGGACTTAGCAGAGCCATGTTACCTTATGCTGATAGGACTTTTGATCAAGTAATAGACTTGGCTTTGAAATTGGAGCAACATGACAACGAGAGGGAGAAGTTCAGAAATTTTAAGAATAATAACACTAAGAAGGTTAAGAGGAGATATCAACCTTATGATAAGAAGAAAGAAGAGGCTAGTAACAAAGGCACTGGAGATACCAAAGCTAAGGAAACCAAGAAGAAAATTGTGTGTCATCAATGTGGAAAATAAGGACACATCAAACCAAGATGCTCAGAATTGAAAGGAGGAGCTTTCAAGTGCTATCTGTGCGGGAAAGAGGGGCATATGAAGAGAAACTGTTCTAAGTATAAACAGCAAGGAAAATTGGCAAATTTGGAAGGCAAAGGAAAATCCACAGTGGAGATTAATGCTGAAAATCACAGTCAAGTGGAAGGTACACTATTTATTTGTACCATACCTATAGCAGTAGTATATGATACTGGGGCAACTCACTCTTTGATTTCCTATGAACTAGTTAAAATGCTAAAATTGAATTGCATATTGGTTGAAACTCCATTGCATATACAAAGTCCACTGGGGAGTTCTAGTGTTTTAAATATGATTTGTGTGGATGTGGAATTAAACATAGGAGGATATACATTTATTTCCAATTTATATGTTTTAAACTACCCAAACATAGGTTTTATATTGGGGGTAGACTGGTTAAGGCAATTTAAAGCCATAATTAACTTAGATTCATCCACCATATCATTGCAAAACTTTAGAGGCCAGAGAATCACAATTTTGTGTGAAGTAGCTAAGGGAAGGAAATTGTATCATTTGATTGACTTGGAAAAAGATTTCAGTGAATCTACTATTGAAGAAATTCCCATAGTCAATAAATACTTGGATGTGTTTGGGGAGGTTAATGGTGTTCCAAACCATAGACCAGTGGAATTCCAAATTCATTTAGTTCCAGGAGCAAGCCTAGTGATTAAAAAGCCAACTAGAATGGGGCCAAATGAACTAAAGGAATTAAAGAAACAATTAGAGGAATTAGAAGATAAGGGTTTTATAAGACCAAGTAATTCTTGCTGGGGAGCACCAGTGGTATTTATTAAGAAACAAGATTGTTCCTTAAGACTATGTATAAATTATAGAGAATTGAATAAAGTAACTATCAAAAATAAATATCCATTGCCAAGAATAGATGATCTTTTTGATCAATTAGCTAGGGCAAAAGTGTTTTCTAGACTAGATTTAGCCTCTGGTTTTCATCAAATGAAGGTGGAAGAGTCAAGTATCAAGTACACTGCCTCTAACACTAGGTATGGGTTGTATGAATTTCTGGTTATGCCATTTGGCTTGACTAATGCACCATCATACTTTGTAGATTTAATGAATAGAACCTTTAGAGATTATTTAGACAAATTTATGCTGATTTTTATAGATGACATTTTAATTTATTCCAAAATAGTGGAAGAACATAAAAGTCATTTGCATCTGGTTTTGTGTAGATTGAGGGAAAAAGATTTAAAGGCAAAATTTTCAAAATGTGTATTTTGGAAAGAGGAAGTACATTTCCTTGGCCATGTCATTTCTGCCAAAGGAATTTCTGTGAACCCCAATAAAGTAGTAGCTATTCAAGCATGGAAGAGTCCTAGCACAATGAGTGAAGTAAGATCATTTATGGGGATGGCAGGATATTATAGGAGATTTATAAAAGATTTTTCAAAAATTTCTACACCACTTACTAACCTAACCAAGAAAAATCAAGCTTTTGTTTGGTCAGAGAAGTGTGAGAAGTCTTTTGAACAGTTGAAGGATGCATTGGTGAATGCTCCAATCTTGAAAGTACCCCAGGGAAATGGAGAATTAGTTGTATACACTTATGCTAGTGGGTTTGGCTTGGGTGCAGTGTTGATGCAACAAAGCCAAGTCATTTCATATGCATCCAGACAACTCAAACCCCATGAAGTAAGGTATGCCACACATGATCTTGAATTAGCAGCTGTGATCTATGCTTTGAAACTTTGGAGACATTATTTGTTAGGAACTAAGTTTGACCTTTACACTGATCACAAGTCCTTAAAGTATTTATTTTCACAAAAAGATTTAAACATGAGGCAACATAGATGGGTGGAGTTCTTAGCTGCCTATGATCTAGACATACTCTATACCCCAGGTAAAGCAAACAAAGTTGCAGATGCCTTGAGTAGACAACATGTTAAGATAGCTATGTTGATGATGGAAGAATTTAAGGATTTGTCTATGCTCACTGACTTGGAAATTGAAGCAAGTAGTAAGATACAAATGGTACCAGTTGAAGGAGATAAGAGTAAAGGAAAATTGAGTTTAATGTCTCTGCAATCCGATTTAATTTTTAAGGTAAGTAAAATGCAAGACCAAGACCCTATTATAGTTGAAAAGAAAATTCTCATATCAAAAGGGGAAGAAGTGACAAATTACCATATTGAAAAAAATGGTTATTTAAGGAACAAGAATAGGATATGTGTTCCAGAAAACACAGAATTGAAGGAGGAAATATTGAATGAATATCATAGAAGTAAGTACTCCATACACCCAGGCAGTACAAAGATGTATCAAAATTTTAAAAGAAATTTTTGGTGGAAGGGAATGAAGTCAGATGTAGCCAAATATATTGCAAGATGTATGACTTGCCAACAAGTCAAGGCAGAAACACAAAAACCATCAGGGTTGTTACAACCTCTCAGCATACCACAGTGGAAATGGGAAGATATATCTATGGATTTCATAGATGGACTGCCTAGATCTAAAAGAGGAAACACAAGTATATGGGTGATAGTAGATAGGCTAACTAAAGTGGCACATTTCATTCCAGTCAAATTAGAAAGGAATGCACCAAAATTAGCTCAAATATTTATGAAGGAGGTGGTAAGATTGCATGGCATTCCCAAAACTATTGTGAGTGATAGGGATACCATCTTCACCTCAAGGTTCTGGAAAAGTTTTCAAGAAGCCATGGGAAGTGAATTATGCTTAAGCACTGCCTACCATCCACAATCAGATGGGCAGACTGAGGTGGTGAACAAAGTTTTAGAGGACTTGTTAAGGGCATGTGCACTGGATTTTGGAGGTAACTGGGAAGATTATCTCCATTTAGCTGAGTTTACATACAATAACAGCTATCAAAGCACCATAGGGATGGCTCCATTTGAAGCCTTATATGGCAAGACATGTTTGTCACCTGTATGTTGGGTAGAAACAGGAGAAAGAGCTATCTTAGGGCCTGAGTACATACAAGAAACTAAAGAGAAAATTGAGTTGGTAAGGAGAAGAATTGCAGCAGCTCAAGACAGGCAAAAGAAATTTGCAGATGTGAAAAGGAAGCAGGTGGAATATGAAGTAGGAAATTTTGTTTTCATCAAAATCTCACCTATGAAAAATGTACTGAGGTTTGGGAAACAAGGCAAGTTAACCCCAAGATATATTAGGCCATACAAAATTCTGGAAAGAATTGGTTCTTTGGCATATAAGTTGGAATTACCAGAAAACATGCAAGGGATGCATGATGTTTTTCATGTATCACAATTGAGAAGGTGGGTTCATGACAAAGCAGAAATTCTTGAGACCCCAACCCAAGTGCAAATAAATCCTAATTTGATTTATGAAAAGGATCTAGTGGGAATTTTGGTAAGGATGTGAAGAAGTTGAGGAATAAATCTTTGGAACTTGTGAAGGTACAGTGGAGTCTTGATCCTAGTGATTGCACATGGGAATTAGAAGACAAGGTTATGATGAATTATCCTAAGCTATTTTCAGATTAAAGGTAATTTTGATTTTTAATTGTTTTCCTTTTGGATGCATGTATTTTAGTTATGGTGATAGAACTAAAAAAATCTATTAGCTGAGAATGTATTTGTTCTCTGAATTAAGTTTAAATTTGATTTAAGCTTAGGAAAATTGTGGGACACAATTTCTAAAAGGTGGGGTATATGTAATGACCCAAGATTTTAGGAATTTATGTTGAAAATATAAATAAGTTTAAAATAATTTTTAAACTAATTTTGAAAAGGAATTGATATGGCTTGATATAGTGTAGCTATATGTTTACATGTGTGCACAGGAAATACACATGAATAGAAACTAAATTCCTAGTTGATATGAATGAATATATGATTATGTGTATGAAAAATATATATACATACATATATATATATATATAGATTAAATCCTTAAAAGCTATATGCATAAATATATATAGATGCTACTGGTTGTATTTGAGTGTACATTTGTACATGTGTTCAGTAAAAATAATGTATAGATATATATATGTATTAATTATTTCTGTAAGACATATATATATACATATATGTATGCTAATCTAATGCAAGTGTTCAAATCAGTAAACTAAAAATACACAAATATATTTTAACTATAGGCAGAAAGAAAGAATGAAGATATAAGAGGAGCAATCCTTTTTATAAATAAATAAGGAGAGCACATGCTATTTAAATGAAAGCTAAAAATAGAGAAAAAAATAAGGTAAACCAGTGATATGTTTTGTAGGCAGAATTAGGAAGAACACTTGGTATATGTATATGATAAAATAATGGAAATTAAGTCATATCTTTAGCATGGTATTAGATAAGAGAAAAAGCATTTTCTGGAAAAGCAAAATTTGTGAAAATAACCAAAAAGATAAAACCTCTTTTCTCTCCACAAACTGGAACCGGGGAGGGTAGGATTTTGGGTTTAAACTAAATACAAATGACATGATTTCTGGTGGGCAAAAATGACTTTAGCTAGCACCTTAAACCCTAGAAGAACCCTGCATAAATAAGCAGTGATAAGGGAGGCCTTCTCTTTTTCCCTGAGAGCTCTTGAAAAAATATATATATACATACCATAAATATAAGACAAGTGAAGGAAAGGGTTTGGGGGCAGAAGCTTATCAATCAACTAAGAAGTGAAGGAGATCTAGGTGAGAAAATTCACTCAAAAATCTAAGGCACTAATTCCTAATGAAGGCTGCCAGTTTATAAGTTGATTTTTCTTAAAATGTATTTTTATATGTGGTTATCTTTCTTTGATTTCTAAGATGAAAGTGCTTTGACCTCTAGTTTGGTTGTTCTGCTTGTTTTATTATGTGAAAGTTCTAAGTATTATTAGTAAATATGTTTTAAAAACCCAGATCTCTCTCTGATATGTTAATATTTGGGAAAACAAGTGAATACCCAGAGAATCAAATGATGAATATAGGCAAGTAGTGTTGGTTTTGGCATAACCCAGAAAATGTAAACATGTTGAGCTGCAATATACTTGTGTATAGGTGTTGAGGCTTGAGACAAAAAGGAATTAGGGGTGCAATAGGGTTGCCTATGTGCTGATACCACTGATTCAATGAAAATATATAAATAGCCATATACATAGCAAATAAATTTGTGATTCAGTTAAACTTGGTCATTCTGAGTTTAACTTAAGCACAGATGTTTGCAAGATGAAAAACTCTCTCAAAAAGCCATATGCCAATGTTAGTTGCCTATACCCTTTTAAAATACAAGTATATATATATATACATACATAATCCTATTTATTAGGCACATATGTTTAATTGCCTATTTGTCTTTGCGTGGTTGTGAATGATTTGTAATGCCATGACATAAATGTTTGTTTTAGTGAAATAATTCGCTGAATGGTTTAATCATGAAAAATCAAAAGAGTTATTATTAACTTAAAACTGACTAGGAAATGGGGTCTAGAGCACTACATGAATGACTTGTGTTCTTAAGCAATACAAGATGACACATGGCTTGTTTAAGTCCTGAGATCTTTGTGTAATGGAGTGAATTAATCCATTACAATGTGTCCATTGATTCATATGATTGCAGATGAGACCAAGATAGATAAATATATCAATGTGAGGAAATTTGATATAAAAGGAACTAGAGTTTTCCTGGAAGAAATCTGAGTAGGGAATAAATGATTTAATTCATTTTGGTGATTTCTCTATTTTTGTATGGATGCCTACTTGATTTATGATTGATTTGTATGAATGTATGCTTGTTCCACATCTTCATAAGGTTTTTGGAAAGAAAGGTTTAAGTGTGCACATGCACACTGACATAGAACATGCACACTATTACTTGCTTGTTTTCTAAAGGCAGGATATACTAATTTTATACATGTTTCAACTTTAACTTGATTTACAAATTGTTTTAGTGGATTTTCTCATACCAGACATGTGTCTGACCCTAGTGTTCTAATGGCATATGGGGTGTCTCATTTAATATAGGGCAGCTTCAAATGCATTTTCAGGGACTGCAGCAACTAAGTAGGAATAGGAGCAAGGCTTTGAGAAGAAGATTATAGCATGCTAAAATTAGTTAGATAAGAGCTTAAAAGATGAAATCTGCATGTATTGATATTTTTAAATTACCACTTGTATTAAGTACTAAATGATGGATGGATATTTTTGCTAAGTATTTTGCTAAGGAATTGACTTGTAACTTGAATTTATAAAAATGGATATTATCTGAAATGTTGAAGAAGTTAATCTATAATTTTGTAAGTAAATTGAGCAAGAACACTATGATAAATAGGATGGTTATATTTTATAAATGTGTTAGTCAATCTTGAGTCTTTGAAAAGGATTAAGTATTGGAAAATCTGGATAGTTGAGTCTCAATAAACAATATGGTTATTCTTTCATTATGTCAATTGCATACAAGAGTTTAGAGGCATAGGGAAAATGTATTATGTGTCTGCATGTTTTCACAATGCAATTTGTACTATGCAAATGTTTTATACCTTATTCTTGAATAAAGGAAGAATCTGTAACATAGGAGTTGAAAGCCATGTCCATGATAGTTTGTATATATGCATTTTTAAATATGTTTTGTTCAGATATTAGCACATCAGTTACCTTTGTACTTTAACATGAATCTGAATTCCTTTTCACTAAGGCTTTGTTCAAAATGCATTTTTAAACCCTATGGCTTAGACCAAAACAAAGAGTCTGGTTGAACCATGTTTAGATGCTCAGGGACTCAGGAAACTCTCTCATGTTTGCATTTCATTTAGCATAGCATCATGACATCAAAGAATTAAGCTATAGGAATATAATATCTCACTTGAAAATATTTCAAAAAAGAGTTTGTATCTAAGGCAGACTTTATAGAAAATCAGACATAGAAAATGATATAAACTTATATCATTTTCAGAGCATAAGCACTACACTATTAATTTATATGTGATCATAACACAATATCTTTGTTTCTAGGAATCACACTTCTTAGAGAGTCCAGTAAGAAATCAAGAGTTAAAAATCTTACAAAGACATATATGGATGGAATTTTATTCCATGAATTAAATTGAACTATGTGTGGGTTGATTAAATTTAATCAATCAAATTATCCTCTTGTTTACCATAACTCTGATTTAAACAAGAGAGGCACATGCATATTCATATGTATGTGCATATCTTTATGAATACACTGATATATTTATATTGGTAAAAATTTTGATTCTGGATAAATTGTTTATTTGATAAAAGGAAAAATGACTCTAGGCTTCAGAAATATATATATGATAATAAAAATATATATCTCTATGTAAAAAAAATCCTTACAAATTAAGGTATAAAAAGAGAGGGTCATTTCCCACATTCATTTTGATTTCTATTCACTATCCACAATTATCCCATTTCACATTTTTCTTAATCAACATTCAAGGATTATGTAACGACCCGTTATTTTCAACCATTCATATCCATTATAAGTGTATAGGTAGACACTTATGCCGGAATTGAATTGCTCAAAATACCGCATTGTAAATAAAATTTGGCAAATCTCAGAATATACAGTAAATAAATATAATCACAGATCACAGACACAGAGTAAAATAATGCAGCGGAAGTAAAAGAAATAGTAGTTCATGAAGCTACTATATAAATATATCAGAGTTACATAAGATATAACAGAAGAAATAGAATACAACAAAAGTCTCAATATAATAACCAAGTACAAGCTGAGTAGAACAACGGAATTGAAATAGATAGGACATGACAAGCAGATAATCTCCAGTGATTCAAATCTCCAAGAGAGTGGAAATCCAAATCTGTGAATAACCCAGGCTGACCTGAGCGTAAAGCAAAACACAAAACACTCGAGTCAGGATAATATATACTTATATAATGTAAACCAACTCAAGTGAACTGTAATAAAGGTACAAGTAACTTAAAGAATGCTTGGGATCGCCCATTCTTTAAGGATCTGTTAAACTATTTACTATGTAGTAATATACGCTATATACAGTAGTGTCTAATTAGTAAAGTATAATCATATAGAAAATAGCGTTAAGGGGATGGTGAACCTTAACGCGGTCGGATCTTTAAACCAAAATCGTAGTGGGCTCGATATGGTAGGTGACATGGCACACAAGGCAATGTCAGGGTAGATATACCAATTACGCACACGGACTGATGGAAACGCAAAGCAGCCACTACTGCTCCACCTCGAACAACACTCCCAAATCAAGGGTGCGCACCAAATCAATCACAAGTAATAGAATGGTATCAAAGAAGTGTGTCCGATAAGAGGTGCTACCTCACTGGTCCGAGATCGCTCCTGTTTTAGCCACCTTATGCCAACTCACGGGAGTTGGGTCCACGTATATACCTTAGGATCGTCGCCACCATCCTACTTCATTCTGGAAACTACACCGCGTACACAGTTGTCAAAGTGGTTTTCGGTATCGACAGAGAGTATGTCCATATCCGATCCTGGTCTCTTTAACAACCAATCGTTATTATAACCCGTGGTTATAATTTAAAAACAGTTTATACTTCAAAATAGAATTTCAAATCCAAATCTTTATCAAAATAAAGATTAAATCAATTCCTAACCATTTCAATATATTTAAAATATCATATCATATCAAAACTTCATTACAAATCATTTCAATATATCAAAATATCATATCTTTCCAAAACTTCATTTCAAATCATTTTAATAAAATATCAAATCTTTCCAAAACTTCATTTCAAATCATTTTAATATACCAAAATATCATTTGAGTTAAAATCTAAATATTCAACTTTAATTACTTTTTTAAATTTAAAGATATCATTCATTTATTATCATTTCAAGTCACCTTTTAAATAGTTTATATTTCAATCAAAATAATTCATCTAAACCATTTAAAAGTGTAAGTATTATATTTCAAATCAAGTATTCAATTTCCAAAGTTTCAATTCAATTCAATCATTTATTTCAATTAAATTTCCATAGACCATTTCAAATCTTATAAATTTCAAATATAGATTTAATCCACAAAATAACTAATCAAATTATAAAATAAATTTCAAAGCTTTAATATCCTATATTTCATAAGTCCAATATCTTTTAAATAGATTCAATTTACAAGTAAATCAAATAATTTTCATACTAATATAAACTTCAATTATTCATTCAAATATTTAATATCATTTATTTAATTTATATTTAAATACCATTTAACCACATTTTCAGAATAGTTGTATTTCCCAAATCAACTATGCCATTTAAATCATTTAAAGTCAATTCATTATATTTAATAATTAAATATCTAATTTCCAAAATTTAGTCTTTTTCAAAGATCATTAATTCATTTGAAGTTATTAAACAAAGAAAATTCAACTTTCGCAACACTTAGAAAATGCTACGAAATGTTATGTTCAAAAACAGTTCATTAACAAAAGACGGCATTTAAAATGATGCAATATCTTAATTTAGTTTCAATTAAAACTTTAGTTAAATTTAAAACTATAGCACTAACAAAGTGCTATAATAACCCTTAGTTCAAATTTGCTGTTTGGTTCATTTAAAACAACTACAGCATTTTCCAATGATGTAATATCTTTACATTACATTTCAAAATGCTATCAAATCAAATTCAGAGTTTTATTTACAATTTCACACATAATTAAATTTTAATATAAATTATTTTAACTTATAAAATCATATATTTTCACATCTAAAAACAATCATTTAAATACCTTTATTTCTATGATTTTATAAAGTCAAATTTCCATACAAAAATCAAATTAAATAACAATTAAATTTTCATTTCTTTAATTAAATTCTTAACTTAACAACTAAGTTTAAATTTCCAAAATATAACTTATTTCCATTTATTTTACATAATTAAAATTTCACTTTTAACAAAATTCACAATTGCCCAATTTAAGTTATATTTCAAAATTTTCAACTTAAACATTCATTTATTCCGTATTTTAATTTATACAAAATCATTAACACTTTTAAATATTATTATTACTTAATAAGAATCATTAAATTCATATTTTAAATCAAATTTGTCATATATTCATACTTTACATAAATTCCATTTATAAACAAAATCATAAATTTCAAAATTTACTTATATTCCAAATTCTACTTCACCATTTACTTAATTCATTATTTAATTTATGGAAAATAACTAATATTTCTATAAAAGTCATTTTAATAAAATTTAAATCAAAATATCATAATATTTACATTTTTTAAAATATTTTAAAATTTTCAGAAAAATATATAAACCACAGGTCTGTATATAATTTTCTAGCCTAGGTCAAGTGATACGGATATATATCATTTCAATCCGCAGTTTACAAAGAAAAACCGGGTTCTATCATTTCAAACCCGCAATCCTAAGCTAAATAAAATAAATAAAAAGTCGCTCAGGCTTATCATTTCAGCCCATAATGATCTTTCCCTATCCTAAAGTCCGTTCGGGTATGTATCATTTCAACCCATAGTGATTTCTATACTAACAGGGAACTTGCAGTGTGACAAACTGATAAAATAACAGAATAGCAAGAAATAACAGTAATAGATGATATAACATATATAATAACAGGGGAAACATTATATGGTCATAATATAACAGTTATAACAGGATGATATAATTTTACAAATTCAAATGGTGTCAGTTTACTAGTTATATAAGTACACATCGTCTGGTGAGAATTACTCACTTGTATAAGCTGGAGATGACAACCCCAAACACACAACAAAGATTTCTAGAGGCATGAAAGCACGACAATGATTTGAGATTTGGAGAGCCGAAGTTAATTTCCTTGAATACATGAAACAAACCAAACAAATGTACATGAATAAAACACTTCACAAAGATTTAAACACCTTGTGTATTTATGCACAAAACAAATCCAAACCAATTGCACTTGCCTCCATCTCACAAAAGCTCAGCCATGGATGAAAAACACACAACGAAATCTTGCATTAGGGTCTGGTTGTGGACCTATAGGGGTCGGCCTAGCCTAGGGAAGATGGTGCAAATGTTCGTGATGCTAGAGGCTAACAACACAAGGCAAAACATGGATTTCTATGCCACTTTTGGGCTCGGCCAAGGCATAGAGGGGCATGGATATTTCAGGTGTGGGCTGTAGAGGGTGTGCAGAGGTGTTTTAGGTTGAGATCAGGCCAGTGGTGGTGGTGGTTGGTCGGCCTAGGTGGAAGAGAGGGGTGGTGATAGGTGTATGGGCTTGGCTAGCACGTATAGGTGATGTTGGTTCAATTTTGGGTGGTTCTTCATCATTAGGGCTCATGGCCATGGGATGGGGAGGGGCTGGAGGTGGTGGAGGTGGCCTAGGGGGAGGAGTGGTGCTGGTCGATCCAAAGAAGAGGAGGACAAGGGTAAAAATCATGTGAAAACAAAAGAAAAACATAGAAAAGAATGATGTTTTTACCAAAATTCTTCAAGCAATGGTGATGGCCGATTTTTTTTGAGTTGAGAAACTATTTTGCGCGTGAATTGAAGTGGGATGCAGCTGAAGAATGATAGGGAACGTCAAAAAAGAATTGAATGCAAGAAGGTTAGGAAAATGAAGAGACGGGAAAACAAAGGGACAAAAGCAACTAAAAAGACACAAACCTTTTCAAATTTCTTTTATATATATTTTTAATTTATAAATACACATAAAAACTGAGAAATAAAGATAAAAACTCAGAAATAAAAATAAATATATAAAATAAATAATTAAATTTTGAATAAATATAATTTAAATTAAGAAAATGGCTTAAAAATGCAAACTAAGCTTCAAAAGTTAGAAATAACTTCAGTACACTTTGGAAAAAATTTATGGACTTGGGAAAATATTTATAAATAAAGATAAGAATATAAAATAAAATGCATTCACAAAATGAATAAATAAATTTTAATTAAATATAATTTAATTGAAGAAAATAGCAGAAAAATGGAAACTACCCTTTAAAAATAGAAAATAAATGCCACATATTTTGGAAAAATTCTATTATCACTTTAAATATATTAAAAGACAAAAATATACATAAAAAAAGTATTAACACATATTAGAACAAAATATGACAACTAAAATATAATTTAAAATAGGCAATATTGCTAAATACATCAGTTTACACACAATATTGAAATGTACATAACTTTTACAGTTTAACTCCGTTTTCAACGAAACAAAAAGCAGTGTTCAAGTTATTACATCTATTTTCATAATAAAATATAAAATTTAAGATTTTATATAATTTAAATTTGAAGTTTAAAAGTCAATGATTGAACAGTTTGACCAGAATTTCACTTTTCAAAAAATATTCAATTTATACTAGTTTAAAACTATAATTTACTTAATAATCAACATTTATATTTTTAAAATGAAATGTTTGAAATATAACAAGTTTAAAATAATTTAAAAATAAAAGAAACTCAATTTTAAATAACATACAAAATCTAGGGTTGTTACACTCTCCCCCACTCAAAACTTTTCATCCCTGAAAAAGAATGAGGTACGGGAAAGCATAGAAAAGATAGTGTGAAATAAGATTAAGACAAGATGACAAAGTGGTTGAAATTATACCTGATAATTATAGTTATAGGTAAGTTTAACAAGGTGGCGATGGCAAGCAATGCTCAGATTAAAATAAGTATCAAAGGTTATCAAGGGTTATTGGAAGATTTCTAAACAGAAAGACTATAGAAAGATGCCTATACCAGTCTGTAGCAAGATGAGGAAAATAAGAACAACTAAAGACAGTTTGAAAACAAGATAAGATAATAAGTTTGAAAAACAAAATAAGATAATAGGTTTGAAATTTCCATGGTTTCAGCTTAAATTGATAATTAATTTTACACAAGTTAAATAAATCTTACTATCTCTAATTTCATTATCTTATCATCAAATTTTCTTAAACTAACAATTTCAAAAATCATGGATTTGCAAATTCATTTATTATACTCAAATATACTTAATAAATTTAATTTCTCTTTATTCCTAATTAAAATTAAATTTATCCCTCTCAATATATTTTATCATCTATGTTAAGTATACTTACACCTATTATAACTGCTTTAATTTATTTTTAGTTCCTTTAACATCATTTATATTGTAAATTATTCAATTAACCCTTTTATTAAATTTACCTTTGGTAATCTTTTTATAACTAAAATTTAAGTGTATAACATTTATTATAACCACTCAAATTTTATTTATAAAATCTTTTTATATTGTATATTATCCAATTACATTGTTAACTTCTAAAAATTAAGGTAAGTTATATTTGAATGAAATTGAGAATTATACAAATAAAACTTCCTAAAATTAATATACAATATAAACATTCTAATTCAATCATTTCAAGCTTGAATATTTATTCACAATTTTGATTTTCTTTTTTATACTTGAAGTTATTATTTAAGATAGAATTTAAGAATAAAATTTTCCGATTCCTTTCAAACCATTTAGAGATAACTAAATGTATGTACATAATTTGTCAAATCAAATTTAAATCATATATCTATATATATTATAAATCAAATCATATTTTAGAAATTCAAATCAATTAAATTTTCGAAAACAAAGCTGTAGCAAGACTACAAAACGGTTTCTTCACTTCGAAACTGGAAAATGAAAGTCGATGATGCCGCGGTCATCACGGAAATTATTTTCCAACGACAAGGAGAAGAGCACTAAAATTTTAAAACTTTAAAATTCTTTGGAAACAAATTTCTATTCAAAAATACTTTAAATAATATATCCTTTTAAAACTTTAAACACAAAGTTTGAAACTATCGGAAATTAAATTCTGAAATTTCTTGATTTAAATTCATTTCAGTTCTCAAATCAATTTATAAACAATTATTTATAAATTCATTTATAGAACAATAAATGATAAATCAAGTATTATCATTTTAAATAATCATTTTAAATCAATTTGTTAAGTTCCATAAATTTACTTATATATCAAAATTTATTTCATTAACCAAATTTAAAACAATATTGTGTCAATTTGTTCTGTCAAAGTGTTTTAGAAATCCTATCGATAGTGTTGATCAGACGAATCGATCGGAAGCCCAAATCAACATCAACAACTCAAACAACACAATATATAAAACAAACATAGATTTACAAGTACAAATTTAAAATGTTTGGAGATAGTTTGGAAACAAAAGACAAGATGATTAATTAACAAAATATGAAGATGGATAAGCTTAGATAAATCGCGGGCAACCTTAACCGGGTCAACCGTGACTTAATGAATAAGATCAAATATGGATTTTTCTGGGGTAAATCTACATCCGATCTCAAAAGATAGAGTTTGGAACAACAAATGATATTAGCATCTAAACCAAGGATAAATATAAATCTCTGGTAAATCAATGCTAATTGTAAAGGATTTTCCCTTTTTACAAGTCATTAGAGTATTGGCGAGACCGCCAATTCACTATAAAGCTCATTTGAAGCGGAGTTATGGGATACTCCAGAATCACATGAAGATGAATAGTGAGGGACAAGAATGGATTTTGGAACCGCAGGGAACGTTCCAAAAATTCAAAGGAAATTCGAATCAAGAGGAAAAGATTCAAACTCGAACGAAAGTGATTCTGTAAATAAATCTACTCCATATGCAGAGTTTTGCCTCAAAGCCAAAGCTCTGATACTAACTGTAACGACCCATTATTTTCAACCATACGCATCCATTATAAGTGTATAGGTAGACACTTATGCCTGAATTGAATTGCTCAAAATACCGCGTTGTAAATAAAATTTGGCAAATCTCAGAATATACAGTAAATAAATATAATCACAGATCACAGACACAAAGTAAAATAATGTAGCGGAAGTAAAAGAAATAGTAGTTCATGAAGCTACTATATAAATATATTAGAGTTACATAAGATATAACAGAAGAAATAGAATACAACAAAAGTCTCAATATAATAACCAAGTACGAGCTGAGTAGAACAACGGAATTGAAATAGATAGGACAAGACAAGCGGATAATCTCCAGCGATTCAAATCTCCAAGAGAGCGGAAATCCAAATCTGTGAATAACTCAGGCTGACCCGAGCGTAAAGCAAAACACTCGAGTCAGGACAATATATACTTATACAATGTAAACCAACTCAAGTGAACCGTAATAAAGGTACAAGTAACTTAAAGAATGCTTGGGATCGCCCATTCTTTAAGGATCCGTTAAACTATTTACTATGTAGTAATATATGCTATATACAGTAGTGTCTAATTAGTAAAGTATAATCATATAGAAAATAGCGTTAAGTGGATGGTGAACCTTAACGCGGTCAGATCTTTAAACCAAAATCGTAGTGGGCTCGATATGGTATGTGAAACGGCACACAAGGCAATGCCAGGGTAGATATACCAATTACGCACACGGACTGATGGAAACGCATAGCAGCCACTACCGCTTGTAACATCCCGAAAATTTTCGACTTTCGAAAATTCAACATCGATACTCACTTTATCGACTGCTGAGCCATCGAATGCCGGAAACCCGGAAAGTTATGGTTTTAAGAAAGAAGAAAAAGTAGAAGAAGAAGAAGATAGAAGAAAAAGAGAAGAAAGAAAGACAAAACAACAACAGATACAGGACAGAGACAATATCAGAATCTCACATATCGCAGCGGAACAATATATAATAGATAAATCAGTAATCTTTAAAACAAAGAACTATATCATTTTATACATACATCAGTCATCAGAGTCAATATACAACAATGGACAGTTATATAACTTGTCCTCATACAGAATACACAGCGGAATAAATATATCAGATACAAGTACTACGTCTCGTCATCCAGCTTATCTCCAAAGCTCCAGAATATCCAGAATATCCTGATAACATAACTCTAGGCTGCCCGTGTGGAAATTTGTGGGCACCCAAAGTTTAGAAGGGAACAATAAACTCCGAGTCAGTCATGGTGACTGGTGTGAGATCGTAAAACAGTTATTCTTTAAAATAAACAACAGGAAAATTTTAAAGTCAATTTCGCAATGCTTTTGGAAAATGAAACTACCATAAGACCTCCCGCCACACACACAATGCAAACGCAGAATTGGAGGAGATTTCTTCTTATGATAGTCAAAGATGCTTACTACGCAAAATCAAATCATTTTGATATTATTATTAGTGCATAGTGTAGAAATCATTTCGAAAGTATAATATTAATCTTAGTCAACATACGACCAGTATCGTATGCCTACTATAGCTACTATGTTCAATAGCAGGTTACCGCCACATTCCATAGCAGGTAATACAACTAAAACCGTACATGTCACGTATTGTTTCTTTGGATTTCCAACAAATGGTCAGGCTAAGGAACTTCCTATCCACGATGGGCACGTCCCTGGAATAGACGACCCGAGAACCTAACCGGATCTCTGCCAACACAAGGCCGGGTTACCTCTGCAAAAATAGGTAACTACTGACACGCGTATGCCATCCCCCGATCGTCACCGATCTTCCCGAGGATCCCCGATTCGCAACAAACCACATAGATAATAATAATGCAGTAACCACAGAGGTTAAGTATCTGGGCTCCATACCATGATACCACCTTTATCCAGAAGGAATGACATACACTAAGGGGCGCTACTCCCTAGAACCTTGCTGCATCCTTCCTGTTTCGACCATTTCCGGGGTGTGAGGCTCGATGAAGTCTCGTCCACAAAGCTACGCTTTCTCAAAAAGCCCTGCTTCGGGTCAAACAAAATGATCAACCTATGATCACAAAGATATAAGATCAAACAAATGATCATATCACAAATGATCAAACACTGATCATTTCACAGCAACACTCAGTATGCCACGTTACCAAATTGGGATATATCGCTGATAAATTTCAACTACATAACCTCTGAGCTCGTACGTCTCAGAGAAGGGTGTTAAGATAAGAGAATAAATTCTCCGCCACCAACAGAAATGTATTTGAAAGAAATCAGCTTTATATCTCAAATTGTAACGTCAGACACACAATCCATACAAGTCTGTTCCGGGATCGAACAGAACCGAAGGCACTTCTCACGAAGCCCTTGCATTTCCGGATAATTTTCAATCACGTCAGGACTTCCCATCACTAAGGGTGATAAAACCTCTAAATCGAAGATCAGTCGATGTAGAGTAACTCGACGGTAATCCTTCCGTTTTCAAAAATATCCGGTCTTCAACACCGGTCTTCAAATGCGATTCATAACGACGTATCACATATTCGGAATGGGTTATACGACCCCATGGTCCTTTCCCGGTTAACCTGAATAGTGAGCGATTATTCAAAAATAAGTGTGGCATTCAAATTCATCCAATTTACAACAAATACCTATCTAAAGGTAATTATTGATAGTCGGTTATTTAACTATCAATAAAGATGCGCGACATCATCAGATTCTAAATAATTTTCCAAATTATTCATTCTTCAAAAATATCTTTTACTAGATATAAAATTTCCACACTTTAACCATTTGAAAACAAATTTCAAATATTCACATTTCATTTTATCTTTGAAGATAAAATCTCAAAACAGTTCATTTCATATTGGAAAAGCATTTCCATACTTATTTAAAATAAGTAATTCACAAATCTATTTATTTTCAACACTTAGAAAATATTCGATATACTTAAATCAAAATTAAGTATATATATCTCATTCTTTTAAGGAAATCATTCTTAAAACACATTTATTTGAGTCAAAACGAATGTTACGTAAAACATCGTTACGACGACTCAAAATCACTAGTATAGGGATTCGAAATTAAGATAGGTATATAAATCCCAATACTACATAAAACATTTCCTTTCGGAAATCATTTACTATAACAACAGTGTTATAGTCCACCATTTCCTTCTACTTCTCGAAAACGTCTATTTCAACAATAAAATGTTGAAATCTATGGTTTCGATATTTAACACATTTTAAAACATCTTTTAAACAATTACTTCATTTCATATATCATTTTCCAAAACATATCCATTTTATTTAAGAATATATTCACTGTCCAAAATCGTGAATATACTTCGTTATCCAAATTCAACATTTCTACCCATTTTATTTCAATAAAAATTCGCTATCCAAAATCGCGAATATATCTTCTTTAAAAATCTTCTATATTTTAATTTATCAAATTCTATCGATTTCGAATTTATAAAACAACGTTTATAAATTCTATTACTATTTTCTAACGACTTCAATTTAATAAATCTCCTTTATAAATAATTCGATAAATATTCCATCTAAAGGACAAAATCCAATTTATAAGTTAATCTCTTATAAATCTTTTATTCTACAGTTTCATCCATTTTATAACTTCACAATTTATAAACCTATAAATTTCATTCACTTACGGATTCCATAATATTTCATTTTTTACACTTATAAAAACTCATCTTATAATTCCAATATTTGATTTAAAAAAAATATCAATTTTAATAAATCTTTTTACACACATCGTTTATGGTTATTCAAAAATCCCAACTTAAACCATTTTACAAATAAATCGACTTTTATTTTAAAAACGACACTTCGGTTATATTTCACTAAAAATTCTAACTTTTATAACTTTAAATTTTACGTTTATAAATCGATTCAAAAATTCCATAAAACGTATATTTTCAAAAATCACTTTAAAAACCTTTTTAAAGTAAAAGTCGTTATTTTTTACATTTCAAAACTGAATCCGATGATGCAACAACATCAATCAGTCCATCACAACAGTCAATATCATATATCATCATATGATAACAGAATATATCAAAATATCTGTAAATAAGCAATACGGTGAGGAATCCAGTTGGATCCCTCCAACCTGTTTCCCTGCATCCACAGACGTTAGCACAATACCAATTCCGCTCCAGTACGGAATTATCGCGGTATATGGGTTTTTATAAATCCGCTTACTAACGGCGCAATAGGGTCTCATCCGCTATACGAGGCGGGAATCAATCAATCCAATATATACATATGCCAATATGTATATATCGCTATATATAGATATATATCCTATAATATCTAATATCACATCCAATATAGCAATCATATCAATCAATAATAACTGCAAAAATTCCACATTCGATTTGAGTGAGAAAATCTCACCTTGATTTTCTCGATAGCAATTCGTAGCGTTTTATTTCGAATGAAATTAAACGGACGTTTAATCTCACTCAAAATTTTCACTGACCCCAATCGTTTCCAATCCAGTTCCATTGCGAAGTATTCGACAAAATGAAGCCAACGCTTTTCGTTTTGAAATTTTCCGACCTCGCAGCAAATAGATATGCATTTTTAAACTTTACACGATATAAAATATACTAATTTACATTTTCAGTTTTAATTTCTAACCCTAGGCAATCTGGACCGTTGATTTCGAATGGAGGAAATCGTGGCCACTCCCTTTATCTTTTCCAAACACGTTCGCTACTCCCAGTATTTGCACGCAAGAAACCCATCAAGGCCGCCGATATGTATCCATTTATCGAGCCACCATCCAACGTCGAGAGGTCGATCGAATGCCACCGTTTCGAAGCTCGTCGCGAGCTCGACCATCTCCCTCGACCACGGTAGGTCCGGTCGCCCCCTCTGCCAAGAAAACGTTCGTGAACGTGATGCTTCAAACTGAGATTGCCGACTATCTACTTTGTTAATTACGATCACAACCGTACGTATTCAAAGCTCTCACGAATCTCTACAATTTATTAGTTGACAATCTTTGCTAAAAACGTGTGGATTGGGAGTAATTGATGGAAGAAATTCGATCATTTCTGGCCTTCCATTTTGAAGGTGGCGGCTGAGACATTCAGAAACCCTAGGCTCGTTTGTTTTGTGAAAAATAGAATGATAAAGGGCTTTTATAGAAAGTTATCTCAACACTATTCATCCGAAAAATTTCGAACTCCGATTCGAGCGTGCCGGCTGACGTTCGTAAGGTTTACCCCACGTTCCGAACGCAATGGAATAGGTTTCGGGAGCTAATTCGATCGTCTGTGCAAGATACGGAGCAAAACGATCGATTTAAAATTAAACCGATTAAATCGATTTCGAGACGTTTTAATTTGTACCGGACAAACGGTAAATCCAAAAATTATGAAATTTGAAACCATGCAATAATTTCACATTACGGATCCGATGAAACTGGTTTCGTCGAAATCCGAGACCTTTTGAAAAATGACTATTTTTAACTCGACGATTTAAAATTAAAACGATATCGATGTGTTTCGAGCTGCCACGGTCAAACGACAACTCCGATTGATACGAAAATTGAAATCCGATAATAACTAACTATTACGGATCCAATGGAACTGGTCTCGTTCAATTCTGAGACTGTTCGAAAATTGGCTATTTTTACAGTCGATAATTAAATATTAAAATATTCAATTTTCACAGATTAACTCCAAATTCAATTTTAAAAGTTCTATAACCTTTCTATAACTCCAGTATGATAAAATAAAATTTTCCAAATCATTTTCAATCATTTTTAATCCAGATTTAAATTATTTCTGGAATTTCACTATTAAATTATTGATTTAATTATCCAATTAAACTCAATATTCGAATTTTAAATTATCCGACTTATTAATTCCACTCATTAATATTTAAAATCAATTAAATATTCGAATTTTAATTATCAAAAATTCTGGGTCGTTACAGACTTCCCCCCTTAAAAGAATTTCGTCCTCGAAATTACAAGTTAGGAAAAAAAGTCCTTAACTCGTCTACTATTTTTCACAATCAATAGTTTTATCAATCTATCAAAACAAATCTTTCTACTAAAGATTCATTATCATTCAACTCGTTTTCCAACTTCAATTATAAGTTTCTACAGCATTGTTTACTTCAAAATTCAAATTCGAGTTTAAATTCAAATTTTAAACTTCAAAATTTTCTCAAAAATTTTCTAACACTCGAATTTTTCGAAAAATTTCACCAGCGTCTCCTTTGCGCGGCTAATACGGTACGACTACAAAACGTCCCTACGGACTCTCAGATTTCAAAAAGAAAAAGAAAAAGCCAAGCGGCTAGAGAAATAAGTCATCAAATCTCATATTCGAATTCAAATACTTACCTTTTGTCGAGCCATTCAAATTTATCTTCGAAATTAAATTCCAATTCCTTTATACCTGTATATCCTACTAGCCATAATATCTAGTTACATATATCCAAACCATTTTGCAAATTCTATTACAAAATTTTGATACTTCTTATATCATCTTTACTTCCCTATTGAAGTTTCATATTTATTTTCATTCAATTTCACATTTCAAATTTCATTTGAATTTAATTCACAATTCCAATCTAATTTGGATTCCGTTCGACTTCTGAATATTGAATTTTTATCAATTATCTTTCATTCATAACTGCACTATTTTAAATTAGTTCCAATTACTAATTCATTCGTCTTCAATTTGAATTTCATTCCAATCAGATTTCGAATATTCTATAAGTTATCAACTTATTTTCATTTCGATTTATATAATCACTTATATATTCATATTACAAATTCATTTCATTAATGAATTTTAAATTTTCCAATATCTATCTAGAATTCCATTTTCATTTATAAATCACATTTACAATTCATATTTATAAATTTCATTCGTTAAATGGATTTTTTTTATTTAAACTTTAAACTTTACAAGTTATCAACTTCATAATATTTCATAAATATTTTTATATATATAGCATTCCAGAGTTTACCAACATTTCAAAACCATTTTGAAAACAATTCAAATTCCATTTGAATTTCCAAAACAAAACCCAAATTTCCAAAACAACTTCCATTTAAAACGATTTGGCAGCAATTTCCTCTTTTGGAAACCCGAAAATGAATACCGGTGATGTCGCGATCATCATCGGCATTATTTTCCAGCGACCGAAAAGAATTTAGAGCTTTTCATCTCTTTAAAATACTTTTCAAAACCTTTGAAATTCATTTTCCAATCAAAAAGGAATTAAACTTTCCAAATTTCCAAAATTTTCAAATTCTTTTCAAACATTTCCAAAAACTTCTCTGGAATTCCGTTTTAAATTACAATTCACATTTATAATTTACATTCTCAAATTTCATTAGTATATGTGAATTTTATTTCTTAACTTAGGAGCTATGATTCCCATTTCTTATTCAATTTCATTGATAATAATTTAATATTATTACTTCCTAACATCCATGCAACCATATACTATAGTACTTCATAGAAAAACATTTCTTTTCTATACAAAAATAGTTTTGGGCAAAATTATCTCATTTACCCTATTTAAAACAATACTGTGCCGAATTGTTCTATATAAGTGTTTAGAGATCCCTATCGATAAAGTTGTACGGACAATACCGACCAGAATCCATATACCACTCAACAAACCAATCATCACAATATAAAACAATTTTATATTCACTAACAAATACGCACTCGTATCTATTATTACACTCAACTCATTCTAGAGCACTACTGACTCTATCTCTAATGAGTAACACCCAACAGAGCAGGGTTGTCGCTTAACCATATGCTCTGATACAAAATGTAACGTCCCGAAAACAGCGGTCACAACCGGTAGGCTTTGCAACCATCCCGGCCCCACCGTGGCTTACACTGGCACCTCACAGTTGCTTTTACGGCCAGCCTCTCGACTGTCACAACCAACCCATCCCACTCAGGGACATGTAGGGGTAAGAGTCTCCCGTTCGCCACCAAACCGCGAAGCGAGAACCCCCTATCATGCTGTAATATATAGAATTGTACGGACAATACCGACCAGAATCCATATACCACTCAACAAACCAATCATCACAATATAAAACAATTTTATATTCACTAACAAATACGCACTCGTATCTATTATTAAACTCAACTCATTCTACAGTACTACTGACTCTATCTCTAATGAGTAACATCCAACAGAGCAGGGTTGTCGCTTAACCATATGCTCTGATACCAAATGTAACGTCCCGCAAACAGCGGCCACCGGTAGGCTTTGCAACCATCCCAGTCCCACCGTGGCTTACATTGGCACCTCGCATTTACTTTTACGGCCAGCCTCTCGACTGTCACGGCATCTGCCTAACCAACCCATCCCTCTCAGGGACATGTAGGGGTAAGAGTCTCCCGTTCGCCACCAAACCACGAAGCGAGAACCCCCTATCATGCTGTAATATAGCAAATTCTGGGTTGAATTTGTAACGACCCAGAATTTTTGATAATTAAAATTCGAATATTTAATTAATTTTAAATATTAATAAATGGAATGTAGAAGTCGAATGATTTATTATTCGAATATTGGATTTAATTTGATTATTAAATCGATAATTTAATAATTGAAATTCCAGAGATAATTAAAAATCGAGGTTAATATGATTGAAAATGATTTGGGAAATTTTATTTAATCATACTGGAGTTATAGAAATATTTTAGAACTCTTAAAATTGAATTTGGAGTTAATCTGTGAAAATTGAATATTTTAATATTTAATTATCGACTGTAAAAATAGCCAATTTTCGAACAGTCTCAGAATTGAACGAAACCAGTTTCATCGGATCCATAATGTGATATTATTGTAAGATTTCAAATTTCGTAATTTTTGAAATTACCGTTTGTCCGGGGCAAGCCAAAACGCCTCGAAATCGATTTAAATCGGTTTAATTTAAATTGATCGTTTATTGCCATATCTCACACATACGATCGAATTAGCATCCGAAACCTGTTCCATTGCGTTCGGAACGCGAGGTAAACCCCAAAAACGCTAGTCACCGCGCGTAAATCGGAGTTCGAAAAACCGGGATGAATAGTGTTCGTCGGTTCTCTATAAAGGCAACCCATCCTCTTCACAATTCAAGAAACCCTAATCTACTTCCTTCAGCCGCCGTCTTCAACTTCTAGGGCCAGAAAACGTTCTCACTTCCCCTCGATTTTCTCCTCATCCACTCCTCGATAGACTTCGACTCCAACTACAAAAATGAAGAGGGCAGTGTGATTGACAAGTTCAACGGTGGAGATCGTGATTGGGTCAATGGTTTAGCGGCAATTCTCATGCAAAGGCTGTATGTTCGCGTGCGTTTTTTGAGGGAATGGCGGCGCTAGGGGGGTGCGGTCGGCCAGCGTGGGGAGCTAAGGTGAAGGCGGTTCGAATGGTATAGCCGTGATGGGGTTTCGTCGATCAGAGGTGGTCGCGATTTTCGTTTGTCGACGTGCAGACATGGGTTTTTGTTCGCGTGTTCAAGCTGGAAGGAGGAAGATGCGCGTGCGCGCGTGATGCCTGGGGATGAAGGTCGCGTGGCCTTCGATCTGGAGCAAGGAAAATAGACGGCCACGATTTTGTTAGGTTTAAAATTTAAAAGAAATTGTAAAATTTAGTTATAATTTTAATTCGTGTAATTTTAAAAATGCATATCTTTTTGCTGCATGATCAGAATGTGACGAAACCAGAAGCGTTGGAATCGCAGCGACGCGCTCTACGCTGCAGCGTAGATCTGGGCGTGTTTGGGATCAGTGAAATTTTTGAGTAAAATTAAACGGCCGTTTAATTTTATTCGAAATAAACGCTGGAACGGAATTTAAAATCAAGGTGAGATCTTCTCACTCAAATTTGAATGTGGAATTTTTACAGTTATTGATTGACTGATATGATTGCTATTGGATGTGCTATTAGATATGATAGGATATATCTATATATATAGCAATATATACATATTGGCATATGTATATATTGGATTGATGATTTCCCGCCTCGTATAGCGGATGAGACCCTATTGCGCCGTTAGTAAGCGGATTTTTATAAAACCTATATACCGCGATAATTCCGTACTGGAGCGGAATTGGTATTGTGCTAACATCTGTGGATGCAGGGAAACAGGTTGGAGGGATCCAACTGGATTCCTCACCGTATTGATTATTTACAGATATTTTGATATATTCTGTTATCATATTGATATATGATATTGACTGTTGTGATGGACTGATTGATACTGTTGCATCATCGGATTCAGTTTTGAAATGTAAAAATAACGACTTTTACTTTAAAAGGGTTTTAAAGTGATTTTTGAAAATATAAGTTTTATGGAATTTTTGAATTGATTTAAAAACGTTAGAAATTTTAAAGTTATAAAAGTTATAATTTTTAGTGAAATATAATCGAAGTGTCGTTTTTGAAATAAAAGTCGATTTATTTATAAAATGGTTTAAGTTGGGATTTTTGAATAACTATAAACGATTTGTATAGAAAGATTTATAAAAATTGATATTTTATAAATCGAAGTATTGGACTTATAAAACGAATTTTTATAAGTGTTAGAAAGAAGTATAAATGGATTTCATAAGTGAATGAAATTAATAGATTTATAACGTGAAGTTATAAAGTAAATAGATATTGTAGAATAAAAGATTTATAAGAAATTTACTTATAAATTTGACTTTTACACTTAGATGAGATATGAATAGAAGTTGATAAATGAAATGATTTTATAAGTGGAAATTGTTATAAAGTATAAATGCGATTTATAAACGTTGTTTATAAATCCGAAATCACTTATCTTGATAAGTAAATTATAGAAGTAAATAAAAGAAAATTTATAAGTCGAAGTTGTTATTAAAATAGAAATAGAATTTATAAACGTGTTTATAAATTCAAAATCAGTTGAATTTGAGAATTTAAATATAGAAGGTTTTTAAAGAAGATATATTCGCGATTTTGGATAGCGAATCTCTATTGAAATTAAAATGCGTAGAAAAGATTGAAATTGGGTTAAGTGAATTATGTTCACGATTTTGGACAATAAATATATATTATTGAATAAAATCAATATGTTTTGGGAAAAGGAATATTGTTAAATGAAGTTGTGTTAAAAGATGTTGTAAATAAATGGATTATAAGTCTTATCTTATAATATAAACTTCCGGTATATAATTGAGTTATATAAGTTGAATTGGAAAATTTAGAAATCGAAGTTTTATAAATAGAAATGGGATTTATAAACATTGTTTTATAAAATGTAACATCCCGAAAATTTTCGACTTTCGAAAATTCAACATCGATACTCACTTTATCGACTGTTGAGCCATCGAATGCCGGAAACCCGAAAGGTTATGGTTTTAAGAAAGAAGAAAAAGGTAGAAGAAGAAGATAGAAGAAAAAGAAAGAAGAAGAACAACAGAACAACATCAGAACAGAAACAATATCAGAATCTTACACATCGCAGCGGAACAATATATAATAGATAAACACTAGTCTTTTAAAACAAAGAACTATATCAGTTTATACATACATCAATCAGAGTCAATATACAACAATGGACAGTTATATAACTTGTCCTCATACAGAATACACAGCGGAATAAATACTATCAGATACAAATACTACGTCTCGTCCTCCAGCTCATCTCCAAAGCTCCAGAATATCCAGAATATCCTGATAATATAACTCTAGGCTGCCTGTGTGGAAATTGGTGGGCACCCAGAGTTTAGAAGGGAAACAATAAACTCCGAGTCAGTCATGGTGACTGGTGTGAGATCGTAAAACAGTTATTCTTATTTATAACAACAAAAAATAATTTTTAAAGTCAATTCGAAATGCTTTTGGAAAATGAAACTACCATAAGACCTCCCGCCACACACACAATGCAAACGCAGACTTGGAGGAGATTTCTTCTTATGATAGTCAAAGATGCTTACTACGCAAAAATCAAATTCTTTTTGATATTATTATTAGTGCATAGTGGAAAACATTTTGAAAGTAGAATATAAATCTTAGCCAGCATAGGTACCATTATATTATGCCTGCTATAGCTGCCTCCTGAGGAGAGAGGTTATACAATTGAAATCGTAAAAGCTCGTATTGTTTCTTTGGATTTCCAACAAATGGTCAGGCTAAGGAACTTCCTATCCACGATGGGTACGTCCCTGGAATAGACGACCCGAGAACCTAACCGGATCTCTGCCAACACAAGGCCGGGTTACCTCTGCAAAAATAGGTAACTACTGACACGCGTATGCCATCCCCCGATCGTCACCGATCTTCCCGAGGATCCCCGATTCGCAACAAACCACATAGTAAAAATAATGCAGTAACCACAGAGGTTAAGTATCTGGGCTCCATACCATGATACCACCTTTATCCAGAAGGAATGACATACACTAAGGGGCGCTACTCCCTAGAACCTTGCCGCATTCGTCCTGTTTCGACCATTTCCGGGGTGTGAGGCTCGACGAAGTCTCGTCCACAAAGCTACGCTTTCTCAAAAAGCCCTGCTTCGGGTCAAACAAAATGATCAACCTATGATCACAAAGATATAAGATCAAACAAATGATCATATCATAAATGATCAAACACTGATCATTTCACAGCAACACTCAGTATGCCACGTTACCAAATTGGGATATATCGCTGATAAATTTCAACTACATAACCTCTGAGCTCGTACGTCTCAGAGAAGGGTGTTAAGCTAAGAGAATAAATTCTCCGCTACCAACAGAAATGTATTTGAAAGAAATCAGCTTTATATCTCAAATTGTAACGTCAGACACACAATCCATACAAGTCTGTTCCGGGATCGAACAGAACCGAAGGCACTTCTCACGAAGCCCTTGCATTTCCGGATAATTTTCAATCACGTCAGGACTTCCCGTCACTAAGGGTGATAAAACCTCTAAATCGGAGATCAGCCGATGTACAGTAACTCGACGGTAATCCTTCCGTTTTCAAAAATATCCGGTCTTCAACACCGGTCTTCGAATGCAATTCATAACGACGTATCACATATTCGGAATGGGTTATACGACCCCATGGTCCTTTCCCGGCTAACCCGAATAGTGAGCGTTTATTCAAAAATAAGTGTGGCATTCAAATTCATCCAATTCACAACAAATACCTATCTAAAGGTAATTATTGATAGTCGGTTATTTAACTATCAATAAAGATGCGCAACATCATCAGATTCTAAATAATTTTCCAAATTATTTCATCTTCCAAAATATCTTTACTAGATATATAATTTCCACACTTAACCGTTTGAAAACAATTTCAAATCAATTTCCACATTTCAATTTTATCTTTAAAAGATAAAATCTCAAAACAGTTCATTTCATATTGGAAAAGCATTTCCATACTTATTTAAAAATAAGTATTTCACAAATCTTTTATTTTCAACATTTGAAAATATTCAATATACTTAAATCAAATTAAGTATATATTCATTCTTTAAGGAAATCATAAATTTCAACATCTATTTGAGTCAAAACGAATGTTGCGTAAAACATCATTACGACGACTCGAAATCACTAGTATAGGGATTCGGATTTAGATAGATATATAAATCCCAATACTACATCAAAACATTTCCTTTCGGAAATCATTTACTATAACAACAGTGTTATAGTCCATCATTTCCTTATTTTCTCGAAAACGTCTATTTCAACAATGAACGTTGAAATCTATGCTTTCGATTCATAATACATTTTAAAACATCTTTAAAATGTTTAACTTCATTTTTAATATCACTTCTTCAAAAACGTATCCATTTTACTTAAAGTTATATTCACTGTCCAAAATCGTGAATATAATTCACTTAACCCAATTTCAATCTTTTCTACGCATTTTAATTTCAATAGAGATTCGCTATCCAAAATCGCGAATATATCTTCTTTAAAAACCTTCTATATTTAAATTCTCAAATTCAACTGATTTTGAATTTATAAACACGTTTATAAATTCTATTTCTATTTTAATAACAACTTCGACTTATAAATTTTCTTTTATTTACTTCTATAATTTACTTATCAAGATAAGTGATTTCGGATTTATAAACAACGTTTATAAATCGCATTTATACTTTATAACAATTTCCACTTATAAAATCATTTCATTTATCAACTTCTATTCATATCTCATCTAAGTGTAAAAGTCAAATTTATAAGTAAATTTCTTATAAATCTTTTATTCTACAATATCTATTTACTTTATAACTTCACGGTATAAATCTATTAATTTCATTCACTTATGAAATCCATTTATACTTCTTTCTAACACTTATAAAAATTCGTTTTATAAGTCCAATACTTCGATTTATAAAATATCAATTTTTATAAATATTTCTATACAAATCGTTTATAGTTATTCAAAAATCCCAACTTAAACCATTTTATAAATAAATCGACTTTTATTTCAAAAATGACACTTCGGTTATATTTCACTAAAAATTATAACTTTTATAACTTTAAAATTTCTAACGTTTTTAAATCAATTCAAAAATTCCATAAAACGTATATTTTCAAAAATCACTTTAAAAACCCTTTTAAAGTAAAAGTCGTTATTTTTACATTTCAAAACTGAATCCGATGATGCAACAGCATCAATCAGTCCATCACAACAGTCAATATCATATATCAATATGATAACAGAATATATCAAAATATCTGTAAATAATCAATACGGTGAGGAATCCAGTTGGATCCCTCCAACCTGTTTCCCTGCATCCACAGATGTTAGCACAATACCAATTCCGCTCCAGTACGGAATTATCGCAGTATATAGGTTTTATAAAAATCCGCTTACTAACGGCGCAATAGGGTCTCATCCGCTATACGAGGCGGGAAATCATCAATCCAATATATACATATGCCAATATGTATATATTGCTATATATATAGATATATCCTATCATATCTAATAGCACATCCAATAGCAATCATATCAGTCAATCAATAACTGTAAAAATTCCACATTCAAATTTGAGTGAGAAGATCTCACCTTGATTTTAAATTCCGTTCCAGCGTTTATTTCGAATAAAATTAAACGGCCGTTTAATTTTACTCAAAAATTTCACTGATCCCAAACACGCCCAGATCTGCGCTGCAGCGTAGAGCGCGTCGCTGCGATTCCAACGCTTCTGGTTTCGTCACATTCTGATCATGCAGCAAAAAGATATGCATTTTTAAAATTACACGAATTAAAATTATAACTAAATTTTACAATTTCTTTTAAATTTTAAACCTAACAAAATCGTGGCCGTCTATTTTCCTTGCTCCAGATCGAAGGCCACGCGACCTTCATCCCCAGGCATCACGCGCGCACGCGCATCTTCCTCCTTCCAGCTTGAACACGCGAACAAAAACCCATGTCTGCACGTCGACAAACGAAAATCGCGACCACCTCTGATCGACGAAACCCCATCACGGCTATACCATTCGAACCGCCTTCACCTTAGCTCCCCACGCTGGCCGACCGCACCCCCCTAGCGCCGCCATTCCCTCAAAAAACGCATGCGAACATACAGCCTTTGCACGAGAATTGCCGCTAAACCATTGACCCAATCACGATCTCCACCGTTGAACTTGTCAATCACACTGCCCTCTTCATTTTTGTAGTTGGAGTCGAAGTCTATCGAGGAGTGGATGAGGAGAAAATCGAGGGGAAGTGAGAACGTTTTCTGGCCCTAGAAGTTGAAGACGGCGGCTGAAGGAAGTAGATTAGGGTTTCTTGAATTGTGAAGAGGATGGGTTGCCTTTATAGAGAACCGACGAACACTATTCATCCCGGTTTTTCGAACTCCGATTTACGCGCGGTGACTAGCGTTTCTGGGGTTTACCCCGCGTTCCGAACGCAATGGAACAGGTTTCGGAAGCTAATTCGATCGTATGTGTGAGATATGGCAATAAACGATCAATTTAAATTAAACCGATTTAAATCGATTTCGAGGCGTTTTGGCTTGCCCCGGACAAACGGTAATTCCAAAAATTATGAAATTTGATATCTTACAATAATATCACATTATGGATCCGATGAAACTGGTTTCGTTCAATTCTGAGACTGTTCGAAAATTGGCTATTTTTACAATCGATAATTAAATATTAAAATATTCAATTTTCACAGATTAACTCCAAATTCAATTTTAAGAGTTCTAAAATATTTCTATAACTCCAGTATGATTAAATAAAATTTCCCAAATCATTTTCAATCATATTAACCTCGATTTTTAATTATCTCTGGAATTTCAATTATTAAATTATCGATTTAATAATCAAATTAAATCCAATATTCGAATAATAAATCATTCGACTTCTACATTCCATTTATTAATATTTAAAATTAATTAAATATTCGAATTTTAATTATCAAAAATTCTGGGTCGTTACAAACTTCCCCCCTTAAAAGAATTTCGTCCTCGAAATTACAAGTTAGGAAGAAAGGTCCTTAACTCATCTACTATTTTTCACAATTCAATAGTTCTCTCAAATTTTCAAAACAAATCTTTTTAATAAAGATTCGTTGTCATTCAACTAGCTTTCTAACTTCAATTATGAGTTTTAAACAACATTGTTTACTTCAAAATTCAATTTCGAGTTTAAATTTTAAACTTTCAAAATTTCTCAAAAATTTTCTAACGCCCTAAATTTCCGAAAAATTTCGCCAGCGTCTCCTTTGCGCGGCTAATACGGTACGACTACAAAACGTCCCTACGGACTCTCAGATTTCAAAAAGAAAAGAAAAAGCCAAGCGGCTAGAGAAATAAGTCATCAAATCTCATATTCAAATTCAAATACTTACCTTTTGTCGAGCCATTCAAATTTATCTTCGAAATTAAATTCCAATTCCTTTATACCTGTATATCCTACTAGCCATAATATCTAGTTACACATTCGAATCATTTTGCAAATTCAATTACAAATTTTCAATATAACTGCTTATATATCTTTAGCTTACTTCACTGTTGAAATTACATATTCATATCCATTCAATTTTACATTTCTAATCTCATTTGAATTCAATTTACATTTTCAATCTAATTTAGATTCAGTTTACTTCTGAATATTGAATTTCATCAATTATCTTTAGTTCACTTCAAACTAATCTTAAAACTTCATTTTATTTCACACAATTCAAATTCGTTTTCAATATTCAGTTTTAACTCCAGTTTTATTCTTTTGTTCAATCATCAAATTTTACTTAAGAATTTCACACTTCATTTCTTAAGTTCAATGTAAATATTCCATATACACATTATATTTATTTTCAATTCACTATTATGGTTTATAACCACTCATATTAAACTGGATTTCAAATATTCTATAAGTTATCAACTTATTTACATTTTGATTTATACAATCATTTATACATTCCCATTCACAATTCCAGAGTCTTTTCAACCTTTTCAAAACCATTTTTGAAAACGATTCAAATTATCCTTTGAATTTCCAAAACAAAATCAAAATTTTCCAAACAACTTCCATTTAAACAATTTGGCAGCAATTCCTCTTTTGGAAACCCGAAAATGAACACCGGTGATGTCGCGATCATCATCGGAATTATTTTCCAGCGACCGAAAAGAGTTTAGAGCTCTCATCTCTTCCAAAATAATTTTCAAATCCTTTGAAATCCATTTTCAATCAAAAAGATTTAAACTTTCCAAATCTCCAAAATTTTCAAATTCTTTTCAAAACATTTCCAAATACTTCTCTGGAATTCCGTTTAAATTACAATTCACATTTACAGTTTACATTCTCAAATTTCATTTATATGTGAATTTATTTCTTAACTTTGGAGTTACGATTTCAATTTCTTATTCAATTTCAATGATAATAATTTACTATTATTACTTCCTAACATCCATGCAACCATATACTGTAATAATTTACAGAAAAATCATTTCTTTTATATACAAAAATAGTTTTGGGCAAAATTATTTCATTCACCCTATTTAAAACAATATTGTGCCGAATTGTTCTATACAAGTGTTTAGAGATCCCTATCGATAGAGTTGTACGGACAATACCGACCAGAATCCATATACCACTCAACAAACCAATCATCACAATATAAAACAATTTTATATTCACTAACAAATACACGCTCGTATCTATTATTACACTCAAACTCATTCTAGAGTACTACTGACTCTATCTCTAATGAGTAACACCCAACAGAGCAGGGTTGTCGCTTAACCATATGCTCTGATACCAAATGTAACATCCCGAAAATTTTCGACTTTCGAAAATTCAACATCGATACTCACTTTATCGACTGTTGAACCATCGAATGCCGGAAACCCGAAAGGTTATGGTTTTAAGAAAGAAGAAAAAGGTAGAAGAAGAAGATAGAAGAAAAAGAAAGAAGAAGAACAACAGAACAACATCAGAACAGAAACAATATCAGAATCTTACACATCGCAGCGGAACAATATATAATAGATAAACACTAGTCTTTTAAAACAAAGAACTATATCAGTTTATACATACATCAATCAGAGTCAATATACAACAATGGACAGTTATATAACTTGTCCTCATACAGAATACACAGCGGAATAAATACTATCAGATACAAATACTACGTCTCGTCCTCCAGCTCATCTCCAAAGCTCCAGAATATCCAGAATATCCTGATAATATAACTCTAGGCTGCCCGTGTGGAAATTGGTGGGCACCCAGAGTTTAGAAGGGAAACAATAAACTCCGAGTCAGTCATGGTGACTGGTGTGAGATCGTAAAACAGTTATTCTTATTTATAACAACAAAAAATAATTTTTAAAGTCAATTCGAAATGCTTTTGGAAAATGAAACTACCATAAGACCTCCCGCCACACACACAATGCAAACGCAGACTTGGAGGAGATTTCTTCTTATGATAGTCAAAGATGCTTACTACGCAAAAATCAAATTCTTTTTGATATTATTATTAGTGCATAGTGGAAAACATTTTGAAAGTAGAATATAAATCTTAGCCAGCATAGGTACCATTATATTATGCCTGCTATAGCTGCCTCCTGAGGAGACAGGTTATACAATTGAAATCGTAAAAGCTCGTATTGTTTCTTTGGATTTCCAACAAATGGTCAGGCTAAGGAACTTCCTATCCACGATGGGTACGTCCCTGGAATAGACGACCCGAGAACCTAACCGGATCTCTGCCAACACAAGGCCGGGTTACCTCTGCAAAAATAGGTAAATACTGACACGCGTATGCCATCCCCCGATCGTCACCGATCTTCCCGAGGATCCCCGATTCGCAACAAACCACATAGTAAAAATAATGCAGTAACCACAGAGGTTAAGTATCTGGGCTCCATACCATGATACCACCTTTATCCAAAAGGAATGACATACACTAAGGGGTGCTACTCCCTAGAACCTTGCCGCATTCGTCCTGTTTCGACCATTTCCGGGGTGTGAGGCTCGACGAAGTCTCGTCCACAAAGCTACGCTTTCTCAAAAAGCCCTGCTTCGGGTCAAACAAAATGATCAACCTATGATCACAAAGATATAAGATCAAACAAATGATCATATCATAAATGATCAAACACTGATCATTTCACAGCAACACTCAGTATGCCACGTTACCAAATTGGGATATATCGCTGATAAATTTCAACTACATAACCTCTGAGCTCGTACGTCTCAGAGAAGGGTGTTAAGCTAAGAGAATAAATTCTCCGCCACCAACAGAAATGTATTTGAAAGAAATCAGCTTTATATCTCAAATTGTAACGTTAGACACACAATCCATACAAGTCTGTTCCGGGATCGAACAGAACCGAAGGCACTTCTCACGAAGCCCTTGCATTTCCGGATAATTTTCAATCACGTCAGGACTTCCCGTCACTAAGGGTGATAAAACCTCTAAATCGGAGATCAGCCGATGTAGAGTAACTCGACAGTAATCCTTCCGTTTTCAAAAATATCCGGTCTTCAACACCGGTCTTCGAATGCAATTCATAACGACGTATCACATATTCGGAATGGGTTATACGACCCCATGGTCCTTTCCCGGCTAACCCGAATAGTGAGCGTTTATTCAAAAATAAGTGTGGCATTCAAATTCATCCAATTCACAACAAATACCTATCTAAAGGTAATTATTGATAGTCGGTTATTTAACTATCAATAAAGATGCGCAACATCATCAGATTCTAAATAATTTTCCAAATTATTTCATCTTCCAAAATATCTTTACTAGATATATAATTTCCACACTTAACCGTTTGAAAACAATTTCAAATCAATTTCCACATTTCAATTTTATCTTTAAAAGATAAAATCTCAAAACAGTTCATTTCATATTGGAAAAGCATTTCCATACTTATTTAAAAATAAGTATTTCACAAATCTTTTATTTTCAACATTTGAAAATATTCAATATACTTAAATCAAATTAAGTATATATTCATTCTTTAAGGAAATCATAAATTTCAACATCTATTTGAGTCAAAACGAATGTTGCGTAAAACATCGTTACGACGACTCGAAATCACTAGTATAGGGATTCGGATTTAGATAGATATATAAATCCCAATACTACATCAAAACATTTCCTTTCGGAAATCATTTACTATAACAACAGTGTTATAGTCCATCATTTCCTTATTTTCTCGAAAACGTCTATTTCAACAATGAACGTTGAAATCTATGCTTTCGATTCATAATACATTTTAAAACATCTTTAAAATGTTTAACTTCATTTTTAATATCACTTCTTCAAAAACGTATCCATTTTACTTAAAGTTATATTCACTGTCCAAAATCGTGAATATAATTCACTTAACCCAATTTCAATCTTTTCTACGCATTTTAATTTCAATAGAGATTCGCTATCCAAAATCGCGAATATATCTTCTTTAAAAACCTTCTATATTTAAATTCTCAAATTCAACTGATTTTGAATTTATAAACACGTTTATAAATTCTATTTCTATTTTAATAACAACTTCGACTTATAAATTTTCTTTTATTTACTTCTATAATTTACTTATCAAGATAAGTGATTTCGGATTTATAAACAACGTTTATAAATCGCATTTATACTTTATAACAATTTCCACTTATAAAATCATTTCATTTATCAATTTCTATTCATATCTCATCTAAGTGTAAAAGTCAAATTTATAAGTAAATTTCTTATAAATCTTTTATTCTACAATATCTATTTACTTTATAACTTCACGTTATAAATCTATTAATTTCATTCACTTATGAAATCCATTTATACTTCTTTCTAACACTTATAAAAATTTGTTTTATAAGTCCAATACTTCGATTTATAAAATATCAATTTTTATAAATCTTTCTATACAAATCGTTTATAGTTATTCAAAAATCCCAACTTAAACCATTTTATAAATAAATCGACTTTTATTTCAAAAACGACACTTCGGTTATATTTCACTAAAAATTACAACTTTTATAACTTTACAATTTCTAACGTTTTTAAATCAATTCAAAAATTCCATAAAACGTATATTTTCAAAAATCACTTTAAAAGCCCTTTTAAAGTAAAAGTCGTTATTTTTACATTTCAAACTGAATCCGATGATGCAACAGCATCAATCAGTCCATCACAACAGTCAATATCATATATCAATATGATAACAGAATATATCAAAATATCTGTAAATAATCAATACGGTGAGGAATCCAGTTGGATCCCTCCAACCTGTTTCCCTGCATCCACAGATGTTAGCACAATACCAATTCCGCTCCAGTACGGAATTATCGCGGTATATAGGTTTTATAAAAATCCGCTTACTAACGGCGCAATAGGGTCTCATCCGCTATACGAGGCGGGAAATCATCAATCCAATATATACATATGCCAATATGTATATATTGCTATATATATAGATATATCCTATCATATCTAATAGCACATCCAATAGCAATCATATCAGTCAACCAATAACTGTAAAAATTCCACATTCAAATTTGAGTGAGAAGATCTCACCTTGATTTTAAATTCCGTTCCAGCGTTTATTTCGAATAAAATTAAACGGCCGTTTAATTTTACTCAAAAATTTCACTGATCCCAAACACGCCCAGATCTGCGCTGCAGCGTAGAGCGCGTCGCTGCGATTCCAACGCTTCTGGTTTCGTCACATTCTGATCATGCAGCAAAAAGATATGCATTTTTAAAATTACACGAATTAAAATTATAACTAAATTTTACAATTTCTTTTAAATTTTAAACCTAACAAAATCGTGGCCGTCTATTTTCCTTGCTCCAGATCGAAGGCCACGCGACCTTCATCCCCAGGCATCACGCGCGCACGCGCATCTTCCTCCTTCCAGCTTGAACACGCGAACAAAAACCCATGTCTGCACGTCGACAAACGAAAATCGCGACCACCTCTGATCGACGAAACCCCATCACGGCTATACCATTCGAACCGCCTTCACCTTAGCTCCCCACGCTGGCCGACCGCACCCCCCTAGCGCCGCCATTCCCTCAAAAAACGCACGCGAACATACAGCCTTTGCACGAGAATTGCCGCTAAACCATTGACCCAATCACGATCTCCACCGTTGAACTTGTCAATCACACTGCCCTCTTCATTTTTGTAGTTGGAGTCGAAGTCTATCGAGGAGTGGATGAGGAGAAAATCGAGGGGAAGTGAGAACGTTTTCTGGCCCTAGAAGTTGAAGACGGCGGCTGAAGGAAGTAGATTAGGGTTTCTTGAATTGTGAAGAGGATGGGTTGCCTTTATAGAGAACCGACGAACACTATTCATCCCGGTTTTTCGAACTCCGATTTACGCGCGGTGACTAGCGTTTCTGGGGTTTACCCCGCGTTCCGAACGCAATGGAACAGGTTTCGGAAGATAATTCGATCGTATGTGTGAGATATGGCAATAAACGATCAATTTAAATTAAACCGATTTAAATCGATTTCGAGGCGTTTTGGCTTGCCCCGGACAAACGGTAATTCCAAAAATTACGAAATTTGAAATCTTACAATAATATCACATTATGGATCCGATGAAACTGGTTTCGTTCAATTCTGAGACTGTTCGAAAATTGGCTATTTTTACAGTCGATAATTAAATATTAAAATATTCAATTTTCACAGATTAACTCCAAATTCAATTTTAAGAGTTCTAAAATATTTCTATAACTCCAGTATGATTAAATAAAATTTCCCAAATCATTTTCAATCATATTAACCTCGATTTTTAATTATCTCTGGAATTTCAATTATTAAATTATCGATTTAATAATCAAATTAAATCCAATATTCGAATAATAAATCATTCGACTTCTACATTCCATTTATTAATATTTAAAATTAATTAAATATTCGAATTTTAATTATCAAAAATTCTGGGTCGTTACAAAATCTGTTTGAATCTACGGCATTTTGAGTACAAGTGAAGTACGGGTGCCGACTTTCGAAAATTCAACATCGATACTCACTTTATCGACTGCCGAGCCATCGAATGCCGAAAACTCGAAAAGTTATGGTTTTAAGAAAAAGAAAAAGTAGAAGAAGAAGAAAAAGAGAAGAAAGAAAGAAGAAGAACAACAAAACAACATCAGAACAGAAAACAATATCAGAATCTCACATATCGCAGCGGAACAATATATAATAAATAAACACTAGTCTTTTAAAACAAAGAACTATATCAGTTTATTACATTACATCACATCATATCATCAGAGTCAATAAACAACAATGGACAGTTACATAAACTTGTCCTCATACAGAATACACAGCGGAATAAATACTATCAGATACAAATACTACGTCTCGCCATCCAGCCTATCTCCAAGCTCCAGAATATCCAGAATATCCTGATAATATAACTCTAGGCTGCCCGTGTGGAAATTGGTGGGCACCCAGAGTTTAGAAGGGAACAATAAACTCCGAGTCAGTCATGGTGACTGGTGTGAGATCGTAAAACAGTTATTTATCTTTACAATAAACAACAGAAAAATTTTAAAGTCAATTCGCAATGCTTTTGGAAAATGAAACTACCATAAGACCTCCCACCACACACACAATGCAAACGCAGACTTGGAGGAGATTTCTTCTTATGATAGTCAAAGATGCTTACTACGCAAAAATCAAATTCTTTTTGATATTATTATTAGTGCATAGTGGAAAACATTTCGAAAGTAGAATATTAATCTTAGCCAGCATAGGTACCATTATATTATGCCTGCTATAGCGGCCTCCTGAGGAGACAGGTTATACAATTGAAATCGTAAAGGCTCGTATTGTTTCTTTGGATTTCCAACAAATGGCCAGGCTAAGGAACTTCCTATCCACGATGGGTACGTCCCTGGAATAGACGACCCGAGAACCTAACCGGATCTCCGCCAACACAAGGCCGGGTTACCTCTGCAAAAATAGGTAACTACTGACACGCGTATGCCATCCCCCGATCGTCACCGATCTTCCCGAGGATCCCCGATTTCCAACAAACCACATAGATAATAATAATGCAGTAACCACAGAGGTTAAGTATCTGGGCTCCATACCATGATACCACCTTTATCCAGAAGGAATGACATACACTAAGGGGCGCTACTCCCTAGAACCTTACCGCATTCTTCCTGTTTCGACCATTTCCGGGGTGTGAGGCTCGACGAAGTCTCGTCCACAAAGCTACGCTTTCTCAAAAAGCCCTGCTTCGGGTCAAACAAAATGATCAACCTATGATCACCAAGATATAAGATCAAACAAATGATCATATCACAAATGATCAAACATTGATCATTTCACAGCAACACTCAGTATGCCACGTTACCAAATTGGGATATATCGCTGATAAATTTCAACTACATAACCTCTGAGCTCGTACGTCTCAGAGAAGGGTGTTAAGCTAAGAGAATAAATTCTCCGCCACCAACAGAAATGTATTTGAAAGAAATCAGCTTTATATCTCAAATTGTAACGTCAGACACACAATCCATACAAGTCTGTTCCGGGATCGAACAGAACCGAAGGCACTTCTCACGAAGCCCTTGCATTTCCGGATAATTTTCTAATCATGTCAGGACTTCCCGTCACTAAGGGTGATAAAACCTCTAAACCGAAGATCAGTCGGTGTAGAGTAACTCGACGGTAATCCTTCCATTTTCAAAAATATCCGGTCTTCAACACCGGTCTTCAAATGCGATTCATAACGACGTATCACATATTCGGAATGGGTTATACGACCCCATGGTCCTTTCCCGGCTAACCCGAATAGTGAGCGATTATTCAAAAATAAGTGTGGCATTCAAATTCATCCAATTCACAACAAATGTCATTCAAGGTAATTATCGATAGTCGGTTATTTAACTATCAATAAAGATGCGCAACATCATCAGATTCCAAATAATTTTCTCAAATTATTTTATCTTCAAAAATATCTTTTACTAGATATAAAATTTCCACACTTAACCATTTGAAAACAATTTTCAAATCAATTTCCACATTTCATTTTATCTTTGAAGATAAAATCTCAAGACAGTTCATTTCATATTGGAAAAGCATTTCCATACTTATTTAAATAATAAGTATTTCACAATCATTTATTTTCAACATTTGAAAATATTCGATATACTTAAATCAATATTAAGTATATATTCATTCTTTAAGGAAATCATTTACTATAACAACATTTATTCGAGTCAAAACGAATGTTGCGTAAAACATCGTTACGACGACTCAAAATCATTAGTATTGGGATTCGAATTTTTAAGATAGATATATAAATCCCAATACTATATAAAAACATTTCCTTTCGGAAATCATCTACTATAACAACAGTGTTATAGTCCACCATTTCCTTAAATTTCTCGAAAACGTCTATTTCAACAAGAACTGTTGAAATCTATGTTTTCGATATTTAACACATTTTTAAAACATCGTTAAAAACAATTTAACTTCATTTTTAAAATATCACTTCTTCAAAAATGAATCCATTTTATTCAATAATATATTCACTGTCCAAAATCGTGAATATATCTTCTTTAATAATCTTCCATATTTAATTTATCAAATTCAATCTATTTCGAATTTATAAACACGTCTATAAATTCTATTTCCATTTATAAAAACTACAATTTATAAATCTTCTTTATTAACTAGTTCAATTCATAACTCAATTTTTATACTAACGGTCCATCTTATAAGTTAATACTTATAATTCATTTATTTTCAAAAATCGTTCTTTTAAAACTTTACAATTGTAAAGTTCATCCCTTTATAAATCATTTTAACATCATTTCCATTTTAAATTCACATTCCCTTATTTCAATTGGATTCATTTTTCCAAATATTCACTTTTGAATCTAAAATTGGATTTCAAATTAATTTCTAATTCTACTTTAACTCCAAATCAATTACAAATTGATTTCTAAATTTATTTTCACTACTAAAATAAATTCTTATTCTTTTCAAATTATTCAATATCCTGTTTTTAAAAGGGATTCTTCAAATTGAAATCATTTTTCATTGATTTCCCAAATTATTTCAATTTACCAATTAAATTCCTAATTGGATTTCCAACTCGATGAACCCCAGATCGAAACCCCATTTCAGTTTTTTTTCTCGATTGTAACCTGGTATAAACAATTTTATACATTTCGTTAATATTCGAACAAATAACATCCCGAAAATTTTCGACTTTCGAAAATTCAACATCGATACTCACTTTATCGACTGTTGAGCCATCGAATGCCGGAAACCCGAAAGGTTATGGTTTTAAGAAAGAAGAAAAAGGTAGAAGAAGAAGATAGAAGAAAAAGAAAGAAGAAGAACAACAGAACAACATCAGAACAGAAACAATATCAGAATCTTACACATCGCAGTGGAACAATATATAATAGATAAATGAATATCATTTAAAACAAAGAACTATATCATTTTATACATACATCAATCATCAGAGTCAATATACAACAATGGACAGTTATATAAACTTGTCCTCATACAGAATACACAGCGGAATAAATACTATCAGATACAAATACTACGTCTCGCCATCCAGCTTGCTTCCAAAGCTCCAGAATATCCAGAATATCCTGATAATATAACTCTAGGCTGCCCGTGTGGAAATTGGTGGGCACCCAGAGTTTAGAAGGGAACAATAAACTCCGAGTCAGTCATGGTGACTGGTGTGAGATCGTAAAACAGTTATTCTTATTTATAACAACAAAAAATAATTTTTAAAGTCAATTCGAAATGCTTTTGGAAAATGAAATCGACTGCTGAGCCATCGAATGCCGGAAACCCGGAAAGTTATGGTTTTAAGAAAGAAGAAAAAGTAGAAGAAGAAGAAGATAGAAGAAAAAGAGAAGAAAGAAAGACAAAACAACAACAGATACAGGACAGAGACAATATCAGAATCTCACATATCGCAGCGGAACAATATATAATAGATAAATCAGTAATCTTTAAAACAAAGAACTATATCATTTTATACATACATCAGTCATCAGAGTCAATATACAACAATGGACAGTTATATAACTTGTCCTCATACAGAATACACAGCGGAATAAATATATCAGATACAAGTACTACGTCTCGTCATCCAGCTTATCTCCAAAGCTCCAGAATATCCTGATAACATAACTCTAGGCTGCCCGTGTGGAAATTTGTGGGCACCCAGAGTTTAGAAGGGAACAATAAACTCCGAGTCAGTCATGGTGACTGGTGTGAGATCGTAAAACAGTTATTCTTTAAAATAAACAACAGGAAAATTTTAAAGTCAATTTCGCAATGCTTTTGGAAAATGAAACTACCATAAGACCTCCCGCCACACACACAATGCAAACGCAGAATTGGAGGAGATTTCTTCTTATGATAGTCAAAGATGCTTACTACGCAAAATCAAATCATTTTGATAATATTATTAGTGCATAGTGTAGAAATCATTTTGAAAGTATAATATTAATCTTAGCCAACATACGACCAGTATCGTATGCCTACTATAGCTACTATGTTCAATAGCAGGTTACCGCCACATTCCATAGCAGGTAATACAACTAAAACCGTACACGTCACGTATTGTTTCTTTGGATTTCCAACAAATGGTCAGGCTAAGGAACTTCCTATCCACGATGGGCACGTCCCTGGAATAGACGACCCGAGAACCTAACCGGATCTCTGCCAACACAAGGCCGGGTTACCTCTGCAAAAATAGGTAACTACTGACACGCGTATGCCATCCCCCGATCGTCACCGATCTTCCCGAGGATCCCCGATTCGCAACAAACCACATAGATAATAATAATGCAGTAACCACAGAGGTTAAGTATCTGGGCTCCATACCATGATACCACCTTTATCCAGAAGGAATGACATACACTAAGGGGCGCTACTCCCTAGAACCTTGCTGCATCCTTCCTGTTTCGACCATTTCCGGGGTGTGAGGCTCGATGAAGTCTCGTCCACAAAGCTACGCTTTCTCAAAAAGCCCTGCTTCGGGTCAAAAAAAATGATCAACCTATGATCACAAAGATATAAGATCAAACAAATGATCATATCACAAATGATCAAACACTGATCATTTCACAGCAACACTCAGTATGCCACGTTACCAAATTGGGATATATCGCTGATAAAGTTCAACTACATAACCTCTGAGCTCGTACGTCTCAGAGAAGGGTGTTAAGCTAAGAGAATAAATTCTCCGCCACCAACAGAAATGTATTTGTAAGAAATCAGCTTTATATCTCAAATTGTAACGTCAGACACACAATCCATACAAGTCTGTTCCGGGATCGAACAGAACCGAAGGCACTTCTCACGAAGCCCTTGCATTTCCGGATAATTTTCAATCACGTCAGGACATCCCGTCACTAAGGGTGATAAAACCTCTAAATCGAAGATCAGTCGATGTAGAGTAACTCGACGGTAATCCTTCCGTTTTCAAATATATCCGGTCTTCAACACCGGTCTTCAAATGCGATTCATAACGACGTATCACATATTCGGAATGGGTTATACGACCCCATGGTCCTTTCCCGGTTAACCCGAATAGTGAGCGATTATTCAAAAATAAGTGTGGCATTCAAATTCATCCAATTTACAACAAATACCTATCTAAAGGTAATTATTGATAGTCGGTTATTTAACTATCAATAAAGATGCGCGACATCATCAGATTCCAAATAATTTTCCAAATTATTCATTCTTCAAAAATATCTTTTACTAGATATAAAATTTCCACACTTTAACCATTTGAAAACAAATTTCAAATATTCACATTTCATTTTATCTTTGAAGATAAAATCTCAAAACAGTTCATTTCATATTGGAAAAGCATTTCCATACTTATTTAAAATAAGTAATTCACAAATCTATTTATTTTCAACACTTAGAAAATATTCGATATACTTAAATCAAAATTAAGTATATATATCTCATTCTTTTAAGGAAATCATTCTTAAAACACATTTATTTGAGTCAAAACGAATGTTACGTAAAACATCGTTACGACGACTCAAAATCACTAGTATAGGGATTCGAAATTAAGATAGGTATATAAATCCCAATACTACATAAAACATTTCCTTTCGGAAATCATTTACTATAACAACAGTGTTATAGTCCACCATTTCCTTCTACTTCTCGAAAACGTCTATTTCAACAATAAAATGTTGAAATCTATGGTTTCGATATTTAACACATTTTAAAACATCTTTTAAACAATTACTTCATTTCATATATCATTTTCCAAAACATATCCATTTTATTTAAGAATATATTCACTGTCCAAAATCGTGAATATACTTCGTTATCCAAATTCAACATTTCTACCCATTTTATTTCAATAAAAATTCGCTATCCAAAATCGCGAATATATCTTCTTTAAAAATCTTCTATATTTTAATTTATCAAATTCTATCGATTTCGAATTTATAAAACAACGTTTATAAATTCTATTACTATTTTCTAACGACTTCAATTTAATAAATCTCCTTTATAAATAATTCGATAAATATTCCATCTAAAGGAAAAAATCCAATTTATAAGTTAATCTCTTATAAATCTTTTATTCTACAGTTTCATCCATTTTATAACTTCACAATTTATAAACCTATAAATTTCATTCACTTACGGATTCCATAATATTTCATTTTTTACACTTATAAAAACTCATCTTATAATTCCAATATTTGATTTAAAAAAAATATCAATTTTAATAAATCTTTTTACACACATCGTTTATGGTTATTCAAAAATCCCAACTTAAACCATTTTACAAATAAATCGACTTTTATTTTAAAAACGACACTTCGGTTATATTTCACTAAAAATTCTAACTTTTATAACTTTAAATTTTACGTTTATAAATCGATTCAAAAATTCCATAAAACGTATATTTTCAAAAATCACTTTAAAAACCTTTTTAAAGTAAAAGTCGTTATTTTTTACATTTCAAAACTGAATCCGATGATGCAACAACATCAATCAGTCCATCACAACAGTCAATATAATATATCATCATATGATAACAGAATATATCAAAATATCTGTAAATAAGCAATACGGTGAGGAATCCAGTTGGATCCCTCCAACCTGTTTCCCTGCATCCACAGACGTTAGCACAATACCAATTCCGCTCCAGTATGGAATTATCGCGGTATATGGGTTTTTATAAATCCGCTTACTAACGGCGCAATAGGGTCTCATCCGCTATACGAGGCGGGAATCAATCAATCCAATATATACATATGCCAATATGTATATATCGCTATATATAGATATATATCCTATAATATCTAATATCACATCCAATATAGCAATCATATCAATCAATAATAACTGCAAAAATTCCACATTCGATTTGAGTGAGAAAATCTCACCTTGATTTTCTCGATAGCAATTCGTAGCGTTTTATTTCGAATGAAATTAAACGGACGTTTAATCTCACTCAAAATTTTCACTGACCCCAATCGTTTCCAATCCAGTTCCATTGCGAAGTATTCGACAAAACGAAGCCAACGCTTTTCGTTTCGAAATTTTCCGACCTCGCAGCAAATAGATATGCATTTTTAAACTTTACACGATATAAAATATACTAATTTACATTTTCAGTTTTAATTTCTAACCCTAGGCAATCTGGACCGTTGATTTCGAATGGAGAAAAACGTGGCCACTCCCTTTATCTTCTCCAAACACGTTCGCTACTCCCAGTATTTGCACGCAAGAAACCCATCAAGGCCGCCGATATGTATCCATTTATCGAGCCACCATCCAACGTCGAGAGGTCGATCGAATGCCACCGTTTCGAAGCTCGTCGCGAGCTCGACCATCTCCCTCGACCACGGTAGGTCCGGTCGCCCCCTCTGCCAAGAAAACGTTCGTGAACGTGATGCTTCAAACTGAGATTGCCGACTATCTACTTTGTTAATTACGATCACAACCGTACGTATTCAAAGCTCTCACGAATCTCTACAATTTATTAGTTGACAATCTTTGCTAAAAACGTGTGGATTGGGAGTAATTGATGGAAGAAATTCGATCATTTCTGGCCTTCCATTTTGAAGGTGGCGGCTGAGACATTCAGAAACCCTAGGCTCGTTTGTTTTGTGAAAAATAGAATGATAAAGGGCTTTTATAGAAAGTTATCTCAACACTATTCATCCGAAAAATTTCGAACTCCGATTCGAGCGTGCCGGCTGACGTTCGTAAGGTTTACCCCACGTTCCGAACGTAATGGAACAGGTTTCGGAAGCTAATTCGATCGTCTGTGCGAGATACGGAGCAAAACGATCGATTTAAAATTAAACCGATTAAATCGATTTCGAGACGTTTTAATTTGTACCGGACAAACGGTAAATCCAAAAATTATAAAATTTGAAACCATGCAATAATTTCACATTACGGATCCGATGAAACTGGTTTCGTCGAAATCCGAGACCTTTTGAAAAATGACTATTTTTAACTCGACGATTTAAAATTAAAACGATATCGATGTGTTTCGAGCTGCCACGGTCAAACGACAACTCCGATTGATACGAAAATTGAAATCCGATAATAACTAACTATTACGGATCCAATGGAACTGGTCTCGTTCAATTCTGAGACTGTTCGAAAATTGGCTATTTTTACAGTCGATAATTAAATATTAAAATATTCAATTTTCACAGATTAACTCCAAATTCAATTTTAAAAGTTCTATAACCTTTCTATAACTCCAGTATGATAAAATAAAATTTTCCAAATCATTTTCAATCATTTTTAATCCAGATTTAAATTATTTCTGGAATTTCACTATTAAATTATTGATTTAATTATCCAATTAAACTCAATATTCGAATTTTAAATTATCCGACTTATTAATTCCACTCATTAATATTTAAAATCAATTAAATATTCGAATTTTAATTATCAAAAATTCTGGGTCGTTACACCGCTCCACCTCGAACAACACTCCCAAATCAAGGGTGCGCACCAAATCAATCACAAGTAATAGAATGGTATCGAAGAAGTGTGTCCGATAAGAGGTGCTACCTCACTGGTCCGAGATCGCTCCTGTTTTAGCCACCTTATGCCAACTCACGGGAGTTGGGTCCATGTATATACCTTAGGATCATCGTCACCATCCTACTTCATTCTGGAAACTACACCGCGTACACAGTTGTCAAAGTGGTTTTAGGTATCGACAGAGAGTATGTCCATATTCGATCCCGGTCTCTTTAACAACCAATCATTATTATAACCCGTGGTTATAATTTAAAAAACAGTTTATACTTCAAAATAGAATTTCAAATCCAAATCTTTATCAAAATAAAGATTAAATCAATTCCCAACCATTTCAATATATTTAAAATATCATATCATTTCAAAACTTCATTTCAAATCATTTCAATATATCAAAATATCATATCTTTCCAAAACTTCATTTCAAATCATTTTAATATATCAAAATATCAAATCTTTCCAAAACTTCATTTCAAATCATTTTAATATACCAAAATATCATTTGAGTTCAAATCTAAATATTCAACTTTAAATACTTTTTAAATTTAAAGGTATCATTCATTTATTATCATTTCAAGTTACCTTTTAAATAGTTTATATTTCAATCAAAATAATTCATCTAAACCATTTAATAATGTAAGTATTATATTTCAAATCAAGTATTCAATTTCCAAAGTTTCAATTCAATTCATTCATTTATTTCAATTAAATTTCCAAAGACCATTTCAAATCTTATAAATTTCAAATATAGATTTAATCCATAAAATAACTATTCAAATTATAAAATTAATTTCAAAGCTTTAATATCCTATATTTCATAAGTCCAATATCTTTTAAAAGATTCAAATTACAAGTAAATCAAATAATTTTCATACTAATATAAACTTCAATTATTCATTCAAATATTTAATATCATTTATTTAATTTATATTTAAATACCATTTAACCACATTTTCAAAATAGTTGTATTTCCCAAATCAACTATGCCATTTAAATCATTTAAAGTCAATTCATTATATTTAATAATTAAATATCTAATTTCCAAAATTTAGTCTTTTTTAAAGATCATTAATTCATTTGAAGTTATTAAACAAAGAAAAATCAACTTTCGCAACACTTAGAAAATGCTACGAAATGTTATGTTCAAAAATAGTTCATTAACAAAAGACGGCATTTAAAATGATGCAATATCTTAATTTAGTTTCAATTAAAACTTTAGTTAAATTTAAAACTATAGCACTAACAAAGTGCTATAATAACCCTTAGTTCAAATTTGCTGTTTGGTTCATTTAAAACAACTACAGCATTTTCCAATGCTGTAATATCTTTACATTACATTTCAAAATGCTGTCAAATCAAATTCAGAGTTTTATTTACAATTTCACACATAATTAACTTTTAATATAAATCATTTTAACTTATGAAATCATATATTTTCACATCTAAAAACAATCATTTAAATACCTTTATTTCTATGATTTTATAAAGTCAAATTTCCATACAAAAATCAAATTAAATAACAATTAAATTTTCATTTCTTTAATTAAATTCTTAACTTAACAACTAAGTTTAAATTTCCAAAATATAACTTATTTCCATTTATTTTACTTAATTAAAATTTCACTTTTAACAAAATTCACAATTTCCAATTTAAGTTATATTTCAAAATTTTCAACTTAAACATTCATTTATTCCATATTTTAATTTATACAAAATCATTAACACTTTTAAATATTATTATTACTTAATAAAAATCATTAAATTCATCTTTTAAATCAAATTTGTCATATATTCATACTTTAAATAAATTCCATTTATAAACAAAATCATAAATTTCAAAATTTACTTATATTCCAAATTCTACTTCACCATTTACTTAATTCATTATTTAATTTATAGAAAATCACTAATATTTCTATAAAAGTCATTTTAATAATATTTAAATCAAAATATCATAATATTTACATTTTTTTAAATATTTTACAAATTTCAGGAAAATATATAAACCACGGGTCTGTATATAATTTTCTAGCCTAGGTCAAGTGATACGGATATATATCATTTCAATCCGCAGTTTACAAAGAAAAACCGGGTTCTATCATTTCAAACCCACAATCCCAAGCTAAATAAAATAAATAAAAAGTCGCTCAGGCTTATCATTTCAGCCCATAACAATCTTTCCCTATCCTAAAGTCCGTTCGGGTATGTATCATTTCAACCCATAGTGATTTCTATACTAACAGGGAACTTGCAGTGTGACAAACTGATAAAATAACAGAATAGCAAGAAATAACAGTAATAGATGATATAACATATATAATAACAGAGGAAACATTATATGGTCATAATATAATAGTTATAACAGGATGATATAATTTTACAGATTCAAATGGTGTCAGTTTACTAGTTATATAAGTACAAATCGTCTGGTGAGAATTACTCACTTGTATAAGCTGGAGATGACAACCCCAAACACACAACAAAGATTTCCAGAGGCACGAAAGCACGACAATGATTTGAGATTTGGAGAGCCGAAGTTAATTTCCTTGAATACATGAAACAAACCAAACAAATGTACATGAATAAAACACTTCACAAAGATTTAAACAGCTTGTGTATTTATGCACAAAACAAATCCAAACCAATTGCACTTGCCTCCATCTCACATAGGCTCATCCATGGATGAAAACACACAACAAAATCTTGCATTAGGGTCTGGTTGTGGACCTATAGGGGTCGGCCTAGCCTAGGGAAGATGGTGCAAATGTTCGTGATGCTAGAGGCTAACAACACAAGGCAAAACATGGATTTCTATGCCACTTTTGGGCTCGGCCAAGGCATAGAGGGGCATGGCAATTTCAGGTGTGGGCTGTAGAGGGTGTGCAGAGGTGTTTTAGGTTGAGATCAGGCCAGTGGAGGTGGTGGTTGGTCGGCCTAGGTGGAAGAGAGAGGTGGTGATAGGTGTATGGGCTTGGCTAGCAAATATAAGTGATGTTGGTTCAATTTTGGGTGGTTCTTCATCATTAGGGCTCATGGCCATGGGATGGGGAGGGGCTGGAGGTGATGTTGGCCAGAGGGGGAGGTGGTGGAGGTGGCCTAGGGGGAGGAGTGGTGCTGGCCGATTGTAACGACCCGTAAATTTCAACTGTTTTAATAACGTAATTAGTTGAAATTTTGTGAAATTTTAAACGATAAAATTTTGAAATATAAATTTAATATTTGGAATGCGTCTAGTTAAACATAGCAACTGGTAAATTTTCGTCCAAAAATATGAAAGTTTATTTCGCGCGTAAATTTACTTCAATTTAATCAGTTAAAAAGCAATGAAAATAAAATGTTTTCAGAACCTAAATATTTTTACATAGAAAAATTCTAAAGCATCTTCTGAGCAAGATGTCAGTTTGTCGTTTTTCCAAATTCGGAAATCTTTGGCTCCGTCGATCTTATTTTTCAGCGTTTTTCTTGCTTTTCCGCCAGTAGAAAAATTCGAATTTTATAAATTCAATCGTACCACCGATATCCGTATACCATTGTGATCGTCTCCTCGTGTTGATCTCTACGGTATATTCGATTGTCAAATTCGGAGTCCGGTGTACGTTGCACTTTGCGTAACGCCTGCCGTATCGGTTCCGAAATTTTTGGGCTGTCTAACTACTCGTGACATTCATTTGTTCACCGTATATTAAACCAATAGCCACTTGTTTTCATATTCCCGTAATTATAACTTGACTGTTGCTTTTCTTGGTTCTCTCATCTTCTCGGTTTCATTGGAATACAATTTAATACGACGATTCATTTCTCCTCATTTCGTTGGCGTTGCTCTGAATAAAGCAAATAAAAAACTTTTGTTGTCTCCTTCATGTAAGCCATCTCCTCCTCTGGCACCCTTTCATCCATTTCTAGAAAAAAAAAGAAGGCAAACAAAGTCTTATTTCTCCTGTAGCCACTTGCATGTTCCCTTCTTCCATTTCTTTACCGCATGCATACGTTCCACCACCCTCTCAACAACCGCGTCATCCGCCTCCAACAGGGAAAACTCCACTCGGCCTCCACTTCCCCTGACAATCTTCCACCTCACCGCACCACCATTCACCTCCGCCTCTTCCTTGCGTCACCAACCTTCCACCGTTCGTCACCTCGCGCGCAGCTCCTCCGAGCTATCACTCCCTCACCGCGACGGCCACCGAAGTCCATCCACCTCCAGTGAAGCACGCGAGCCCAGCAGCTCCTGCCGATCCATTTCTTCCCCACCGAACAGCATCCACTCGACCCGACCACAGCTTCCACCCGCCGAAACTCCTCCCTAAGTCAGCCAAGCCCCTCCTTCTTCGCAACCATCTGTCTCCGTGTTGCCAACTCGTACTCATGTTTCTCGACCACCGTTCAGACCTTGTGCCACCTCCTTGAACTGAGCCACCTTTCTCCAGCAGCCGACAAACCCTTCCACTTGTGCAACCTGTCCCCTCCTCCAAACAACAGTGCCTTCCTTCCTTTGTTTTGGTTGTTGGCTGGATATGGCGGTTAATATAACGTATAGGTATATTTATATAATTTGTGTCTGTATGTTGATATATATATATATGCTAAACTGGTTTTATTATAAAATTATATGTCATATACAAGTCAGATTGGTTATATATACGTTTGTATGTGCAAGTAATATATATATATAAAAAGAAAGGTTAAGTTGCATTTGCCATTGATTTATATATGTATACATATTACCATGGGTATGTCAGTAATTTATAGATGTTATTTATAATGGTTTATATATATATATATATATATATATAAATTAGCAAACTGTTACCTGGAAGAATTCAAGATTCTATCTATACTTATTCGTATAAGTTTGTGTATAATATTTTATATATATTGCAAAGTTATGTTATTATCTGTAATAGCTTTATAATAGTGTAATAAATAAGTATATACTATATTTTAAAGACAATATCTATATACGTTTATATATAAAGGTTAGTTGTTATATTGTTAGTTATATATATCATATATGCATTGTTAATAAGTTACAGCTTATATATATGTTGTATGGATGGTGTCTGCATATGATTTCAAAAATAAGTTTATAATACATCTCTTTTTTTTACGTTAGTACGTGTGTGCATATATATGGATTTTAAGGTATATATAGTTATGGATACTTTTACCTGTTTATATATATAAAAGTAACTTGTATATATACACTTTCAACTGCAGCTACTATCAAGTCATACTTTATATATACAGTGTTGTGTTCATATATACATTTTTGTATGCAGTACATAATGTTAGTATAGGAACAGTTTGTTTAGGTTTGAGTGTATACTTGTTAATATATGCAAGTTGTTTGTTGGCTATGTGTGTAAATATATATATATATATATATTGTGTTCAGCTTACATCAATCTAACTTGATTTATTTTCATCGATTCTATTTATCAGCTTTGTCCGTCGAATCCGTGCCGATCCTATTTGCTTTTAAATTCGTGCCATCACATTTCGCTTTGGAATTCGTGTAGGATCCATAGTTCGTTTCCTTTCCTGTTCATCTCTCTAGCCTCGAAAGGTGAGCAATCACTCACGATTAACGTTCTTTTATTTATTAAATTTGATTTCAATTGAAACGACAATTGAAATATGCTGATGTTAGTTAATTACCCTGTTATATATGTTATTGCCTGTATCAGTTCACCTGTGACATCTGACACCATTATCTGTTAAGTATTTATGTGATGATAATACAGTTTGGCTGATAATTGATTAATTGTTGATGTTTATATTGGATGTTAAATTGTTAGTGATAAATGATAAATAGTATGCAAAAATTGAAATGGATATAGGATAGTTAACGATTTTAAAACTGATTTATATGTTAAATTTGATTAGTTGAATATGACCCCTTTTAATTGTTAAATTAATTGACATGTAGAATAGTGATAATTACACCTTGAACCATTGAACGTATATTTGATTAATCGTTGTAGTGTTAAAATTTAAATCGAATGACAATTGAAGAACCGTATAAATATTAGTGTAATAATCTTTAATCTACATGAAATGATAGTGTAGATTCTAGAGATAATTATATTAATTCGTACAAACAACAATGCGAATTAATACGGTTATTTCGGGATTATTTGAATTGATTACTGGATTGATATTGATTGTTGTTATTGCTTGTTTATTTACTTTGACACCATCCTAGTTATCACACTGCAAGTTCCCTTTGCTATGTTTTGATTTTGAATTGAATTGTAATCGGGTAGAAATGATAAATACCCAAATTAAACTTTGACCTAGGACAGAAAATTAAATAAAACCCGATTGGTCAATAATTTGATTTAAAAATAAAACGAAGATTTTATTTGAATAAAAATACGGTTTGAAATGAAGTTGAAATTTGAATTTTAATGAAAGGAAATTGTTACTATTTAATGATATGAAACAAAATATTAACAATGTAATTGATGAAAGAATGTTGTTTAATTTGAGAAATGATTGAATTAAGTTTGAAACTATAATTGAGTTTGAAATTATTAAACTTTGAAATGATTTAATAATTAAGTTTGAAATTATAATTAAGTTTGAAATTATTAAACTTTGAAATTATTTAATAATTAAGTTTTGAATAATTTAATAATTAAATGAGATTGAATGATTTAATGATCAAATTGAATTGAATTCTTTAATAAGTAAAATTTAACTTTTGAATAAGTGAATCTTTCTTCGTAAATAATTGAAATTGAGTTTCTTTATTAATTAAGTTTTTGGAAAATTATTTAAGTAATTAAATAAGTGAAATTGAATTTCTTTAACAAGAAATAAAATGTGATTTATTGAAATTAATGTAAGACTTGAAATTTAAAGAATTTGATTTGATGAATTTAATTTAATTCAATTTGTAAGTTTTGATATAAGGAAGTTGAATTTAAATAATGGATTTAATGAATTGGAAATTTAATAGAAATTGTTTGAATGGCAAATTTACTTAATGAATATTTGAATGAAATCGATAAATGAATTTGGAATTGATTTGAATGTTAAATTAAATTAATTTAAATGATTTCAAAATGAAACTTATATACGAACTTGAATCAATATTTGAATTGTTTAAATAGAAATTGAAATTGAATTATAAGATTTTGAAAGGATAATTTGGAAGTTTCAAACGTAAAGTATGGAAACTGGTTTTGAAAGACAAATGAAATGTTGATTTACGAATTCTATTTGAAATTGCATTTGATTTGGTTTTGAAATTTATTAAACGATCAATCGGTGTAATAATCACGAAAGTTATTAAAGAGACCGGAATCGGTTATGGATATACTCTCTATCTAAACCGAAACCACTTAAATAACTATACGTGGAGTGTGATCCAGAATGAAGTGGTTGGAATGGTGTTCGTGATGTCTGAAGAAAGAGAACGATAATGGATAGCCTTGACACTTGTGTCAAATTGGAAATGACTAAAACAGGAGCCGTGCCAGGCCAATGGAGGTCAGCTACCTCAAGTGAACACACTTCTTCGAACTACTCATTACTTGTTGTCGATTGGTGCACCCTTGATTTTGGGAGTGTTGTTTCATGGTGTTGCGGTCGCTGCGGCGATGCGTTCTCACCAGTCCGGATCAGGAAAACGGTAGTGTCACTACCTTGGGTATTGTCTCATGTGCCTTGTCATACTTGTATTCCCTATTCGCGACCACTATGAATTTGTTTTGTACCTTTAGTATATGGATTGCCCTCTGGTGACTTTCGGTTTTGGGGAAACTATGGTCTTGTATATGCTCTTGGGAATAAAAATGTGTTAAGGGTGGAATGAGCCATGACTTAACACTATTTTGATATCTTTATATTACTGATAGACATTATCTACTTATCGTACACTACTACATAGTAGATAGTTTAACGGATCCTTAAAGGATGGTTTTTCCAAACATCCTTTGAGTTACTTGTATTTCAATTGCTATTTCACTTGAGTTGGATTTATTAATATAAGAATGTTAACCCTGACTCGAGTGTCTTGTGTTTTTTCTTTACGCTCGGGTCAGACTGAGTGTACCAGTATTCGAGACTCACCTTTGAAGTTGGAGCTTTGCTTGAAGATCCAACCATCTGTTCTGCTTTCAGTATTCGATGATTCCAGTGATGTATTCTGATTTGTATCTGATGTATCGTATTACTCTTCCATTGTATCTGGTTTAACTCTGATGTAACTTATACATTTATATAGTAGCTTCATGAACTACTATCTCTTTAATTTCCGCTGCATTTATTACTCTGTGTCTGTGATCTGTGATTATTTTATTTACTGTATATGTTCAGTTTTGCCAAATTTAAATTAACAACGCGGTATTTTAAGCAATTCAATTCCGGCATGAGTGTCTACCTATACACTTATAATGGATGCGAATGGTGCAAAATATCAGGTCGTTACAGTTGGTATCAGAGCTTTGGTAGCTCTAGGCAAAACTTAGCATATAGGGTAAATGTATTTACTGAATCACTCTCATTCGAGTTTCAATCTCTTCATTTGACTCAATTCCTTTGAATTTTGGAACGTTCCCCTCGGTTCCGAAATTCATTCGTGTCCTTCACTATTCGTCTTCTTTCAATCCTGGAGCACCCCATAACTCCATTCTGAATGTTATCTATAATAGATCGGCGGCCTCGCCAAACTTCGAATGATTTGAAAAGGGGTGAAACTCCTTTACAATAGGCATTGATTTACCGGAGATTTCTGTACCCTCGGTTTACGTTATTATCTATCTCCTGCTATACCTGAATTCTGTTTCTTGAGATCGAATGTCGATTTACCTCGGAATTCCACATCGATCTTATTCTTGAAGTCACGGTCGACCCGGTTATGGTTGCCCGCGATTTATATAAGATTATCTATTTCCTTATTTGGTTAAATAATCATGTTATCTTTCGTTCCAACTTATTCTCAAATCAAAATTTCTTTGATTGAATTAATCAAATTTGAATCTCTACCTTGCTTTGAAATCTATTCTTGTATAGTCGAGCGAGGAAGTGTAATTATAAATTAATATAAAAATGTTTTAATATACATTGTGTTGTTTGAGTTGTTGATGTTGATTTGGGTTTCCGATCGATTCGTCTAATCAACGCTATCGATAGGATTTCCAAAACACTTGAGCAGAGCAAACTGACACAATTTCGTTTTCAACTTTGGTAAATAAAATAAAGTTTGTATGATTATATTACGAAATTAAATTGTTAATGAATCTGTTGTCAAAAATGATAATATTTGATTTTCATTTATTGTTTGGAAAACCATTGATTATTCTAATATGATAAATAAATGAAATTATAGAACATGGTTTAAAATTTTAATTTGGAATTCAAATGGATTTAAATCAGAATTTGAGAATTTAATTTCCGGTGATTTCAAACTTTGATTTGAAAGTTTTAGGTGTATAGTTTTAAAATATTTTCAAATTGAAATCATTTCAAAGAATTTTAAATGTTTGAATCAGTGCTCTTCTCTTTGTCGCTGGAAAATAATCTCGGTGATGGCGGCCGCATCATCGACATTCATTTTCGAGTTTCGAAGTGGAGATACTATCCTGTAGCTTTGCTACGGTTCTGTTATAAAAAAATATATTTTGATTTGAATTTCTTCAGTATAATTTGATTTATATATATATATATAGGTATCTTATGTTAAAATTTAATTTGATTTGATATAAATATATTATATATATCTCTAAATTGTTTAAAGTTAATCGGAAATCTAATTCTTAAATTTTGTTAAAGGATGATTTTAATTATAAATAAAACCAAAATTTGGAATAAATATTTAAACATGAATAATTGAATTGGGAAAATTTATTTGTATATTGTTCAACTGCATTCTATTACAACTTACCCAAATTATTCAGAAGTTGAATATGTAATTGGATAATATATAAGGTAAATTGAATTTATAAATAAAATTTGAGTGTTTATAATAAATGTTATACACTAAATTTTGATTATTAAGATGTTAATAGAGTTAGATAGGATAATAAGTAAACTCAGCTAATAATGAAATAAATTTGTTTTGAAAAAAATTAATAAATTGAAATTTGATCAACTTATGAAAATACCTTGAATTTAAAGGCAATTAGTAAATATAAATTAATTTAAATCGGAACTTTTATGGTTTAAATTAATTTATATGAGTTAAATATATGTGATTAGATATATTAAGTAGAATAAATTTAACAATAATTTGGAATAAAGAAGAATTTAAATTGCTAAAAAAAATATGATTATAATAAAAGACTATTCAAATTTATGGTTTTAGAAATTGTAAATTGAAGATAATTGGATAATAAGATAATGAACTTAGAAATAGTTGAGCTTGAGTTTAGTGAAATCAAATGGATTAAATCAATTATTGAATATCAATTAATTTAAATTTGAATTTATATGGTTTAAATTAAATGTTATTTTGTATTTCAAATCTTTTTTCTTTCTGGTTGGTTCTATTCTCCTACCTCCTTCCTTTTCGGGGACGAAAAGTTTTGAGTGGGGGAGAGTGTAAAGACCCGTAAATTTCAACTGTTTTAATAACGTAATTAGTTGAAATTTTGTGAAATTTTAAACGATAAAATTTTGAAATATAAATTTAATATTTGGAATGCGTCTAGTTAAACATAGCAACTGGTAAATTTTCGTCCAAAAATATGAAAGTTTATTTCGCGCGTAAATTTACTTCAATTTAATCAGTTAAAAAGCAATGAAAATAAAATGTTTTTGGAACCTAACTATTTTTACATAGAAAAATTCTAAAGCATCTTCTGAGCAAGATGTCAGTTTGTCGTTTTTCCAAATTCGGACATCTTTGGCTCCGTCGATCTTATTTTTCAGCGTTTTTCTTGCATTTCCGCTAGTAGAAAAATTCGAATTTTATAAATTCAATCCTACCACCGATATCCGTACACCGTTGTGATCGTCTCCTCGTGCTGATCTCTATTATATATTCGATTGTCAAATTCGGAGTCCGGTGTACGTTGCACTTTGCGTAACGCCTGTCGTATCGGTTCCGAAATTTTTGGGCTGTCTAACTACTCGTGACATTCATTTGTTCACCGTATATTAAACCAATAGCCACTTGTTTTCATATTCCCGTAATTATAACTTGACCGTTGCTTTTCTTGGTTCTCTCTGCTTCTCGATTTCATTGGAATACAATTTAATACGACGATTCATTTCTCCTCATTTCGTTGGCGTTGCTCTGAATAAAGCAAATAAAAAACTTTTGTTGTCTCCTTCATGTAAGCCATCTCCTCCTCTGGCACCCTTTCATCCATTTCTAGAAAAAAAAGAAGGCAAACAAAGTCTTATTTCTCCTGTAGCCACTTGCATGTTCCCTTCTTCCATTTCTTTACCGCATGCATATGTTCCACCACCCTCTCAACAACCACGTCATCCGCCTCCAACAGGGAAAACTCCACTCGGCCTCCACTTCCCCTGACAATCTTCCACCTCACCGCACCACCATTCACCTCCGCCTCTTCCTTGCGTCACCAACCTTCCACCGTTCGTCACCTCGCGCGCAGCTCCTCCGAGCTATCACTCCCTCACCGCGACGGCCACCGAAGTCCATCCACCTCCAGTGAAGCACGCGAGCCCAGCAGCTCCAGCCGATCCATTTCTTCCCCACCGAACAGCATCCACTCGACCCGACCACTGCTTCCACCCGCCGAAACTCCTCCCTTAGTCAGCCAAGCCCCTCCTTCTTCGCAGCCATCTGTCTCCGTGTTGCCAACTCGTACTCATGTTTCTCGACCACCGTTCAGACCTTGTGCCACCTCCTTGAACAGAGCCACCTTTCTCCAGCAGCCGACAAATCCATCCACTTGTGCAGCCTGTCCCCTCCTCCAAACAACAGTGCCTTCCTTCCTTTGTTTTGGTTGTTGGCTGGATATGGCGGTTAATATAACGTATAGGTATATTTATATAATTTGTGTCTGTATGTTGATATATATATATATATATGCTAAACTGGTTTTATTATAAAATTATATGTCATATACCAGTCAGATTGGTTATATATACGTTTGTATGTGCAAGTAATATATATATAAAAAGAAAGGTTAAGTTGCATTTGCCATTGATTTATATATGTATACATATTACCATGGGTATGTCAGTAATTTATAGATGTTATTTATAATGGTTTATATATATATATATATAAATTAGCAAACTGTTACCTGGAAGAATTCAAGATTCTATCTATACTTATTCGTATAAGTTTGTGTATAATATTTTATATATATTGCAAAGTTATGTTATTATCTGTAATAGCTTTATAATAGTATAATAAATAAGTATATACTATATTTTAAAGACAATATCTATATACGTTTATATATAAAGGTTAGTTGTTATATTGTTAGTTATATATATCATATATGCATTGTTAATAAGTTACAACTTATATATATGTTGTATGGATGGTGTTTGCGTATGATTTCAAAAATAAGTTTATAATACATCTTCTTTTTTTACGTTGGTACATGTGTGCATATATATGGATTTTAAGGTATATATAGTTATGGATACTTTTACCTGTTTATATATATAAAAGTAATTTGTATATATACACTTTCAACTGCAGCTACTATCAAGTCATACTTTATATATATAGTGTTGTGTTCATATATACATTTTTGTATGCAGTACATAATGTTAGTATAGGAACAGTTTGTTAAGGTTTGAGTGTATACTTGTTAATATATGCAAGTTGTTTGTCGGCTATGTGTGTAAATATATATATATATATATATTGTGTTCAGCTTACATCAAGCTAACTTGATTTATTTTCATCGATTCTATTTATCAGCTTTGTCCGTCGAATCCGTGCCGATCCTATTTGCTTTTAAATTCGTGCCATCACATTTCGCTTTGGAATTCGTGTTGGATCCACAGTTCGTTTCCTTTCCTGTTCATCTCTCTAGCCTCGAAAGGTGAGCAATCACTCACGATTAACGTTCTTTTATTTATTAAATTTGATTTCAATTGAAACGACAATTGAAATATGCTGCTGTTAGTTAATTACCCTATTATATATGTTATTGCCTATATCAGTTCACCTGTGACATCTGACACCATTATCTTTTAAGTATTTATGTGATGATAATACAGTTTGGCTGATAATTGATTAATTGTTGATGTTTATATTGGACGTTAAATTGTTAGTAATAAATGATAAATAGAATGCAAAATTTGAAATGGATATAGGATAGTTAACGATTTTAAAACTGATTTATATGTTAAATTTGATTAGTTGAATATGACCCCTTTTAATTGTTAAATTAATTGACATGTAGAATAGTGATAATTACACTTTGAACCTGTAACAGCCCGATATTTTAAACGAAATTTTAAATAAAAATAAAACATTTTGAAATATTGAGTTAAAAATAAAGTGTAGTAATTTGTATAAAACGAAATTTAAAACGTTACATTTCGTTACGTTTTGTCCGTTCTTAACTTTACTGTAGAATAAAATCTTATTAGTGATGATAATAACTATTTTTAGATTCGGGTTAAAAGATACGTTATATTTTTTGAGAAACCGTTAACATTTATTGAATTTATTTAATAAAAGAAATAAGACAAATTGTACGTTATTTGGACGTTTTATAATTTCTTTTGTTTTCACCGTCCAAATTGATTTTTCGTTTGTGTTGGCAACTCAAGTCTCAGCTGCTCAAAAATCGTTCACGTGAGAAAAATATTCGTTCCCTTGGCCTTCCATGCGTTCCACCTATTCAATAATAATTAACAGCCTTAAATTTCTTACCGTTCAAAGCAATAAAAAAACTTGCCCTCTTGGTCACGTTTCATTTCTTATTCATCCTTGCAAACAAATATTCCAGACTGCATAATTCTTTTGCTTCTATCAATTGCAGAACCTTCTTCAAAGGTAAACGTGCCTCCCCTTTTATTTGTATTTCCTTTGCTGATTGCTGTTTTGCCTTCTCTTTTCATTTTTTTTTTTGTTTTTTTTTTCGTTTGTCCCTACTTTTGTGATTCGCCACCCAAACAATACCGCTTCACCCCTCCGCCTGTTCGCCAAACCCTCCTCCGCACCTCCCTACCCTAGGCCTCTGACCCGCGTCAGACAACCATCGCGGCAACCCCGTTCGCCACCCTGCCATACGAGACCAGTCTACCCTTGATCCACCACGAGACCAACCCCACCCCAGCCAATCCCCACACCCAGGCAGCCTATTCCCAGACCGAAACCCATACCCAGATCGAACCACTGCCTTCGCCTGACCCTACACCGCACCCACCACCAGACTGCGTCCATCCCACCACGTCTCCAACCCACGGCCTGCCAGAGAACCCCACGTCTCCAGACCTCCACCACGTCGCCAGAGCGAACCCGCTTTGCCAAGCAACCGTACCCAGTCACACCCACGGCAACCCCAGGCCGTGAACCACATAACACCCATATGCGTGCTTCTATTCACCACCAGCCTACCCTACTGATCCTTGAACTCATGCGAGACCACTCGAACCAAGGCAGACCGAGCACCTGTTGTTGAGAAAAATATGAACAGACCCTATTTTCGCACCTGACATATTTTTAGTATTATGTATATTTGCCTTTGTGCCTCTGTTAGAAAAAGGAAATGATAAAATGTTGCTTTTGCCATGTGTTTTGGTATCCTACTTTTAGTTTGTTTCCACTAACCTTGTTTTGAAAAGAGAAATATTTTTGTTAGTGTCCGTGTATTTGGAACTGTAGTTTTTGCCTCTGCCTTGTATTTGGATTGAAGAAAAAAAATGTTTTGTTCCTTTAAATTGTTGGTAACTTAGTTATATTGGCAACCTGGCTTTGTTTAGTTGAGAAAAAAAAGGATTTAGCTTCTGTCGAGAAAATGTGTTTGTTACGCTGAAAATTTAAGTTATAATCTATATTTTAAAAGGGGTCAAGCTATTGCTTCCGATTTCAACTTGTTCCTTTTCGTTTGATGGTTTCATTTGAAAATTTTTCGTGCGACCTTCGATTTGATTATTTATGGTGCTTTTTGTTTTGAATCTAGTTGGCGCATCCACTAACGACTGATCGTGCTATCCGCGTGCTTTCGATTGACTTCGTACTTCTTTCTTTCCGAATCTCCAGCTCCGTAGAGGTGAGTAATTCTCACACGAATATTCATACTTATATAATTGTGAAACGACCGCAACTGAATGTGTAGAAATAAATAAATAAATAAATGATGTTATAATTACCTGTGATTTATTTATAGTTGATGTTAATTGTTAAAACTGCATATCGTATCATCTGTTATATCTGTTCTTATTTTACTGTTATTCTATTCTGTTAAATCACACTGCAAGTTCCCTGTAGAATAGAATCACTATGGGTTGAAATGATACATACACGAACGGACTTTAGAATAAGGGAAGGTCGTTATGGGCTGAAATGATAGGCCTGAGCGATTTTCAATTAAATTTTATTTACTTGGGATTGCGGGTTTGAAATGATAAAACCCGGATTTTTCTTTGTAAATTACGGATTGAAATGATATAGTATCTGTATCACTTGAATTAGGCTAGAAAATATTATACAGACCCGTGGTTATTTTTTTTCTGTATTTTCTGAATATTTTAAATAATTTAAAGATTTTAATAATATTTAATTGATTTAAACCGAATTTTTAAGTGATTTATTTAAAAATAGAAATGATTTTTCTATGTGATAAATATAAATGAATGGAGGAATATTGATTTAAAACGAAACTTAAATTTTGAAATTTTGATAAAAAGAAAGATGGAAACTTAAGTTAATTTAATTGAAAATGAAATTTAGTTTTAAATTGGTGGAAAAATGAAGTTTAAGTTCAAGTGTAGAAATGAATGTAATAAGCAAATTGGTAAGTTTTGGTTTTACTTGTAAAATTTCTTTTGAAATAAAATTTGTTAAAGGATTGAAAATGAACATTTTAAATGTATGATTTTATAAGTTTTGACTAGGTAGAATCTGTAGCACTTGTTAAGTGTTGTGGATTTTATAAATGAACCAAAAGACTAAAATGAACTTAAGCTATGATAGTACTTGGTAAGTGCTGTTGTAACAGAAACTAAAATTGAACCTGAACTAATAAAGGGCTACTGTAGCACTTGTTAAGGACTGCAGTAGGCTAAAATATGATTTTTGTTTAAAACTGAACTGTTATAGCAGTTTATAAATGTTGGTTGGTTGAATAAAAATTGTTTTCAATATATAACTTAACGTTATTGTTTTAAGTGAATAAGTGAACTCCGAAAAGGTTAGATTTTTTTTATTTTAATAACTTAATAATTGTTTTAAGGGATAATGTCTTCGTTTTAAAATGGTTTAATTCAAAGTATATTTGATAAATTGTTTAAATCTATAACCACGGGTTATAATAACGATTGGTTGGCAAAGAGACCGGGATCGGATATGGACATACTCTCTGTCGATACCGAAAACCACTTTGACAACCGTGTACGCGGTGGAGATTCCAGAATGAAGTAGGATGGTGGCGACGTTCTTAAGGTATGTTACGTGGACCCAACTCCCGTGAGTTGGCATAAGGTAGCTAAAACAGGAGCGATTGACGGACCAATGAGGTAGCACCTCTTATCGGACACACTTCTTCGATACCATTCTATTACTTGTGATTGATTTGGTGGCCACCCTTGATTTGGGAGTGTTGTTCGAGGTGGGCGGTAGTGGCTGCTATGCGTCACCACTAGTCCGGATGCGTAATTGGTATATCTACCCTGGCATTGCCTAGTTGTGCCGTGTCACCTACCATATCGAGCTTTACTACGATTATGATTTTAAGATCCGACCGCGTTAAGGTTCTCCATCCCCTTAACGCTATTTTCCGATATGATTATACTTTACTTATTTAGACACTATTATAATAGCGAATATTACTATATAGTAGATAGTTTAACGGATCCTTAGAGGATGGGCGGTCCCAAGCATCTTCTAAGTTACTTGTACCTTTACTACAGTTCATTTGAGTTGGTTTACATTGTATAAGTATGTATATCCTGACTCGAGTGTTATGTTTTATTTTACGCTCGGGTCAGCCTGAGTATTCACAGCTTTGGACTTCACTTTTCTGGAGCTCGGAATCACTGGAGATTCTGCTTATCTAGTTATCTTCCTATTTCAGTTTCAGTTGCCTTATTTCAGCTTTTGTTTTAGAGACTTGTGTATTTGGATCTCTATTGTACTTGTTTCAGAACTGTATTGGGTTTCAGACTATGTATTTTGTATTTGATTTGAGACTATGTATTTTTAGTGGCTTCATGAACCACTATGGTTATTTTTAAATTCCGCTGCGAGTTATTCTGATATTTCTGTGTTTGTGATTCTGTGAATGATTTTATTTGCCCCAAATTTTATTACAATCTGTTATTTTGCATTATTCAAGTCTGACATGTGTGGATTATTGTCGATTTGTATGGTCCAAAATAGTGGGTCGTTACATTTGGTATCAGAGCGAGGTTTTAGGCAAACCTTAGCCTATGGAGCAAAAACTCATTAGAGATAGGGTAGAAATACCCTAGAATGAGTGAAATCAAACTCAGAATCATTTCCTTGTGAGTGAACGTATTTTCAAAGTATAAAATGATTTTAAATGATTTTTCAAATGATTTTTCCAAAGATTATTTTGATATAAAGTTTTCTTGTTTTAAGAAGAAATTTTTCTAAACTTCCTTCTTTCCGTATCTACCTTGTTAGGAAATTTTAGGATATTCATCCAAGTGTTCCTATCGTGTTTTATCTTAACTTATCTTAGTCTTCTCTGTACCTTGTCCTAAATTTATTCTTGATATTTCTAGGATGAATCGTGGAAATGCTAGAGGTAGGGGTCGTGGTATTGCCCCAGTTCCTCCACCCGTTGCACCAGTTAAGTTTACAGTTCTCTACAAAGAATTCTCTCAGCTCGGTGGCACTAAGTTCACCGGTTCAGAAAGTATCATCGAAGCCCAGCAATGGCTACGAAGTCTGGAAAGAATCTTTACTGGTTTAGAGATCACTGATGCCCAGAAACGTCAGTTAGCGGCATGGCAGCTGCAAGAGTCAGCCCTAGATTGGTGGGAATCTGTTACGACTCGCACTAACGAAGGTGACCTTTCATGGGAGCAGTTCAGGTATCCTTTGTGTTAATTTGAATTTTCCCATTTCCTTTCTTTTCAATTTATCTAAAAGTTCTGTTTTCTGTATCTTCTTTTCAGGGAGGCTTTTGTGGCAAAATGGATGCCCGAAGCCGGTAAATCTCAGCTTTACCGCGAATTCATGGACCTCAAGCAAGGTACCATGTCCTTCTCAGAGTATGAACGGAAGTTCAATGAACTTTCAAAATTTGGTCCTGGTCTTATCGACACTCAGCTAAAGAAGAATGAGAAGTTCATTGCTGGAGCTCGCCCAGAGTTCTACGATCGTCTTATTTCGCATGTTCATGGCACTTTTACTGAGCTCATGGATATGGCTATTCGCTATGAGAACCCTACTTCCAAGGGTCCTGCTGCTTCCAGTGCTCATGTATCTCAGTCCTCCTCTGCTAATTCCAAGAAGAGAAAGCCCAACTTCCACCAGCAGAAGAAGAATTGGCTCAAACATCCGGGCTTAGGATCTTCAGCATCTGCTCCTTCCCAGAGGCACCCTATTGATCTTTCCTCCATTACTTGCTTCAAATGTGACCAGAAGGGACACTATGCCAATAGTTGCCCTAATCCGTCTGTTGCTGCTGTTCCTCCACCCCAGGTTACCAGGAACGATCTTTGTCATGTTTGTCTTCAGCCGGGTCATTTTAAGAAGGACTGTCCTTTATATCAGAAAGGAAGGCCATCTGGCGTATTTGCTGTCACATCTGCTTCATCACCTGCTCCTGCACCTACTCCTGCTCCTAGCGATGATCAAGGTACTCTTCAGGGCACCTTTACTTTATTTCATCATCCTGTTCGTGTTTTATTTGATACTGGGGCTTCGCATAGCTTTATTTCTGATGTTTTGTGTAATAAGTTTGAAACTCTCCTTTCTCCTGAGTATGTTTCTGTTCCTCTATGTGTTTCAAATCCTATTGGTGGTCCCGCAAATCTAGATAAGATTTGTAAGCAAGTGAGACTCTTCTATTATGGTCATAAATTTTCTGGAGATTTCTATGTCCTAGGTTTCGATGCTTTTGATTTGTTGCTTGGAAGTGATTGGCTTGATGGACACGATGCCCGTATCTCGTGTAAATCCCGGATTGTTTCTCTTAGGGATGATCGAGGAAATTCTTTGCTTATTCAGGGCCGTATGCCTCATGATTATGCTGGTAGCTTTATCTTTTCTCTTGATGCTTCTATTGATGATCTTCAGTCGACCCGTGTAGTTAATCACTACCCAGATGTATTTGGTGAAGTTACTGCTTTACCTCCCAAGCGGGAAATCGATTTCCGCATTGACCTCATTCCTGGAGCTCGACCTGTAGTTCTTCCTCCTTGAAGAATGGCACCCCGCGAGAAGGTTGAGTTAAGGAAACAAATTGAAGACCTATCTTCCAAGGGTCTGATCAGACCTAGTTTTTCTGAATGGGGAGCTGCAGTAGTCTTCGTCACCAAATCCGATGGTTCTCTTCGGATGTGTGTTGATTATAGGGAGTTGAACAAACTCACTATGAAAAATAGATACCCAATGCCTCGCATCAATGACATGTTCGATCAGCTTTATGGTGCTACTGTTTTCTCTCAGCTTGATCTCGCCACAGGCTTTCACCAACTCAGAGTGGCTGAGGAAAGTATTCCTAAGACTGCTTTCCGTACTGAAAATGGATTCTTCGAATGGTTAGTCATGCCTTTTGGTTTGACTAATGCTCCCGCTTTCTTTGTTGACTTGATGAATCGTGTTTTCCGTGATGTGCTTAATAAATTTGTTCTAGTCTTTGTGGATGATATCCTCATCTTCTCTAAGTCTGAAGAAGAACATGAGTCACATTTAAAATCTGTTCTTGAGACCCTTCGCAATCATCAGTTAAAAGCTAAATTTTCCAAATGTCACTTCTGGAAGGATGAAGTCCGATTTCTCGGGCATATTGTTTCTAGTAATGGAGTTTCAGTTGATCCAGTCAAGATCGCTGCGATCAATGTAAGTCCTTCTTTCCTTCTCTTTCATTGTTTCATTTCAATTTACTCTATCTTTTCTATTATCCTTCTTTTTCCCTATTCTGTACAGGATTGGGAAACTCCTAAGACTCCTACTGATATCCGTAGTTTTCTGGGCCTCGCCGGTTATTACCGGAGATTGATTGAGAATTTCGCTCGGATTGCTGCGCCTCTCACTGCTTTAACTCGGAAGAATGCTAAGTTTATTTGGAGTAACGAGTGTAAGGCCGCCTTCAATGAGTTAAAAGACAAGCTTACTTCCGCACCTGTTCTTACCGTTCCAAATGGAAATGAGGGATTAACGGTATACACTGATGCTTGTTGAGAAGGTTTGGGAGCTGTTCTGATGCAGGATGGTAGAGTGATTGCTTATGCTAGTAGACAGTTGAAAACTCATGAAGTAAATTATGCTGCCCATGATCTAGAGTTGCTTGCTGTTGTTTTCGCTTTGAAACTTTGGAGACATCATTTGTTGGGTACCAAGTTCGAGCTTTTCACAGATCATCAGTCTTTGAAGTATATTTTCTCTCAGAAGGATTTGAATCAGAGACAAGTTAGGTGGTTAGAGTTCCTTGCTTCTTATGACCTCGACATCAACTATACACCGGGAAAGGCTAATGTTGTGGCGGATGCTTTGAGTAGGAAGAAAGCTTTGCTGTGCCAGATTGTTGTTTCTTCTCCTCTTGTGGATCGTATTATGGCTAGACAGGATGAGGACCAGATGCTTAGATTGATTAAGGAGAGTGTTCGAAGCAGAGTTGGAAGTAGTAGTATGGATGGTAATGGAGCTCAGATTGACGATAAGGGTATATTGAGGATCAATAATAGGATTTGTGTCCCGAATGTTGATGGATTGAGACAGGAGTTACTTCGGGAGAATCATCAGTCCAGACTTTCTATTCATCCAGGCGTAACCAAGATGTATCAGGATATGAAGAAGTTATATTGGTGGAAAGGTATGAAGCGAGATATTTCCATTTTCGTCAATAGGTGTGCGACTTGTCAGCAAGTCAAGGCAGATCATCAGAAGACCCCTGGTTTATTGCAGCCTCTTGAGATTCCCAATTGGAAGTGGGAACAAGTTTCTATGGATTTCATTGATGGTTTACCGAGGAGTAGGAAGGGTAACGAGAGTATCTGGGTTATTGTGGATAGATTGACCAAATCAGCTCATTTCATTCCAGTCAAGTCTACCCGTTCAGCTTCTAGTTTATCTGAGATTTACATGAGGGAGATTGTTCGTCTCCATGGTGTTCCTCTCAGTATCGTTTGTGATCGTGATCCTATCTTTACTAGTAGGTTTTGGAAGGCCTTTCAGGATTCGTTGGGTACTCATCTAAATCTGAGCACTGCTTACCATCCACAGACCGACGGTCAAACGGAAAGGGTGAATCAGATTTTAGAAGATCTTCTTCGTGCTTGTGTGCTTGATTATGGAGGATCTTGGGAAGATCATCTCCATCTTGTCGAATTCACTTATAACAATAGTTATCAGGCCAGTATTGGGACATCTCCATTTTCTGCTCTTTATGGACGACCTTGTAGATCTCCTTCTTGTTGGATTGAATCCGGTAATCGATTGGTTCTTGGTCCTGAATTGGTTTTGGAAGCTTCAGAGAGAGTTGAAGAGATTAAAAGAAAGATGAGGATTGCTCAGGATAGACAGAAAAAGTACGCCGATCGTCGAAGACGGAGTTTAGAATTTGCTGTTGGTGATTTGGTTTTCCTTAAGGTCTCTCCCTTAAGGAATGTTATTCGTTTCGGTCGTAGAGGAAAGCTTTCTCCTAGATTTATTGGTCCTTTCCGCATTTTGGAAAGAATTGGTTCTCTTGCTTATCGTCTGGATTTACCCGAGAAATTTTCTGGAATTCACAACGTCTTTCATGTATCTCACCTTCGTCGCTATCTGCATGATCCATCTCTTATTATTCAGCCTTCTGCTCTTGATAGTTTGGATATTGAGCCAAATCTGACTGTTGAGAGGAAGCCACTTCGTATCGTCGATCGAGGTACGAAGCAGCTAAGAAGAAAATCTGTCAACCTGGTCAAAGTGCAGTGGAGCACTGATGAACGGGATTGCACCTGGGAGACGGAGGAGAGCATTCGAGCTTCGAATCCGGAATTGTTTATTTCAGGTACTCTACTATTCTGTCTTATCTTTCTTTGTTTTCCTGCTTCGTTCCTTTTCGGGGACGAAAAGCTTTGAGTGGGGGAGAGTGTAACAGCCCGATATTTTAAACGAAATTTTAAATAAAAATAAAACATTTTGAAATATTGAGTTAAAAATAAAGTGTAGTAATTTGTATAAAACGAAATTTAAAACGTTACATTTCGTTACGTTTTGTCCGTTCTTAACTTTACTGTAGAATAAAATCTTATTAGTGATGATAATAACTATTTTTAGATTCGGGTTAAAAGATACGTTATATTTTTTGAGAAACCGTTAACATTTATTGAATTTATTTAATAAAAGAAATAAGACAAATTGTACGTTATTTGGACGTTTTATAATTTCTTTTGTTTTCACCGTCCAAATTGATTTTTCGTTTGTGTTGGCAACTCAAGTCTCAGCTGCTCAAAAATCGTTCACGTGAGAAAAATATTCGTTCCCTTGGCCTTCCATGCGTTCCACCTATTCAATAATAATTAACAGCCTTAAATTTCTTACCGTTCAAAGCAATAAAAAAACTTGCCCTCTTGGTCACGTTTCATTTCTTATTCATCCTTGCAAACAAAAATTCCAGACTGCATAATTCTTTTGCTTCTATCAATTGCAGAACCTTCTTCAAAGGTAAACGTGCCTCCCCTTTTATTTGTATTTCCTTTGCTGATTGCTGTTTTGCCTTCTCTTTTCATTTTTTTTTTGTTTTTTTTTTCGTTTGTCCCTGCTTTTGTGATTCGCCACCCAAACAATACCGCTTCACCCCTCCGCCTGTTCGCCAGACCCTCCTCCGCACCTCCCTACCCCAGGCCTCTGACCCGCGTCAGACAACCATCGCGGCAACCCCGTTCGCCACCCTGCCATACGAGACCAGTCTACCCTTGATCCACCACGAGACCAACCCCACCCCAGCCAATCCCCACACCCAGGCAGCCTATTCCCAGACCGAAACCCATACCCAGATCGAACCACTGCCTTCGCCTGACCCTACACTGCACCCACCACCAGACTGCGTCCATCCCACCACGTCTCCAACCCACGGCCTGCCAGAGAACCCCACGTCTCCAGACCTCCACCACGTCGCCAGAGCGAACCCGCTTTGCCAAGCAACCGTACCCAGTCACACCCACGGCAACCCCAGGCCGTGAACCACATAACACCCATACGCGTGCTTCTATTCACCACCAGCCTACCCTACTGATCCTTGAACTCATGCGAGACCACTCGAACCAAGGCAGACCGAGCACCTGTTGTTGAGAAAAATATGAACAGACCCTATTTTCGCACCTGACATATTTTTAGTATTATGTATATTTGCCTTTGTGCCTCTGTTAGAAAAAGGAAATGATAAAATGTTGCTTTTGCCATGTGTTTTGGTATCCTACTTTTAGTTTGTTTCCACTAACCTTGTTTTGAAAAGAGAAATATTTTTGTTAGTCTCCGTGTATTTGGAACTGTAGTTTTTGCCTCTGCCTTGTATTTGGATTGAAGAAAAAAAATGTTTTGTTCCTTTAAATTGTTGGTAACTTAGTTATATTGGCAACCTGGCTTTGTTTAGTTGAGAAAAAAAAAAGGATTTAGCTTCTGTCGAGAAAATGTGTTTGTTACGCTGAAAATTTAAGTTATAATCTATATTTTAAAAGGGGTCAAGCTATTGCTTCCGATTTCAACTTGTTCCTTTTCGTTTGATGGTTTCATTTGAAAATTTTTCGTGCGACCTTCGATTTGATTATTTATGGTGCTTTTTGTTTTGAATCTAGTTGGCGCATCCGCTAACGACTGATCGTGCTATCCACGTGCTTTCGATTGACTTCGTACTTCTTTCTTTCCGAATCTCCAGCTCCGTAGAGGTGAGTAATTCTCACACGAATATTCATACTTATATAATTGTGAAACAACCGCAACTGAATGTGTAGAAATAAATAAATAAATAAATGATGTTATAATTACCTATGATTTATTTATAGTTGATGTTAATTGTTAAAACTGCATATCGTATCATCTGTTATATCTGTTCTTATTTTACTGTTATTCTATTCTGTTAAATCACACTGCAAGTTCCCTGTAGAATAGAATCACTATGGGTTGAAATGATACATACCCAAATGGACTTTAGAATAAGGGAAGGTCGTTATGGGCTGAAATGATAGGCCTGAGCGATTTTCAATTAAATTTTATTTACTTGGGATTGCGGGTTTGAAATGATAAAACCCGGATTTTTCTTTGTAAATTACGGATTGAAATGATATAGTATCCGTATCACTTGAATTAGGCTAGAAAATATTATACAGACCCGTGGTTATTTTTTTTCTGTATTTTCTGAATATTTTAAATAATTTAAAGATTTTAATAATATTTAATTGATTTAAACCGAATTTTTAAGTGATTTATTTAAAAATAGAAATGATTTTTCTATGTGATAAATATAAATGAATGGAGGAATATTGATTTAAAACGAAACTTAAATTTTGAAATTTTGATAAAAAGAAAGATGGAAACTTAAGTTAATTTAATTGAAAATGAAATTTAGTTTTAAATTGGTGGAAAAATGAAGTTTAAGTTCAAGTGTAGAAATGAATGTAATAAGCAAATTGGTAAGTTTTGGTTTTACTTGTAAAATTTCTTTTGAAATAAAATTTGTTAAAGGATTGAAAATGAACATTTTAAATGTATGATTTTATAAGTTTTGACTAGGTAGAATCTGTAGCACTTGTTAAGTGTTGTGGATTTTATAAATGAACCAAAAGACTAAAATGAACTTAAGCTATGATAGTACTTGGTAAGTGCTGTTGTAACAGAAACTAAAATTGAACCTGAACTAATAAAGGGCTACTGTAGCACTTGTTAAGGACTGCAGTAGGCTAAAATATGATTTTTGTTTAAAACTGAATTGTTATAGCAGTTTATAAATGTTGGTTGGTTGAATAAAAATTGTTTTCAATATATAACTTAACGTTATTGTTTTAAGTGAATAAGTGAACTCCGAAAAGGTTAGATTTTTTTTATTTTAATAACTTAATAATTGTTTTAAGGGATAATGTCTTCGTTTTAAAATGGTTTAATTCAAAGTATATTTGATAAATTGTTTAAATCTATAACCACGGGTTATAATAACGATTGGTTGGCAAAGAGACCGGGATCGGATATGGACATACTCTCTGTCGATACCGAAAACCACTTTGACAACCGTGTACGCGGTGGAGATTCCAGAATGAAGTAGGATGGTGGCGACGTTCTTAAGGTATGTTACGTGGACCCAACTCCCGTGAGTTGGCATAAGGTGGCTAAAACAGGAGCGATTGACGGACCAATGAGGTAGCACCTCTTATCGGACACACTTCTTCGATACCATTCTATTACTTGTGATTGATTTGGTGGCCACCCTTGATTTAGGAGTGTTGTTCGAGGTGGGCGGTAGTGGCTGCTATGCGTCACCACTAGTCCGGATGCGTAATTGGTATATCTACCCTGGCATTGCCTAGTTGTGCCGTGTCACCTACCATATCGAGCTTTACTACGATTATGATTTTAAGATCCGACCGCGTTAAGGTTCTCCATCCCCTTAACGCTATTTTCCGATATGATTATACTTTACTTATTTAGACACTATTATAATAGCGAATATTACTATATAGTAGATAGTTTAACGGATCCTTAGAGGATGGGCGGTCCCAAGCATCTTCTAAGTTACTTGTACCTTTACTACAGTTCATTTGAGTTGGTTTACATTGTATAAGTATGTATATCCTGACTCGAGTGTTATGTTTTATTTTACGCTCGGGTCAGCCTGAGTATTCACAGCTTTGGACTTCACTTTTCTGGAGCTCGGAATCACTAGAGATTATGCTTATCTAGTTATCTTCCTATTTCAGTTTCAGTTGCCTTATTTCAGCTTTTGTTTTAGAGACTTGTGTATTTGGATCTCTATTGTACTTGTTTCAGAACTGTATTGGGTTTCAGACTATGTATTTTGTATTTGATTTGAGACTATGTATTTTTAGTGGCTTCATGAACCACTATGGTTATTTTTAAATTCCACTGCGAGTTATTCTGATATTTCTGTGTCTGTGATTCTGTGAATGATTTTATTTGCCCCAAATTTTATTACAATCTGTTATTTTGCATTATTCAAGTCTGACATGTGTGGATTATTGTCGATTTGAATGGTCCAAAATAGTGGGTCGTTATAGAACCATTGAACGTATATTTGATTAATTGTTGTAGTGTTAAATCGAATGACAATTGAAGAACCGTATAAATATTAGTGTAATAATCTTTAATCTAAATGAAATGATAGTGTAGATTCTAGAGATAATTATATTAATTCATACAAACAACAATGCGAATTAATACGGTTATTTCGGGATTATTTGAATTGATTATTGGATTGATATTGATTGTTGTTATTGCTTTTTTATTTACTTTGACACCATCCCAGTTATCACACTACAAGTTCCCTTTGCTATGTTTTGATTTTGAATTGAATTGGAATCGGGTAGAAATGATAAATACTCAAATTAAACTTTGACCTAGGACAGAAAATTAAATAAAACCCGATTGGTCAATAATTTGATTTAAAAATAAAACGAAGATTTTATTTGAATAAAAATACGGTTTGAAATGAAGTTGAAATTTGAATTTTAATGAAAGGAAATTGTTACTATTTAATGATATGAAACAAAATATTAACAATGTAATTGATGAAAGAATGTTGTTTAATTTGAGAAATGATTGAATTAAGTTTGAAACTATAATTGAGTTTGAAATTATTAAACTTTGAAATGATTTAATAATTAAGTTTGAAATTATAATTAAGTTTGAAATTATTAAACTTTGAAATTATTTAATAATTAAGTTTTGAATAATTTAATAATTAAATGAGATTGAATGATTTAATGATCAAATTGAATTGAATTCTTTAATAAGTAAAATTTAACTTTTGAATAAGTGAATCTTTCTTCGTAAATAATTGAAATTGAGTTTCTTTATTAATTAAGTTTTTGGAAAATTATTTAAGTAATTAAATAAGTGAAATTGAATTTCTTTAACAAGAAATAAAATGTGATTTATTGAAATTAATGTAAGACTTGAAATTTAAAGAATTTGATTTGATGAATTTAATTTAATTCAATTTGTAAGTTTTGATATAAGGAAGTTGAATTTAAATAATGGATTTAATGAATTGGAAATTTAAAAGAAATTGTTTGAATGGCAAATTTACTTAATGAATATTTGAATGAAATCGATAAATGAATTTGGAATTGATTTGAATGTTAAATTAAATTAATTTAAATGATTTCAAAATGAAACTTATATACGAACTTGAATCAATATTTGAATTGTTTAAATAGAAATTGAAATTGAATTATAAGATTTTGAAAGGATAATTTGGAAGTTTCAAACGTAAAGTATGGAAACTGGTTTTGAAAGACAAATGAAATGTTGATTTACGAATTCTATTTGAAATTGGATTTGATTTGGTTTTGAAATTTATTAAACGATCAATCGGTGTAATAATCACGAAAGTTATTAAAGAGACCGGAATCGGTTATGGATATACTCTCTATCTAAACCGAAACCACTTTAATAACTATATGCGGAGTGTGATCCAGAATGAAGTGGTTGGAATGGTGTTCGTGATGACTGAAGAAAGAGAACGATAATGGATAGCCTTGACACTTGTATCAAATTGGAAATGACTAAAACAGGAGCCGTGCCGGGCCAATGGAGGTCAGCTACCTCAAGTGAACACACTTCTTCGTACTACTCATTACTTGTTGTCGATTGGTGCACCCTTGATTTTGGGAGTGTTGTTTCACGGTGTTGCGGTCGCTGCGGCGATGCGTTCTCACCAGTCCGGATCAGGCAAACGGTAGTGTCACTACCTGGGTATTGCCTCATGTGCCTTGTCATACTTGTATTCCCTATTCGCGACCACTACGAATTTGTTTTGTACCTGGGTATTGCCTCATGTGTCTTGTGTTTTTGCTTTACGCTCGGGTCAGACTGAGTGTACCAGTATTCGAGACTCACCTTTGAAGTTGGAGCTTTGCTTGAAGATCCAGCCATCTGTTCTGCTTTCAGTATTCGATGATTCCAGTGATGTATTCTGATTTGTATCTGATATATCGTATTACTCTTCCATTGTATCTGGTTTAAATCTGATGTAACTTATACATTTATATAGTAGCTTCATGAACTACTATCTCTTTAATTTCCGCTGCATTTATTACTCTGTGTCTGTGATCTGTGATTATTTTATTTACTGTATATGTTCAGTTTTGCCAAATTTAAATTAACAACGCGGTATTTTGAGCAATTCAATTCCGGCATGAGTGTCTACCTATACACTTATAATGGATGCGAATGGTGCAAAATATCGGGTCGTTACACCGATCCAAAGAAGAGGAGGACAAGTGTAAAAATCATGTGAAAACAAAAGAAAAACATAGAAAAGAATGATGTTTTTACCAAAATTCTTCAAGCAATGGCGATGGCCGATTTTTTTTGAGTTGAGAAACTATTTTGGGCGTGAATTGAAGTGGGATGCAGCTGAAGAATGATAGGGAACGACCAAAAAGAATTGAATGCAAGAAGGTTAGGAAAATGAAGAGACGGGAAAACAAAGGGACAAAAGCAACTAAAAAGACACAAACCTTTTCAAATTTCTTTTATATATATTTGTAGTTTATAAATACATATAAAAACTGAGAAATAAAGATAACAACTCAGAAATAAAAATAAATATATAAAATAAATAATTAAATTTTGAATAAATAGAATTTAAATTAAGAAAATGGCTTAAAAATGCAAACTAAGCTTTAAAAGTTAGAAATAACTTCAGTACACTTTGGAAAATTTATATGGACTTGGGAAAATATTTATAAATAAAGATAAGAACATAAAATAAAATGCATTCACAAAATGAATAAATAAATTTTAATTAAATATAATTTAATTGAAGAAAATAGCAGAAAAATGGAAACTAGCCTTTAAAAATAGAAAATAAATGCAACATATTTTGGAAAAATTCCATTATCACTTTAAATATATTAAAAGACAAAAATATACATAAAAAAGTATTAACACATATTAGAACAAAATATGACAACTAAAATATAATTTAAAATAGACAATATTGCTAAATACATCAGTTTACACACAATATTGAAATGTACATAACTTTTACAGTTTAACTCCGTTTTCAACGAAACAAAAAGCAGTGTTCAAGTTATTACATCTATTTTCATAGTAAAAGAGAAAATTTAAGATTTTATATAATTTAAATTTGAAGTTTAAAAGTCAAAGATTGAACAGTTTGACCAGAATTTCACTTTTCAAAAACATATTCAATTTATACTAGTTTAAAACTATAATTCACTTAATAATCAACATTTATATTTTTAAAATGAAATGTTTGAAATATAACAAGTTTAAAATAATTTAAAAATAAAAGAAATTCAAATTTAAATAACATACAAAATCTAGGGTTGTTACACTCTCCCCCACTAAAAACTTTTCGTCCCCGAAAAGGAATGAGGTACGGGAAAGCATAGAAAAGATAGTGTGAATTAAGATTAAGACAAGATGACAAAGAGGTTGAAATTATACCTGATAACTATTGTTATAGGTAAGTTTAACAAGGTGGAGATGGCAAGCAATGCTCAGATTAAAATAAGTATCAAAGGTTATCAAGGGTTATTGGAAGATTTCTAAACAGAAAGACTATAGAAAGATGCCTATACCAGTCTGTAACAAGATGAGGAAAATAAGAACAACTAAAGACAGTTTGAAAACAAGATAAGATAATAAGTTTGAAAAACAAAATAAGATAATAGGTTTGAAATTTCCATGGTTTCAGCTTAAATTGATAATTGATTTTACACAAGTTAAATAAATTTTACTATCTCTAATTTCATTATCTTATCATCAAATTTTCTTAAACTAACAATTTCAAAAATGATGGATTTGCAAAATCATTTATTATACTCAAATGTACTTAATAAATTTAATTCCTCTTTACTCCTAATTAAAATTAAATTTATCCCTCTCAATATATTTTATCATTTAGGTTAAGTATACTTACACCTATTATAACTGCTTTAATTTATTTTTAGTTCCTTTAACATCATTTATATTGTAAATTATTCAATTAACCCTTTTATTAAATTTACCTCTGTTAATCTTTTTATAACTAAAATTTAAGTGTATAACATTTATTATAACCACTCAAATTTTATTTATAAAATCTTTTTATATTGTATATTATCCAATTACATTGTTAACTTCTAAAAATTAAGGTAAGTTATATTTGAATGCAATTGAGAATTATACAAATAAAACTTCCTAAAATTAATATACAATATAAAAATTCTAATTCAATCATTTCAAGCTTGAATATTTATTCACAATTTTGATTTTCTTTTTTATACTTGAAGTTATTATTTAAGATAGAATTTAAGAATAAAATTTTCCGATTCCTTTCAAACCATTTAGAGATAACTAAATGTATGTACATAATTTGTCAAATAAAATTTAAATCATATATCTGTATATATTATAAATCAAATCATATTTTAGAAATTCAAATCAATTAAATTTTCCAAAACAAAGCTGTAGCAAGACTACAAAACGGTTTCTTCACTTCGAAACTGGAAAATGAAAGTCGATGATGCCGCGGTCATCACCGAAATTATTTTCCAGCGACAAAGAGAAGAGCAATAAAATTTTAAAACTTTAAAATTCTTTGGAAACAAATTTCTATTCAAAAATACTTTAAATAATATATCCTTTTAAAACTTTAAACACAAAGTTTGAAACTATCAGAAATTAAATTCTCAAATTTCTTGATTTAAATTCATTTCAGTTCTCAAATCAATTTATAAACAATTATTTATAAATTCATTTATAGAACAATAAATGATAAATCAAGTATTATCATTTTAAATAATCATTTTAAATCAATTTATTAAGTTCCATAAATTTACTTATATATCAAAATTTATTTCATTAACCAAATTTAAAATAATATTATGTCAGTTTGTTCTGTCAAAGTGTTTTATAAATTCTATCGATAGCGTTGATCAGACGAATCGATCGGAAGCCCAAATCAACATCAACAACTCAAACAACACAATATATAAAACAAACATAGATTTACAAGTACAAATTTAAAATGTTTGGAGATAGTTTGGAAACAAAAGACAAGATGATTAATTAACAAAATATGAAGATGGATAAGCTTAGATAAATCGCGGGCAACCTTAACCGGGTCAACCGTGACTTAATGAATAAAATCAAATATGGATTTTTCTGGGGTAAATCTACATCCGATCTCAAAAGATAGAGTTTGGAACAACAAATGATATTAGCATCTAAACCAAGGATAAATATAAATCTCTGGTGAATCAATGCTAATTGTAAAGGATTTTCCCTTTTTACAAGTCATTAGAGTATTGGCGAGACCGCCAATTCACTATAAAGCTCATTTGAAGCGGAGTTATGGGATACTCCAGAATCACAAGAAGATGAATAGTGAGGGACAAGAATGGATTTTGGAACCGCAGGGAACGTTCCAAAAATTCAAAGGAAATTCGAATCAAGAGGAAAAGATTCAAACTCGAACGAAAGTGATTCTGTAAATAAATCTACTCCATATGCAGAGTTTTGCCTCAAAGCCAAAGCTCTGATACTAACTGTAACGACCCGTTATTTTCAACCATACGCATCCATTATAAGTGTATAGGTAGACACTTATGCCTGAATTGAATTGCTCAAAATACCGCGTTGTAAATAAAATTTGGCAAATCTCAGAATGTGACGACCGCCCATGACCCCCGCACTGAATCTAGAGATTGTGCGCTGTAAAGCATGCCAGGCAGCCATGGACGATTGTCAGGGTAAATTAAAACAGCAAAATCTATCGTATAACTCACAGCGCATGGATAAAATACAATATAACATATATATAGTGAAGCTTCACAGAATTGAATGTCATCATATAAACTTCATAATAGTTGAATACAAACATCTGAATAGTCAATACATCAAGCCTCACTACATATCACTCAGAGAATTATACAAGCAGCGGAACATCCAGTACATATAGTAAGAAAATAATATGCAAGCCTCCAGCTCGTCTTCGTCATCAGCATCGTCGGAAACTAAGAACAGCACCTGTCACCTGCTACCTAGTCTGCCCGTCCCAAAATGGACGAACTGCCCAAGGCAATAAGAGTTAAAACATAAAGCCTTGAGTCAGACAACAGTCTTAGTGAGCGGTAAATTAACTAACAACATACCAAAAGAGCATAAAGGAAAAAGGAATAGGAATCCAACCCTCCCACTCCACCTCTTTCTACAGTGATAGCCCCCAGACACACACTAAGCAGAAACAAACATAGCAAAGCAAACATTTAAAGTAAAGCAATTATCACTCGAGTCAAGGGCGATGTTTTCCTAGTACAAACCCCCAAGGCCTAAACCAAGATCAGATAAGCACCCAGAAAATACCGCTCTTGAGACCGAATGACGAAACAACCAAACATCCATGACTCTGGCTATCACCGTTATCATTGCTTCGACACCACCGTTAATTGAATGACCGGCACATTCTTTCAGCCATCTGTTAAGGGCTAATGGAAACCCTGGTTCTAGACATAACTCCGCACGTCGTCGAAACCCGTGCCTAGGACTATCGAATCTGCCCAGAGTACTTGACTACCAATCAGTAGTCTTTAGGGACTATCGAATCTGCCCAGCGTACTCTTGCTTTGAGCATGCTAGAACCTTCAACAACGATGAAATCTCAGCCTTCTAGTCATCCTCCTCGACGACTATTTCCATACTAGCTCAAGCGCCTCTCGAGCAAACCATTATCCTCAAACTCGAACCATTTCACCGAGTTATCAACATGCTTGGAATGATCCCGTCTGGATTAGACCAAGACTATCTCATATCATGCCTCGCTTCATCACATCCTAGCAAAGCCTCATCTCAACATCATCATCATCAATCCTATCCATATGAGCTTCATCATCCGCTACATATGCCACGAGCAGCTTTTCCAATTCAAGAGCCTTTCACTTAGCTTTTGAATCATCTTCGACTAACTTGTCCAAATCAAATCATCAATCAACTAATTTACACAATCAATCAAGTCAAACATTAATCCAAGTAATCAAGCATTCAAACATGATCAAATAAACAATTATAACAATAATGGCAATCTTGTAAATAAAGGGTCGAAATCTAACAAGTATGAAAACATGAGCAATATCTCTACAACTTGATGAATGAACTTGCATAGGTTAATCATGTAGTAAAATGGATGACAAATCATCATGAACAATGGATCTATACTTATGTTTACGGAAATGCATGGAAATAACTACTTTAACACAAAATCAAGCCAACGATCCGATATACTCCTTTAGATCCGTGTGAGAGATAATCACCACTCACCAAATCACCTAACACTTTAAAAGCAACACACTTCAGATCTGGACAGCGAAGGATCTAACTCGATCTATCACAAATCTGCTTCAAACGATGAAATCTGTCTTCGATGGATGTAGATCTTCAATATAAGCTCTTGGATCTTCGATTCGATCTTCGATTTGGATGGAAGGAAGCACAAGATTAAAGTGGAGAAAAGAAGTGAAGAAGTGTAGAACTCGAGCTCTCAAAATAGCAGCACTTCGTCGCTTCAAAATCCGGATCCCAAAAAATGAGGTAGAACCGCCTATTTATAGGCTGATTTCCCTTAGGTCGTTCGCTCGCAATTAGGTCGTCTGTAACGACCCTAGATTTTTATTTAATTTAAATTGATAATTAAATAAAATTTTGAATAAAAATTGTAAATAAATGGTTTTAAAAATAAATATAGAAACATACAAAATTATAAATATTTGAGTTAGAGATTTAAATAGAAATGTATACAAGATAAATTTTATAGTTTGTAAAATAGAGAATAAACACGTTAACTAAGATTATAACAACATAGAAATTCATCTATATTTTGAAAAGAATATATATGTACAGCCGAATAAGAAAAAGTATATGAATAAACAAAGTACAAAAAAAAATAAAAAATAAAAGCAAGATCCTAAGTACACTTACACAAAACAAAATAAAATATACAAGTATGGAATAGAATAAGTGTATGTAGTTTTGTACCAAGCAATCAATGCTACAACCTCTAGCATACAAGAGAAGGTATCAGCCGAGTAGAAATAAGATCCAGGCAAACGAAATGCAAAGCATTTAATACTGGCACAAGCAAACTGATAATCACCTTATACAAAAAATATTATATCACACAATAAACAAAGATAAAAGAATGCATAAGTAAGAACAAAGTAATATATCTATGCAAATGAAGGAACATAAGGACACAAAGCAATAAATGCAAATCTCCTTAGCCACCGAAAACAGCATACCAGCCTCCACAAAGAAAAATATCACTACTACAAATTTGTACAAACAAATATTATAACACTGTACAAATTTTAATGCCTGTACACTTCTTTTCTTTCATATATACATCCATATTCATCCCATTCGTTCACTACACAGAAAATCAGAAAAAGTATATTGTAAGCATTTTTATTTTTACTAACTCAAACATAAACAAAAAGCTTCAATTAAAACATCAAACAAATCAATACAATTCAAAGGAAGATCAGCTCAGTTTCAACATTGAGTAACTCTGTTCAATCTTGTTTCCAGGTGAGCAAACTTCACCTTGATATTTTTATAATCCTAAATGATGTCTGACATGTTACTTGTTAGATTTCTATAATAGTAAATGCTTGCATGTATATATATTGTTGTATTATCTGTGCATACGAGTATGTATGACTGTGCATATTTAACTTGATAATTCTTCTCTGTTTTTAGGTCACAGGGTAGAAAATAAACAAGAAAATTTAATACATCTCCAACTAATCACTATTAAGCTTATAATTTAAAACAAACAAGTTTACTTATGCATGAGTCATGATAAAAGAAATAGTTTTAAGTAGTATAGTGATATATAGAGCCTGGAAATTTGATGTTTACAGAGGAAATTCAAATATATAAGAATTTCGAATCTCATGAATTATCAAATCAGATATATACCCTGGATTGTCATTAGAAAGTAGGATTTTTGAAATCAATATGATGATTTTTTATTTAGTATTCCAAGAGCAGGTTGTATTTGAACAAATTACGCTTTGTAATCGATCCCTAACAATCGAAGAATTTTTGAACCTTGAAATTGGTTTTTAAAGCTAGCTTAATGGTTTACGAACTTAGGAAAAATGTCAAATAATTTTTCTATTTTGTGGATTGAGAGGACGAAGCGTTTCTAGGGTTTAAGGTTGAACTAGGAAGACGTGGGAAATTTGGATTCGTTCATCGCCGTGAAGGGACCGGACCCAATAGCATGTGGGGGAAAACGTGGCGAAGGTCGTGACGCTACTCTGGGTAGGCCGGCGTGGGTGCAGGTGATCGGCAGCGTTGGCGTGGGGTGGTTTCTCCGATGGGTTGCGTTCGGATTTTTGGGTCTTAGTAGCTCGAATCGCGATTTCAAGGTGATGGAGCGGTTCGAGCGATCGAAGTGTGATCTCGGAGTGAGTGTCGATATGCACGATGTCGTGGTGGCGACCGGAGTTGGCCAACGTTGATGTGCACGTGCACGCGGTGACCTTCGTATCAGCGAGAGTATGAGTGGGGGAGACGTCGTTTTTTTCTCGAGTTCGAATCGAAGTAGACTATGAATTTACTCAAAGGAACTGGGAAGTGTGAAACTCGAAGTCGAACGCAGGATTTTCGCTTTTGGGCTCGGGGAAGTTGTTAAGGGGGATCGGGTTGCTAGGCCTGTTGCCAGGTTTCAGAAAACAGGCTATGGTTTAAAGAAAGAGTTTGGGGTAACTTGTTTTGGATTAAATTTGTTTAAGCAAATTAAAAGTGATATGTAAATTAAGCAATCATTTAGTTAAGTACTAAATTGATAAAAAATTAAGATAGGTAGTTAATAATAAAAAATTGATTTTCAAGTTTAAAGAAGACTTTTAAATGTTAATTAAGATGAATAATTAATATTAAGTAATTAAATTGGAGAGTAATTAAGGATAATTACTTTATAGTTGAAATTAGAGATTAATTAAAAATGAAAGGAAATGTTATTAGTAAATGAAGATAATTGACTAGAGATTATTAAGTAATTAAATTTATGTGATAAATTTTGATAATTAATTGGATTTATTAATTAAGATAATCAATTGTAAATTGTTAATTGCTTAATGAAAATAATTAAGGGGTTAATTTATCATGGAATTGGTTTAAAGGTTAATTTAATAAATATGATAAAGTGAGAATAATTGATTAAAGTGTTTAATAAATTAATGTATATTAAATGATTTATAAATTAATAAATCAAAATTTGCTAATTAATTCATAAGTAATAAATTTACTTAGAAATAAATTTGATTGATTAGGATTAAACAATTAATAAATTCTACTTATAAATGGCTATTGAAGACGTGACCTTACTTATGAATGTTTGGATTCTGTTGAATGATATGAATTGTTTGATATCCCTGATATATGATGTTTAGTGATATACCCTGATTTATGTTGTGAGCTGAAATTTATTTATCTGTGATATATCTCTGTGATCTATGAATGAAGATGAGCGTTATAGTTTATATCGCTTATCAACTATATTCTGTATTCTGATCTGTGATGATTGTATGATGTGCACTATTGTGTGTTAAACCCCGGACCACACCTTTACACACACAAATATGGATTTCACGTGGAAATCGGTTAAGTCACAGATAATTTAAATTTGATGTTTTTGAAATTGAAATTTTAATTTCAATTGATTTTGAAATTAGAAATTTGGGTTTAAAATGAAAAGCTTTTGAAATAGAATTTCAAAGATAAAAGTTATTTTGAATAACTTGATAAAGTTTTGAAGTTTAAATAATTTGATTTAAATTTGAATTCAATATTTGAAATTGAATTCTATGATTCGAAACTAGGGATTAAAGATGTTGTACCCGTTATATATGGGTTAAACTATTTTAAAAATATTGATTCGGGAATTTGAATTTAATTCAAAGGCTTTAACTCGAGCAAATATAACGGGAATTTTTCTGAAACAAAACTACTTGCTTTCAAATAATGATAGCTTTTGTATAAGAAGTGAACTTCAAATTTGTGTTGAAAGCTTTCAAATTTAAAATGAAATTGAAATGTTTTGAAAGGCTATGAATGAATTCTTTTTGAAGCTATGGATTGAATCTGTTTACTTTTAACAGATTTGAAAATGATAATTTGTTGAAAACCATTCGAACTGACATTGTTTTGAAAACTATAAGTTAAATCTTGTTTTAAAAATTTAACGAGTTAATCAAATTGAAATGGAAATTGATTTGGAAAAATCTGTAAGTGAATCTTTTTGTTTAAAAGATTTGAAATGGTAATTGGTTTAAACCATTTGAAAGAAAGTTTGGAATTATTAAGTTGTGACTTAATTGAAATCCCATATTCATATGTTTTAAATATTTCGCTCACTATTCGGGTTAACCGGGAAAGGACCTTTGGGTCGTATAACCCATTCCGAATAATGATACGTCGTATATGGATGGCATTTGAAGACCGGTGTTGAAGACCGGATATTTACGAAAACGAAAGGACAACTCGTCGAATGTCTCTGCATTGACTGGTCCCCGGTATAGAGATTTTATCACCCTTTGTGATGGGAAGTCCGGACGAGATCGTGAATACCCGGAATTGCAAGGGCTTCGTAAGAAGTGCCTTCGGTTCTGTTCGAACCCGGAATAGACTTGTATGGTTACATGTCTGACATTACACTTTGAGATATAAAGCCGATTTCTTTCAAATACATTTCTGTTGGTGGCGGAGAATTTATTCTCTTAGCTTAACACCCTTCTTTGAGACGTACGAGCTCAGAGGTTATGTAGTTGAAATTTATCAGCGATATATTCCCAATTTGGTAATGTGACATGCTGAGTGTTGCTGTGTGATGATCATTGTTTGATCATTTGTGATATGATCATTTGTTTGATTTTATATCTTTGTGATCATTGCTTTGATCATCTGTTGACCCAAAGCGTGGCTTTTTGAAAAAGCGTAGCTTTGTGGACGAGACTTCGTCGAACCTCACACCCCGGAATGGTCAAAACAGGAAAGATGCAGCAAGGTTATAGGGAGTAGCGCCCCTTAGGGTATGTTCATTTCCTTCTGGATAGAAGTGGTATCATGGTATGGAGCCCAGATACTTAACTTATGTGGATGTCGCAAGTATATATATATCTTACTTTGTGATTTGTTGCTCGGGGCCCCGGTTAAAGGTTGTTACAACCGGGAGATGGCATACTCATGTCAGTAGTTACCTATTTTTGCAGAGGTAACCCGGCCTTGTGTTGGCAGAGATCCGGTTAGGTTCTCGGGACGTCCATCCAGAGGCGTTTCCATGTGGCAATGGGAAGTTCCTTGGCCTGACCATTTGTTGGAAATCCAAAGAAACAATACGAGCCTTGTACGGTTTTAGTTGTAGAACCTGCCATTTAATATGGTAGCTATAGCGGACATACTATAATGGTACCTATGCTGGCTAAGATTTATATTCTACTTTCGAAATGATTTCTACACTATGCACTAATAATAATAATCAAACGATTCTGCATAGTAAGCATCCTTGACTATCATAAGAAGAAATCTCCCCCAAGTCTGCGTTTGCATTGTGTGTGTGGCGGGAGGTCTTATGGTAGTTTCATTTTCCAAAAGCATTGCGAATTGACTTTAAATTCTCTGCTATTTGTGTTTAAAGATAAACTGTTTTTGTTGCTCACACCAGTCCCACGACTGACTTGGAGTTTATTGTTCCTTTCCTAAACTCTGGGTGCTCATAATTTTCTACACGAGCAGTCTACAGTTGGGTTTTTCAGATATTCAGATTTAGTAGATTATCTGGAGCTAGTTCAGTCTTTGGATATGGACTGCACTTGCTTATTCTTGGTGTATCGTTATTTGGAGTTCGAGCTACTGCTAGAGTTCTCTCTTGAAGACTATCTTAGAGTTATTTGTTCCGCTGGTGATGTAATTATCTATTTTTCTTTTCCGCTGCTATTTGTTGTATCATATCTCTAATGTATATTGATATTCATTGTATAATTCTGTTGTATCAGATATTGTATATCAATGTATTATTCTTTTATTCCGCTGTGTTATTTACATAACTGTGTTATAAGCTCCGGCGACTTGGATTTGAACGGTCGAATCTACGGCATTCGAGTACGATGTAAAGTATGGATGTCGATTTTCAGCGCGAAAATCCGGGACGTTACATTTGGTATCAGAGCTAAGGTTGAACTTTAGCTCAGGAGTATAACACGTTAAGTAGCTCATTAGAGATAGAGTGAAGTAAACTCTAGAATGAGTATATCCCTAAGGTATCAGTCTGAATGTCTCAGTAAATTCTCTTACTATCCACTAATAGTGAGTATGAGTGCAAGAAGAGGACGAGATAGGGGACAGGGGAATACGACTACAAATGGTCAATACCCTGCAACAATGGAAACAACTTTCTTATCAATCTCCTTTGATTCGTTTCCAAATTCTTTTCATTTCTTCGTACCAGCTACAAGAAGAAGTTTCGGTGTGATGATGGTTCTACGAATCGTTGTAGGAGATCCTTACTTAGTAGTATTTTCATCGATTTCTTATCAGCTTTTCGATTTAAACCTTAATGAATTTGAATTGGAAATTTTAATTTGAATTAAATTTATTAATAGAATATGAGGATAAAATTGAATTAAATCAATAAAACGATATTGTTTAAAATCAAATTTGAAATTCTATTATAATTTCTTGTGGATACCAAAGTTCGAAGAGAGACGAATTGGTATGTATTCTGAGATATTCCGACTTGAATTTGGAACTCATATCTTAAGTTTGAGGAATTATAGAAGATCGAATCTATCTATCTCTTTGTTGTTTTCGTGCCTGCGAATTTCGAGGACGAAATTCTTTTAAGGGGGGAAGTTTGTAATGACCCTAGATTTTTATTTAATTTAAATTGATAATTAAATAAATTTTTTAATAAAAATTGTAAATAAATGGTTTTAAAAGTAAATATAGAAACATACAAAATTATAAATATTTGAGTTAGAGATTTAAATAGAAATGTATACAAGATAAATTTTATAATTTGTAAAATAGAGAATAAACACGTTAACTAAGATTATAACAACATAGAAATTCATCTATATTTTGAAAAGAATATATATGTACAGCCGAATAAGAAAAAGTATATGAATAAACAAAGTACAAAAAAAAATAAAAAATAAAAGCAAGATCCTAAGTACACTTAAACAAAACAAAATAAAATATACAAGTATGGAATAGAATAAGTGTATGTAGTTTTGTACCAAGCAATCAATGCTACTACCTCTAACATACAAGAGAAGGTATCAGCCGAGTAGAAATAAGATGCAGGCAAACGAAATGCAAAGCATTTAATACTGGCACAAGCAAACTGATAATCACCTTATACAAAAAATATTATATCACACAGTAAACAAAGATAAAAGAATGCATAAGTAAGAACAAAGTAATATATCTATGCAAATGAAGGAACATAAGGACACAAAGCAATAAATGCAAATCTCCTTAGCCACCGAAAACAGCATACCAGCCTCCACAAAGAAAAATATCACTGCTACAAATTTGTACAAACAAATATTATAACACTGTACAAATTTTAATGCCTGTACACTTCTTTTCTTTCATATATACATCCATATTCATCCCATTCGTTCACTACACAGCAAATCAGAAAAAGTATATTGCAAGCATTTTTATTTTTACTAACTCAAACATAAACAAAAAGCTTCAATTAAAACATCAAACAAATCAATACAATTCAAAGGAAGATCAGCTCACTTTCAACATCGAGTAACTCTGTTCAATCTTGTTTCCAGGTGAGCAAACTTCACCTTGATATTTTTATAATCCTAAATGATGTCTGACATGTTACTTGTTAGATTTCTATAATAGTAAATGCTTGCATGTATATATATTGTTGTATTATCTGTGCATACGAGTATGTATGACTGTGCATATTTAACTTGATAATTCTTCTCTGTTTTTAGGTCACAGGGTAGAAAATAAACAAAAAAATTTAATACATCTCCAACTAATCACTATTAAGCTTATAATTTAAAACAAACAAGTTTACTTATGCATGAGTCATGATAAAAGAAATAGTTTTAAGTAGTATAGTGATATATAGAGCCTGGAAATTTGATGTTTACAGAGGAAATTCAAATATATAAGAATTTCGAATCTCATGAATTATCAAATCAGATATATACCCTGGATTGTCATTAGAAAGTAGGATTTTTGAAATCAATATGATGATTTTTTATTTAGTATTCCAAGAGCAGGTTGTATTTGAACAAATTACGCTTTGTAATCGATCCCTAACAATCGAAGAATTTTTGAACCTTGAAATTGGTTTTTAAAGCTAGCTTAATGGTTTACGAACTTAGGAAAAATGTCAAATAATTTTTCTATTTTGTGGATTGAGAGGACGAAGCGTTTCTAGGGTTTAAGGTTGAACTGGGAAGACGTGGGAAATTTGGATTCGTTCATCGCCGTGAAGGGACCGGACCCAATAGCATGTGGGGGAAAACGTGGCGGAGGTCGTGACGCTACTCTGGGTAGGCCGGCGTGGGTGCAGGTGATCGGCAGCGTTGGCGTGGGGTGGTTTCTCCGATGGGTTGCGTTCAGATTCTTGGGTCTTAGTAGCTCGAATCGCGATTTCAAGGTGATGGAGCGGTTCGAGCGATCGGAGTGTGATCTCGGAGTGAGTGTCGATATGCACGATGTCGTGGTGGCGACCGGAGTTGGCCAACGTTGATGTGCACGTGCACGCGGTGACCTTCGTATCAGCGAGATTATGAGTGGGGGAGACGTCATTTTTTTCTCGAGTTCGAATCGAAGTAGACTATGAATTTACTCAAAGGAACTGGGAAGTGTGAAACTCGAAGTCGAACGCAGGATTTTCGCTTTTGGGCTCGGGGAAGTTGTTAAGGGGGATCAGGTTGCTAGGCCTGTTGCCAGGTTTCAGAAAACAGGCTATGGTTTAAAGAAAGAGTTTGGGGTAACTTGTTTTGGATTAAATTTGTTTAAGCAAATTAAAAGTGATATGTAAATTAAGCAATCATTTAGTTAAGTACTAAATTGATAAAAAATTAAGATAGGTAGTTAATAATAAAAAATTGATTTTCAAGTTTAAAGAAGACTTTTAAATGTTAATTAAGATGAATAATTAATATTAAGTAATTAAATTGGAGAGTAATTAAGGATAATTACTTTATAGTTGAAATTAGAGATTAATTAAAAATGAAAGGAAATGTTATTAGTAAATGAAGATAATTGACTAGAGATTATTAAGTAATTAAATTTATGTGATAAATTTTGATAATTAATTGGATTTATTAATTAAGATAATCAATTGTAAATTGTTAATTGCTTAATGAAAATAATTAAGGGGTTAATTTATCATGGAATTGGTTTAAAGGTTAATTTAATAAATATGATAAAGTGAGAATAATTGATTAAAGTGTTTAATAAATTAATGTATATTAAATGATTTATAAATTAATAAATCAAAATTTGCTAATTAATTCATAAGTAATAAATTTACTTAGAAATAAATTTGATTGATTAGGATTAAACAATTAATAAATTCTACTTATAAATGGCTATTGAAGACGTGACCTTACTTATGAATGTTTGGATTCTGTTGAATGATATGAATTGTTTGATATCCCTGATATATGATGTTTTGTGATATACCCTGATTTATGTTGTGAGCTGAAATTTATTTATCTGTGATATATCTCTGTGATCTATGAATGAAGATGAGCGTTATAGTTTATATCGCTTATCAACTATATTCTGTATTCTGATCTGTGATGATTGTATGATGTGCACTATTGTGTGTTAAACCCCGGACCACACCTTTACACACACAAATATGGATTTCACGTGGAAATCGGTTAAGTCACAGATAATTTAAATTTGATGTTTTTGAAATTGAAATTTTAATTTCAATTGATTTTGAAATTAGAAATTTGGGTTTAAAATGAAAAGCTTTTGAAATAGAATTTCAAAGATAAAAGTTATTTTGAATAACTTGATAAAGTTTTGAAGTTTAAATAATTTGATTTAAATTTGAATTCAATATTTGAAATTGAATTCTATGATTCGAAACTAGGGATTAAAGATGTTGTACCCGTTATATATGGGTTAAACTATTTTAAAAATATTGATTCGGGAATTTGAATTTAACTCAAAGGCTTTAACTCGAGCAAATATAACGGGAATTTTTCTGAAACAAAACTACTTGCTTTCAAATAATGATAGCTTTTGTATAAGAAGTGAACTTCAAATTTGTGTTGAAAGCTTTCAAATTTAAAATGAAATTGAAATGTTTTGAAAGGCTATGAATGAATTCTTTTTGAAGCTATGGATTGAATCTGTTTACTTTTAACAGATTTGAAAATGATAATTTGTTGAAAACCATTCGAACTGACATTGTTTTGAAAACTATAAGTTAAATCTTGTTTTAAAAATTTAACGAGTTAATCAAATTGAAATGGAAATTGATTTGGAAAAATCTGTAAGTGAATCTTTTTGTTTAAAAGATTTGAAATGGTAATTGGTTTAAACCATTTGAAAGAAAGTTTGGAATTATTAAGTTGTGACTTAATTGAAATCCCATATTCATATGTTTTAAATATTTCGCTCACTATTCGGGTTAACCGGGAAAGGACCTTTGGGTCGTATAACCCATTCCGAATAATGATACGTCGTATATGGATGACATTTGAAGACCGGTGTTGAAGACCGGATATTTACGAAAACGAAAGGACAACTCGTCGAATGTCTCTGCATCGACTGGTCCCCGGTATAGAGATTTTATCACCCTTTGTGATGGGAAGTCCGGACGAGATCGTGAATACCCGGAATTGCAAGGGCTTCGTAAGAAGTGCCTTCGGTTCTGTTCGAACCCGGAACAGACTTGTATGGTTACATGTCTGACATTACACTTTGAGATATAAAGCCGATTTCTTTCAAATACATTTCTGTTGGTGGCGGAGAATTTATTCTCTTAGCTTAACACCCTTCTCTGAGACGTACGAGCTCAGAGGTTATGTAGTTGAAATTTATCAGCGATATATTCCCAATTTGGTAATGTGACATGCTGAGTGTTGCTGTGTGATGATCATTGTTTGATCATTTGTGATATGATCATTTGTTTGATTTTATATCTTTGTGATCATTGCTTTGATCATCTGTTGACCCAAAGCGTGGCTTTTTGAAAAAGCGTAGCCTTGTGGACGAGACTTCGTCGAACCTCACACCCCGGAATGGTCAAAATAGGAAAGATGCAGCAAGGTTATAGGGAGTAGCGCCCCTTAGGGTATGTTCATTTCCTTCTGGATAGAAGTGGTATCATGGTATGGAGCCCAGCTACTTAACTTATGTGGATGTCGCAAGTATATATATATCTTACTTTGTGATTTGTTGCTCGGGGCCCCGGTTAAAGGTTGTTACAACCGGGAGATGGCATACTCGTGTCAGTAGTTACCTATTTTTGCAGAGGTAACCCGGCCTTGTGTTGGCAGAGATCCGGTTAGGTTCTCGGGACGTCCATCCAGAGGCGTTTCCATGTGGCAATGGGAAGTTCCTTGGCCTGACCATTTGTTGGAAATCCAAAGAAACAATACGAGCCTTGTACGGTTTTAGTTGTAGAACCTGCCATTTAATATGGTAGCTATAGCGGACATACTATAATGGTACCTATGCTGGCTAAGATTTATATTCTACTTTCGAAATGATTTCTACACTATGCACTAATAATAATAATCAAACGATTCTGCATAGTAAGCATCCTTGACTATCATAAGAAGAAATCTCCCCCAAGTCTGCGTTTGCATTGTGTGTGTGGCGGGAGGTCTTATGGTAGTTTCATTTTCCAAAAGCATTGCGAATTGACTTTAAATTCTCTGCTATTTGTGTTTAAAGATAAACTGTTTTTGTTGCTCACACCAGTCCCACGACTGACTTGGAGTTTATTGTTCCTTTCCTAAACTCTGGGTGCTCATAATTTTCTACACGAGCAGTCTACAGTTGGGTTTTTCATATATTCAGATTTAGTAGATTATCTGGAGCTAGTTCAGTCTTTGGATATGGACTGCACTTGCTTATTCTTGGTGTATCGTTATTTGGAGTTTGAGCTACTGCTAGAGTTCTCTCTTGAAGACTATCTTAGAGTTATTTGTTCCGCTGGTGATGTAATTATCTATTTTTCTTTTCCGCTGCTATTTGTTGTATCATATCTCTGATGTATATTGATATTCATTGTATCATTCTGTTGTATCAGATATTGTATATCAATGTATTATTCTTTTATTCCACTGTGTTATTTACTTAACTGTGTTATAAGCTCCGGCGACTTGGATTTGAACGGTCGAATCTACGGCATTCGAGTACGATGTAAAGTATAGATGTCGATTTTCGAGCGCGAAAATCCGGGACGTTACATCGTCCACGACCTAAGAAACCCCACGACATAAAATCTTCGACCTAACAACCCAAGCCTATGCGCATCCGCGACCTAACGAAACTCCATCCTACGACCTAACAGATCTGCGCATCCACGACCTAACTATACTCAAGTGTGCGACCTAAAATGTCACGACCTAACTCTTAACACTAATGCGCGACCTAACGACTCATCTAAGGTCGCGACCTAACTAAACACAGAAGCTCATGACCTAACCAACTTAGGTAGGATACGACCTAACGACCTAACATCTTAGGTCGCCTAATGACCTAACTATACGCAGGATATTCCGACCTAACTCCTAAGTCGTCTGGACGACCTAACGACTCATAACTACTAAACTTAGGTCGCTCACGACCTAACTGAGCACTAGGTCGCTCACGACCTAACTACGATAACTTCTTAAGTCATTCGAACAACCCAAACTCCCTAGGTCGTTAACTCACCTAGTTTCTTATGCCGCTAACTCTTAGGTCGCCGTTTCTTTAGGTCGTCTACTCCTTAGGTCGGTCAAATCCTATAGGTCGTCCCAAACTATCATACGCCCTAAACCACTACGCGACCTAACTGTCATACGACCTAAGTCCTTACCTCGTCCAGTCCTTAAGTCTCTTACCACTAGGTCGCTAACTACTAGGTCGTCCACTTCCTTAGGTCACAAACTTCCTTAGGTTGACAAATTTTATAGGTCGCTCCAATCTCTTAGGTCGTTCACTCGACCTAACCTACCCCACGACCTAAGCTCTAGTCGACCTAAACCCTGGACGACTTAACAATACTAACAGTCTAATAATAACTATTTTACGATGTTTCGATCCGTAAAAATACGGGTCGTTACACAGAATATACAGTAAATAAATATAATCACAGATCACAGACATAGAGTAAAATAATGCAGTGGAAGTAAAAGAAATAGTAGTTCATGAAGCTACTATATAAATATATCAGAGTTACATAAGATATAACAGAAGAAATAGAATACAACAAAAGTTTCAATATAATAACCAAGTACAAGCTGAGTAGAACAACGGAATTGAAATAGATAGGACATGACAAGCAGATAATCTCCAGCGATTCAAATCTCCAAGAGAGTGGAAATCCAAATCTGTGAATAACTCAGGCTGACCCGAGTGTAAAGCAAAACACAAAACACTCGAGTCAGGACAATATATACTTATATAATGTAAACCAACGCAAGTGAACCATAATAAAGGTACAAGTAACTTAAAGAATGCTTGGGATCGCCCAATCTTTAAGGATCCGTTAAACTATTTACTATGTAGTAATACACGCTATATACAGTAGTGTCTAATTAGTAAAGTATAATCATATAGAAAATAGCGTTAAGGGGATGGTGAATCTTAACGCGGTCGGATCTTTAAACCAAAATCGTAGTGGGCTCGATATGGTAGGTGACACGGCACACAAGGCAATGCCAGGGTAGATATACCAATTACGCACACGGACTGATGGAAATGCATAGCAGCCACTACCGCTCCACCTCGAACAACACTCCCAAATCAAGGGTGCGCACCAAATCAATCACAAGTAATAGAATGGTATCGAAGAAGTGTGTCCGATAAGAGGTGCTACCTCACTGGTCCGAGATCGCTCCTGTTTTAGCCACCTTATGCCAACTCATGGGAGTTGGGTCCACGTATATACCTTAGGATCGTCGTCACCATCCTACTTCATTCTGGAAACTACACCGCGTACATAGTTGTCAAAGTGGTTTTCGGTATCGACAGAGAGTATGTCCATATCCGATCCCGATCTCTTTAACAACCAATCGTTATTATAACCCGTGGTTATAATTTAAAAATAGTTTATACTTCAAAATAGAATTTCAAATCCAAATCTTTATCAAAATAAAGATTAAATCAATTCCCAACCATTTCAATATATTTAAAATATCATATCATTTCAAAACTTCATTTCAAATCATTTCAATATATCAAAATATCATATCTTTCCAAAACTTCATTTCAAATCATTTTAATATATCAAAATATCAAATCTTTCCAAAACTTCATTTCAAATCATTTTAATATACCAAAATATCATTTGAGTTCAAATCTAAATATTCAACTTTAAATACTTTTTAAATTTAAAGATATCATTCATTTATTATCATTTCAAGTCACCTTTTAAATAGTTTATATTTCAATCAAAATAATTCATCTAAACCATTTAAAAGTGTATGTATTATATTTCAAATCAAGTATTTAATTTCCAAAGTTTCAATTCAATTCAATCATTTATTTCAATTAAATTTCCATAGACCATTTCAAATCTCATAAATTTCAAATATAGATTTAATCCACAAAATAACTATTCAAATTATAAAATAAATTTCAAAGCTTTAATATCCTATATTTCATAAGTCCAATATCTTTTAAATAGATTCAAATTACAAGTAAATCAAATAATTTTCATACTAATATAAACTTCAATTATTCATTCAAATATTTAATATCATTTATTTAATTTATATTTAAATACCATTTAACCACATTTTCAAAATAGTTGTATTTCCCAAATCAACTATGCCATTTAAATCATTTAAAGTCAATTCGTTATATTTAATAATTAAATATATAATTTCCAAAATTTAGTCTTTTTCAAAGATCATTTATTCATTTGAAGTTATTAAACAAAGAAAATTTAACTTTCGCAACACTTAGAAAATGCTACGAAATGTTTTGTTCAAAAACAGTTCATTAACAAAAGACGCCATTTAAAATGCTGTAATATCTTAATTTAGTTTCAATTAAAACTCTAGTGAAATTTAAAACTATAGCACTAACAAAGTGCTATAATAACACTTAGTTCAAATTTGCTGTTTGGTTCATTTAAAACAACTACAGCATTTTCCAATGCTGTAATATCTTTACATTATATTTCAAAATGCTGTCAAATCAAATTCAGAGTTTTATTTACAATTTCACACATAATTAACTTTTAATATAAATCATTTTAACTTATAAAATCATATATTTTCACATCTAAAAACAATCATTTAAATACCTTTATTTCTATGATTTTATAAAGTCAAATTTCCATACAAAAATCAAATTAAATAACAATTAAATTTTCATTTCTTTAATTAAATTTCCAAAATATAACTTATTTCTATTTATTTTACTTAATTAAAATTTCACTTTTAACAAAATTCACAATTTCCCAATTTAAGTTATATTTCAAAATTTTCAACTTAAACATTCATTTATCCCATATTTTAATTTATACAAAATCATTAACACTTTTAAATATTATTATTACTTAATAAAAATCATTAAATTCATCTTTTAAATCAAATTTGTCATATATTCATACTTTACATAAATTCCATTTATAAACAAAATCATAAATTTCAAAATTTACTTATATTCCAAATTCTACTTCACCATTTACTTAATTCATTATTTAATTTATAGAAAATCACTAATATTTCTATAAAAGTCATTTTAATAAAATTTAAATCAAAATATCATAATATTTACATTTTTTAAAATATTTTAAAATTTTCAGAAAAATATATAAACCACGGGTCTGTATATAATTTTCTAGCCTAGGTCAAGTGATATGGATATATATCATTTTAATCCGCAGTTTACAAAGAAAAACCGGGTTCTATCATTTCAAACCCGCAATCCCAAGCTAAATAAAATAAATAAAAAGTCGCTCAGGCTTATCATTTCAGCCCACAACGATCTTTCCCTATTCTAAAGTCCGTTCGGGTATTTATCATTTCAACCCATAGTGATTTCTATACTAACAGGGAACTTGCAGTGTGACAAACTGATAAAATAACAGAATAGCATGAAATAACAGTAATATATGATATAACATGTATAATAACAGGGGAAACATTATATGGTCATAATATAACAGTTATAACAGGATGATATAATTTTACAGATTCAAATGGTGTTAGTTTACTAGTTATATAAGTACACATCGTCTGGTGAGAATTACTCACTTGTATAAGCTGGAGATGACAACCACAAACACACAACAAAGATTTCCAAAGGCACGAAAGCACGACAATGATTTGAGATTTGGAGAGCCGAAGTTAATTTCCTTGAATACATGAAACAAACCAAACAAATGTACATGAATACAACACTTCACAAAGATTTAAACAGCTTGTGTATTAATGCACAAAACAAATCCAAACCAATTGCACTTGCCTCCACCTCACATAGGCTCAGCCATGGATGAAAAACACACAACAAAAGCTTGCATTAGGGTCTTGTTGTGGACCTATAGGTGTCGGCCTAGCCTAGGGAAGATGGTGCAAATGTTCGTGATGCTAGAGGCTAACAACACAAGGCAAAACATGGATTTCTATGCCACTTTTGGGCTCGACCAAGGCATAGAGGGGCATGGCTATTTCAGGTGTGGGCTTTAGAGGGTGTGCAAAGGTGTTTTAGGTTGAGATCAGGCCAGTTGTGGTGGTGGTTGGTCGGCCTAGGTGGAAGAAAGAGGTGGTGATAGGTGTATGGGCTTGGCTAGCACATATAGGTGATGTTGGTTAAATTTTGGGTGGTTCTTCATCATTAGGGCTCATGGCCATGGGATGGGGAGGGGCGGGAGGTGATGTTGGCCAGAGTGGGAGGTGGTGGAGGTGGCCTAGGGGGAGGAGTGGTGCTGGCCTATCCAAAGAAGAGGAGGACAAGTGTAAAAATCATGTGAAAACAAAAGAAAAACATAGAAAAGACTGATGTTTTTACCAAAATTCATCAAGCAATGGTGATGGCCGATTTTTTTTGAGTTGAGAAACTATTTTGGGCGTGAATTGAAGTGGGGTGCAGCTGAAGAATGATAGGGAACGGCCAAAAAGAATTGAATGCAAGAAGGTTAGGAAAATGAAGAGACGGGAAAACAAAGGGACAAAAGCAACTAAAAAGACACATACCTTTTCAAATTTCTTTTATATATATTTGTAATTTATAAATACATATAAAAACTGAGAAATAAAGATAACAACTCAGAAAAAAAAAATATATAAAATAAATAATTAAATTTTGAATAAATAGAATTTAAATTAAGAAAATGGCTTAAAAATGCAAACTAAGCTTCAAAAGTTAGAAATAACTTCAGTACACTTTGGATAAATTATATGGACTTGGGAAAATATTTATAAATAATTATAAGAACATAAAATAAAATGCATTCACAGAATGAATAAATAAATTTTAATTAAATATAATTTAATTGAAGAAAATAGCAGAAAAATGGAAACTAGCCTTTAAAAATAGAAAATAAATGCAACATATTTTGGAAAAATTCTATTATCACTTTAAAAATATTAAAAGACAAAAACATACATAAAAAAGTATTAACACATATTAGAACAAAATATGACAACTAAAATATAATTTAAAATAGACAATATTGCTAAATACATCAGTTTACACACAATATTGAAATGTACATAACTTTTACAGTTTAACTCCGTTTTCAACGAAAAAAAAAGCAGTGTTCAAGTTATTACATCTATTTTCATAATAAAAGATAAAATTTAAGATTTTATATAATTTAAATTTGAAGTTTAAAAGTCAAAGATTGAACAGTTTGACCAGAATTTCACTTTCCAAAAAAATATTCAATTTATACTAGTTTAAAACTATAATTCACTTAATAATCAACATTTATATTTTTAAAATGAAATGTTTGAAATATACAAGTTTAAAATAATTTAAAAATAAAAGAAAGTCTATTTTAAATAACATACATAATCTAGGGTTGTTACAGATTAACTTAGTATATCCCAATACCAAATTTACTTAAGAATTTCACCATTCATTTCTTAAGTTCAATATCAATATTTTATATATATTCCTTATATTTATTTTTACTTCACTACTGAATTTTATATTCAAATTGAATTCCAATTCCATATAAATTTCAATTTGCTTCAATTCACTAATTCATTTTAAATCTCAATACTTTTATTTCCAAATTTTTCATTCAGACTTTCATTTTCAAAATTTACTTGAATTCAATTTATCTCCAAACTATGAATATTGAATTTTGTTCACCTTATCTCAACTCATATTTAATTAACCATTTTCTTTTATTAGTTTCACTTACCAATTTATTTAAAATCTCAAATAAAAGTTTATTTGCAAACTTTTTCTTCCTTTAGTTCTTCGAACAATTTCTTCGATTTCACCTTACTTTATATACACAATTTTAAATTAGATTTCAATATTCAGTTTCAATTCTATTTGCTTACCAATTTTAAATCATTTATCGTTAGTGAAAATTTTAAAAAATTTCTAACTCCCAAAATTTTTGGAAAATTTTGGCAGAGTCTCCTTTGTACGGAGGAGCTTTTACAATTTAACAAGAGATATAAATATATATACATCGTCCCACACGGTCGGAAAAACAAAAACAGTTCATATTTCCTATTTTTATTGTGTAGGCGTACCTCTATTTAGCATTTTAAGCTAGTGGCTTATTATTTTAGCAATTAGCGCAACCAAATCCAGCCACACGGCTTCCCTATACCTGTACTTACTCAATTTAAACATGTAAGTGACAAATATACAAAGTTTATTAACATTTCACTTATTTTCAATAGCTAAATACATGCATAACATAAGCAATAAGCACTAAACACTTTCCATAAGCAATTTATAAGGTTTCGACATAAATTTAGTTGCTTACAACTAAATCACACATCATTTTCATTCAATTTAAGTGATTACCAACTCAGTTTCCTACATTCTATTCATTTTTAAACGAAATGAACTCACATCCCTTTCAATTGATTCCAAAATCAATTTTATTAATCTTAGAACATTCCATATTGATTTCATCAAATACTCATTCCACAATTTATTTTTGAATTCATTTTATTAATAACAAGCCATTCAATTTATATCTACTCACTTGGATATTATTTGCAATTCAAATCATCTTTATCCTAATTCAACTTCATTTCATTTGACAACACTTCAATAATATTTTAATTTATTAACACTTCAAGTCGAATTTTTTACTTGAAACTCAAGTTCATTTCCAAACTCCATTAATAACTCACAATTTAACTTTTATTTAACCACTTTAAATCCCATTAACAAATTCGAGTTACTAATTTATTCCAATTTTATACTCAACATTTGATTTTTATTTCAAAAATCACTTTAACTATTTTACTTGAGTTCAATTTATTTTATAATTCAAGTTTGGATTTTTATTTTATTTTCTAAGGGTTCAAACAATATTATTTTGGATTATTATCTTACTTTTCCACTTCTATTTTAACCCGAGACCTTCATTTAGCCCAAGCACATTTTTATTCACACATTTTTAATTCTTTTATAAGCCATCAAAATCTATTTATTCCATAAACATTTTTAATTAACTTCCAGAGTTTTAAACAATTTCTCAACACTTCAAAATCACCTTTGAAATCAATTATATCCAAAATCCTTTGGTATAACCAACTATTTCTTTGAATTCCAAAACCCTGTTTTGCAAACAAACACCAATCCAAAACTTCCAGGTAGCAATTTCTCTTTTGGAAACTCGAAAATGAACATCGATGATGCTACAGTCATCATCGAAGTTATTTTCCAACGACCGAAAGAGAGTTAAATCCTTTTATCTCTTTAAAATCCCCCAAATAATTTTTTTAGATTCCAAATCTTCCAGATTTATATCCAATTCAAAGATATTTCCAAAATAATATCACTATTATTTCTCTAAGCCTTTGAAAACCCTTTTCAAACCCAAAAGAATTTAAACCTTTTCCAAAATTTAAAATTCTAAATTCTTTCAATCTATATTCAAACATTACTCTGGAATTTCCATCTCAATTTATTTTCAAATATTTCTCTAGAATTCTATTTCAAATTATAAATCACATTTACAATTTACGTTTACAAATCCCATTTGTATATGAATTTATGTAACGCCCCACTCTGAGACCGACTGTAACAAAGAGTATTACAGGAGTAATACTGTCTGTTAAAGCGGAGAATAGAGTATAGTGGGAGTGACCATTTGTAATCAAGCTATAACTATCTACTGAATACGTCGAAAGGATGGTATCTATATATATTTTTCAAGTGGTTCGACATATTCAGTAAATACTTATAACGAAATTACAAATGGCTAAAGATCTATCAGGACAAAGCATAATATTAAATGATAAAACATCATAGAACAGAATCACATAACAGATATAAAATCCTAGAACAATACATCGTCAATACAGATCCAAATACAATAAGTGGGTACAAAGCCACTGCCCACACATGTGGGTTAAAAATATGTACATATCAAAGTCTGAATAATAACAGAGGCGGACACTAAGATAAGCTATCTCAAAAGCATAGCAGATAAGTCCAAAGCGGAAGCACAGAGCAGCTAAGTCCAGAGACCTAACCTAAAACAACTCGGTCTGACCCGAGCGAAAACACTCGGGTCAGGCTAGCTAAACAATCAGTAATAACTGAGATATAGAATAATGCGATGGATAAATAAAACAGTACTTATCCAAAGAGAAGTATATTATGAACCACATGAATATAATGACGATCCCTAATCATCAATAAACAATAAAAATCTCCAAAGAGAAATCAACACCAAAGTGTAGAATAAATAAAATCGCCTCATATCATCGGCGTAGCCAAAGCTATAAAAAGATGCCCATAGGCAATAATCCCAAGAGTGACCAGAGTCTGTAATCAATGCCCAAGCAAAGATCGATGCTCCAAAGAGCAATGGGGATATACTGAAAAGTCAATGAAATCCAACACTGAAAAGCAGTGTCCAGAGACACTGTGAATCCACAAGGTAATCGCACTTACATCGTATGGTTCCATAGAACCAACACCGAATGGCGGTACTCGAATGGATATAAAAATCATCAAATAATACCAATATTGCACGTGCACCGACCAGAGTCGTTGTTGCCAAGTACTGTAGAGTTGTGATCGATCACTCGCACAGATGCGGAACGCGCGAGACGGCAAGATCCTTCCCAGAAGGATAAAGGCCCAGAGGCGCATGCCGAAAAAAATAAACTGCTCCATAGAGCAGGTGTCCAGAGATGGTTGCCCAGAGGCGTGGTGACCCAGAGGTCCAGTACTGGCCGCCCAAAGGCTAATGTGTCACCAACTTCTTGGAGAGGAACCCGTAAAGTGTTAACAATGAGTCCCATACCCCACGTTCGCACTAAACGGTTTACTAACCAATAGCAAGCTCACACTCCAAACAATAAAAAGTCCACCTCGTATCATCGGTAAACTAGACCCAAAGGTCAAAACGATCAATCGAATAGGTCGGGGATTAACCGGAAAGGAAATACACACAGTTCCATAGGCCGGAGATTTCCTAACCGTTTAAGCACCTTTCCACTTCGCTCGACGTGCTAAAAAGTGAGTGTGAGATTTTTATTATAGAAAATAATGGTGCGAAACGGATTTATAATTGATTTTGAAATCACTTTAAAACGACTTTTGAAAACTCTCCTATTATGGAGTAATTAATTTAATAATTAAAATAATATTATATAATAATTTCGAAAGCCATTTAGGAGTGAAAAATCCTTTGAAAATAATTCATAAAACCCGTGTACGAAATCTAGAGACAAATCTCAAAGAAATCAATAAAACCAGAAAATCACTGAAAATAATTCTAAGTGTTTGTAAACATTCAAAAAAACTGACGCGAACCAAAGTTCGGCAATTTATTTGGACCAGCAAACTGTGTCCAAATGTCATGAAAATTTGCAGGCATGTAGTCCAACATCCCTACTTTAAGATGCAAAAAGAATCGGGAAATTCTGACTTGAAACGAAGAAACGGCGTCGTCTCAAATTCGGACAAAAATCATAAAACTTTACTGTGTCAAAACAGTGTAAAGGTCCCACTTCGACGACATGGTCGAAGGGTCACATGAACTCAGATCTTGATGAAAATTTGCAGGAGCGTAGTAAAGTACTCCTACTTTGATATGCAATAAGAATCGTTTGGTTTCGACTTGAAACGAAGAAATGACAATGTTTCAAAGTTGGTCCGACGATAACTGAAAATGATCACTATTGTAAAACAGTTTCTGGGTGCTACTTCGGCAATAGAAACGAAGTACCTAATGCACCCAGATCTAAACCAAACTTTGCACGGTTAAAAATCTCGATCTCATCTTTTTAACGAGACTAAAAACGATGAAATCCGACAAAGGACGAGCCCGGGATGGCGTCGCAAAGTCGGGGTTCTACGCTGAAAACAACGGGAGAAAAGAGACTAAGGCCTATAGCTATGCACTAACTGGGCAGAGATGAAAAACCACAATTTTGGCATAGTAAACTTCAAATTCTGGCAAAATGAATAAAATGAAAGTTGTAGCTTAGTTTCTAAGCTTTCCGGAATGACCAAGATCGTCAAATTCCAACCAGAGATGAAAATTCTATAACTAAAACAATTCTCAGATCTAAATTTTATATCACTGTCGTTGTGCTCTCGGGACAGTGGTAAGAATGTACAATTTTGACCAAATTAATTTCGAAATTTCATGAAACTCAAAACATGAAAGTTTTAGCTCTAAATCTATGCTTTCCAGAACATCCAAAATTATTAGATTTGGATAAGAAACGAGTAACTTATGGCCAAATCAATTTCAGATTTTTATTTTATCAACCCTGTAGTTTGTTGTCAGGTCAGCGACAAACAAGCATGATTTCGACCATTCAAACCTCAAAATTAGGCAAAACACAAAACATAAAAGTTATAGGGTACAGAATAAGCTTTCCAGAAATTTAAGAAAATCTTAATTCCGATTTAAGATGAATGAGATATGCCTAATTTACTAACAGCAATAAACTAATTATAATTTCAGCTAGCATATATTACAAGTACCATATGTGGACACCCCAAAATGAAATCAAAGATGATCAAAGAGCTATGATTCACATGTTATATAATATAACATGTGTTACTAACTGATTACCAAAATCAAAAGATGATTAAACACATATTAGAAGAGGTTTTTAGCAATATACCTCTCTAGAAAGCAACAAAGACTACTATAGCATCAACCCAAGTTAGCAAAAGATGATTAGGAGGCTATAAGATCAAAAAAACACATATAACATGTGTTACCAAATCAATTTCAGAAATAAGAAAGATATAAAAATGGATTTGAGGTGTGTATTTGCATTACCTTTGCATAGAATGACTTGCATAAGCTAAAACTAGGAGATGAAGATGGAGGCCATTTTTGTTATGAAAGCTTTAGGAAATGGTTAGGGTTTTGATGAATGAGGTAAGGAGAGTTTGAGATAATTTATAGAGGAAGTTTAGGGTGGGTTATTGGGTAAGGTTTAATAACCCAATATGAAGAGAGTTATTTCATGTTTTCCAAAAATTAGTCTAAGTGTTCATGTATGTTTATAAAACTCATTTTTCTTATCCAAACCCGTTTTAAAATCTCTCCTAAAATATTTAACTTTCCAAAAATAACATTTTATCCTCATTTTAAAATCTCATATTTCCCATTTAATTAAAATAGCCTTTTTCACATAAATTTTGTTATTCCAAATTCTTTTATGCTTCATTAAAATAAATAAAAATCCTAACTTTTATTTATTAGTTGGTAATGGAAATCCTGGGTTGTTACAGACTCCCCCCCTTAAGAAAATTGCGTCCCCGCAATTCCTTAAGATAGATGTCGTCTATAACGTCAAATCCACAAAAGAAGTGATAGAGATAAAATAGAGAATTCTCACCCGTAGAAGAAGATGGGAGAAAGCCAGGATAAGAGCGTTCGATAGATTCTCTGGTCTCCCAAGTGCAGTCCTTAGGATTCGGTGACCATTGAATCTTCATGAGTGGAACCTCTTTGTTGCGAAGGCGTCTAACCTCCGAATCAAGCACACGAAGAGGTTGCTGCTCCAAAGATAAATCAGGTAAGATCTCTAAATCAGGCACACCATGCGGCTCAAAGATAGAATCAGGATCGCGGACACACATGCGAAGCTGGGAAACATGGAGCACGTCGTGCATTCTAGAGAAGTGAGCAGGTAGAGCCACACGATAAGCCACGGGGCCAATGCGTTCCGTAATAGGAAATGGTCCAACATAGCGAGGAGCCAACTTCCCTGTAGAGCTGAAACGCACAACCCCTTTCATAGGAGATATCCGAATAAAGACATGATCACCAATGGAGAACTCAAGAGGCTTCCTACGGTTGTCCGCGTAGGATTTCTGACGGTTCTGCGCCTCTTTCATTCTCTGACGAATAAGAATAATCTTCTCAGAAGATTCCCGAACTGAATCTGGACCAAGAAGGAGCTTCTCGCCAGATTCTAACCAACACGAAGGAGAACGACATGGCCTTCCGTAAAGAGCCTCGAAAGGAGCTATGCCAATACTAGACTGAAAGCTGTTGTTGTAGGAGAACTCTACAAGCGGTAAGTGATCCTCCCAACTACCTCCGAAATCCAGAATACAACAGCGCAAAAGATCCTCTAAAACACGATTCACCCTCTCCGTCTGACCGTCGGTCTGAGGATGATAAGCAGTCGAGAAATTCAGCTTTGAGCCCAAAGCTGACTGTAGGCACTTCCAGAAGTGACTAGTAAAGATAGTGTCTCGATCACAGACGATAGAGCTAGGAATACCATAAAGTCGAACGACTTCCTTCACATATAGCTTGGCAAGCTGAGGAGCAGTCCGAGTGGACTTAATAGGAATGAAATGAGCTGATTTGGTCAAGCGATCGACGATGACCCAAATAGAAGTATGGCCTGACCTCGATCGAGGCAGACCGTCAATAAAATCCATGGATATCTAATCCCATTTCCACAATGGAATCTCTAGCGGCTGAAGAAGACCAGATGGACGCTGATGCTCAGCTTTGATCTGTTGACAAGTCATGCAACGGCTTACATAACTTGCAACATCACTCTTCATGCCCTCCCAATAAAATAGGCGACACATGTCGGCATACATCTTACTCGACCCGGGATGGATGGTGTACTTAGTGCGATGACACTCGTCCAGAATGTCATGCCTAAGTGATAAATCAGATGGTATCAAAATACGGTTCTTCCTGCGAAGACACCGATGAGAATCAATAGAATAATCCAACAATGTCTCATCACTGGATCCCGACTCAAGGAGATGAATATATCGCAACAAGTCTGGATCTTGCCGCTGAGCATGGGTAATGCGATCCAATAGAATAGGTCGAGCTTCCAAGCTGAATAACAATATCTGAGGATCAGAAGACGGAGCTCGATTTCGAATATCACACATAGCAAGAGTCTCAAGAATATCCCACTCGGCTATCATCATAGAAACTACCGCCGAGTGTTTGCGACTGAGAGCATCGGCCACACGATTACCCTTGCCAGGGGTATACTGAATGTCTAAGTCATATGAGGCGAGAAACTCGAGCCATCGCTGCTGCCTCATATTGAGATCCTTCTGACTGAATAAATACTTCAGAGACTTATGATCGGTGTAAAGAGTGAAGCGTTCGCCTAATAGAAAGTGACGCCACGTCTTCAAAGCAAAGACGATAGCTGCCAACTCAAGATCATGAGTCGCATAGCGAACCTCATTCGGACGTAGCTGCCTAGAAGCATAAGCAACTACCAGATCCTTCTACATAAGCACAGCACCGAGGCCACTACCACAAGCGTCGGTGTAAACAACAAGATCCTGGTTAGTCACAGGAACCACAAGGATAGGAGCATGAATGAGAAGTTCCTTCAGTCGCTGAAAGGAAGCTTCACACTTATCAGACCAAATAAAACGAACCCCCTTACGAGTCAGAGTCGTGAGGGGAAGTGCAACTCGAGAGAAATCCTTGATAAACCGACGGTAATAACCCGCCAGCCCAAGGAAGCTGCGAATATCATGAACGTTCTCGGGCTGCTTCCAATTCTGAATAGCTTCGATCTTGGCAGGATCGACAGAAATACCCTCAGATGATACAATATGGCCCAAGAACTTGACCTTGCTCTCCCAAAAATGGCATTTGGAGAGCTTGGCCTTAAGCTGATGCTGACGAAGTGTATCCAAGACGATCCGCAAATGATGAGCATGCTCTGCCTCGGATCTAGAATAAATAAGAATATCGTCGATGAAAACCAGAACAAATCTATCAATGTATTCCCGGAATACTCGATTCATGAGATCGACGAAGAAAGCCAGAGTGTTCGTCAAGCCGAACGGCATGACCAACCACTCAAAAGAACCATAACGAGTGCGAAATGCTATAAGAGGAATGTTGTCTTCCGCGACTCGTAGCTGATGGAATCCGGTGGCAAGGTCAAGCTGAGAGAAGACCTTCGCACCGCTCAATTGATCAAACATGTCGTAACGGGAATTAGAGTTAGACATGATTCAATGATAGATAATTAATTAAGGAATACTACGGAATATAACGGATTCCTATACATATTCCTAACTTATCTATCAATAAACATAAGGAAGGGATTTGATTTAATTCGGATCTAATTTAAAATGTATTGTACTAAGTGTATCTGTTATGTGTTTATTATGCTTATTCCTGAAACCAAGCTCTGATACCAAGCTGTAACGCCCCACTCTGAGACCCACTGTAACAAAGAGTATTACAGGAATAATACTGTCTGTAAAAGCAGAGAATAGAGTATAGTGGGAGCGACCATTTGTAATCAAGCTATAACTATCTACTGAATACGTCGAAAGGATGGTATCTATATATTTTTTTCAAGTGGTTCGACATATTCAGTAAATACTTATAACGAAATTACAAATGGCTAAAGATCTATCAGGACAAAGCATAATATTAAATGATAAAACATCACAGAACAGAATCACATAACAGATATAAAATCCTAGAACAATACATCGTCAATATAGATCCGAATACAATAAGTGGGTACAAAGCCACTGCCCACACATGTGGGTTAAAAATATGTACATATCAAAGTCTGAATAATAACAAAGGCGGACACTAAGATAAGCTATCTCAAAAGCATAGCAGATAAGTCCAAAGCGGAAGCACAGAGCAGCTAAGTCCAGAGACCTAACCTGAAACAACTCGGTCTGACCCGAGCGAAAACACTCGGGTCAGGCTAGCTAAACAATCAGTAATAACTGAGATATAGAATAATGCGGTAGATAAATAAAACAGTACTTATCCAAAGAGAAGTATATTATGAACCACATGAATATAATGACGATCCCTAATCATCAATAAACAATAAAAATCTCCAAAGAGAAATCAACACCAAAGTGTAGAATAAATAAAATCGCCTCATATCATCGGCGTAGCCAAAGCTATAAAAAGATGCCCATAGGCAATAATCCCAAGAGTGACCAGAGTCTGTAATCAATGCCCAAGCAAAGATCGATGCTCCAAAGAGCAATGGGGATATACTGAAAAGTCAATGAAATCCAACACTGAAAAGCAGTGTCTAGAGACACTGTGAATCCACAAGGTAATCGCACTTACATCATATGGTTCCATAGAACCAACACCGAATGGCGGTACTCGAATGGATATAAAAATCATCAAATAATACCAATATTGCACGTGCACCGACCAGAGTCGTTGTTGCCAAGTACTGTAGAGTTGTGATCGATCACTCGCACAGATGCGGAACGCGCGAGACGGCAAGATCCTTCCCAGAAGGATAAAGGCCTAGAGGCGCATGCTGAAAAAAATAAACTGCTCCATAGAGCAGGTGTCCAGAGACGGTTGCCCAGAGGCGTGGTGACCCAGAGGTCCAGTACTGGCCGCCCAAAGGCTAATGTGTCACCAACTTCTTGGAGAGGAACCCGTAAAGTGTTAACAATGAGTCCCATACCCCACGTTCGCACTAAACGGTTTACTAACCAATAGCAAGCTCACACTCCAAACAATAAAAAGTCCACCTCGTATCATCGGTAAACTAGACCCAAAGGTCAAAACGATCAATCGAATAGGTCGGGGATTAACCGGAAAGGAAATACACACGGTTCCATAGGCCGGAGATTTCCTAACCATTTAAGCACCTTTCCACTTCGCTCGACGTGCTAAATAGTGAGTGTGAGATTTTTATTATAGAAAATAATGGTGCGAAACGGATTTATAATTGATTTTGAAATCACTTTAAAACGACTTTTGAAAACTCTCCTATTATGGAGTAATTAATTTAATAATTAAAATAATATTATATAATAATTTCGAAAGCCATTTAGGAGTGAAAAATCCTTTGAAAATAATTCATAAAACCCGTGTACGAAATCTAGAGACAAATCTCAAAGAAATCAATAAAACCAGAAAATCACTGAAAATAATTCTAAGTGTTTGTAAACATTCAAAAAAACTGACGCAAACCAAAGTTCGGCAATTTATTTGGACCAGCAAACTGTGTCCAAATGTCATGAAAATTTGCAGGCATGTAGTCCAACATCCCTACTTTAAGATGCAAAAAGTATCGGGAAATTCCGACTTGAAACGAAGAAACGGCGTCGTCTCAAAGTCGGACAAAAATCATAAAACTTTACTGTGTCAAAACAGTGTAAAGATCTCACTTCGACGACATGGTCGAAGAGTCACATGAACTCAGATCTTGATGAAAATTTGCAGGACCGTAGTAAAGTACTCCTACTTTGATATGCAATAAGAATCGTTTGGTTTCGACTTGAAACGAAGAAATGACAATGTTTCAAAGTTGGTCCGACGATAACTGAAAATGATCACTATTGTAAAACAGTTTCTGGGTGCTACTTCGGCAATAGAAACGAAGTACCTAATGCACCCAGATCTAAACCAAACTTTTCACGGTTAAAGATCTCGATCTCATCTTTTTAACAAGACTAAAAACGATGAAATCCGACAAAGGACGAGCCCGGGATGGCGTCGCAAAGTCGGGGTTCTACGCTGAAAACAACGGGAGAAAAGAGACTAAGGCCTATAGCTATGCACTAACTGGCCAGAGATGAAAAACCACAATTTTGGCATAGTAAACTTCAAATTCTGGCAAAATGAATAAAATGAAAGTTGTATCTTAGTTTCTAAGCTTTCCGGAATGACCAAGATCGTCAAATACCGACCAGAGATGAAAATTCTATAACTAAAACAATTCTCAGATCTAAATTTTATATCACTGTCGTTGTGCTCTCGGGACAGTGGTAAGAATGTACAATTTTGACCAAATTAACTTCGAAATTTCATGAAACTCAAAACATGAAAGTTTTAGCACTAAATCTATGCTTTCCAGAACATCCAAAATTATTAGATTTGGATAAGAAACGAGTAACTTATGGCCAAATCAATTTCAGATTTTATTTTATCAACCCTGTAGTTTGTTGTCAGGTCAGTGACAAACAAGCATGATTTCGACCATTCAAACCTCAAAATTAGGCAAAACACAAAACATAAAAGTTATAGGGTACAGAAAAATCTTTCCAGAACTTCAAGAAAATCTTAATTCCGATTTAAGATGAATGAGATATGCCTAATTTACTAACAGCAATAAACTAATTATAATTTCAGCTAGCATATATTACAAGTACCTTATGTGCACACCCCAAAATGAAAGCAAAGATGATCAAAGTGCTATGATTCACATGTTACATAATATAACATGTGTTACTAACTGATTACCAAAATCAAAAGATGATTAAACACATATTAGAAGAGGTTTTTAGCAATATATCTCTCTAGAAAGCAACAAAGACTACTATAGCATCAACCCAAGTTAGCAAAAGATGATTAGGAGGCTATAAGATCAAAAAAACACATAAAACATGTGTTACCAAATCAATTTCAGAAATAAGAAAGATATAAAAATGGATTTGAGGTGTGTATTTGCATTACCTTTGCATAGAATGACTTGCATAAGCTAAAACTAGAAGGAGATGAAGATGGAGGCCATTTTTGTTATGAAAGCTTTAGGAAATGGTTAGGGTTTTGATGAATGAGGTAAGGAGAGTTTGAGATAATTTATAGAGGAAGTTTAGGGTGGGTTATTGGGTAAGGTTTAATAACCCAATATGAAGAGAGTTATTTCATGTTTTCCAAAAATTAGTCTAAGTGTTCATGTATGTTTATAAAACTCATTTTTCTTATCCAAACCCGTTTTAAAATCTCTCCTAAAATATTTAACTTTCCAAAAATAACATTTTATCCTCATTTTAAAATCTCATATTTCCCATTTAATTAAAATAGCCTTTTTCACATAAATTTTGTTATTCCAAATTCTTTTATGCTTCATTAAAATAAATAAAAATCCTAACTTTTATTTATTTGTTGGTAATGCAAATCCCGGGTTGTTACAATTTATTTCTTAGCTTTTAGTTATAATTTCAATTGCTCATTCAGATTTTACACAACTATGATAATAATTTGATATTATCATTCCTATCAATCAAGCAATCATATATAACTATAACAATTTACGAAAATTATTCCTTTCATATACAAAATTAATTTAGGTAAAATTATTTCATTTACCGTATTTAAAACAATACTGTGTCGAATTGTTCTGTTCAAGTGTTTAGAGATCCCTATCAATAACATTAATTACTCGTATTGACCAGAATCCATAAACGACTCAATAAACCAATCAACACAATATAAAACAATTTTATATATCCACTAACAAATACGCGCACATATCTATTAATACACTCAAACTCATTTCTAGAGTACTACGAACTCTATTTTTAATGAGTAATCCCAACCAGAGCAAAGGTTATCACAAGCCTTCAGCTCTGATACCAAATGTAACAGCCCACAAATCCGTACCCCTTGAATTGACATTAATCTCCATCAAATCAACTCAAGAAGAACGAAAATACGAACCATTTGGGTTAAAGAAGAAAGAGGTAGAAGAAGAAAGTTGAAAATCAACATCAGAATCTCACAATCGCAGCGGAATAATATATAATAGTTAATAACTGATCTTTACACAAAAGAAAATCTGTTTATACATTACATCATCAGAGTACACACAATCAATAACACACAACTGGACAGTTATATTAACTTGTCCTCACCAACAGACAATACAACTTACAACACAGCGGAATAATACATCAAGTATGCATGCTACGCCTCGCCATCCAGCTCGTCTCCTGAGCTCCACAGCATCCTATCATGTATCTGTAATACTCAGTATGACCCGAGCATTATAACAAAATAACACCCGACTCAGTCTGGAAAACCAGCGTGAGAAAACACACTCAATTGGATTATTAAAGTTTTCAAAATCCTTTGAAATCAAAAGCATCACGTAAGACCAAGCCACAAATAAACATGCCGGGTTTTTACCTTATGATAGCCAAAACACTTTTCATCAAATCCATCTGATATTATAATAGTGTCTATAGAAAGTAAAATAGAATCTAGCTGAAATTCTTGCATCTCACGCTTCAGCAATAGTTGGGGACAATCAAAGCCGTACAAGCGCGTAGGGAGAATGGATTTCCATCAATGACTAGGTACTGGGGTACCACCTGTCACAATACCTGGTGTAGATCAGCGTATCGAGGACCACGCCCGATCCCCTGCAACACAAGACCGGAACTACCTAAGGGTAATTCCGAGTAAGATCACCCCATGGTTGGGATCAGCAACCGCACCACTAAGCCGAATAAAAGGGACATCTAGACAGGGATGACCTCCCCCTAATGGGCGCTACCCACATAGCCTTGCTGCATAACCCCTGATTTTCAGTCATTCCCAGTTGATGAGGCTTGAGGCTAAGCGTTACCCTTTTAGAACATATCACTTAGAATGCCCACTTTCCACCTGACGATGTTCCGAAAGCATTCATCCATACAAGTCTGTTCCGGGTTCGAACGGAACCAAAGGCACTACTCCTACTACATCCATTTGAGCATCACCCTCAGGATTAGTAGCAATTAGCCCTTGCACTTCACTGTACCATCTTTGACTCCGCACTCATTTTTCCTCGAAAACGTACAAATCGGATCGAAGTGGTTTTCGGAAAATAAATCCCGATCCCGGTCTCTTCGAAACGATCAGCGCATTGGCCAATATTGATAGTCGGTTATTTAACTATCAATTTACATCCACAAAACATCCAACAAACATAAATAATTTCCCAAATTATTTATTAATCTCAAAATATCTTCGCAAGATATATTTCCATTTTTCAACCCTTTGAAAACAGTTTTCAAACCACACTCTTCTCATGGAATAAATTACCAAATACTTATTTCCATTGAAAACACCAAGTACATATACTTTAGATTTAAAATAATTTAAAACACAATATTATAAAATATACTTTAAAACATTTAAATTGAAGACTACTTTAATATTTTATTCAAAAATATATATACTTCAAGAATATTTAAAACAAAACTACTTAATATAAAACTAACTTTTTATCTTTAAACACAATACTCATTTGACCTTTAAATAATTACTATCAAAATAAATTTGGACAATACTTACTTTAAAATTTAAACATTTAAAAATAATAATTTTCTAAAACATACTTTTATAACAACTTTAAAACTTTTGACTTATACTTAAAAATTTGCTTTGAAAACGTACTTGGCTATCCAGGGAAATACACTTCTCTTTCACCTCTTTTTTAAAAATAAATCACTATTTATTTTTAAACAAATTTACCCATTCCTTAATAAATTTCCCCCTTGAATTTATACTTTCAAATATCCTCTGATATATTACTTTATAAACCCAGTTTATAAATTTCATAGTCTCAACATCCTTTAAAATTCCAATTTCAAACACTTAATCAAATTTCCAAATCAATTCCATTTTGAAATAAATTCTTTTACTTACTCAAAGTTTACCTTAAAATCCGTTAATTTCATTAATTCCAGATCCAGCTTCTAAATTGGGATTTTAAAATCTTATTTAACTTGAAATTACAAATTTCATGTTTATTTTCAAATTTCTTCCTTGACTTTCAACCAAGTTTAAATCTTGAATTTTTTTAAAATAATTTCTTTACTCCTTTTAAATATTATCACTAGAATTTATTTATTCAAAATATCTCTTTTCCCAAACTTTAGACTTACTTGTTCAATTTAAAAAAACAACTTTTATCCTTCCCATTCATTTTAAATTATCCAAATTCCTTATAATTATTTTATTTGAAAGTTTCCTTTTCATTTACCTTAAAAATTCCAAACTTCATATATATATTTTAAATTCTCAAAATTCCAATATATATATACAACCAAGTCAGGGTAATCAATAAATTCCAATTCCCAATATGATCAATAAAATTCATCACAGATCATCACATTTATAACGTTGAATATACACAATAAATTCACGTTTTGAGGAATCCAGTTGGATCCCTCCAACCTGTTTTCCTGCATCCACAAACGTTAGCACAATACCAATTCCACTTCGAGGTGGAATATCGCGGTATATGGGTTTATAAAATATCATCCGCTATTATGCGGCGCATAGGGTCTCATCCGCTATATAATGCGGGAAATCAATCACCCCAATATATTTACTACTATATATAATATATCACACCCAATCAATTCAATCATTCAACCAAATATTTAAATTTAATTATTTAAATTTAAATAAAACTCAGATGAGTGAGATTAACTCACCTTTATTTGTTTGCAACTTTATTTGTTTGCAATCCATTCCCATCTCGACTTGTTTCCTTCATAATTTTGAACCTTGTATAAACATTATGTAATTTTATTAACACTTGAAAAAAATTGAACGATTAATTATCATTTAATAGATTTACTTAACTAATTTTTTTATATATATAAACTCCTCAACATTTAAAAAAAATTCATTTTTAAAATCTTATATATATATATATATAATTTTCTATATTAAAGTATGTGTGGGTATTTGTATACATATATTTTTATTTTCTGATTTCCTATGCTTTCCCTTTACTGTATAATTTTTTTTCTAACCTGCAGTATACATACATACATACATACATATATATATATATATATATATTTAAAACAGAAACCTTACTGTGGAGTATTTTATTCTGAAACTGATTTCAAACTAAATAGGTTTTATAAATTTCCAAATTTCCAAATAAATCAACAGATTTCCTTTACTAGTTTTTTAACTTAAGTAGATTTAAATTAAAATGTAAAAACACGTTACCTACTTGACGAGAGAACCCAAACATCAAGCTCCTGCTCTAAGCTCTGCACTGTAACCTCGCATGCCTCACTCGACTGCCGTCGACGTCGATCACCGCGAACATCGATTACTTCCAACCGAACATCGTAGATTCCTGTCTGCACGTGACGACCTCACCACTGCCGACGCAATGAAACCCCACTTACTCCCTCAATTCCTACCTCAAATCGCATGCCCTAGTTTAACAATCCTCCTCGATTCGCATGCTCCGCGTTCCTAGACGAACGCGAATTCTCAACCAGCTGCAACGCTCGCTGTCCCAAATCCTTCCCCCGATGCTGTGAAAGAAAATCGAACGACAAAATTAACCTCGTTTGATTCAAATAAATTTCGATTTGAAAATTCTTATGTTCTGCCATTTTTTCTTCTTCTGATTTCGTTCGACTTGATTCTGAATTGTAAGGAGAAGATGTGATTTAAAGCAAAGAGAATGGCTGTAACGACCCTGAATTTTGAACAAATTAAATTGAGAATATTTAATTAATTTTAAATATTTGAACGATGATTTAATTTGAATCCCCGATTGAACTTTGAAATTTGCGATTAAACATTAAAAATTAATCTATTATAAGTTGAATAAAAATTTGAATCTTCAATTTTAAGCTGAAGAAAAATATTTCGAAAGCTTTTAAAATTCGTAATGATGGTACTGAAGACAATAGAAGCTTCAGAATCGAATTTGAAAATGGTTTGTTCAGTTTTGAAATTTAATCGTTTAAATTAAATTTAAAAATAGCCGTCCGAGGCACAGTCTCAGAATTCGACGAAACCAGTTCCATTGGGTCTGTAATATTGAATTATTACCGGATTTCAAATTTCGTGGCTTTTGGAGTTGTTGTGCACGAATACGACACGTAAACGCGTTGAAAGTTGTATGGAAACAAATTGAGTTAAAATTTAAATTTAAAAACAAATGACGACATCCCTAACTTCGTGCCTAAAATCACGCAGAGACCACGAATTCATCGTGCAGTTCATCACGTAACCCATGCCTCCTTCCAACTCTAAATATCCCTCCTTCTCCAGTTTTTCAAATCAAAGAAAACGAAAGGGAAAAATGGCCTGCGAAAAAATCAATTTCGTTCCTCTTCAAAAAAAAAATGTCGTTCCATCCCTCGCAGATATAAAACCAATTCGTTCGAGCAGCGATGGAAGGTAGGTGATACAATCGCGATTGTTAGGGTTTCGAGTTGGCTCGTGTTCGTCGATGGTGGTAGCGGCTCTCGCACACGTGTGCACGAGGAGGGTAGCGCGCGCTGTGATGGGGTAATTTGCGATGGCAGTGGAGTTTCTCGCGAGCACCAATCTGGAGGCGGAGTTCGCGACTTTTTCGCGATGATTGTTCCAAGCAGCGGCGACTGCGAGGCTAAGGCGAGTTCGATCTCGCGTGCGCTGTCACCAAGCAGACCTGGGAAGTCTCGTGGACACGCGAGCAGTTCGAAGTGATGGAATAGCCGGAGATGGATGATCGACCGATGGGGTACAGTGATGTTCGAGCGCGTTCGTTCGTGGTCACGACTGCGACTAGTGATGATATCCAATCCTCTTTGATTTTTCACAGTAAGGTAATTCCAGTTCACTAAATTTGATTTATAAATATGTATTTAGATTTGAAAGAAAAAAAAGAAGAGAAAAAAAGAAAAGAAAAAAGGAAATGATGGATGAAATTGATAATAACAGTAAAAGGAGATTTCTGTTTTGTATAGATTGAAGGAAAATATACATACACATATATATTTAATTTTATAAGTAAAGATATAAATTTTGTTGTTTATTTTAGTATCAAATGGAAAATATTTTGTAAAAGAAAAAAAAAATCTGTTAGAAATTTATTTTTAGAAAATGATTAAATAAGGGAATTTGGTTTTAAAACTAAATAATTTAGTTAAACCAATTTATTTAAAAGAAATTGATTTAAAGATATTTATCTAAAGTAAAATGATTAGTTTAAAATAAATTTATTTAAAAGAAGTTTAGTTTTAAATTTAAATTGTTTAGTTAAATAAAATTTTTAAAGGAGAAATTGGTTAATCTAAAACTATTGAAACGAAAATTAATTGTTCAGTCTTTTGAATATTGATAGATTGAATAAAATTGTTTATACCAGGGTAAAAATCAAGAAAACGAACTGGAATGGGAAACGGATTGCGAAAATAAAAGCTAAGGTGAGATTTTCTCACTCGAAGGAAATTTGAATTTACAGTTATTATTGATTGATGATTGTTATTGAATGTGCTATTAGATATAATAGGATATATCTATATATATAGCAATATATACATATTGGCATATGTATATATTGGATTGATGATTTCCCGCCTCGTATAGCGGATGAGACCCTATTGCGCCGTTAGTAAGCGGATTTTTATAAAACCTATATACCGCGATATTCCACCTCGAAGTGGAATTGGTATTGTGCTAACGTCTTTGGATGCAGGGAAACAGGTTGGAGGGATCCAACTGGACCCCTCACATTGATTGATTTTATTTATACTGTGGTATGAATCTGTGAATGATTATATTGATGTATTAATCATATTGATATCTGGAAATTATTTGAATGCTAAAATTTAGCTGAATGGATGTTTGATATCATTGGATTCCAAAAATAAATGAAATTGAATTTTTGAAATCAAAATAGAAATTTTTAAGTAAATAAATTTTTAGAAATTTAATAAATTCGAAGAAAGGAATTTTAAAGTATAAAAAGTTAATTTTTATAACCTTATCGAGTTAATTCCAGAATCAAGTGAAAATGTAAAATAAATGGATTTTGTAAAATAGTGATTATAATTTGAAGAATTTAATTTAAGAATTTGGATTTTTAAATAGATTGAAAGAAACGATTGAAATTTATTTCCTTAAAAAGGAATTTATTAAAAGAAGATAAGTTGGAAATCCAACTAGAAATTTAATCGGTAAATTGAAATAAATTGGGAAATCAATGTAAAATGATTTCAATTTGAAGAATCCATTTTAAAACAGAATATTGAATCATTTGAGGAAAAAATGAGGAATTTACTTAGTAGTGATAAATAAATTTTTAAATCAATATCGAAATTGATTTGGGATTGAAGTTTTTATAAATAGAATTGGAATTTATAAAAGTTGTTTATAAATCCGAAATCACTTATTTTGATAAGTAAAAATATAGAAGTTGATAAAAAGAAGATTTATAAGTCGAAGTTGTTATTAAAATAGAAATAGAATTTATAAACGTGTTTATAAATTCAAAATCAGTTGAATTTGAGAAATTAAATATAGAAGATTTTTAAAGAAGATATATTCGCGATTTTGGATAGCGAATTTTTATTGAGATAAAAATGTGTAGAAATGATTGAAATTGGGTTAAGTGAATTATATTCACGATTTTGGACAGTGAATATATTATTAAAAAAAATGGATTTATTTTTGAAGAAGTGATATTAAAAGTGAAGTTAAACATTTTAAAGATGTTTTAAAATGTATTATGAATCGAAAGCATAGATTTCCGCAGTTCTTGTTGAAATAGACGTTTTCGAAAAATAAGGAAATGGTGGACTATAGCACTGTTGTTATAGTAAATGATTTCCAAAAGGAAATGTTTTTAATGTAGTATTGGGATTTATATATCTATCTAAATCCGAATCCCTATACTGGTGATTTTTGAGTCGTCGTAACGATGTTTTACGTAACATTCGTTTTGACTCAAAGAAATGTTTTTATAGTAATGTTTTCCTTAAAGAATGAATATATACTTAATATTGATTTAAGTATATCGAATATTTTCAAATGTTGAAAATAAATGATTGTGAAATACTTATTATTTAAATAAGTATGGAAATGCTTTTCCAATATGAAATGAACTGTTTTGAGATTTTATCTTCAAAGATAAAATGAAATGTGGAAATTGATTTGAAAATTGTTTTCAAATGGTTAAGTGTGGAAATTTTATATCTAGTAAAAGATATTTTTGAAGATGAAATAATTTGGAAAATTATTTGGAATCTGATGACGTTGTACATCTTTATTGATAGTTAAATAACCGACTATCAATAATTACCTTTAGATAGGTATTTGTTGTGAATTGGATGAATTTGAATGCCACACTTATTTTTAAATAAACGCTCACTATTCGGGTTAGCCGGGAAAGGACCATGGGGTCGTATAACCCATTCCGAATATGTGATACGTCGTTATGAATTGCATTTGAAGACCGGTGTTGAAGACCGGATATTTTTGAAAACGGAAGGATTACCGTCGAGTTACTCTACATCGGCTGATCTCCGGTTTAGAGGTTTTATCACCCTTAGTTACGGGAAGTCCGGACGTGATTAGAAAATTATCCGGATGTGCAAGGGCTTCGTGAGAAGTGCCTTCGGTTCTGTTCGATCCCGGAACAGACTTGTATGGATTGTGTGTCTGACGTTACACTTTGAGATATAAAGCTGATTTCTTTCAAATACATTTCTGTTGGTGGGGGAGAATTTATTCTCTTAGCTTAACACCCTTCTCTGAGACGTACGAGCTCAGAGGTTATGTAGTTGAAATTTATCAGCGATATATCCCAATTTGGTAACGTGGCACACTGAGTGTTGCTGTGAAATGATCAGTGTTTGATCATTTGTGATATGATCATTTGTTTGATCTTATATCTTTGTGATCATAGGTTGATCATTTTGTTTGACCCGAAGCAGGGCTTTTTGAGAAAGCGTAGCTTTGTGGACGAGACTTCGTCGAGCCTCACACCCCGGAAATGGTCGAAACAGGAAGGATGCGGCAAGGTTCTAGGGAGTAGCGCCCCTTAGTGTATGTCATTCCTTCTGGATAGAGGTGGTATCATGGTATGGAGCCCAGATACTTAACCTATGTGGTTGCTGCATTATTATCTATGTGGTTTGTTGGAAATCGGGGATCCTCGGGAAGATCGGTTACGATCGGAGGATGGCATACGCGTGTCAGTAGTTACCTACTTTTGCAGAGGTAACCCGGCCTTGTGTTGGCAGAGATCTAACCGTAATGTTAGGTTATTTCTCGGGTCGTCTATTCCAGGGACGTACCCATCGTGGAAAAGGAAGTTCCTTAGCCTGACCATTTGTTGGAAATCCAAACTCCAATATGAACTTTGTACGGTATTAGTTGTAGAACCTGCCATTTACGTACGGTGGTCACCACTGTTTAGATGGTAGCTATAATAGGCATACGATACTGGTCGTATGTTGGCTAAGATTAATATTATACTTTCAAAATGTTTTCTACACTATGCACTAATAATAATATCAAAAAGAATTTTATTTTGCGTAGTAAGCATCTTTGACTATCATAAGAAGAAATCTCCTCCAATTCTGCGTTTGCATTGTGTGTGTGGTGGGAGGTCTTATGGTAGTTTCATTTTCCAAAAGCATTGCGAATTTGTTTTATTTTCTTTGTGAAAGAATAACTGTTTTACGATCTCACACCAATCACCATGACTGACTCGGAGTTTATTGTTTCCCTTCTAAACTCTGGGTGCCCACCAATTTCCACACGGGCAGTCTAGAGTTAGATCATCAGGATATTCTGGATATTCTGGAGCTTGGAGATATTCTGGATGACGAGACGTAGTATTTGTATCTGATATTATTTATTCCGCTGTGTATTCTGTATGAGGACAAGTTATATAAGTGTCCATTGTTGTATATTGACTCTGATGATTGATGTATGTATAAACTGATATAGCTCTTTGTTTTAAAAGACTAGTATTATCTATTATATATTGTTCCGCTGCGATATGTGAGATCCTGATATTGTTTCTGTTCTGATGTTGTTCTGTTGTTCTTCTTTCTCCTCCTTTTCTTCTATCTTCTTCTTCTTCTGCCTTTTTCTTTTTCTTAAACCCTCACTATTGGAGTTTCCGGCACTCGATTGCTCGGCAGTCGATAAAGTGAGTATCGATGTCGAATTTTCGAAAGTCGAAAATTTCGGTACGTGACAAAGTGGTATCAGAGCATATGGTTAAGTGACAACCCTGCTCTGTTGGGTGTTACTCATTAGAGATGGAGTCAGTAGTACTCTAGAATGAGTTGAGTGTAATAATAGATACGAGCGCGTATTTGTTAGTTAATATAAAATTGTTTTGTATTGTGATGATTGGTTTATTGAGTAGTATATGAACCATCGTCGGCACAGTCTTGCAAAACTGTATCGAAGGGGTTTCTAAACACTCGAATAGAACAGTTCTGCACAGTATTGTTTTAAAATAGGGTGAATGAGATAATTTTTCCCAAAACTATTTTTGTATAGAAAAGAAACGATTTTCTATGAATTACTATAGTATATGGTTGCATGGTTGCTAGAAGTGATAATATTAAATTATTATCATTGAAATTAAATGAGAAATTGGAATTATAACTCGAAAGTTAAGAAATAAATTCACATACAAATGAAATTAAAGAATGTAAATTATAAATGTGAATTGTAATTTAAAACGGAATTCCAGAGAAGTTTTTGGAAATGTTTTGAAAAGAATTTGAAAATTTTGGAGATTTGGAAAGTTAAAAATCTTTTTGATTTGAAAATGGAATTCAAAGGTTTTGAAAAGTATTTTGAAGGAATGAAAAGCTCTAAACTCTTTTCGGTCGCTGGAAAATAATTCCGATGATGATCGCGACATCACCGGTGTTCATTTTCGGGTTTCCAAAAGAGGAATTGTTTTAAATGGAAGTTGTTCGGAAAATTGGATTTTGTTTTGGAAATTCAAAAGATAATTTGATTTGTTTTCAAAATGATTTTGAAATATTGGTAAGACTCTGGGATACCATATTTATGAAATATTATCAAGTTGATAACTTATACAATTTGAAAGGTTGATAGAATAAATTTAACTTAAAGGATGAAGTTAAATGAATGTAAGTACAAGTGAATCAATTAAATGAAATTGAAAGTTGAGATTCATTTCGAATTCGTAAGCAAATGAATTGAATTGGATAATTGTAAATGAAAGATGAATTAAAATTCGTATGGAAATTGAAAATCCAGTTTAAATGTAAGTAGATTTAAACGAAGTAGAATTAAAATAAATTGAATTGATATCAATTTGAATTAGTAATTGGAACTAATTTAAGATAGTGCAGTTGTAAATGACAAATAATTGATAAAATTCAATATTTCAGAATTGAAAGTAAATTGAATCCAAATTTAGTTGAAATGGTAAACTAAATACAAATGAATATGTATAACTTCAACAGTGAAGTAAGAATGTATAAGCAGTTTATATTGAAAATTTTGTAATAGGATTTGCAAAATGGTTTGAATGTTGTAACTAGATATTATGGCTAGTAGATATACAGGTGTTATAAATTGGATTTGATCTTCAAAGATGAATTTGAATTTTCTCGAAAAGGTAAGTATTTGAATTATAATATGAGTTTTTGATGATTTCTTCTCTAGCCGCTTGGCATTTTTCTTTTCTTTTTGAAATCTGAGAGTCCGTAGGGACGTTTTGTAGTCGTGCCGTATTAGCCGCGCAAAGGAGACGCTGGCGAAATTTTTCGTAAATTTCGGGCGTTAGAAAATTTTTGAGAAAATTTTGAAGTTAAAATTTGAATTGGAAATTACAATGTTGTTTGAAACCTATTTTGAAAGTAGAAAATTAGTTGAATTGATAACGAATCTTTAGTAGAAAGATTTGTTTCAATAATTTGATAAAACGATTGGATTGTGAAAAATAGTAGACGAGTTAAGGACCACTTTTCCTAACTTGTAATTTCGAGGACGAAATTCTTTTAAGGGGGGAAGTCTGTAACGACCCTGAATTTTGAACAAATTAAATTGAGAATATTTAATTAATTTTAAATATTTGAACGATGATTTAATTTGAATCCCCGATTGAACTTTGAAATTTGCGATTAAACATTAAAAATTAATCTATTATAAGTTGAATAAAAATTTGAATCTTCAATTTTAAGCTGAAGAAAAATATTTCGAAAGCATTTAAAATTCGTAATGATGGTACTGAAGACAATAGAAGCTTCAGAATCGAATTTGAAAATGGTTTGTTCAGTTTTGAAATTTAATCGTTTAAATTAAATTTAAAAATAGCCGTCCAAGGCACAGTCTCAGAATTCGACGAAACCAGTTCCATTGGGTCTGTAATATTGAATTATTACCGGATTTCAAATTTCGTGGCTTTTGGAGTTGTTGTGCACGAATACGACACGTAAACGCGTTGAAAGTTGTATCGAAACAAATTGAGTTAAAATTTAAATTTTAATTTAAAAACAAACGACGACATCCCTAATTTCGTGCCTAAAATCACGCAGAGACCACGAATTCATCGTGCAGTTCATCACGTAACCCATGCCTCCTTCCAACTCTAAATATCCCATCCTTCTCCAGTTTTTCAAATCAAAGAAAACGAAAGGGAAAAATGGCCTGCGAAAAAATCAATTTCGTTCCTCTTCAAAATAAAATGTCGTTCCATCCCTCTCAGATATAAAACCAATTCGTTCGAGCAGCGATGGAAGGGAGGTGATTAAATCGCGATTGTTAGGGTTTCGAGTTGGCTCGTGTTCGTCGATGGTGGTAGCGGCTCTCGCACACGTGTGCACGAGGAGGGTAGCGCGCGCTATGATGGGGTAATTTGCGATGGCAGGGGAGTTTCTCGCGAGCACCAATCTGGAGGCGGAGTTCGCGACTTTTTCGCGATGATTGTTCCAGGCAGCGGCGACTGCGAGGCTAAGGCGAGTTCGATCTCGCGTGCGCTGTCACCAAGCAGACCTGGGAAGTCTCGTGGACACGCGAGCAGTTCGAAGTGATGGAATAGCCGGAGATGGATGATCGACCGATGGGGTACAGTGATGTTCGAGCGCGTTCGTTCGTGGTCACGACTGCGACTAGTGATGATATCCAATCCTCTTTGATTTTTCACAGTAAGGTAATTCCAGTTCACTAAATTTGATTTATAAATATGTATTTAGATTTGAAAGAAAAAAAAGAAGAGAAAAAAAGAAAAGAAAAAAAGAAATGATGGATGAAATTGATAATAACAGTAAAAGGAGATTTCTGTTTTGTATAGATTGAAGGAAAATATACATACACATATATATTTAATTTTATAAGTAAAGGTATAAATTTTGTTGTTTATTTTAGTATCAAATGGAAAATATTTTGTAAAAGAAAAAAAAAATCTGTTAGAAATTTATTTTTAGAAAATGATTAAATAAGGGAATTTGGTTTTAAAACTAAATAATTTAGTTAAACCAATTTATTTAAAAGAAATTGATTTAAAGATATTTATCTAAAGTAAAATGATTAGTTTAAAATAAATTTATTTAAAAGAAGTTTAGTTTTAAATTTAAATTGTTTAGTTAAATAAAAATTTTAAAGGAGAAATTGGTTAATCTAAAACAATTGAAACGAAAATTAATTGTTCAGTCTTTTGAATATTGATAGATTGAATAAAATTGTTTATACCAGGGTAAAAATCGAGAAAACGAACTGGAATGGGAAACGGATTGCGAAAATAAAAGCTAAGGTGAGATTTTCTCACTCGAAGGAAATTTGAATTTACAGTT